>CAWUFW010006845.1:0-600000 GCA_963921515.1 Calotriton arnoldi | reverse complement strand
AAGGTCCGGAGTGCTGCGGAACAGTCTTTGAATGGCGTCACTATGGTAAAAATGATGCAGCCGGATATAGTGAAATAAAGTTGAGTTCAAATACATGTACCTTTTCATTTTTATTTGAAAGCTTTATAAATCACAGGTCAGAACTAAAAGTGAAGCAGAGTTCTGTAGAAACAAAGCAAAGCATGTATTGTAGACAAGCGCCATGCCTCCATGTGAGGCCGCATCAAGGAAGAGTTAAAATCACCCCTGTACTAAAAAAGGCTGTTTAAAATTTGAGTTTTTGAGTTCTCAAACTAATGTATCATTTGATTTTTCCTTTCATTTGGATCTTATACTGCTGCATTTATGATGGAAAAATGAAAACTCAAGTTCCAGAACGCAAGAAAATAGCAGCAGAACTACTTACATGTGGCTTCAAAAAGCAACTTGAGGCCTCCTCTGGTGGAAGTATGTGCTAGTGAGAGTTACAGTTTTCATATAAATCCCTTGCACTATGATAAGAAAAAAAGTTTGGTGATGCACTTATTTTGGAACCATTAGTGAAGCCAGTTGTGAGGATAAAGCAGTGGACAACCTTGATGTGATTGTGTTCAAGCAAGTGTGTGTGTTTGTTGCACCAGTATACCAGTACTGTTTATTGCTGCTATGAGATGAGAGTTTAGGCCTTTGTATCATCTGGACAGAGAAACAATATCCACAATTAGGTTTTGCCTCAAGACTACTTCGGAACAGCTCTGATTCTTAGCGAGAAACTGGAAGCTGACGCCTTACTCATCCCCAGAGAATTGGTCTTATATACTCTTGGAGTCATTAAGACGTTCTTGCATTGTATTGCTGAGGGGATGTTACTAAAGAGTTTTGAACAAAGAGGGGGACTGCTGTGGAGAACCCACTATAGGGGGTGCATTATAAGTGTATCAACAAGTAGGACTTAAAAGAGGGAGTCAGACTTTGTTTATGGGGGCAATGCATAGAGCTGCAATAAGTTTGCCATACTGGGAGGCTAGCACTGGCTGGCAGGGGTCACAAAGGTGCTTTTCTCTACAGCGCTCTTGAAGAAGGCACAGAGAACGCTATTGCACAGTTTATTTTGGACACCTTGCCTATTGCTAAAAGCACAATATACACCTCAAGCACAGCTCATGGCACTATAAGGCTCTCCTTAGAACCTTACACTTGAAACAAAACATGCTACGATTTACAATTACTATGTAACATTCAAGTAGCAGTTGGGTGGCAATCAAAATGTGATACATATGATGGAGATATGCCTTAAGTAAGCACAGGGCAAATACAGAAATGTCGCACATAGGCAAGAAAAAAACAGAAAATTAAAATAACCCCATTTTTTTAACCAAAGCTTTTATGGCGCCAAGCAAGCCAAGCAGGTCATTGCAATACTCCCCAGAAGAGCTCTCTTGTCTCTTCCATCTAATCATCTATCCATTCATCCTTTCATCCTCCCATCCACCTGCTGATATCCACCATTTCCCCTTTACATTTTGTCACCCATTGTTTCTTTCATCTATCATTCAGTCTTTCACCATTCTGTATGTCCATCCATCCATGTTCCCATCCATATCCAAACCTATCCATCCATCATTTCACACATCCATCCCTCCATCCACCCTTTTACTCATCCATCCACCCATCCTTTTGATCATCCATCCATCCTATTGCTCATCCATTCAGCCACACTTTCACTCCATCCTTGCCCTCATCCATCCACTTATTTCACCCATCCACCCATCCTTTCACTTACTCCTACATCCATCTATTCACTCATCCTTCCATCCATTTACACTTTCACTCATCCATCCATCCTTTCTTTCATCCCTCCACCCTCACTTTCACTCATCTATCCATTCTTTCACACATTTACCTATCCTTTCGCACATCTGTCCATCCACCCTTTGACTCTATCCATCCACCCTTTGACTCCATTCATCCATCCTTTCACTGATCCATCCTTGCATCCCTCCTTTTACTCATCCATCCGTTCACCCATCCATCCATCTAGCCATCCACTCATCCCTTATTTCACTCATCTATGTATCCACCCTTTCACTCCATTCACCCTTTCACTCCATCCATCATCCCTTTCACTCTTCCATCTACCCACCCATCCATTCAGCAGGGGGTTCAAGAGTCATGCATGATGCACAGTGCCAGAATGTGAGGTGGCTTTGACATGGCTTTGGGGCTCCTTTTTTGCACTTTTATATAGCACAAACTCAGCCCAATGTCTTTGGAGTGCTTTACAAAAGTACCAATCCCATTACAAAAGTTCAGGGAATTGTTTAGGCATGGGGAGGTTTAATGATTTGTCCAGAATCACAGGATTTAGAGCCGACGCCAGGATCTATACATGATTCCCCACTTCCATTAAACTACTACATGTGCTGCAAGACCCAGGTGAGGGAGTTTTATCCCATGAGCTTCACAGAACTGAGGCCAAGGAGAGGGCGACCCCCTGCCCTGGGCCATACAGCACTGGATAATGGCAACAAGGCCCAGGGAAGGGAGCCCCAAACTTGGACCTTGCAGCCAGATGCAGTGCTTCAAGGCCCAGGTGACTGAGCTCTGCTAAACCTTGCCCTGCCATGTCAGTCTTTTCTAGCTCCTCCTTCCTGCCCCAACCCATTTCTCCTCACCTGATAATGTGAGGCTGGTATAAAGGGGCCATTTTGTTGCCTGGCAATGCAAAACAAAAAAGGCAGGCAAGGCTTCGGGACAGGTTTTTAAGCGAGGTGTGCTGCCCTGCTCCTGATGTTGTGAGCCAACACAATTGTTGGCTTTACTACTGCCCACTTCCCCACCCACTGTTTTCCTTTCCCCACCCCTGAACCCCTCAGGAATACCACCAGGCCCTTGGACGAGGGAGGTCATGACACCTCCCTTGAAAAATACATTTGTGATGTGATTGGATTGGGAAGGGGGGCACTGGAGGAGCAGGTGCGCTGACTGATAGTGTGGCATTTCACATAGAAGCAGGGCGCCATGTTTTCAACCTGAGCGCAGGGCCCTGGGCAGCTGCTCATATTGCCCATGCTTAGCACCGGCCCTGCCTGACTCTTCCATTCTCTCACTGATACAGCCCATCACATACACTGCTTTAGGTTTCCTCAAGCCTCTTGCTCTTTGTTGCTGTTCTGCCCCATTACATTCATCTGTCACTTCTCTGCTGTACTTTTACTCTATCATCTCTCCTCCACCTCTTATCTTAATTCTTTCCTTTGTCGTACCCCCTTTATATTCACTGCACCTCCATTCTCTGTGCTTCTTTGCCCCTTTTCCTTCATCCTAGGTGAACACGGTTGCCACCTGGCCGGTTTTCTACCCGCACCACCAGTATTTTCTGGTCGGGAAAACAATGAAGCAAAATTTCCTAAAGCCTGTATTTTTAACCCTTACTTGTACATACTTCAAACAGCATGTACAAATAGAAAGTGAATATAAATGTGTTCTAGAGATGCATCAACAATACCTGACTAATAGTTAAAGTAAAGAAAGGCAGAAAAGTCATGTTACAAATGACTACATACTATTATTTTAAGGTCCTATTTTGTATAACATCTGGGCCTATGCAGACTCTTAAAAAACAACAAATGGGTGGTATTTTTCTCCTGGAAAGCTGGCAACCCTAAGGTGAGCCCTGTTCTTTGTGATGCAATGTGTTTCTGTCTTTTATTGTGAGTCCTGCAGGATACCCTTCTTTTCATTCATGCAGGAGCAGGGCTCACTTCACACCTAAGGGCACTTTAACTACCCATCTGATCCCAGTTCTCATGCAGATGCAGCGATTAGATTACTGAAGCCCTTTCGGCCTGTGGCTGCAAGGCCCAGGGGTGGGGTCCCCTCCCTTGGGCCTCACAGCACTGCCATCATAACAAAGTCTCTTAAAAGGCCCTGCTGTGTGGCCCCTCTTGCATGTTAACAGACGTGGGGCCCTGGGCAGCTGCCCACACTGCGCATGCCTCGCGACGGCCCTGAGTGTTCAGATATGGTGTGTAAAAGCATATACCAAAATCTGAGTCTGGTTGGGTTGGACCATAGAGGTTTGGGATAATGAGTGGTAGCATCAATTGTAAGAGTACCTAGTAACCAACGACCCTCTGTGTCTTGATGTTGAGAGTATATAGTGATCTTTAGAGACTTATAACAAAGGATTATAACACCGCTTTTGTTGGTAGTGACGAGAGTGAATACCATTTCACCAACCCATTGTTTCTTAAGTTTAGCAACCTCCAATTCGTTAAGATGCGTCACTTGTAATAAAGCTATATGACATTTCAAGCAAGCTAGATGAGAGAAAACACGCTGACATTTGATTGGGTTCTTGAGCCCCTTGACATTCCACGTAACTGTTCTAAGTTGCATTACATTGAGAATAAATAGTCAACTGCTGATTCATATAAAATACAAGGCATATCAAAATAGTAGAAGTGAAACAAGGGAAAGGATAGAAAGAACAGAAAGAAGAAGTTGGAGGGGAAAATTGAATATGCGTAAATATGGCATCACAGGGACAGAGGTCCACAAATGCTGAAAAAGAAGAAAAGGCAAATGAAAACCCCCAGAGGATGAAGGGACAGCGAAGCACCTGAGAGAGACAGGCAAGAGTACCTTTGGTGCATAAATGGTAAAGACAGGATATAAATACATGTAGGAGCAAGATCGAAAAGATAAACATTCCAACCTTTATGATGGACCAATTTGCAAACATGCAACAATAATAACATATGTACATGAGGCACTAGTATTGAAAGAGGAAGACCGAACTTGCCATTGAAAACATGGAGGAAGACAGTTGGGGTGATGTGAACAGAACATGAGGGAATGTACTATACGCAGAGTCGACAAGAGGTTCCTATTTAGAAAAAGGAGAAAAGGAGAAACAATCAATAAATGGTAATGATTTGCAATAATCATGTAATTAAAATGGAAAAGGTAAACATTGGAACAATGACATATCATGGCAAATCATGTGGTAGAAGATGTCCCTAAGTCCATGGCTTCGGTTTTGTGCTTACTGATGAAGATTTGTAAGTCAGCAGGTTCTTTGAAGGAATAGGATTTGTCCTTGAAAGTGATTTTAAAGAGGCATAGATTAAGTATTCCTTAGCTCATATTCAAGGATCTCAATTGAGGACTTAGGTCTAGGAATTGCTTCCAATGAGCTGCTGTAGTGGGCAAGAGATCCTGTGTGAAAAACACCTTGTGGCCTGACTATTTTTTGGATAGTATTTGCGTTAGTTCAGTGAATTAAAAGAAAAGGATGATGATTCCTCTGGGGAGGGAGTTAGGGCTGATGCCGACCAAGGACCAAGACGGTGAACTCGTTGAATAGACAGAGGAGAAGTAGATGGCATATGTAAAATTGAAGGTATCCCTGTTTGCAGAAAGACAATCAAATTGGAGCCTTTTGAACCTTGTGGAATACCAAAAAGATGGAGATTATTCCTCCTATTCCTGTTTTCCAAGTTTTTTGTCAGTCGTTTAAATTGAGCAATGTCTTTAACCATTGGAGAAATGTCAGGAGTGGAATTCTCAAGTTGGCTCACTTTTTTTTTCAGTATTGAGATGCGTTAGTCATGTGAGGACCATTTTTCTTTGATAAATTGTAGTCAGGCATTAGTATCAACCATAACTGGTTTTAAGGCTCTTAGTTCCTCCATAACATCCTCAAGAGTCAAATATGTAGGTGATTTAGTGGTGGAGTCAAGGTTTTTTTTTTTTGGCCATTTAACCGAGGTGGTATTTGTACATTTTTTTGATCTGGTGCCAGTGGAGTGGGAGGAGGGAGAGCTCTCCCTTATAAATTCTGAATCATTCTCCATAGAGATGCCTGGATAGATTTTGATGACTGAGTGTGCGGTGTACGAAGAGAATTTGCAGACTTGGAAAAAGGGGATAATTTACTGACACTTTGCACTGTGTGAGGTCTCCCCATGTAAAGTTGAATAGCGAGAAAGAGAAAAAGGTGGTAAGGAATGTCAAATTCAAAATGAAAGTGCAGGAACCAGAGTAAATGAGGGTAGCACAACATGATTATTGCCTCATGTTAAATAATACATAGCAATATTTGAGCCTCAGGCGAAGAAGTCACATATGGTAGTGAAAGTTGAGGGAAAACAAGCATGCAATATTTTAAATGCAAATATTGCCCTCAGAACATGAATATTAACAATAAGACACCATTTGTATGCAAATGCAAAAACAACAATTGATGGGCAGAATGCAGAACAATGTCATACATTCTCCCCAGTACAGAGATCTGGGCCTAAATCCATAGTTTTTTGCTCACCATGCCATTCCAGTTTGGACCCAGCCATATGCAGATCAGTCTTGACCCTGTGCCCAATGGGAACAGTCCAGCCCGAACTGCCAGGCCAGGTCCTCCCTGGACTGGAAACTAGCATCCTAGGACCGGTTTCGGGGTTTCACCCCTCATCAGCCAGGATAGCTTGACTCCAGTGGCATGGAGAGCAAGGGACCCACGTCTGGGCATACCCGTCCCACTCGGGGTGACAAATGCAAAAACAACAATTGATGGAAAGAATGCAGAACAATGTCATACATTCTCCCCAGTACAGAGATCTGGGCCTAAATCCATCGTTTTTTTGCTCACCATGCCATTCCAGTTTGGACCCAGCCATATGCAAATCAGTCTTGACCCTGTGCCCAATGGGAACAGTCCAGCCCGAACTGCCAGGCCAGGTCCTCCCTGGACTGGAAACTAGCATCCTAGGACCGGTTTCGGGGTTTCACCCCTCATCAGCCAGGATAGCTTGACTCCAGTGGCATGGAGAGCACGGGACCCACGTCTGGGCATACCCGTCCCACTCGGGGTGACAAATGCAAAAACAACAATTGATGGACAGAATGCAGAACAATGTCATACATTCTCCCCATTACAGAGATCTGGGCCTAAATCCATCGTTTTTTTGCTCACCATGCCATTCCAGTTTGGACCCAGCCATATGCAAATCAGTCTTGACCCTGTGCCCAATGGGAACAGTCCAGCCCGAACTGCCAGGCCAGGTCCTCCCTGGACTGGAAACTAGCATCCTAGGACCGGTTTCGAGGTTTCACCCCTCATCAGCCAGGATAGCTTGACTCCAGTGGCATGGAGAGCACGAGACCCACGTCTGGGCATACCCGTCCCACTCGGCTTGACAAATGCAAAAACAACAATTGATGGACAGAATGCAGAACAATGTCATACATTCTCCCCAGTACAGAGATCTGGGCCTAAATCCATCGTTTTTTTGCTCCCCATGCCATTCCAGTTTGGACCCAGCCATTTGCATGCATCCGAAAACCTAAGGGATCTGCGCACAGACAAGAATTACTTGTCATATGATGGAAGGAATTACTTCAGGCGCTTACTCGAGGAGAAAATGGCAGCCTCCAAAATACGCATCACGTCGGGATACCGATATGGAGTCAAAACTCTGCCAAAACAGGAAACGCAGGCATACTCATGTTGCAGCTGCCTTCCGACGTCTGATGATGGAAGAGAGGGCTTTAAAAACTGTTCCGGAGCTTATGTTTCTCTGTCTAAGCTCCGAAGCCGCGTGCAGCTCTAATGAGCAGTGGCCATCTTGCTCGGCGTCAGCCACGCCCCCTACATACACTTTATTAATTCGGTAATGTTATTTAAGATTTTTAAGCAGTTGCGGACCCCAGGGGTCCCGGGACCACAGGCTAAGAACTACTGTTTTATGGAAGCAGTGAGGGTAGTGAGGATGTAAACGAACACATGGCCGACAGAAGGAACCTGGGCCTAGCAGACACAATCATCTTCTTAAGCAGCAGAATAACAAATAGTGCCAAGAAGAGACACATTTTAATCACAAGGTTCCAGTGAATGATTGTTGGAAATGGGTTCTTGGCAATGACTAGCCTATAATATGCACTGAGAATCACAGGTGCCCAGTTGATTTCCTGTGCCTGGATCAGAGATCTATTTTTAACCCAAGTCTTGTATGTGTATATGTAATTTTCTCAACTCATGATGAACATTTTGTGACATTCTTCAATCCGACGTGCACCCTTGCATTTACGTATTTAATTCCCATAATCTAGTGTAAACTAACTTCTTTGGTGTAAAGCACTTAGTCACTTCCGGGTCTTGTCCGCACTATCAAAATGGCTGAACACATAAATATTATATAGAATCCTACACATATGTTCCAAACTTAGTTGATACCGTGTGATTTGAGTGTTTTCTTCCTTGGATATTGGAATGCTGAGTTAGGAACTTGTGGAATCCAATGCAATTGGTGCACGTGGTGAGGTCAGGGAAAACCCAACTAGCTTGGTTATTGCTGAAGGGTCCAGTGTGAGAGATGACACGTTTAGATTAGGAGGATCACCCGTCCGTAATTTACACATACCGTCAATTATTTAGGACATATGTCCGTTGTCCTTAGACAAATCTTTGATGGGCAGCATTTGTCTGTAATTTGAAAAATGGTGGTAGATAGCATTTCACCGTGACAGTCCTGGTCCCTGCCCCCCATTTCCACAGGCTCAACTGTCTCCAAAAATGGTAAATAGATGTTGAAAATAATTTTCAAACAGCGCTCACAGGTTCCTTTTTCTCTCATTATCTAACGAGTCGATGAGAGGGCTCTTGCAGACGAATGTAGAAATTAACTTTTCCTGCGTGTATTTCACCTGTTAGAGGCTAAAACTAAGACCACTCCAGGACTACTGCACCACAACTCATTTTTTCCATACAGCAAATAAAAAGTGGATTTGTAAATAGGTGCGACAGAAATATATTAGTATGCATCATCATCACATTGCTGTACATGCAGACTGAAGATTTCTGTCGAGATCCAGCTTGGTGCAGTGAACACGTCTACATGAGCCCAGAAAATCTAACTCTTGGTAAAGAGTTTGACATTTGTGAACATGTTCTTTGATTTTAAATGAATATGTACCACAGACACCTGAAAAAATAGTTTTATATTTCACTGGCACTTCAGAGTGTGTGTGGTGTATGTGTATTGAGTACATGTATGTGTGCGTTTTATGTCCAATGCCACAAGTCTGAGCCGCTTATTTTGAAGTTATGGCAAAGACAGGCCTAGCTTTTTTAGTATCAAACCCATTTGTTAAGGCCAGTAGGCCTCCAAGAGAAGGTTGTACTTGTTATCACATTGTGTTACAGGCTGCAGAGAGGTACTCTGATACATGCAATCTAGCAGATTACCATAGTAGATAACAGTTTTCGCGTTGTCCACCCACTCTAGCAAACCCTGAGTTTTTTAGGTCTCGCCTAGGCAGCGCGCATGTGTTGCTCTAGGAGGGCCTTTAGCCATTGGTCTGCTCCTTTTCAAGCACTGCACTCGTGCTTGTGGCGGCATCCACCTTGCGGGAGCGAGCAGCGGCACGCGTGCTAATTGGAAACATATGGCTCTCACGCCGCCGCTGCTCACTCCCGCAAGCCGGAGGCCAGCACAAGCACGAGTGTGCTTGAAAACAGCTGCTCGCGTTAATTGTAAACAGATGGGCTTTACTCCCACGTCATGGCTCATTAAAACAAGCATTGGCATAGCCAATAGGTCTCGCCTTTGGGACCTTATAAGTATTTAGTTATGCAGCAGGTCCCAAAGGCGAGACCTATTGGCTATGCCGATGCTTGTTTTCTGTGATCATTGTTTGGGACCTTTTGAGAAGGATTGTATATTGTTTTGCACACTGTATTTTCCTATTTGTAATTTGACAACTGTGTGCATGATGGTTGCCAGTTTATGTGCTCTCGAATATGCCTGTGTTGGTTATGGCCTCAAACCAATAGTAACAGTTATAGGCCTTGTTGGTTCATTGAGAAAAGTCATACCAGCCTCCGTGGGCTTGATTGGTTGATTCGGAAATGCTGTAACAAAGAGAGTAGGCCTGTCTTATGAAAAGCTTGTATTATATACAATAGACATTTAAGGGTGGGTTGTTATTACACTGTGCTAAAGTCTGTATTTTGTATTACATGAAACTTTGTACGTGAAATTTCACGGACTACTGTAGCATGCAAGAATTTTGGTGTTGGTGTGTCTTACCCGAACAAAACATGGGGCTAAAGGATGTGCACTACAATATTCCTTATTAATCTCTCCAAGAAATCATTTTATATTGCTTTGACAACTGTAATTGTGTACACATTTGTAAGTTTATCACAGTATACTTGATGGTTGCTTTTTTTAAAAATAATTTGTTTATTAAGATTTTGATATATGGAAAGTTATGCAAAGCAATAACACAACAACAAACAGGGCACATCGCCCACAGGTACAGCGGATATGAACCAGGTTACATGGCACATCATCAGGCATATAATACAAAGACAATGCCACATTAATAAAACACAGCCATCTAAAGTATTGCAGACATGGGGCTCACTTCTAGACAGGTGTAGTTATCAACATACTGCGTGTTATATTCGGGGTGTGGGGGAAGCAGTGATCAATCCGGCGTGTAGGTTCCAAAGTAAGTAGGTAGTTCCTGAATGGCTGCCAGATGTCCCTAGGCCTAGAGGTGGCCGGTTGTAACTGTGCATAGTCCCCGCAATCCCTGTCGCAGTATGTCATACTCCGGAGCCAGGCTGAGGATGTGGGGATGTGGCTTCTACCCCAGTGGACTGCAATTTCACGTTTGACCAGGAGATGTGTCAGCAACGTGAATCTACGCACAGATCTAGGGATGTTGCCAGTGTACCTCAGGAGAGCTATGAGAGGGTCCGGTGTGACTACGACCTCGGTCATGGTGGAGATGAGAGAAAATATGGAGGTCCAGTAACTACTAATCTGGGGGTATGCCCGCGTCAGATATTCAAAGTCAGCATCGGGAGCAGAACATTTGGGGCACAGTGCGGGCGTGTAGGATCGAATTTTGCGATGTCTAAAGGGGTAATGTATGCCCAATAGAGGAATTTTAAATATAGCAGTTTATGTTTATGGTTGACTGGTATAAGTCGGGTCTGAGAGCAGCAGTAGTACCATATATTTGTCTGTGAGTGGGGAGCCCAAATTGGCACACCATGCCTCCCGAACCCGAGCTGTGGTGTTGAGTTTCATGGTTAGGCAGACGTTGTACAACACTGAGACCACTCTGTCCCCATCAGTGTCCAAGATGACAAGTGTCAATGAGAGAAAGTCATCTGGGGCCAGGGGCTAGGAGGGTATATGGGAACGCAAGGTGTCATGAAGCCGTCTAAGTACGAAGTTGTCCATATGGGAGGCTAGTTGAAAGTGGGTATCATCAGCATGCGCCAGGACATGGCCATCCAGGAAGATTTCTCCCATGGTATGGAGATCATGGTGTTCAAGGGTACACTGTATCAACTCTTCTTGCGTAAGTGGTAGCCACAGGTCATTGGCTAAAATTAAGGCAGGGGAGTAGAGGAGGCCACCGCCTAACAATTGGCAGAGTCTCCGCCATTCCCAGCAAGGTGTAGAGACGGTCTGGATGTCTGTAGAGTCTATTGGGATGCATTTCGGTAGTATGGATGAATGGGGAAGATCCCTTAGCTGGTCTCTTTTGGATTTAAGGTAGGAGATCCGAGCATCTGGATGGTACCAACGATGTTTATAATGACATTGAGCCACGAGATAATAAAGGTGGAAGTCTGGGACTCCAAAGCCTCCACGGTCATAGGGAAGAGGGAGAGGGCGTTTAATCCAGCGTTCTACCTAGGTTGTAAGGCCATCCACGGCTGGGCCGTAGTGAAGCCACAGTATCTGATCTTTTTCTCTATAAAGGTGTATACCTAGGTAATTAGTGCTGTTTGCGTTCCAGAGGATAATCAATTGAAACAGGATGAGAGCTGTTTGTAAGGGGGAAAAGTTTAGATTTTGCCCAATTGATCAGTAGACCCGATAGGTTACCAAAGCACATTATTTCCCCCCAATGAGAGGTAAAGATTGTCAGAGGGATGTCGAACAAACAACAAGATGTCGTCCGCGTACATGGAAATGAGGAGGGGGCCATGGGTAAGTTGGAGGCCACGGTGTATATGCTGCTCTTGAAGATAGCAGACTAGGGGATACATTACAATGATGAATAGGATGGGAGATAGGGGGCATCACTGCCTAGTCCCTCTGGCGATAGGAAAAGGCTCCGTAAGGGTGCCATTGACCCACAGATGCGCCGTCTGACAAGAATATAAAAGCATAATCAAGGAAAGGAAGCCATGGCAAAGGCCAAATTTGGTCAAGATTGCTCTCAAGAAGGGCCATTCCAGGGAGTCGAAAGCTTGCTCAGCATCTAAGAGAGCGACCACCGCAGTAGTCGCAGGGGAAACCTTGTGTAATACTGCAAAGATAGTCCAAAGATTAAGAGGGGTGGAGGACAGAGGCAGACTGGACAGGGGAGATAATTTACTCCATCAATAGGGACAGTCTAGTAGCAAGAATTTTGGCCAGAATCTTATTATCCAAATTAAGAAGGGATAATGGACAAAATAGAATATACACAATGGGGGTCCTTGACAGGTTTCAAAAGAAGTGTGAGCACCGCCTCGTGCAAAGTGGGTGGCAAAGAGCCCGTGGTCAAGGATTCAGTGTACAGGGCAAGGAGGTGTGGGGCCAGTTTTTGTTTAAAAGCTTTATAAAAGGGTCCAGTTAGGCTGTCGAAACATGGGGCCTTGGACCCACCTACGGCATCAATCGCTTAAAGCACTTCTTCGCATGTTTGAGGTTCACTGAGGAAGCGGCGCTGGCCATTGTAAGCCACATTATGGCGATTTCAGCTAAGTAAGATAGAATCTCCGGTACACTATGGGACAAGTGGGATGTGTAAAGATGTTTACAGTAACGGTGGGATTCAGCCAGGCTACTCTCATTGTCAGTGATGAGATTTCCAGAGTCTGTACACAATTCTGTGACATATCCGCTGAAGCGGTTGGGATGGAGTTGTTGCACCAGTGGGCGGCCGGGGCGCTCCCCTTCACCATAGCGGCGGCGGGATCAGTGTTTGGGGCATATAAGTTAATAAACAGCATACGTTTGTCTGCAAGGATGACAGATAGTATCAGATAATGCCCATTCAGGTGGCTAGTGTGTAGGGAAAAGGGGACGCTTTTATGTATGAGGATGCAGACCCCCCGGGAGTATGAACTGTAACATGAAAAGTAACGGTGTGAACCCCAGGCGACAGCATATGTCAGAGAGCCTTGAGGTGAGAGATGAGTTTCTTGAAGATAGGCTATCTTCGCTCCATATCGGGACAGATAAGAGAGGACCTTTGCGGGGATTGTTAATACCACAAATGTTCCATGTTAAAGAAGGGGATGTCTACCACCCTCCCAGGGCCCCTTGGAGTAGGCATGGAGGATGAGGAATTAGAGAAAATTGTGCCATGTCAATAGAAAACACATGATGTACCTGGTGGATTACGTGCAACAAATAAAGAACAAACAAGCAAAAAAAAACATACCACCACCCTCCACCCACACCAGATGAAAAAACATCCAGTGAATCCCTGAAGTCAAAAACATAAACCTGAACAACTCTGTTAAGGATAATTCGGTATACACCACTGGGGAGAGGCAACGTCTCGGCAGAGTGTGGTTCACCTGACAAAAATGTACTTGTAATAGGAAAGAAGAATCAGCCGCATAAAAACAACATTAAAAAGCAGTAAGGACAGTGAGGTGATGATGACCAATGGGCAGTACTAAATCCATGCCACTGGAGGCATGAGGAGTAAGGCAGTGACCCAGAGGGGAAGAGATGTGTTGTGGCCCGAGTCAGCCTGGGGGGTTGGGTAGCGGGGGCCAATGAGTCAGAGCGTTCGGGGTGTTGCACCTAGAAGGAGAGGATCTCGAGGCGTATTGTTTGCAAAAGTCAGCCGCCTCCGCCGAAGTGTCAAAGGTGCGATGTTTCTCATTGACCTCAACCCACAGGCGAGCAGGGTAGAGCATGGCATATTTAAGGCCCAACTTTCACAGTGAGTTCTTGGCATCGCTGAATTTTCAGTGGGTCTCTTGAACTATGACGGTGAAGTCTGGGTAGAGGGAGATAGATGAGCCTTGGTAGTGCGGGGGGCCATGCTTACGGGCAAGGTGGATAGCATTGTCCCTACCCCTGTAGTTGAGGAGGCGATATAATTAAACGTGGGGGGGCTCCCACAGGAGGACCTAGGGAGTGATGTGCGCGCTCTATTGCAAAGGCTGAGGAAAAGTTTTTGCGATCAAAGAGTTCCGTGAGCAGCTGCTCAACAAAGGCATCAGGGCGCCCCATATTTGTAGTTTCTACTATGCCCGATATGCAAATATTATTCCTGCGGGACCTTGTCTCCAAGTCCTCATTTTGATGGCTACTGACTTTAGAATACGTTCCAGTTTTTCAAGACGTTTAAATGTGGTGGTAGCACCATCCTCCAACCCTGAAATGTGCTAGTCTGCACCATCCATTCTGGCATTCTGGGGGTCCAAGTGCTCTCCCATACGAT
The DNA here is from genome assembly GCA_963921515.1 of Calotriton arnoldi. Lineage (NCBI taxonomy): Eukaryota > Metazoa > Chordata > Amphibia > Caudata > Salamandridae > Calotriton > Calotriton arnoldi. The sequence goes on along the minus strand of CAWUFW010006845.1, from coordinate 585,540 downwards.
CGATCCGATTCATGAGTGTGTCAAAACGGGCATCTATGGAGCGAAACCCAGCCCTGAGCTCCGCCATGATGGTGGTTGTAACACCAACCGCATCGGTTTTGTATTGATGATCCAGAGGTTCGTCATGTCCGAGTGGGAGCCCTGGCGTCTTGCTGGGTTGGTTTGCTCAAAGAGCAATTTGTGCTGTTTGAGGTAGGTGTGGCCCATGGTGAGGAGGCTCTGTGTAGAGGCAGGATGGATAGGATAATGCCAGAAAGGTCTCTCCGCCTTTCCAGGCGGCCCCGGGGTTGCATCTTGAGAGGCGCACCGCCAAAGAAGGTGCAGCAGAGAGGGGAGCAGGAACAATGCAGGAGTCAGTAGCAGATCACAGGGCGCCACGTGGCAGAGTGCATGGCTTCAACATTGGCTGGTAGTTGAAGAAGGGGCTCCCCAGCCCAAGAGAGATGCAGGCCGCCACACGGATGGAGGAGTCAGGCAATAAGGCAAAAGGGGGGCAGATGCCTCAGTAGTAAGTGGTCCAATCCCCCTTTTCAATGACAGGCCAGGCGGTCCAGGATCCAGGACAAGAGAGCCTCAGCTAAAATGGCCAATGAGGGAGGGGCCCAATAAGTATGTAGTCTACTGCAAAGGGCAGCAAGGGAAGAGGCTCATCTCACAGGAGCACACAATGGAGAGAACGGAGTGGGGGAGCGCACCAGCTGGCAAGTCCTTCAGTAGAAGGCGGCCGTGGCGGGGAGCCAGAGCACTCAACGTCCAGATATTGGCATGCTGCACTGGCCCAGGCATGCTGCCGCAGCACAGAGCTGCACGTGGTGGATTCCAGTGGATGCACCCCGCACAGACATGCAGGTGGGTCAAGGTTGCATGGCGGTGGGAGGCAGCAGAAGTTGTCGCTGGGCACCCCACTCACCAGTAGGCACAATGAAGTATCTGGGGGTACTGAAGCCGGGGGGTGGCGGTCGCAGCAGCCACACACCTGCAGAAGTGATGGGCGGGGGCAGCCTGGCAGGTTAGTTGGGCTCCGGCACACTCCATCGATGGGTAGGCAGCATAAGAGGGCAGCCCACCGCACCAGCAGGACTGAGTAGTCCTCCCCTCAGGCTTGTCCATGCCCCCTGTCACCACGGGGTCTCTGAGGCTGTGCTGGATGGGGTCGCACGGCCTGCACCGCTCCACAAAATCTGTCAACAAGGGCCCTCGGGCACGGGTAAGCCAGCATCTAACATCCTGCTGTTGTCAGAGGGGTCATCAGGTTGCGAGAGATGGAACTGGAGCTATGATGGCGGAGATTTTTGGTGGATGTGGGCCACAACCGCCGAAGCTTCACAAAATTGCAGCCATCTTAGTTGCTGCCGTGGCCATGCCTACTACTTGATGGTTGCTTTGTGGGAAAGCTTATGCCCAACAAAGTAGGTCTGAGTTTGTTGCTGACTATCTGTGTTTGTTACATCCAGCATCTCTTATGTGAAGTCTCTTCTGCGTGATTAATTCACGAAGCGCGCAGACGTAAATAACCCCCATTTATAGCATGCAGGTGATGATCTCCCTGAACATTTGGGGGCCTTGATATTCATTGAACCGCAGCTTCCTACATTATTTGCTTTAAATCTGGATACTAGCTTTAGTAGATTATCTGTCTCAGCCTTGGCTGCAAGAAATTGGTGGCGCGGTCCCCAGCTTCTGTAGTGCAGTTCTCTGAGGCTTTCCCATTAAATAGTGATTGATACATCTTCGGTTGAGGGCCTCTTTGCCCCAGTCTTCTGGTGTCTCCTGTTCTTATTTTGTGCAGAGGTTGCACAATGAATTAAGTAAAAGCTCCATTAGGGATTATTTCATGTTCCCTGCTGATTTTGAACTGTATCTCGCTTTAGATCTCACACGCTGGGAAATATCTTTATTCTTTTGCTCTAGGGCTGGCATGGTGTGACGGCTTTTGTGCTTTCCGGACGCTTGCAGTACCCTGGGCAGGTCATTTTCGCCATGCCCATGTGATGGGTTGCCAGTGCAAACACTGATGTACTTTACGCTATTCGGCAAATTTGATAGTCCCCTTTTTAAGTTATTTATTAAGCCGCTTTTTTAAAACCCTTGGGGCTCAGGAAGCGCATGGATGCTCTGTTTTATCTACAGCGCCGATGTTTGTTTTAGTGTCTGTTCCTTGCTCAAAGCAGCTGTGGGTGCAGGAAATGGATGGAGGGTTAGATGGCAGGGAGCTCTAGATTTCATACCCCCGAAAGTGTGACAATTTTGTACCACTGAACAGTGCGTTAGGCTGTAGGACGTGGTCTATGATGAATTAGAACTCCGGTGTGTAGGTAGCGGTTGCTGTACTCTGATTGGGTTATCCCATTTTTATGCCACCACGTTGTCCATATTATACTGACGTCAGTGGAAATTCGATTGCACTGTACCGATTTTTACGTCGTTTTGCAAGAAGTATTTATTCTGTTTTTTTTTGTTATGTATATATCTTTTGTGGCTATTCAAATGCCAAATAAAGGGGAAATTAAATTAATGAAATCAGCGCTATGCGTTTAATCTCTCTTTTGTTTTTTATTTTTTTTGCACTGTTCTTTTGACTGTTTTTGCAACAGACTGCAGCAATTCAACAATGCACCTGATTGAATTATTTGATTCACGAAAACAGCATTCATGCCTCTTCCTCAATGCAGGGCCAGCGGGATGTGTATATGATGGATACTTTGCCTCCTGTTTTGTGGCGATGGTTGGGATGTTGCATTGACTAGCCTAGTATAGATGGGGAGCTGCTCGGGTTTTAGTGATGAAAAAAAGTGTGTTTAAATTGTGGTTATAAGGTCAGCAATGTCTGTTGAGTGGGAGAGAGAATCTTGCATTGATGAGCATGAAAGTAGCTTTGCTCTGTAGTTGTTGATGTTTATATTATAGGATTAAATTTGAGGTAGTTATTCATGCATCTATGGGTCTGTTTATTTATTTATGCATTTTTATATAGCGCGAACTTTACCCAGAGGTGTCGGAGCACTTTACAATAGAAAGAAGTAAATTACAAAAGGAATGAAGAGTAGTGTGGAAGTAGGTAAAACTACTTATAGGTACTCGTGGTGACAGTTACAGACTAACAGGTTACAGATACATTCAAGATTAAATAATATGAAAAGGTGGTGCGATTAGGATTATACAAGTACAGAATACATATTTACAAAATTGAACTCTCGTGAGTAACATATGGCAATCAGGGTCATGCCCTGGGATGAGGCAAATTATTCAAAGAAGTGTCTTTGGAAGAGAAGAGTTTGAAGATCTGTTTTGAAGATCTGGAAAGAGGCGGTGGTCCGAAGGTTTGGAGGTAGCGAGTTCCAAGTTCTAGTCGCACTACCTGAGCAGGTCCAGCCCTAAAGTTATTGTTGCCCAAGGCAAAAACACTCATCACACCCCACCTTCCTAGCACTCACACACAAACACAAGCAAACCAGAGACGTATTTTTGTAATGTATGCAATAATACAGCGGCGGCTCCTCCGCTAAGACGGAGGAGTATCGCCCCACTGCTCTGCGAGCAGTTTAAAAAGGAAAACTAAAATGATAATAACTAACATTATCATTTTAGTTTTCCTTCCTGCTTAGGTGCGGGGCGGTCAGGTGGGGCTGGGCTGGCCAGAGCAAGGGCCGGGGGAGGAGTGTTGGACACACTCTAAAGTGTGCAGGACGGTTTGGCCGGCCCTTTTGCAGGACGGTTTGGCCGGCCCTTTTGGGCCGGCCAAACCGTCCTGCTCACTTTGCATGTTCCCCACCAGGCTGCATTACACAGCCTGGTAGGTAACATGCACAGCCTCCTTGTCTCCGTCTGAGTGACGAACCACGGCGCTCAAACCAATCACAACGCTGCATTGCAGCATTGTGATTGGCCAGGGGATTCTGGGAGGCTGTGTGCTTCCTGTTGCGGCGCGGAGAAGACATCGGAGGAAAGGTGGTGGCCAGCGACACCCAGGTAAGTCATTTATTTTATTTTTTATTCCCCCCTCCCCCCTCCACCCCCGTTCAGTAGCTACTGGCAATACCTACCTAGGAGAAATAGCAATAATCTCTGTTATTTACTAGGAAAAACAACTATTCACCTTGGAGCAGGCCAAACAGTCTCCACCTTAAAGCAAAGAATAAAAGTGCAACATTCCATGTCTTTGTTGAGGGCTACCTGACGTCAGGATATTGGACTTCAACTTTACATTAACATTACATTAAAGATTATGTCTGTTTGAGATAATTACGCCAGCAAAATGTATACATAACAAAGCTTGTAAATATTGAAGTGGAAGATTTTGCAGCATAATCAGGACATATTCATTTGCCCACTGAGTTATATTAGAATTAACCCTGGGTAGGAACCTACGCTCCGCTGGCGGAGCTTGCGGATTTTTGCATACTCTGCGTTCCGCGGAGAACGCGAAGTTCATGCAAAACATCCAACTCCGCAGCGGAGCGGAGTTCAGACCCGGACCCTCCCGCCTCCACCCCCCCTCAATAAATATTTTTTTTAAATAAAAATGAAAATGAAGGTAAATAAAACACACTTACCTTTATCGCGGCGTCTCCGGGTTGCCCTCCTCCTCTCCGTGGTCCTGCAGAATCTCCTACGTCAGACGTACGTCATGGTAGGACTGCGCATGCGCGCGCAGTCCTACACTACGTATGTCTGACGTAGGGGATTATGCAGGACCACGGCGAGGAAGAGGAGGGCAGCACGGAGACGCCGCGATAAAGGTAAGTGTGTTTTATTTACCTTAATTTTTATTTTATAAATACTTATTGAGGGGGGGTGGAGGCGCGGAGGAGAGCGGAGCTCCACCGAGTTTTTGCCCAACTCCGTGGAGCTCCCCGTAGAGCAACTCAACCTGCTCCGCCCGGGCTTAATTAGAATAATGTAGTATACATGTTTTTGTTTTGTGTTGCTACTGTATGGATCACCCACAGATTAGGAGGATATTAAAAGCCTTCTCACGAGTTCCATGTCTGTAAAAAAGATACTTTATAAGGCGCAAACTCCACAGTAACCTTTAAGTATCATTATAATTTATAGTTGGCGTCCATTAACTTATATATACAATACATGGATGCCTTCATTCCTAGTATAAAAACCTGTCTCCAATTTCCTTATTGCAGTTGAGTTGTGGTGTCTCTAGTCAACTGTAATAACAAAATGACATAGCTGCTCGTTGGGTGATAATTTATTACAGCTGAGTAGGGATATCATGATGTCTGTTGCCAAAGCCAGCTGCCAGTGTGAGAGTCAGGTCACAAAGCATAATTACAGCTGCAGTATAAATCCTTTTCTTTTTTTATCTGATTTATATTAAACTGATTGTAATCTATTTTGCACCAAACTCCTGACAGCTTTTTTCGTGCATCTAATTTTGCACTACAGATTCAGCATTTACACTTCATGTTTCCAGCCATACTATCGCTTTCAGATGCAGGGGCAAGATGCCAAGGGTTGAAGTGGTTTGCGGGATGGGTGATAGTGTGGCCATGTATTATAAGCAGGGCCACTAGATTTTTGCAGTTCAGCGCATAGTTATGGATGTCATATTTGACGCGTAATCCATCATCTCCTGCATACTTTGGATGCTTTGCAGATTTTACCCCAAAATTATTTCTAGCTGAAATGAATTAAAAGTTATTAAAAAGGCAGGGACATGTGTTACTGCGCAGGGGAGGGCCCTTCAGAAAAGTCACGTTCCAGTTGCTTATTTCAGTGGTAAACTGTTGCTAACGAGGTAGAAGCTTTACCCCGACAGACACATCTTTCCCCACCTGGGATTTCCACAAAAGGTCCAGGCTACTATTTCTCTTGTTCTGTCCAAACTCGATTACGGCAACAGCCTCTACCACGGATCATCTTTAACAACTATGAAAAGACGACAAAGGATTCAGAACTCTGCTGCCAGATGACTCTTACATATAAAGCCAGAAACCCACATCTCCCCGGCCTTGAAAGCCCTACATTGGTTACCGGTTGCCAGAAGATCCACATTCAAGCTGCTTTGTATCACCCACAAAGCGATACATGGAACAGGACCGCTGTTCATCAGGAATAAAATCACCAAATACATTCAGCAAAGGAACCTTGCTCTAGATTGGCACCTCTCCTCAAAATCCCATCATGCAAGAAAAAAACCTGTTAAGTACACACGTACACTTATAGTTTAAGTAATGTACTTCTTTATTGTCTGGAGCCTTCAACAACACGTCCAGCTTCTCTGCCTTGTCCCCTCCTAGTGACACACTCGTGCCCTAGGTTCCAAGCCCAATGTTCCAACATAGAATCCCCCGTGTTGCCAAGCAATACATAAATACAAGAACACAACACATCCCCGTTCTTATAACAGAAACTAAACTAATACAGAAAAGAACTATCCTACTGCAACTGAAATAAAGAAAACAAAAGTTCAACCAGAATACAATGCATACTGATAATACAATAAAATATAAAGAGTAATGTCATGCCGGAACTATTTGTTTTCCCGGGCTCTACACCATCTCGTACATAATCTTCCAACCATTTAGGAGGTCTCCTGGATCTTCCCACAACATTTCCATCACTCTCTTCAGGAACAATAATCTGCTCTGACGTTGTTACCTCAAGACTACTGATGGAGCAAGGACTCACAAATGAGACTTGCTCGGAGGCAATCTTCTCACAGTATTAATTTATTAAACTTTGTATTGTTCATACTAATAAATACACACACGAATATAAGTAGAAAGGAAGCTTGCATATGTGTTATAACTAATAAATAACGCTTGTCAATTCTAAAATGGCCGCTAAAGCGCGGGAAACTCTATTGCGCATGTCTCAACCATATCACGTGGTGTGACGTCTTTCTTTGCTTGGTGGGAAATTCTTGCTTCTGTGCAGTGTGCATTAAAATGGCCGCTTTATGTTTTCACGTGCTACAGCTTGCTCTCATGTTGCAATTAAACTGTGGTATTCTAACGCTATTAATGCGGGATAGAATTTATAAGTAAATGGGAATAGGGTAGAAAGAGTGGGAATACAGTGAAACAATTTATTTGTGATTTTAATATTTTCTTCTTTGACTTTTTATTAGTTCGTAAATTGGGCCTGGGGTTGGTGAACTGAAACTCGTGTGACAATGGTTCTGCGCATGCGCCCTGAATGGCTGCCCAGAGAGAAAAGGATGAAGTCAACCTGGACGTCGTCCAAGGCCGTGACCTGATGGCCAATATTACTGTACCCACGATGTCTCTACTGAAAAGAAACAATTTATATGAACAATGTATTAAACTTGTCGTCAGGTGGGGCTGGGCTGGCCAGAGCAAGGGCCGGGGGAGGAGTGTTGGACACACTCTAAAGTGTGCAGGACGGTTTGGCCGGCCCTTTTGGGCCGGCCAAACCGTCCTGCTCCCTTTGCATGTTCCCCACCAGGCTGCATTACACAAGGCCGCGCTAGGATTGGTTCAGAGACAAGTGTTAGCTGGAAATTGATTGGTTGTTACCATAGAAGCCGAAATTCTAGTGGATAGTGGAGATTGTATGTTAAAACGTGATCCAACTTTAATAGGAGTTCGTCCGGATAGGAGATTCCTAGGCTTTGCAGAATATAATTTTATACACCGAGATTTGCCAAAAATGTACGGAGAGAAGAGGAAAATGTCATTCCTACAAAAGATTAAGAATTATTTTAAAAAGGATAAACCAATCAAAACTAGAGAAGGAATTATCATTCCACCAGCTAAAACGCCCGCTTCATTCATGATGATGGAGAGAGGTTATCATACTTGTGTATGGATAGAAAATTGGATGGAATATACCAAAAATGATGGAATATTAGCATTTCCTGAGAATGGTACTTTCAATGGGAGAATTCTTCAAAATTTGAGATTAAGAATGAATGAATTTAGAACCCAGACCTAGATTTACTCAATACGAAGACTTAGAGGAATGGGAAACCGAGGCATTTGAACGTGACCGATCCAGAAGTAATAGGGGTTATCGGGGATTTTTCCCTAGGTACCAAAATGAGTCAAGGGATGGTCAGATGAAACAGTGGAGAAGAGCAATGCTTACAGAGGGTCTGTATCCGATATTAATGGCAGAAGAATCGTTAGGGAGCAAATGCACAGAAAAGACAAAACACTTGACTAGATTTGGAGATTCCGAAGATGAATTTATGGAAGATATATTAATGAACCCGCCACCATATCAGGAAGGGACAAGTGGATGCACCCCAAGTGCACTCCTGTTAAGGACACCCTTGGTACCACAAGTATTGCATGATTCCCCAGTTAGTAGAGTACTTCATGATAAAGAAAAGGAAGCAATAGATAAAAACAGAGCAGAATTAATTCAGAAAGTAACACAATTGAGTATTCATCCTGATTCACTGACCATACCTGTAACCATTGGTCCAGTGGTTCCCTTGTATGGGGACAAAGTAAATTATCCCAAACCTCTAGTTATGCCTACACCTGTGAATGTTCCTAAACCTGAAGCAGTAGTAATAGATGATGATCACTTTAGTGATTGTAAATCTATGATTTTATTAATGGACTTGCCCATTCGAGAATCTGCAAACAGTACCCCCAGAAGAGTAACACCTGGTTGCTCCAAAGATGTAAACATAATAACCTCATCAGGAACCAAAAGTGCCACAGTAGTTACACCAGAAGACTTAGAAAGGTGGGCACAAGGATCAGACAAACAGAGTTCACCCCCAAAGATCATGGACATTTATAAATTAAAAGTTGAGTTAGAAGAAATGATAGCAGGAAATGTAGGGGTAGATCACCTAAATACTTACGATGAAGAAGAATTATTGTTCGTGTGCAGAAGTATCACCAGAAATGTAAAGATATTCCATGAGAAATTATCAGATTTAGCTCTGCAGATGGGAATTGAAATAGGGAAGTCAAAAGTGTTACAGAAACCCTATAGAGCAGATTTTTCAGACAAAGATTTAGAAAACATGAATGCCTCTGGAAGAAAATTACAAGTAAAGGAATTAATGGCAGTTTTACAGAAATGGGGAGACTTAGATAAATGGAAAATTAGATGGACAAGAAAAAGGAAGAGGCACGATACAGTAGAACCACTTCTGAATATTTAATGAAGGAAACCGGGAAAGCAGATCAAATGTACCCGATGCGAGAAGTTCCAGGAGGGGGATATGTACATGTCCCATGGAGCAGACAGGATATTTTGTCCTTTACGAACGATTTCCCAAAGTTGAGAGAAAAGCCAATTGAATGGTACAAGCAGGTTGAGAGGTTTGTGAAGGTGTCAAAGGTATTATTGAAGGATTTGGATGGTTTGTTCGACATAGTGGTACCTGCCGATTTATGGACAGATTGTAAAATCACAGTTGATTGGCCAAGTGAAGAGTATCCTAGAGATCCAAAGACAGGTGCCCCGTCAAATGATGTAATGAAAAAGTATCAGCAGGTAATAACTTACCTGAAAGGGAAAACACCACCAAAAGAAACAGATTGGGTGAAAATAGACAGAACTACCCAGGAAGCCAGTGAATCGGTGCACGCCTACTATGAACGTTTATTGCAGGTATTCAAACAGTATAGTGGATTTGAGGACATTGGAGATAAAAACATGAGTCAGTTTGTCTACCGATTTGTTTATGGTTTAAAGCCAGAGATTTGTCAGATGATTAAGCAGCACATGTTGTGCTGGCAAGGGAAACCGATCGATGAAATCTTGAAATATGCGAAATATTGTGGAGATGACATTGAGGATAGGCATAAGAAACTGCAAGAGAAAGTGATGTGGGCTCAGGTAAAAATGGCTGAGCGACAGGGAATTAATTTGGAAAATCGAAGTGATAATCAGGGAAAAGATTCTGGAACGAATGGTGACACTGGGAATGGAGGAAAAGTGAGAGGACGAATGAGCAGAGAAGAGGCTAAAAAGAAGTTTCCTTGTCACGGGTGCGGAAAATTGGGGCATTGGAAGGATGAATGTAAAAAGATTCAGAATAATAATGGCCCAAATCAAAATTTAAATCCACAGACGCAGAATGACTCACAGCAGGGTGTAAATCCTCAGAGTCAGTTGCCACCTGCACCTATACAGGGTAATGTAAGCAGAGCAAAGCACGGTACAGACGTCGGATATCAAGGAGGAAGTGGTAAGAATGATTATGTAACCTCACAATTTCTTTTACAGGACGACTTCTGTCCCTATAGTCAATGACGGTGCCTAGGAGAGGGGGAGAAGGAGTGCGTACTTGGTGCATCCTTACCGGTAGATCAGTCAGGTCCATATGTTGAAGGGAATGTGAAAGGTAATGATATTACTTTCCTTTTGGACACTGGTGCTACCAGGTCTACTGTGAGAACAGCAGACATCCCAGACCTTCCTCTCTCTGGAGAAGCTATCCAAGTTGTGGGTGTGGCTAATCGAAAGATTAGAACACCTCTTACTGAACCAATGGAAGTAAAAATTGGAAACGTTAGAGAAATGCATCAATTTGTAGTGTGTGATTCCAGTCCAGTAAATTTATTGGGCAGAGATTTGTTGTGTAAAATGAACTGCACAATTTTCTGCACGCCGGATGGTGTGGCAGTTCAGACCCCAGATGAAGACCATGTATATAAATTTATGATTGCAAAGCAAGGTACAGAAGTAGACGAGATGTTTTCTTTGATAACAAAAGACGAGTTACCAGAAGAACTGAAAACTACAGTGAATTCCATGGTATGGGATTTCACGGGAAAAGATGTAGGACTTATGGCAAAAATAGACCCAGTTAAAATTACGGTAAAAGAAGGTGCAATTTTCCCAAATACTAGACAATACAAAATGAGTGCAGAAGTAAAAGCAGGAGTCATTGAAGAAATTAACAGAATGGTAAAACAAGGAATACTAAAAGAAGTAATGAGTAGTCCTTGTAACTCACCAATAATGGGTTTGAAGAAACCTAGTGGAAAGTATAGGATTGTTCAAGACCTGCGCAAAATAAACAAGATTGTGGAACCCTGCTGTCCTATAGTGCCAAATCCTGCAGTAATTCTATACCAGATTCCTTGGAGTGCAGGATGGTTTACTGTGATTGATTTATGCCAAGCATTCTTTTCAATACCATTGCACCCAGATAGTCAGTATCTTTTTTCATTTAAATTTGAGAACAAAGTCTATGTATGGAATCGTGTTCCTCAGGGGTACACGGAAAGTCCTTCCATCTTCAATCAGATATTGAAAAAGTGCCTAGAGAAGCTAGTGATGCCAGGAAGCTCAGTCTTAGTGCAGTATATAGATGACCTACTGGTGGCATCTAACACCAGAGAGGACTGTGTTGTTGACTCTATTGCATTATTAAATCATTTAGCTGAAGAAGGGCATAAAGTTTCACCTGAAAAGTTGCAGTTCTGTACAGCAGCAGTTAAGTATCTAGGACACCAGATTGAGAGGGGAAAAAGAAGAATAACAGCTGAAAGAGTAAAATTAATAAAGAAAATGCAAATGCCTGTCTCCCAACGCGAAGTGAGAATGTTCCTGGGAATAGTAGGTTATTGTCGACAATGGATACTAGGATTTTCTCTGTTAGCAAAGCCATTAATTCAAATCACGAAAAAGAAGGCAAAAGACCCAGTTGAGTGGGATGATGAGAGCGTAGGAGCTTTTGTAAAATTGAGAAATGCTTTGTGTGCAGCACCTGCCCTAGGCATGCCTGATTATAAAAGAAAATTCGCATTATTCTGCCATGAAAGAGAAAATTGTGCACTTTCAGTCCTAACCCAGAGACATGGTTTGGACAGACGTCCTATAGCATATTTTTCTGCTACATTGGACCCAGTGGCAGCCGCATTGCCAGACTGCTTAAAAGCAGTAGCGGCTACATGTTTGAGCATTGAACAAAGTGAGTCAATTGTAATGGGACACCCTGTAAAAGTGTTTGTTCAACATTTGGTTGTGATTCTGTTGACAAGAACCCGAACTCAGCATCTTACTCCTAGTCGGCTGACTAAATATGAAAGAATAATACTGGGTGCTGAAAATGTGACTATTGTAAGGTGCACAATAGTAAATCCTGCTACCTTACCACCAGACCCATATCATGAGGAAGTTAAAGATGATGAAGAGGAACATGATTGTTTACAAGTCACAGAGTTGTGCACAAAACCTCGTCCGGACATACAAGAACTACCCCTTAGGAAACCAGACAGGGAGCTGTTTGTTGATGGTTCTTGCCAAAGGAATGAAGATGGTAAACTAACGGCAGCATATGCAGTATGTGAATTAACTGGAATAGTTGAAGCATCCTATTTACCAGGAGTAAAATCTGCACAAGTAGCTGAATTAATTTCTTTGATAAATGCCTGCAAAATTGGGAGGAACCAGAAAGTAACTATATTTACAGATAGTCAATATGGTTATGGGGTTGTGCATGATTTTGGCCAACTATGGATGCAGAGGGATTTCATGACTTCTTCAGGATTCCCCATTAAAAATGGACAGTTCATAAAAGAACTATTGGAAGCAATACAATCACCAAAAGAATTGGCTGTGGTGAAATGTGCCACACACCAGTCAGGAGATGACTGGGTGGTAGTTGGTAACAGATATGCAGACTTGGTGGCCCAACACTGTGCCAAAAACAGGTTATCAGTTAATAAAAGGGTTGAAAGGATGGGAATCAGCTGCCAACTTATGCTGTATGCACCTCCTGAAACATGGAATGATGTAAAACGATTGCAAGATGATGCTGATGAGAGTGAAAGGAATACATGGATTAAAATGGGATGTTCCCAAAGAGCAGACGACGATGTATGGGTTTATGCCGATGGCAGACCAGTCATGCCCGACTGTCTGCTTTCACAAATGGCCAGAATGTATCATGGAGACACACATGTAGGGAGAGATGCAATGATTAGGCTCTTCAGACAAAATTGGTACAATCCAAGGTTTAGGGCCGTAGCAGAGAGTCTTTGCCAGAGGTGTCTAACTTGCCAAATGCATAATCCAGGAAGAAAAACAGTAATTGGGTTTGGGAAGATCGGAAAGGCAGAGGTTCCATTTGTGAGATTGCAGCTAGATTTCATTCAGCTACCACCATGTAGGGGACTGAAATATGTACTCATCATAGTGTGTCTGTTTTCAAAGTGGGTGGAGGCTTACCCTACCAGAAGGAATGACAGTATTACAGTCGCAAAATTGTTGCTACGAGAACTCATTCCTAGATTTGGTTTTCCAGTAACTTTGGAATCAGATAGAGGAAAGCACTTTAACAGTGAGGTGATTAAGATAATCTGTGAAGCATTCCAAATTGAGCAAAAATTGCACTGTGCATATCGTCCAGAGGCTTCTGGAGTGGTTGAACAAATGAATGGCACAATAAAATCCAGACTGGGAAAAATGTGTGCATCAACATCGCTAGATTGGCCGGATGCATTGCCACTTGTTTTAATGGGACTCAGAAGCATCCCTGATAGAAATACCGGATTGAGTCCACACGAAATAATGATGGGAAGAGCAATGAGACAAGCACATGTTCCTACAAATAAACTGCTGAATATATCTGATGATATGGTTCTGGATTATTGCAAAGGATTGGCTGACCTAGTGCGTTCTGTCTCTCACCAGGTTGGAGAAGACGCAGTTTCCAGGCAGCCTGAACAAGAACATGATCTGAATCCCGGTGATTGGGTGGTAGTGAAGAATCACACCAGAGAAACGTGTCTATCACCCAGGTGGAACAAACCTTGTCAGGTCATACTGGTTACAAACACAGCAGTAAAGTGTGCAGGATTTCCTAATTGGATTCATGTAAGCCACACCAAAAGAGTACCAGACCCTGAAGAAGAAAATCCTCAGACAGTATCGATCACTAAGGAAGCTGAAGGTTGCCCAGCTGAAGAATCTCAGGAACAAGATTCGAGGGAAGCTGAAGAAGAACAACCAAGCACAAGTCAGGACTGGATACCAGTGGTGGAAATTCCTGAAGTTTACCACAGAACAAGAAGTCAAGCAAATTTGGAAGAAATTGAAGAAGATCAGATAGGTGAAGAAGAAGCAGCTCAGGAAGAAGAAGAAGAGACAATAAGAGAACCTGAGCAGGACCAGATAGGGAGAGGAAACTGGACTCAAAATAACAACGAACCAACAAATTTCGAGCAGGGACAGACAGGTTTAGAAGAACGCGGTCAGGCTGCAGAAGTACAAATTGCAATAAGCCCTGATCAGGACCAGTTAGATCCAGAAAAATACACTCAGGAAGAACATCCCGAGAATCTCGAACATGAAAACGTAAATCAAAAACAAGATCAGTTACTAAAGAGTCACAGTGGAGCAGCTGAAGAGAAACCAATAAGACCTGAAAAAGAACAAATAGCAGAAGAAACTGAAATTGAAGAAAACAAAACTGTGCCACAACCTGATAATAAAAGAATTTCTGAAGAAGAAATAAAAAGTAAAGAGACAGTGCAAACAAACAAAATCAGAAAAGGTGATCATTGGCCTAGTGTCATTAAAAGAGTAAAATACCACATAACAACCAGAAGTGAAGATCCAGAACAAGTAAACGAAGTGACAAGCCAAACGGGACAAGAAAGAAAAACTGAAAAACGAAGAAGTAAAAGACTGAAACTTGTGAACAACAAATTTAAAGGTCCTGATTGGACTTATATCATCCTTGAAGACTACGAGAGCTCAGAGTCAAGTGAAAGTGGTGACGAAGGAACCAGTGCGGAACTGACTTATGAAAAAGAAATAAAACCACCTTGAGAACGTAAAGAGACTTGAAAAATACGATAAGAAGAGCAATCTTCCTTGTCAAAAATGCCTGATGATAGAGTTACTGGGAGACCAAAGCAGAAAGGTTGTAAAAGATGCTGTGCTATATTCATATGTAATCTGGTAGTGGTGCTTATAGTATGGTTAGTTGTGATCGTAGCAATTCCTTACCTTATGATAATAGATAAAAAGATTAACAACGAAACAAAGGAAAGGACAGATAACTTGAAAAGTAATAGAGTAGAACTAAAGGCAGAAGATGAACCAGAATTTCATCATGAAGTAACAGATAATGACACTAATCTGAATGTTTTCACAAAATTATTGTTTCAATATGTAGATACCATGGAAGTTAGTAATTGTTATGTCTGTATGAAACTACCTGAATCAGTAGCAGAAGGGTTAACATATCATCACTTGCCATTAACTTATGGCATATCATGTAGTGTACTGGCTAGTTTATTTTATAGAACAGGGCGACTTCAGTATTATTATTCAAATATAGATGTGATATTTACTGAGGATCCGATTCGAAAGAATATGAATCCAGTGCTTAGTAGTAAAGATGCACAGTTTATGGGAGAATTTTTCTTAACAATGAAATCAATAGACATAACACATGCACATAGAAGCAATCTAACATGTTCATTACATGAAGAAGAAAAGATATTTTTGAATTTAGTGGAGAATAGAAGACAAGATTTCCAGAAGAAAGCGTCTGAGCATAAGGCTCACTTGCCACCTTGGGCTGAGAAAGAGGGTAGTTACACACCTGGCAAGGCTCAAGCTCCTATGGCTCTGGATTTTGTAAAAACAGGGAAAATTTGTCTACATAGGTTAAAGACTGAGTATAACAATGTTTTCATCGGTACCAGTGTGTGTGAACACAATTTCTTAATTCTTGGAGGTTGGGGACTCAAAGGAGGAACAGATTCAGTTTTTCCTGGAATCTATTATGTGTGTGGGAATAAGGCTTACTTTAGGCTTCCTGCACGGTGGTATGGAAGTTGTTATTTTGGAATAGTATTTCCAAAGATATACCACATAAAAAGAAACACTGGCAGCAATGAAAATACTAGTGAATTAACACGTAGAAAAAGAGCTAGTTTTTCAGAAATTGTAGGTGATATATTTGGTGCATTGATACCTTCAGTGGGAATAATTCTGAACTCAAGGAAGATATGTAAATTATCTACAGTGGTTGTTCGTTTATCAACTGACACTGCTGGAGGATTTCTAATGATTAATGCGGAGATGGTTGCGATTAGATCTATGGTTATGCAAAATCGACTTGCTCTTGATATACTGTTAGCGAAAGAGGGCGGAGTCTGTAAATTATTGAAGACGAAACACTGTTGCACTTACATACCTGATAAAAGTGCAGAAATTGGAACATATATACAGAATATAACTAAATTTGAGAAGGAACTAAAACCACTGGAAGTTGATAGTGTATGGGAAAGATTGACCAATAGTATTAGGTCAATTGGTACCTGGTTTGCTAATGTAGGGAAAGGACTTATAGGTCAAATATTAGTACCCTTAGCAGGGATAGGAATACTAGTCCTGTCTATAATAATATGGTGCAAATGTTGTAGAAAGAATGAATCGTTTAATGTGACAGGAAAAGGAAAGAAGCGAAAGTTTGATGAAATCGAACTAGAAGATTTAAGAAGTGAATTATACAAGAAACTGAAAGGAGATGTGAAAAATAGAAAGTGTAAAAATGAAGCTGAGATAATTTTATGCTAAAAGTTGGCATCTGGTTGTGGGTAGTATTTGATGGCTCAGAAACGCCATCAGAGAGGGGATTGATGGAGCAAGGACTCACAAATGAGACTTGCTCGGAGGCAATCTTCTCACAGTATTAATTTATTAAACTTTGTATTGTTCATACTAATAAATACACACACGGATATAAGTAGAAAGGAAGCTTGCATATGTGTTATAACTAATAAATAACGCTTGTCTATTCTAAAATGGCCGCTAAAGCGCGGGAAACTCTATTGCGCATGTCTCAACCATATCACGTGGTGTGACGTCTTTCTTTGCTTGGTGGGAAATTCTTGCTTCTGCGCAGTGTGCATTAAAATGGCCGCTTTATGTTTTCACGTGCTACAGCTTGCTCTCATGTTGAAATTAAACTGTGGTATTCTAACGCTATTAATGCGGGATAGAATTTATAAGTAAATGGGAATAGGGTAGAAAGAGTGGGAATACAGTGAAACAATTTATTTGTGATTTTAATATTTTCTTCTTTGACTTTTTATTAGTTCGTAAATTGGGCCTGGGGTTGGTGAACTGAAAACTCGTGTGACAATGGTTCTGCGCATGCGCCCTGAATGGCTGCCCGGAGAGAAAAGGATGAAGTCAACCTGGACGTCGTCCAAGGCCGTGACCTGATGGCCAATATTACTGTACCCACGATGTCTCTACTGAAAAGAAACAATTTATATGAACAATGTATTAAACTTGTCGTGAGACGGGTGGGAAATAAAGCAAATGTATTAATTGTGATGGGCGGTATTTTAAAACAATGGGCTTTAAGAAAAATGAATTAAATCAATATGGTGTGAGGATCAACCCCCTGTCCCCGTCCAATCAGAAGTAGTGGGCTCATAATTCTGCAACATTTAGGGGAGGTACATGGGCGTAGAAGGGTATAATAGATATAGAATTAGTTAAAAGATAGATCAGAAGAATCAGAAGACCCAGAATTCATTCAGAAGAGAGCAGATCTGATGGAGAGGGGTTCGAGGTTCGAGATCCATGACGAGCTGATCGATTGCAGACGGAACCGCTGTCCAGAGAGGTCCTGAGGTGGGGGTGGCGGAGTACCTTAGAAGAAAGACACGGGAAAATCGAGGAGAAGCGAAGTACCAGAGAGGGGAACGACGCAGGCATCGTTGATAGAGAGGTCACCGGTCCTGTCCTGATCGTGGAGGAGGTCTTTGCTCTTCATCCTTCCAGGGTCCTATCTTTCCAACTCCTTGGCCAAGGGGTTTGGTTCTCGCACTTTTAGGTAAATATAAATGCAAACCTTAGTTGCGCTGCTGTCTCTATCTTCTCCTTTTCTGAGGGACCGTCATTTGATCAATAATTGATTATTATGCTTCATCCTTGATATACGATTTAAGTATCATGTGGTTCTGTACTTTACTCTGCTAAATCTTTAGATAAACATTTTAAAACTTCCTGACTCAGTGATTATTCCAGGAATTATGAATTGTATTGAATGTCACTCATTTTAAACTTCCCAATTAACAGGGGGTCCATTGGTAACTCATTACTCTTCAATCAGAAAAGTAATTGGTAGCAGAGAATTTTTGATAAAGAGTACAACTGACGCACCAGCGGAAATTGCTAGCGTAGTATGAATGTATGGGCCCAAGTGAGTATTTTGTGTATGAATGCTTGTTGCTAGTAACCCGCTGGATCACTACCCTTCGACTGACTCATGTCGTTACTAGGTTGTGTAGTCACACTGCACCCAGCACCTTCCAGATTCACACTGCTTTCTGCAACCTCCTCTACTTTTATTCGCTCACTGACTTCGTCCTTACCTTTTCCATCACTGGAAGAATCAACATCCAATCAATGGAAATCACCAGGAACGTTCTGCATGGACTCATCAGCTCCAAGTAACTTGGAAGTTAAAGCAATCCTATGCATATTCCACACTTTACCACTTCTGACTCTAACAGCATTATTCAGAACCTCCACAACTTCCTCCGGCTCAAAAAACTGGCTTTCACCCTTTTTGACTTTGCCTGGTTTCTTTATGCGAACCCAATCTCCAATGTCAATAATGGCAGGTTTGACTCCTCGTTTATCGTAATAGTAATTCTTAACTCTAGCTTGACGTTCCATTAACCTGTAACGAACAGACGTCGGAGACCATTGGCACATACTCGAATTACGCAATCAAACAGGGTTGTACTTCGACCTTGGTTTCCACCCTCTCATCATCACAAAAGGCGAGAGTCCAGTGCAATCACTCTTAGTCACCCTGTATGCTCAAACAGCCTTGTGTAACTGTGTCACCCAATCAAGCCTGCTATTACACTCTGATTGTATAACTCCTTTAATTACTCGATTGAACCTTTCCACAGCACCATTCCCACTAGGATTGTATAATGCAGTGGTTTTGTGAATTATGCCAACCTCCCTAAAATACTCCTTTGCTGCATTCGACACAAATTGTACACCATTGTCGCTTAAAATGGTCTTAGGCAAACCTTCAGACACAAAAGTCTTGTCCAGAAATTCCAGCACAATTGAAGTGTTTATTTCATCCACAACCTCCACCACAGGCCACTTAGAAAAAAGGCCCAGTAATACAATAACATACTTTTGGTCATTTCCAACAGGTCCAAACAAATCAATTGCTACTGAATCCCAAGGACACTGAGGTGGACAATTCTGTAACATAGGGGGGTGTAAAGTTTGTAAGGTTTTGTCAGCCGTAGAGCAATTCCTACAATTCCTCAAATACCTTTCCACTTCAGCATCTACCCCAGGCCACCAAAATAAGTCTCTCACTACATTCTTAGTTCTTACAATGCCAAAATGACCATCATGACACAACTGAATAATTATTTTTCGTAACCCAGCTGTCGGTACAATTCTCTCACCTCTCACAATTGTGTCATTATCAATACTCAACTGCGATCTGACCTACCAAAAAGGTCTTAACTTCTCATTACATTTTGACTAAGTCGCCCAATTATTTTGGATGCATTCTGTAACTTGTCTAAGCACTTCATCTTTCCCACACTCAAGTAACCATTCCTCTTTACTCACTGCACAACCACCATTATCATGTACAAATGCCACCTGAAAATTATCCCATACGTCCTCTTCACTGTCTTCCAATTTAATCCGCAATCTGGATAAACAATCTGCAAGTACATTGTCCTTGCCAGGTAAATATACTACCTTATGGATGAAATCTTGCATGCGCATAGAAAGCCTTGCAATTCTTGCAAATGCGTTTACAGTACCTTCAGTTGTCAGCAGTTTAACAAGGGGTTTGTGATCGCATAAAATGGTGACAGGTTTTCCCCACTAAGGCTCTAAAATGATTCAAGGCCCAAGCACAGGCTAAAGCCTCCCTTTCTATTGGGGGATACTTTCCTTCAGTGGGTGTCAATGCCCTTGATGCGAAGGACACAATTAGTTCTTTACCACTGTCATCTTTTTATGATAGTACAGCTCCTAATCCTTTCCCGCTTGCATCAGTGGTGATATAACTGTCCAGATTTGGATCAAAACCTTCCAAAGCCTGAACTTTGTCAATGGTTGTGGTGAGGAAAAGGAAGTCCTCTTGACAAGCTTTTGACCATTCAAATTTTACTCTGTTTTTTAACAACTGTCTCATATTAAAACCTCTAGCTGCAAAATGGGTAATAAATTTAGAGCAATATTCAACAAGTACTAAAAATGACCTTAATTCATCCTTGCTGCTCGGGGTAGGAGCTTCCTTGATGGCATTTACCAGAGAAGCCTTAGGTTTTACCCCATCAATTCCAATTTCATGTCCTAAATATGAAACCTTTTCTTCAGCAAATTTGTATTTAGACAGTTCAACAGTAAGGCCATTATCCCTTAAAATACTCATAATGTTCTTAAGTCTACAGTCATGACTTTCTTTGTTCTGCCCAAACACGAGGATATCATCTTGAAAAAATCTGGTACCCTCAATTTTACTGAATAATCTAAATATCAATCTTTGGAAGACTGCGGCGGCAGACGCCAGCCCGAATGGCATCCTTTTAAATTGGAAACAACCAATTGGTGTAATAAAAGCTGTTAATTTCTTGGAATCAAATGTTAAGGAAATTTGGTGATAAGCCGCCGACAAATTGATTGTGGAGAAAACTTTTGCACCCTTTAAACTACTCACCATTTCATTAATTTTGGGTAGGGGAAAACGGTCAATTACAATGGTCTCATTCAGATGGCGTAAATCAACACACAAACGGATTTTGCCATTACTGCGTCGTGCAACAACTAAGGGAGAAATCCACTCAGAACCTTCAATAGGTTCAATGACATCAGCTGCTACTAATTTGTTCAGTTCATTCGACACCTCCTCCCTGAGCATGATAGGAATGTTCCTAACCTTATGAATGTTAGGAGTCGCATTCTCTTTTAAAATTATGTGATGCTCAAATTTTTTTTAATTCCCCAATACTTTACTGAACACTTCAGGAAATAAATTGGACATAGTGCTGGCCACCAAAATTCTATCATCCACCACTTTAACTTGAACTTCACTATTGGGGTCCAAAATAATGTGTAATTTGCCCTGATCCACCCAAGCCAATACTGGTGGACCCTTCTTTGCAATGTACAATTTAGCACGTGTGCTTCTCCCTGTGAACCTGAGCGTAAACCACCTGTACCCCAACATTTCAATGGTCTCACCAGAATATCCTTGAGGATGTATATCAGAATCATACAAGGTGTCTCCTGTCATGACTTGCTCCCTGCGTTCTCGTGTCCACCACCAGGGGGCTGAACTGTGGGACTCTCCAGTGTTCTAATAAGCATCCAGACCCTCCCCTTCATGTATATACTGACTTCCAGCCATTTGGACACTATTTGGGAATTGACATCCATTCCCAATCCATGCCGGGTTTTGTGAAAGCCAGCCTGCTCATACTTGAAGCCAGCCTACTCATGTTTGGAACTCCACTACCTAGAATTCCCTGCTCACTGCTTTGTCTCCACCCCTGCAGGCCAAGGATGGGTGGAGGAATTCAGCTCACCTGTGGCTGGCTGCTGCTAGCCTGCTCACTCACACCTGCTGCATGTGATTACTGTGAGCTCTTTTAAGCCCCAGCTCCCTTCAGCCCAGTGTTGGTCATTGTAGCTGTATACCGGTGAGGCCGATCCTTGTTTCCAGTGTTTCCTGAGCTTTTGATACCCTTGTTTCCAGTGTTTCCTGAGCTTTTGATATTCCTTGATTCCTGAGCTATAGTTAATCCTTGTTCCTTGATTCCTGAGCTATAGCTATTCCTTGTGCCTGAATTGGCACTGCCTGCAGTGCTACCTTGTTTCCTGAGTTCCTGAGCTATAGCTATTCCTTGTGCCTGAATTAGCACTGCCTGCAGTGCTACCTTGATTCCTGAGCTATAGTTATTCCTTGTGCCTGAATTAGCACTGCCTGCAGTGCTACCTTGTTTCCTGAGCTATAGCTAATCCTTGTGCCTGAATTAGCACTGCCTGCAGTGCTACCTTGTTTCCTGAGTTCCTGAGCTATAGTTATTCTTTATTCCTGTTCCTGGGCTTCAGCTATTTCTTGTTCCTGATTTGCACTGCTTGCAGTGCTCTCTTGACTCCTTGTTTCCTGAGCTGTAGCTATTTCCTGTTTCCTTGAACCAGTACTGCCTGCAGTGCTACCTTGGCTCCTGAGCCTTAGCATTCCTTGTTCCTGACCTGCAGCAGTTTCCCTTCTCCTGAACTAGCACTGCCTGCAGTGCTACCTTGACTCCTGAGCCTTAGCAATCCTTGTTTCTGACCTGCAGCAGTTTCCCTTCTCCTGAACTAGCACTACCTGCAGTGCTACTTTGACTCCTGAGCTTTTGCTCAATTCTTGTTCCTGCCCCAGCACTGCCTTCTATGCTACTTTGTTTTCTTGATTCCTGAACCTGCACTATTCTAGTATACCCTTGTAGCCTCCCCTTCTGTATATCCTTTTCCAGTCCCTGCCTTTCTTCCCATTTCCTTGGTTCCAGTTTTAGTTTGCTGTCTTTCTATTCTGCTGTCTTGCTTCTGTTACCTTGTATGTTTGTTACCTGCTTTCTGCCAAGTGTGCCCTGTGATTTCCTTCCTTTCCTGTTAAGCACTCCCCCTTGCTAGCTCCTTGTCTATTGTGCTTGTGTTTAGTTCTACCCCTTTGAAGTTACTGCCTTGCGTGTTCCTGTTTGATCGCCAGGAACCGTGGGCTCAGCTGACTACCTAGGTGGCGTTTCTTGTTCACTGTGAGTATTGTCTTTGAGTTACTGTTATAACATCACCATAGGTATAAGCTCCACAGACCCTGCCTTTGCATACATATCCTATGTGGGTATTTTCAGTCAGTATCTGTAACAGCAACTGTGGGTGAGGAACTTTATGAGCTTCAGTCTTACCGTGTGGAGCTCCTGAGTGCTTTACCCCGCATTCCCTTTATTGTTAATGTTGTACTATATATGTCTTGCACATCCGTCCTGGGTGTAGTTAGTCTGAATGCTAAATTGCCTTGTGAGTGCCCTTCCTTTCTGAGTCTTAGCCATCTTGTTCCTTTGTACAGGCTTCCCCTTTGGATCCCTTTTCTCCTCTGACTTCCTGTGTGATCCTGGGCAGCGCTGTACTCCTCTCTCTGTGTACGTTTTCTACCCTGTTCCCAGTCCTTGCCCAAGTCCCTGACTGTGTTACCGACATAGTCCCGGACAGTCCCTGACAGAATGACCAACCCACATTTCCAGGGTTACTTGTGAGGTTTCTTTGCGTTCAGTTAGCTACCATTTTTCTGTTACATTTGTGTGTGAAAATATTGAAGGTGTGTCCTAATGAGAGGTTTAAGAAAGAAACACACCAGTACATCATTTAGGTTTGTGCAGGGCAATTCCCCAGTGCACGACAACGAGAGGCATTTAGTGTCTACTTTACAGTTTGTTCACCCTAGTCCTGAAACAATGAATCCTCTTATGAGAAATGGACATTTACGTTCTGAATATTTTACTCATTGGCTCTCAAACACCTCTTTGCCAGATCCGGACTTAATCTTCTGTTCTGATCCAGATTCAATGTCTGTGTCAGCATTGCATAAGGAGAATGCTACCTTACTCAGTTTGCTGAACAAGAATTCTGAATCTCGCATGTCTGCTGTAAGTGGTTGTAAAATACAGTATTCAACCACACAACCAAAGAAAGAGCAGATTCATTTCATAACCACTGTTCTCCATTCAAATAATGTTACTCAGTCTTGTAGTCCAGTAAAGATCACAGTCCCGGATACTAAAGGGACCTTCTTTGATACCACATTCAAAGTAAACCATAATCAGTTTAACAAAAGAGAGAAAAGACCTACTAGAACACAGGGGGCTAATAGCCACTTTGAACAAAATCCAAGGTATAGCTCTGTTGCTTGTTGTGAAGTTGCCAAGTCTACCATTGTCCTTGTAGAGAAAGATCTGCAGTCTTCACAGGATATAATTACATCTAACATTCTTGAATTACGAGAGAATAAAATGTTTCAGACTCTGCTAAAAAATTATAACCCAGAGTTCAAGTGGGAATCTAAAACCCCTATAGAAAACAACTTTTCCACCTCTATGTTAGCCTCCTTAGAAATGGAGAATGAAGCCTTGCGCTCTCTTTTGCGTTCCCCTCAGAGCTGGTCCAGCGATTGTGTGAACAATACAGTGCTGATCCCTCAGATTCCATTCAGGAAAACCATAGTACCTTGTCTCACAGTCCAGTTAATGAAAGTATTTGTTTGAATTCTGAAATTTCTACCTCCTCTGATGTGTTGTCTTCTAGTGCTAAACTGGGTATAGGCACTACATCTGAGATGTGTCCCTCCACTTCTAAGGAACCCCAGATGCCAGGAAAGACACTAAATACTTGTTTGCTTTCTCTTCCTGGTAGTGAGGTCAGTTCCACCCCGGGGGTATCACATACACTGGCCATTGACATACAGACAAAACCTGAACTAGTGCCCAACATAATCCCTGATGTGACAACACTCTCTGACTCAGTCTATGCTCTTGGTCTAACTTCTGCGACTGAAGCCAACCTCCTCACTGAGAAGGAACACAATCCTGACCCCTTGTTTGCTCTCTCGCCTTCAAGCACGCCACATATTGAAAAGTCAGGAAATGATAGTACTGTATGCTCTGATGCACCTTTCTTCTAAGGCAGAAGAAAATGAAAAAATTTCCAAAGACCAAATGATCTCTTACCTGTTTCCTCTGACTAAAACATGTGAACTGCCAAATGGTAAAGGGAGTCTGGTCATCAGAGACTCTAAGATAAGCAGTACTCTTAGCCATCCCGAAGAAAGCGCTTCAGTGTGTTTTAATGAGCCAAGGAACTGTGAAGATTTCACTAGTGACAACAGGGAATCTACTGTTCACGGGCTAGCGCCATTCCGAGAATTTAAAGTCTGTCATCCTTGTGCCTTTCAGCCATCAGCCGGCCTGCTGCTTTCAGAGTCCTCAGCCGGCCTGCTGCTTTCAGAGTCTCCAGAGTCCTCAGCCGGCCTGCTGCCTCCTGAACTTCAGCCTGCAGCCTTCCTGCCATCTGAGCCCCAGCCTGCAGCCTTCCTGCCATCTGAGCCCCAGCCTGCAGCCTTCCTGCCATCTGAGCCCGAGCCTGCAGCCTTCTTGCCATCTGAGCGCGAGCCTGCAGCCTGTCTGCCATCTGAGCGCGAGCCTGCAGCCTGCCTGCCATTAGTACCGGAGCCTCCAGACTGCCTGCATTCAGAGCCCAAGCCCTCCGCTCACCTGCCTAGTAAGTCAGAGTCTCCAGCCTGTCTGACTTCAGAGCCAGAACTTCCAGCCTGTCTGCCTTCAGCAGAACCAGAGCTTCCAGCCTGTCTGCCTTCAGCAGAACCAGAGCTTCAACCCGTCTGCCTTCAGCAGAACCAGAGCTTCCAGCCCGTCTGCCTTCAGCAGAACCAGAGCTTCCAGCCCGTCTGCCTTCAGCAGCACCAGAGCTTCCAGGCTGCCTGCCTTCAGCAGCACCAGAGCTTCCAGGCCGCCTGCCTTCAGCACCAGAGCTTCCAGGCCCCCTGCCTTCAGCACCAGAGCTTCCAGGCCCCCTGCCTTCAGCACCAGAGCTTCCAGGCCCCCTGCCTTCAGCACCAGAGCTTCCAGCCCCCCTGCCTTCAGCACCAGAGCTTCCAGGCTCCCTGCCTTCTGGCCTTGAGCCTCTATCTTGCCTACTTTTTGACCCTGTGCTTCCAGTTTGCCAGCCTTCAGAGGTCTCAGTACGTATACATTCAGAGACTGAATCTCCAGCATCAGAGACAAAACTCTCAACATGTAAACCTCAAGGGCCTGGGTCTCCTGCATACCTGCTTCCAGAGTCTCCTGCATGTGAGTCTTCTGTATGTTTTCCTTTAGGGCCAGAACTTCAGGTCTGTTTCCTGTCACCTCCTTTGGCTTCAGCCAGTTTGCCTTTGACCTCTGTGCCTCCTGCCAATCCGTTATCTGCTTTTGACCCTACAGTCAATCTTCCTTTGTTTTCAGAGTGCTTCCCTCCTCAAGGTTCTGCTTTGGATGCTGCTGTTAATTTTCAGCCTATTGTCCTACCCTCCAGAACATCACAGTTTTCCTGCAGTCCTCTGGTATCTTGCACTGCATCTCTGATGGAAATTAACTTACTTCTTAGGAGCAAAGGCTTTGAATCCAGTTCCAGATTCCGGGAGACGGTCCTTGGAGGGGGTGTACTGTCACGACTTGCTCCCTGCGTTCTCATGTCCACCACCAGGGGGCTGAACTGTGGGACTCTCCAGTGTTCTAATAAGCTTCCAGACCCTCCCCTTCATGTATATACTGACTTCCAGCCATTTGGACACTATTTGGGAATTGACATCCATACCCAATCCATGCCGGGTTTTGTGAAAGCCAGCCTGCTCATACTTGAAGCCAGCCTGCTCATGTTTGGAACTCCACTACCTAGAATTCCCTGCTCACTGCTTTGTCTCCACCCCTGCAGGCCAAGGATGGGTGGAGGAATTCAGCTCACCTGTGGCTGGCTGCTGCTAGCCTGCTCACACCTGCTGCATGTATTACTGTGAGCTCTTTTAAGCCCCAGCTCCCTTCAGCCCAGTGTTGGTCATTGTAGCTGTATACCGGTGAGGCCGATCCTTGTTTCCAGTGTTTCCTGAGCTTTTGATACCCTTGTTTCCAGTTTTTTTGATATTCCTTGATTCCTGAGCTATAGTTAATCCTTGTTCCTTGATTCCTGAGCTATAGCTATTCCTTGTGCCTGAATTAGCACTGCCTGCAGTGCTACCTTGTTTCCTGAGTTCCTGAGCTATAGCTATTCCTTGTGCCTGAATTAGCACTGCCTGCAGTGCTCCCTTGTTTCCTGAGTTCCTGAGCTATAGTTATTCTTTATTCCTGTTCCTGGGCTTCAGCTATTTCTTGTTTCTGATTTGCACTGCTTGCAGTGCTCTCTTGACTCCTTGTTTCCTGAGCTGTAGCTATTTCCTGTTTCCTTGAACCAGTACTGCCTGCAGTGCTACCTTGACTCCTGAGCCTTAGCATTCCTTGTTTCTGACCTGCAGCAGTTTCCCTTCTCCTGAACTAGCACTACCTGCAGTGCTACTTTGACTCCTGAGTTTTTGCTCAATTCTTGTTCCTGCCCCAGCACTGCCTTCTATGTTTATGTTTATGTTTGTGGGTTTTGTATAGCGCATAGCTGCCCGTGGGCCTCCCAGCGCTGCGGAACAGGAGTAAGTGCGGAAGACTCTCAGCCTGGGAATAGCCAGGTCTTTAGTTTCTTTCTGAATGTACGTTCCTCAGTGGTCACTCTTAGCTCTGATGGCATTGAGTTCCATAGTTTCGGTGCCAGATGTGAGAAGGATCTTCCCCCCCATCTGGATCTCCTTATTCTGGTTGTTGTGGCAAGATGTTCAGAGGAGGATCTCAGAGTTCTGTCTGGTGTGTATGGAGTGATCAAGGTTTTCAGCAAAGTTGGGCCTTTTCCCTTTAGGATCCTATGTGCTATGCATAGCGCTTTAAACTTAATCCTTGCATGCACGGGCAGCCAGTGTAATGATTTCAGGGCTGGCTTGGTGGATTCATGCCGAGGAATTTTTCGGAGAAGTCTGACAGCCGAGTTTTGTACCACCTGCAGTCTATTAAGAACGTATTTAGGTGACCCCAGGAAGAGAATGTTCCCATAGTCCAGGCGTGACACCACCAGTGCCTGAACTACGGTTCTCTGCGCTTTCTCTGGGATGAGGTCCATGATTTTTCGGAGCATCCTCAGGATTCCGAAACAGGTGGCAGCAAGTTTGCTGGCTTGAGTTTCCATTGTGAGGTTGTGATCTAACCATACTCCCAGGTTTTTATGGAGTTCTTATGTCCTGGTGGGTGCCCTAGTTCTTCTGGCCAGTTCAAGGAAATTAGTGGATTTATTTTGTTGCCCAAAAACATGAGTTCTGTCTTGTCCCCATTAAGTTTTAGCCTGCTGTAGGTCATCCAGCTGGCTATTTTTTCCAAGCACGGGGCTACCGAGTTGTTTTTCGATTCGGCATCCTTTGCCACAGAGATTACCAATTGGGTGTCATCTGCGTAGGTAATTATTGACAACCCATATTCCTGGACAATGTCAGCTAGCGGCTGCATATACAGGTTAAACAGTGTGGGGCTCAGGGAAGAGCCCTGTGGAACCCCACATGTGACTTTAAAATTGTCTGACAGAAATCCTCCTTCGGCGATTTGAAAGTACCGGTCATTCAGAAATGATACGATCCATTTTAGGGCCTGACCCTGAATCCCAGCCCTTTCGAGCCTGGTTGCGAGCGTCGCATGGTCCACAGTATCGAACGCTGCGCTCAGGTCTAGCAGAAGGACACCGGCCTCTATGCTACTTTGTTTTCTTGATTCCTGAACCTGCACTATTCTAGTATACCCTTGTAGCCTCCCCTTCTGTATATCCTTTTCCAGTCCCTGCCTTTCTTCCCATTTCCTTGGTTCCAGTTCTAGTTTGCTGTCTTTCTATTCTGCTGTCTTGCTTCTGTTACCTTGTGTGTTTGTTACCTGCTTTCTGCCAAGTGTGCCCTGTGATTTCCTTCCTTTCCTGTTAAGCACTCCCCTTGCTAGCTCCTTGTCTATTGTGCTTGTGTTTAGTTCTACCCTTTGCTGTTACTGCCTTGCGTGTTCCTGTTTGATCGCCAGGATCCGTGGGCTCAGCTGACTACCTAGGTGGTGTTTCTTGTTCACTGTGAGTATTGTCTTTTAGTTACTGTTATAACAT
This sequence comes from Calotriton arnoldi, assembly GCA_963921515.1. Classification (NCBI taxonomy): domain Eukaryota; kingdom Metazoa; phylum Chordata; class Amphibia; order Caudata; family Salamandridae; genus Calotriton; species Calotriton arnoldi. The sequence goes on along the minus strand of CAWUFW010006845.1, from coordinate 556,815 downwards.
CACCATGGATATAAGCTCCACAGACCCTGCCTTTGCATACATATCCTATATGTGGGTATTTTCAGTCAGTATCTGTAACAGCAATTGTGGGTGAGGAACTTACTGAGCTTCAGTCTTACCGTGTGGAGCTCCCGAGTGCTTTACCCCACATTCCCTTTATTGTTAATGTTGTACTATATATGTCTTGCACGTCCGTCCTGGGTGTAGTTAGTCTGAATGCTAAATTGCATTGTGAGTGCCCTTCCTTTCTGAGTCTTAGCCATCTTGTTCCTTTGTACAGGCTTCCCCTTTGGATCCCATTTCTCCTCTGACTTCCTGTGTGATCCTGGGCAGCACTGTACTCCTCGCTCTGTGTACGTTTTCTACCCTTTTCCCGGTCCTTGCCCAAGTCCCTGACTGTGTTACCGACATAGTTCCGGACAGTCCCTGACATCTCCCACCTTACCTATGAACTTACTGTTCCATAATTCCTCATTTATGATGGTGTATGGTGAGCCAGAATCTCAAAAATGTTGATCTCAACCCCACCAATACTTAACAAACATTCAGGTTTGTTCATGGTAACATTGTCATCTATATTAAGAATCAATTTGTTTGACAGATTCAAAACATTGTCGACATTACCATCATCAAATTCTCTGTTCAAATCATCCTCAGGACTTCCTTCTTCTAATACACACTTTACGCCAACTGTTTTCCTTCTACACACTTTGGCATAATGACCAATTATGCCACAATTGCTGCTCTTTTGTTTTAAGGCAGGACAGGATTTGCTGTGCGCTAAATGGTCCTTACTATCGCACCTATAACACCTGTTTCTACCTACTGTAGTTGTTCTAGCTTGTGGCTTATATTGTTTTGGAACAACTTTACTATTAACTTTAGCGACCATTTCCAATCCTTTACTTTTACCTGTTAACTCTTTTGCACACCTGCCGGACATTTCCCCTTTGCGTGCAATACTAATTATGTCAACCAGAGGAGAGTCGCTATTTACCCACAAACGATCTTGAACAGCTTGATTACTTGAATGCATTACAAGCTGATCTCTTATATAATCATCTAAGAGATTCCCAAACTTCCAATCCAAGGCCAGTTTCCTTAACTCAGCCACATATTGGTCAACAGATTCTCCTTCTAGCTGTTTGCGCTGAAAGAATTTGTACCTAATTATGCCAATACATACTTTAGGTGCAAAATAATTATCGAGGTCTTTTAAGGCAGCAAGAGAAACATTTACATTCCCCACAACAGGTGTTTTAGACATTTGGTTGTCAATTTTTAAACCATACGGGCCTAAGGAGTGTAATAAAATGTGTTTCTTTTGCACAGCAGGCATTTTTCAGACTTATCAATTGCTGCAATGTAGTTCAAAAAGTAATCCTTCCATTCGCTCCACTTAAGTGTAGGTTCCACTCCAGATGGCCAAAATGTATGTGGGGTTGATATTGAAAAATTCTGAGTTGCCATGTTGTTCTGTCCGTTCACAAAACAAGTATGTGTACAGATGAAATAAAATTACCAGAAAATATACATGCTGTGGTGAATAGGAAATCAAAAAAACAAAACAAAAATTCACGCGTTGAATTACTGTGCTTGGTAACTGTTTGTGCAGTTCAACTAGCAGCTTACAGTTATCCGATTAAAGAAGACAGTACCTTGAATGATTTGATTAGTGCATTTGTAGAGCGCACGAATGCCCGAGGGCGTCTTGGCGCTAGAGTCGGTAGGTCTGAGCGGTGCTGGCGGGGTATACAGGATGGATCAGTTGTTAAAGAGCCAGGTTTTTAGCGCCTTTCTAAAAGACAGAAGCGATGTGCTGCTCTTTATGGAGATTGGAAGTAGGTTCCAGGTCTTAACTGTCCCTAACAGGAAGCTTCTTCCACCCCAGCGGGCCTTCTTAAACTTAGGTGTTTGAAGAAGTTTCTTATGAGCGGATCTTAGACTTCTGGCCGGCACATACCATTTCAGGTGCGTCCTCAAAAATTGCGGCCCTGTGCCATGTAGAGCTTTGAAGGCCAGGCATTGGGATTTAAACTTAATCCTTTTGTCCACCGGGAGCCAGTGGAGGGCTCCTAATCCGTGGGAGACTGACTCGAACCTCGGAATATTTAGTCCTATTCTGGCTGCCGTGTTCTGCAGACGCTGCAGTCTTAGTAGATACTGGGATTGGATCCCCATGATCCGATGAATTCCACAACACACTGGTCCGAATAGCTGTTGTGCACCTCTGCCCTGCAACTTGTAGTAATCCGGTAATCTAGCTGTAATTGTGCCTTCGATCGGAGAAATAGTTCCTGATGTGCCACTTCATGTAGTTGATCCGGCGTTTCCAATGACTACAGAGTTATGCAAAAACAAAATGGCGTCACATACACGTTATGTAGGGTCATGTCTCTTGACCTTGACGCTTTGCGTGTTGACGCCCGATGCGTAAAGACGTTCGATGTAGAAGATCGAAGCTCAGATGGGTCGAACGCCGCATCCAGAGGATTCCAACTTCGGATGCCAGCAAGGAAGATTCACAGCTCCAAGGTCCAGAACACGTTCAGGAATCTTCAAGGGCTCGAGCACGCCCGATCCTCGAGTGGCGGTTGAACAGACTGTCAATTCGAAGGTAAACAACCTCCGATTGTAGTCATTGACACACACAAAAAAAATCCTCACGAAGTCCGCAACACGTTAGTTGGTTGACAAGAGGCAATCGTACCTCTGCTCTGTGTAGAACTCTTCTCCCAATCCTTGCCGGTAAAAGATCCATTTCACCAGGGACAGTAGCGGCAGAGACCATAGAAATGCAGGATCCTTAGCATAGGACGCCAAGCTGACGCAAAATGTTGAATGTTCAAAACTCTGTGCCCAGAGTTTCCGTGTTCATGTGCCTCCAAGAATACGATGAAACAGGGTAATCACGAAGTAGCCGAGAAAATGAAGGTATTTGATTTTTGGGCAGCTCGTGGGTCCTGCTCCAGACGATCGTCGCCAATTGTTAAGTACACATGTACACTTATAGTTTAAGTAATGTACTTCTTTATTGTCTGGAGCCTTCAACAACACGTCCAGCTTCTCTGCCTTATCCCCTCCTAGTGACACACTCGTGCCCTAGGTTCCAAGCCCAATGTTCCAACAAAGAATCCCCTGTGTTGCCAAGCAATACATAAATACAAGAACACAACAAAACCATAGGTGGCACATCCTTCTCTGGTCAAGCAGCCAAAATATGGAACTCTTTACCCCCACACATAAGATCCACAGATTACTACCTTATCTTCAGAAGACTACTCAAGAGTTGGCTCTTCCCCACATACCCACCATACTCAACCAAATAAATATACTGCATATCCCTCTGTATATAAGCATTTATTTGGACTATAAATGTGTACCTACATATGTCTTTTGCTTTGTATAAACTTGTATAACAGATATGTTTTTAAAAAGATAGATATTCGTTAGTTCTGCTTAACTAATGTACATATTACTTATGGTTATACATTCTATGTTTAACATGTATATAGGTGACTGCATAAATTAAATATTTTATCATAACTATTTATCTAAAATTGATTCACTATTGAATTTTTTTTTTTTAAAGAAAAAAGAATCAAAACAAATTAACTTTAAATAATGCATTTCGCCCACTCAGTCAATGAATAATAGGTAATTTGTTATAAATATTAAAGGACTAGGCCCGTGAAGGGCACTTGGCCGATACACGGCGAGATTGTATTTTGACAGACAATTTGTATTTACATATTGATATACTTACATTGATTGTCATATGGGCGTAAACAACGTATTATCAAGCAATGTTTAGCCGATAATCGGCGTTATTAAGGAAACTGGTTCTGTTCCAATACTGCTTGCTATATTGCTGCACAGTGTGTTGATAATATCGGGCCATTTAAAGATGGCGCTCAAGGAAGACTAAGTAATGGTCCTTCTTTCATGTTTATTTTGATTATGGAAATGTGTTTAAAAATGGGCGCCACTGCAGCGTCAGTAACACCGACGAAGGCGCGAATGCCGAAACGCGTTTGTTGTTGCTAAGATTAAATAAAGTCTTCTTTGCAATTTGCCCCGCGAGTGCTGGCTTTGTTCTGTGGAAAAAGGAGCATTGGAGCGTTTGTGTACACGGGGCACCACTGTGTTACCGGCACCCGCTCGCGAGTGCTCCGTATTTATGGTGACAGTGGAGCGATAATTTTACTAAGGAGCACCACCGCAGTAACAAAGGAGGAGAAAGGGTGACTGTGTTACGAGCCCTACTGATCGGAGAAGAAGTCGGGACTGGACTTACACGCACCGGTGAGCGGTTTCAATTTATAACTGCAGCTATTGTTACAAGCGGTAGAGCGAGGGGCTAGCAAGAGACAATTTTCTTTATTTATGCACACTGAACAGTGTGAGCATGTTCAGTGAGTCGGCGCGGCGAGAGGCGGCAAAGGACATCTTTCGCAAACACACTAATGAAGGACAATCTGGCAGGACCAACATAGTCAGAACAGATAACAGCTTGCTTACGAAATTTAGCAAACTTGAAAGGACTTATGAAAGAGAAATGCGCAAATGGTGGGAGGCGACTTCTCTCCAAGGGTACATTGACGTAAACAGAGTACCAAGGGGGCTGCGCATTTACACCGTGCCAGCCTATGAAAATCCCGACCCGCTCCTGCTTGAAGAGTGGGCCACGCATACATCGGAATCCAGTAGAGGAATGCTGTGTATTCTAGTGAAGTTTGCGTGGAGCAATAGGGATAAAGCCCTTAAAGAAATTCAGGAAATTGAAGAGGAACTGTCGAAGGAAGAAGATAAAAACAGAGTGGAGGAATTAAGGGAACAGATGAAAAAACGTTTGATTAAATATGAGGAAAAAATTAAATTAAGAAAACAAGAAAAGTATGAGAGAGACGAATGGGATTACCAACAAGGAAGGGTGTTGACCTTTGCAAAAAAGTTTGATGGACCGCGAAAAGAACTTCTTGCTAGACCATCAAGTAAGTTGGCTATGGAGAGGGTGGAAACCTCGGAGTCTGAGGTTACAGGAAGTGATGCTTCTGGTGATGAAAATGCCGGTGTCTTAAACAGCAAAGTCAAATCTACACCTTTTCACCAGGAATTCGAACTAATACGCCAGTCGTGGCTGAGAGGCGGGAAGAGCAAACCCCCCGAGAAAAACACCAAAAAATCCGAAGGGGGGGTTGGCGTAGGAAAAAGCAACGCATCGCCCAGAGTAACACGCAGCGGGAAAGGCAAGAAGTGGTAATGACTGGTGATAATCTGACAGTGGTCAATCTTACGTCCAGGGCTTTAACGTCATCAGAGGAAGAAGTTCTCAAATTGGGACTTACATTCTGCCCTAATAACCAACTCGAATACACTCAAACGAGGATTGACCTCTTCAAATTTGTTCGCAAGTTGAAACTACATAAATACTTTAAACTGAGACCCACAACTAAGACTATCAAGAAGAGATATAACACTGTACCTGCTACTGATATCTTAACAGGAGCTGATCTGTCAGTCTTGGAAACACTGGAACATCTATATAGGGAAGAACCTGAGGATGCTGCAAACATTTCAGACATTGCGCAAAGATCTGAAAATGTGGGCATTGAACAACAGACTGAAGCAAGCCCCTTTAAGCCAGTCTCACAGTTTGTTCCGCAACTGTCCTATGATGCTATTGATGTGTTCTCGGAAGCAGTTAATAATGATTTACTTAAATTAAGAACTAAGAAGCATCAAAGCAAAAGGGCTATGAACATCACTAAAGATCAGAGGGATGCATTGAAAACCTTGGAAAAAGATGTCTCATTGGTCTTTAAGCCTTCGGATAAAGGCGGAAACGTTGTTCTGCAGACCAAGGAACAATATTGCAAGGAAGCAAGAAGGCAGCTATCGGATAGCATGAACTATGAAAGATCTACGAAAGAGAAATATAATGACAGTATCAAACAATAACATTTACTAATAACGAAATGGTATGATAAAATCATGTTGGGGACAGAAGAATACTTGTTTTTGAGAAATGTAAATCCTATTATACCAACTTTTTATCATATCCCCAAACTCCACAAGGATAGTCAGAACCCTCCTGGCAGGCCTATAATATCTTCACAAGGGGGCCTGACGGAACATCTGTCTATGTTTATTGACTATTTTCTGTCTCAGGCAGTGTTACAGTTGTCATCTTATATTAAGGATATGAGAGATTTTTTAATTCAAATTGAGGCATTGAAGTGGGACTCATCCTATCAGCTAGTGGTATTAGATATAACTAGCTTATACACCTGTATAGGACATTCTAGCGGATTAAGAGCTATCCAGTATTATTTGAATAAACGCCCATTGAAATATGCAGTACATAATCAGATGCTGTTGGAATTCACAGAGTTCTGTTTAACCAACAATATTTTTCTCTTTCAAGAGGATTATTATAAGCAGATCTCTGGGACTGCGATGGGCACTTGCCTCGCCCCCAGCTATGCGAACTTGTTCGTTGGCTGGTGGGAGGAGCAGGTGTCCAGGTCGCATCAGGGTGTACAGGGTTCCGGAGAAGTCATTGTATGGAACAGGTACATTGATGACCTGTTCCTGATTTGGAAAGGATCAGCTGAATCTGCACATGAATATATCACAATCCTTAATGACAACACCTTAAATTTACACTTTTCAGGTGAGGTTAGTTCAGTGGCAGTGAACTACCTTGACCTGAAGGTGTTTATCAGCGAAGGCAAAATTCATACAGCCTTATACAGAAAGCCAACAGCTGGTAATTCGACGCTTTATGCATCGAGTAGTCATCCGTCTAAACTTGTACAGAGTATCCCATTTGGCGAACTTTTGAGACTTAAAAGAAACAACTCTCGGAACTGTGATTTTGAGGGGGCAGCGCAAGAATGCATCGCCAGATTTGAAAATAGGGGCTATGATAATACCCTTTTGATTAAAACTCTTGAAAGGGTTCGACATATCCCTAGACAGAGCCTCATAAGTAACAACACCAGACGTAAGAAAGATCTGAGGGGTGGCAAATTTAGAGTAATTACCACTTTCTCAGAGGGTGCCATGACTCTAAAGAGGATTCTCAAGAGGAATTGGCATATCCTGAAAACGGATACGACTATTAGCGAGGATATACCTAATGTACCATTAGTGACTTTCAGGAAAGCTAGAGCGATTAAAGTCATGCTGGTTCATAGTCATCAAGCAAAGGATATGCCTAGAACAGGGACTCTCAAAGAGATGAGGGGGTTCTTCCCGTGTGGTAAGTGCAAGGCTTGTAAACATAGCAAAAGGGTTTTGGGATACAATATTCCTGAAACCACAATAAAAAGAAACATAACTAAGATTATAACTTGCAACACTGCATATGCAGTGTATTGTTTAGTGTGCCCGTGCGGATTAAGGTACGTGGGTAGCACTATCCATCTGGTGAAAGTCCGCATTTTAGAGCATATGCAAGCTATTTCAAAGCAAGATCAAACATATCCTGTGGCGAGACACTTTGCCAGCATGCATCAAAGCAATAGGGATCTGTTAATGTTCTTTGGCCTGGACCATGTCCCAGTTAACATTAGAGGAGGGGACAGAATCCAAAGGCTACGTAGACTTGAATCTCGTTTTATTATTGATTTGCAGACCAAAACCCCGAAGGGTCTTAACAGTGGGGAAGAATTGGTAGTGCATTTAGGAGATTAATTGAGGTATGGAGAAATGTTGTGTTTGTTCATGATGTCCACATATAACATGACTGAAGATGACCTATAATTATTGATTTTGATTGCAGGCACTATTGGGCATAAAATGCCGATACACGGCATGATAATTTTGGCAATGGTTTCCATATTATGCAGCTATAATAATTTCGCCCATTCAGTCAATGAATAATAGGTAATTTGTTATAAATATTAAAGGACTAGGCCCGTGAAGGGCACTTGGCCGATACACGGCGAGATTGTATTTTGACAGACAATTTGTATTTACATATTGATATACTTACATTGATTGTCATATGGGCGTAAACAACGTATTATCAAGCAATGTTTAGCCGATAATCGGCGTTATTAAGGAAACTGGTTCTGTTCCAATACTGCTTGCTATATTGCTGCACAGTGTGTTGATAATATGGGGCCATTTAAAGATGGCGCTCAAGGAAGACTAAGTTAATGGTCCTTCTTTCATGTTTATTTTGATTATGGAAATGTGTTTAAAAATGGGCGCCACTGCCGCGTCATTAACACCGACGAAGGCGCGAATGCCGAAACACGTTTGTTGTTGCTAAGATTAAATAAAGTCTTCTTTGCAATTTGCCCCGCGAGTGCTGGCTTTGTTCTGTGGAAAAAGGAGCATTGGAGCGTTTATATATATATATATATATATACACACCTCCCATGGATTTATTTATCTTTATATTTATTACTTTTACTTCTAATTCAGCATCTCCAATGCATTACCCTATATCTCACCCTTGACCTCTCGCAATATATCCTCTACCTCCACTGTGACTCATCTCAAACCTCATTCTACTACTCTCTCCAATGCACTGCCCTATTTCTCACCCTATACCTCCTCAATATATCTTCTACCCCCACTCTCTCTCATTGCAAACCCCATTCTACTATTATGATCCCCAAAATAACCCTTTCTAGACTCTTCCCTCCTCTACCCCTCCTTGCATCATCTCGTACCTCTTTTACTATTCAGATCTCCCAAACAAGCCTTTATAAATACTTCCCTCTGACTCTTCCCCCTCCACCTCCTCTTTACTCATCCCAAACCTCCTCCTGCTGCTATGAGCTCAAAAAATAAAAAAAACAATTCTAAAACCTTTCCTCGTCATGGGTAGCAAGCACTATGTAAATATAAATGCAAACCCTTTCCCTCTTCCATCTCTCCACTATCCTTTTTCAATCCAAATAACAGACTAACATGTCCACCGCTCAAATGAATTTCATATTCCCCTATACTAATTTACCCACTAATCCTGCTTGTGTTCTGGAGAAAGCATGCTACCCACCGAAAAGCGTTTCAACACCCCATCAGGGGTAGCAAGCGCTATATAAATGTAAACCCTTCCCTCTTCTATTCCGCCACTGTCCTTTTCAATCCAAATAACAGACTAACATGTGCACCGCTCAAATTAATTTCATATTTCCCTATACTAATTATTATTATTAGTTACATTTGTTAGGCACACAAATCATCCCTACAGGGATCTCCAGGCGCCGTTGCAATGTGGGCGTAGAGAGAGATTCGACTACTGAGAGAAAAGCCAGGTTTTAAAGAGTTTTTTAAATGTGTTCTAGTCAGTACATGCTCGACTAGATAAAGATAGCCTATTCCAATGGTAGGGGGCCCGGAATGAGAAGGCGCTGCCTCCGTGCCTCGTTGTTCTGATGCGTTTTGGGCATAGAAGCAATCGGTCACTAGACCTGAGATGCCGCGCCGGGATATATAGTTGTAGTTTCTGCCTCTGATAGGGAGGGCCCTTCCCCTGCAGGGTCTTGTATACCAGGCAGAGAAGTTTGAGGAGGACACGTTTTTTGATTGGGAGCCAGTGAAGAGAATATAGAGAGGGCTCAGAGGGGGAGCGAGGAGGAAGATTTAATATCAGTCTAGCAGCTGAATTCAGCACCACCTGGAGCCTGGCCAAAAGGCCTTCACTACTCCCCACCAAGAGGGCATTGCCGTAATCCAGGCAGCTCATTATTAGTGCTTGTACCAGTGTCTTCCTAGCTTGGAGAGGAGTCCATTGAAAAACCTTTTTAAGGGTTGGCAGAATGCCAAAACAGGTACCAGACACTGTTTTGACATGCTCCTTCATGGAGAGCTCATCATCCATCCTTATTCCCAAATTCTTTGCACATGTATTGGGAATAGGCAGAGAGCCTAGCTCAGGAGGCCACCAGTCCTCTGCCCAAGCTGTCCGTGCCTTCCCGAACAGAAGAATCTCTGTTTTGGTCATGTTCAGCTGAAGACAGTTCTTGGACATCCACGCAGCTACTGTCAGAAGGCAGTGTTTAAATCTTGCTTTGGTCAGGGTGAGGTCATGGTCCATGGTGATGATCAATTGAGTGTCATCAGCATAGGAGATGGTTTAAAAACCAGAAGATCTAATAAGTTGTGCCAAGGGGGCCATATACACATTAAACAGTGTCGGGCTCAAGATTGAGCCTTGTGGCACCCCCTTGTCAATATATGAATGAGCTGATGTATACTCGCCCAACTGGACCTGGTTTGTGCGTTCTGACAGAAAATTGACCAGCCATTCCAGTGCTTTGCCTCTGATACCAAACTCCAAGAGTCTATGCAGTAAGATTTGATGGGAGATGGTATTGAATGCAGCTAAGAGGTCTAAAAGAACTAACATGGTTGCCAATCCCTGATTTAATGCCATTTTGATGGTGTCTGTGACCTCCACAAGTGCAGCCTCCGTACTGTGTGAGGCGCGAAAGCCAGATTGGGAACAGTCGAGTAGATGATTAGATTCCAAATATAATGATAGTTTGGCATTCACAGCGGATTCTAAGATTTTGGAGAAAAAAGGGAGGAGGGAGATGGGTCTATAGTTTGCAAAATTCTGGGGGTCTGCTGTGGCTTTTTTTTTTTTTAGAAGGGTCTTGATGTATGCTGCCTTCCATTTGCAGGGTATGCTAGCCAATTTTAGGGAGAGATTACATAGATCTGTGAGTGGGGTGCACAGAATAGGGGCTAAGGTAGTCATCACGTGAGGGGGTGCTGGGTCTCTCGAGTACCCTGATTTTATCGAATTCATACAGGCTAGGGTCTGATCCTCAGTTATTGGGCTAAAACCTTCCAACATGCAGACAGGCGGAACTTCTTGGGATTCCTGTGTGATGAAGCCTAGTGGATTTGAGAATGTGTTATAGATTATATTGATTTTTTGTTTAAAGTAGGCTTCAAGATTAACACAGTGCGATAATTCACCATTAATCCTTTTTGGGTTCTGGAGTAGCGTGCTACTCTCCAAAAAAGCACTTTGACGCCTCGTCATCCGTAGTAAGCGCTATATAAATGCAATTACAATTAACATGTGTAAAAAAACACCAATAATGCAATGGGGGAGGCGGGCATGGCCTGGAGCCGCATGGAGCCAGGCAGGTCTCTTTAGAGCTCCGACGACGGCTGCCGGCAAGCACAGAGATCCTTGGCTGGAAGGCTGCTATGGGACCCCAGACCCTCCGTAAGGGGGTCTGAACCTAAAGAGACGATGTGTTTGGGGGTCCCCCTGCCTGAGAGGCCCCTAAGACGAATTCTCCACTCGCTGATCCAAGATGACCACGAGAGGCTGCAGGGAACGGTGAAGACGCCAGAGGTGGAGTGGCTGCTAAGGCACACAGCAGCGTGTGCAAGGGGTGAGGGAGACTGTGTTGGTGGACTGCACTTGAGGAGCAGTGTAGGCCAGTGCGGGATGCGCCTGGTGGGCCCCTGAGATGTTAAACTTGGCCGGGTGGCATTGGTCCCAAAAAGTGAGGAAGAGAGCCTGGGGCCTCAGGTTAGAAGTATGTGAGCCAGCAGCAGTGGGCGGTTGGAGCCCTGGTGATCCCCGCAGTGATTGGGGGAAGTGGTGACCAGGGAGTCTTCTGCTGGGAGACCTGGAGGAAGTGGCATCTGGGGAGTTCAAGCTGGCGGTGGGAGCCCCCTCCCCATGTTGATAAGGGGCCTGGGCCAGCCCATTTGAATCCAGAGACAACGGTGCCGCATTGAGGTAAGCATGCCGCTATTGAGTGGGAGAGTCCCTCTGGTGTGACCTGGAGCTGGATTGCTGGAAATTGACTTACTGGCGGTGAGTGGCGGTGAGTGGAGTGGGCTGGGGTGCTCGTGCCTGGTTGCATTGGCTGGGGTACCTCGCTGGGGCTCGTGCCTGGCTGCATTGGCTGGGGCGCTTCGCTCGGGGTTGGTGTGTGCCCCTCCCAGTTGCCTCCTCAGAGATGTGGCTGGGGTGCTGGCTGCAGCCCACGTGGTGAGGAGGCGCTGTAGCTGACTCCCAGGGGAGGGCCACGGTGTACTGATTGTGGGGCAGCCCTGTCCTGCTCTGCCCCACCATCGAAGGGACAAGATGAATGACAGAGAGCAGGGAGACGATCTTCTTGGAGTCTGATTGGAAAGACTGGTGGGGCTGGATCCCCGGATAGTGGTGCTCACCCAGACAACTGGTACGGGGAGAGAGGCGTATAGTAACTACATGATGGGCTGAGAAAAAGGGGCAAAACAGGAGAGCCAAAATGAACCGGAGCGCTTGCTTGGGGACACTGGGGATCGTCCTCTGAAAGCGGTAGACCAGAGTATGAGGGCCGACATGGCAGCCATTCTGGCAGCTATCAGAGACACTGAGTCCCCCCTGGAACTTAAAATTGACACGGTCACCCAGGAGGTGGGGTTGCTATGGGCCGACCATAGGAAGTTGGCAGAGAGAGTAAGTACTGCTGAAAGCACCCTCACATGTATCACACAACACTGGGGACAGCTCAAGAGCGACTAAACAAGCTGGAGGAGGAAGCAGGGGCGTAACACAGGCCCCCGCAGCCCCCGTGTTGCGGGGGGGCCCTACGCGGAGCAAGCAATCACTGCACACATCACTGCGCCTGGTATGTGATGATATGTTGGTTAGGTTATTGTCTCGCCGTCGTTGCACGTCGCCGGCCACGGCTTTATCATTAATTAAATGGTGCGTGGCGCGCCGATGCCTCCGCCCTCCGCATCTGCGCGGTCTTCACCCTTAGGGTGGGGCTGGTCATTGTCATGCGCATTCGCATTGCGCTATTAAAAGTGCGCACAAGGACGGTGAGGGAGGCATGCCATCAATCCGAGACGGCTGAGAGGGTGTGTTGGCTGCGGCCATAATTTAATTATTGCTAGCCCCTGGCTAGCTTTGCCCGGTCTTCTGACGCCCGCTCGCGCCTTCCACTGAAGCTGCAGGCCAGGCCTCAGGTGAGTCTCAGAGGGTGGGGGGAGGGCTCTGGGCTGGGCAGCATACTCGGCATCACATGCTTCATGGGGCAGGGCGTAAAACGTAATATAGGCCCCGCAGCTCCCGTGTTCCAGCCTCTCTGTAATGTGAGGGGCCCCATCAGCGCAGTAATTGTAGAGCACACAGGCAGCACTAAACATGAGGTAACTGGTGCAACCAATGCCAGCGAGAGAGTGGCCAGGCCTCAGGTGAGTCTCAGAGGGTGGGGTGGGCTCTGGGCTGGGCAGCATACTGGACATCACATGCTTCATGGGGCAGGCCGTAAAACGTAATGTAGGCCCCGCAGCCCCCATGTTCCAGCCTCTCGGTAATGTGAGGGGCCCCATCAGCGCAGTAATTGCACTGCGCACAGGCAGCACTACACATGAGGTAACTGGCAGGACCGTTATGAGGTAACTGGTGCAACCAACGCCGGCGTTGGTTGCACCAGTTACCTCATAACGGCCCTGCCTCATAAATTAAATGGTGCGTCATGCCGCGTGTGGTGTGTGCAGGTGACCTGAGCTCCCAGGCCCAGCAGCAAGGGGGTTGAACTGAAGGCAACTGCCTCGAGGCCAGAGATCTCTACTGAAAGAGGTCAATGAATATGGCAAATTAAATGTGCACTCCTACTGGGTCGCAAGAGGCAGGACTCAAGTCGGGTCAAAGTTTCAATCAGGCGCCCCACCATCCAAACTGGTTACCGAGGCTTAGTTTTTTTCTGGTTCCAGTACCCCCACTCTGCCTATTCCTTGCATTGAAATTTACATTTACTACTGTAGTGTGAGAACGCATTTCATAAAAAGAAATATAAAGTAGGGTTGCCAAAAGAAAAATGCCAGCCATGTGTTGTTTAAAGAGCCTGGAAATACCTCTTCTTGACACTAAATAAGGTTATAAATAACAAAGTATGTATTCATTTGTAATGTGACTTTTCTGTCTTTGTTCCCTTTAATTATCAGTCATGGATCATTCAGGCAGCCCTATAACACAATTAAAACTCCTTTCTATTTATATTTGCTGTTTGAGGTATGCACAGATTATTGCTGAAAATAGGGCTTTAGGTGACTGCTTATTTTTGTCCCGTCTGGGACATCAAAATAATGAGCTGGCAACCCTAATCGTAAGACTGGAAGTTTGTTGCAGGATCAGCACATTATGCTCGGGCTAGCCCTGGCTGAGAGTGGTAGCCCCCCCCCCCCCCGAAGTTCAGGTCTAGTTGCGCCCCTGGTTTCAATCCCCAGTCAACACAGGACTTTCGTTCTCGCTTCTCTGATTTGTTATCTAAGACTTAGGTTGGTGATGGCCACTGGGGAGGCAAGGGGCAAAGCCAATCCGTGAATGGGCAGAGGTGTGCCACGTCCAGTGCCACACCCATTTGAAATGAAATGAAAGATTTCTAAAGTGCTACACAGACCCGAGGGTATCTAGGCGCTAGATAGACAGGCAGACAGAGGTCGATTTGTGAGGTAAGTTAGTAGAGCCAGGTTTTTAAGCGCTTCCTGAATTGCAATAAGTTGGGTTCATTTTTGAGAGGAGTAGGCAGGAAGTTCCAGAGTTTGTCGGTGGTGTAAGCGAAGCTTTTACCTCCCCATTTTACTTTATGTATTTTGGGGATGGACAGGTTGCCACTGTCTGACGATCTCAGTGATCTGGCCGGGATATAAGGCTTGAAGAGTTGCGACAATTGCCAAGGGCCCTTGCCGCGTGTAGCCTTGAACGCAATACATAGAGCTTTTAACTGAATGCGTTTGCTAATAGGCAACCAATGAAGCTCAGCGAGAGCCTTGGAAGCCGAATCAAAGCGGGTGAGCCCGAGCAGGACTCTGGCAGCGGCATTCTGCGTCATCTGGAGTTTATGTATACTGCGCTTGCTCGCGCTAGTGAAAAGGGCGTTGCAGTAGTCGAGCCTAGAGCCAATTAAGGTCGTGACTACTGTTTTTCTTAGCTCAAATGGGATGAACGGAAGTACTTTTTTTAGGATTTTAAGAATAAAAAAGCAAGCTGCTGTAGTATGATTAATCTGGGATTCAAAGGAGAGCTTGGAGTCGAAGAGAACTCCAAGGTTCTTTACCTTACTGGCTGGTGTTGGAGGAGGGCCCATATCGCTTGGCCACCAGCTATCTGACCAGACAATTGGCGTGTTGCCGGATAGCATAACTTCCATTTTTGATGTGTTGCTTTTCAAACAGTTAACCTGCATCCACTTCCCTATGTGGCTCATGCAGTCTTGAAATCGAGATGCTGTATCCGTAGACGGGCTGTTGATGGACACAATAATCTGTCTGTCATCAGCGTAGGACACCAGCGTGAAACCGAAGCTTCTTATCAGCTTGGCCAAGGGGGTAACGTACATGTTAAAGAGGGTGGGGCTCAATGATGAGCCCTGTGGAACTCCACAGGGAAGTGAGAAGTCCGGGGAAACGAATACATCATGTGCCACTGATTACGTCCTATTAAACAAAAAAGATCTTAGGAGGAGGAGTGCTTTATCCCTGATTCCCAGCGAGGCAAGGCGCTCAACCAACATGTCGTGGTTGACCG
This sequence comes from Calotriton arnoldi, assembly GCA_963921515.1. Classification (NCBI taxonomy): domain Eukaryota; kingdom Metazoa; phylum Chordata; class Amphibia; order Caudata; family Salamandridae; genus Calotriton; species Calotriton arnoldi. The sequence goes on along the minus strand of CAWUFW010006845.1, from coordinate 541,298 downwards.
TGTCGAATGCCGCAGAGTGATCTAGAAGGATAAGGCCAGCGCTCCTCCTCTGTCAAGGGTTTGCCTAAGTTCCTCCATGGCCGTGATTAGCGCCAACTCAGTGCTGTGATGGGCCCGGAAGCCATATTGCGAGTAGTCCAGGATGTCACCTTCCACAAGAAAAGAGGACAATTCCTCATTTAAGAACCTTTCGATGATCTTAGCTGGGAACGGTAGCCTAGAAATAGGTCTATAACTGGAAGGGTCCTCATGATCCAAATGTGGTTTCTTCAGAAGTAGCAAGAGGGAGGCTTTTTTCCAATCAGTGGGAAAATACCCGTGGTAATAATGTGGTTAAAAATGGGCCAAAAGGCAGATGCAATGGTTTCAGGGACCATCTGCAAGATTTTAGGTGGGCATGGGTCGAAAGGGGATCCAGACTTAACTAAAGAAATTAATTTGGTAGTCCGGTCAAGCGTGATTGGCGGAAAAATAGGGTGTGTGGTGGTCTAGCAGCCATCTGCTTTAGCGTGAGGAATTGGCCTGGTGCTCGGGTTCTTTTCGGGTGTGCAGATAGGTTTGGTAGGGGCACAAAAGCATCAAAGACTTGTTTAGCTTTTTGTTGAAAGGCATCTGCTAACTTATTACAGAATTGCTGGCTACTTTCCTGGGCTTGTGTTTCTGGAAGCTTAGAGAGTTTTTTAACCATAGTAAAAGCCTCTTAGCGCAGCCATTGGCTACTTCTATTTTATCTTTAATGAAGTCTGATTTAGCCTTCAGAATGAGCTTTTTATAGGTTTGAATGGCCAGTCTGTGATCTGATTTAGTTTGGGCATCATTTGCTAGCCTCCATTTCCTTTCAAGTCTTCTACAAATTAGTTTTTGTGCCTTCAATGACTCATTGAACCATGGTTCAGAGGGAGACTGCCTAACTGAACGCCGCACGGTCTAGGGAGCCAACTGCTGCCCAGCGAGGTCAATCCAGGAATGATAGCTCCTCACTGCCTCATCCAGGTCCATAGGGGTGGACTGGCTAGAGCATTTGAGTGTCTTACTTAGCTCTTCTCCCTCAACCTTGTGCCACGGTCGAGAGCGAAGAGCTTTCTTAGATACCTTAGAGGGCCTTTTAAGTGGCAAGGTAATTTCAAACATTATTGCCTTGTGGTCAGACCAAATAAGTGGCAGAGCTCTATTACATAATAGATTAGGGTGGTCAGAGAAGACCCCATCCAGGCAATGCCCGGCTGAGTGTGTGGCCTCCTTGACCAGCTGAATGAGTCCTGTACTGGCCATATGGTCTAAAAGGGCTTCAGTGTCTATGTAGGCGGTGTTTTCCAGGTGAATGTTAAAGTCGCCTAAAATTGTGAAGTTAGATTGTTTTGCCTTAAGCTCCAGGTGCTGACCTATAGAATTTAAAAAGTTGGACTTAGCTGTTGGTGGACGGTAGATAAGTATGCCGTTAAAGGTATTCTGGCTATCAAGCCTAATTTTAAAAGTAGCTGCTTCGCTCTCTGTATAATCTAGAATTGGTTTGAACTGTATATTAAAACCATTTCTGGCTATAAGCGCTATGTCTCCTCCCCTTTTCCCGACTCCATCTTTGCTGTGAATTTTAAAACCCTCAGGAAGAGCCACTAGGAGGTCTGGTTCAGAGGAGGAGTCAGCCCAGGTTTCTTTGACAAAGGCTATGTCAATTGCATGCTCCTCCAAGGTGTCATGAAATGATAAAGCGTTTTTAATAAGAGATCTAGTGTTGAGGAGAATACAATGAATTATTCTGTCTTTGATCGAGCCTTCTTTGCTGGAAGTACCAACTTCTTGCTAAAAATAGGGGTAAGCTGTGACCCACCGTAGTGCAGTGGGAGCAATGTTTTTTCCCCGAGATCAAGTGAGGATTCAGGGGAGCAACCCGGGCAAGGGTTGCCTGTAGGTCTGAGATGCACTAATGCTTCCCTGGAATACTGTATTAAAAAACTTTTAGAGTCATCTGGATAAAAACTGGCATAATGGCTGGCGCTGTGCGTGGTCTGTGCGCAGACGGGCTTGCCTTTGGCGCGCCCGCTGCGCGTCCAGTGCAGCATGCGATTGAAATAGGGCAGTTGCTGTTAAAGGCTAGACCGCCAACTTCCGCAAGAGGAAGTGTAGCAATGGAAATTTTGTTAAAAATAGACTGCAAGAAACAAGAGAGAATAGACCTAAGTCAATCGAGGCCAGGCATCTCTCCTCTCAAACCTTCGGCGTGACTGCCTGCTAGTGCTGTGCGTCGCTGCAGCATGCGATTGAAATAGGGCAGTTGCCGTTAAAGGCTAGACCGCCAACTTCCGCGAGAGGAAGTGTAGGCGGAAGTGAGTGCCCAAGATTAGGTCCCGCCCTCCGCTCAATCAGCACAGGAGCCACGGCGGACCAGGGCAGGGACTAGAGGCAGGAAGGGAGGACAATCTGCAGGCGTTTTTAAGGTAAAATCAAAGCGTTCAAATTAAAACCACAATGCAATTAAAATCGGTAGTCTGTGCAAAATAGCAATGGAAATTTTGTTGAAAATAGACTGTAAAAGAAACAAGAGAGAATGGACCTAAATCAATCGAGGCCAGGCATCTCTACTCGCAAATCTTCGGCGTGACTGCCTGCTAGTGCATTTGATCTCCATAGTATAGATATGTGTCTATCTCTGGCCATCATATAGTACATCCCGCCTTTTGAACCATGAGTGAAAGCTCACGGAGTTGAGTATGGACTTTTGATTTTTTTAAGCATACTGCTATGCTAATACAGAATTGTCAACCATGTTGAAAATAACGAGTTGCTGGAGTCGAAAATGCATATTTTTCTTGTAGACAACAGTGTGTATAATGTGAGGGCACATAAGTCTCTTACTCCTCTCAGTATTCATGTTAGTTATTCTCAGAATGTGCAATATTCATCTACATTTCTGAAGATCAGGGATTCATCTTCAAAATGACCTCTCTGCGGAAAAAAGGAAGGATGTGTCCATCACCCTGCATAACCAACCCCTTAATATAGTTTGCTTTACTCCCTTCTAAAATCCTATTGCATTCATTGGCAAAAGAGAAAGGAAGGTGATCGGAATCTTACTTTTCCTTTAACAACTAACCACGTTATCAATATCATCTCCAGCTTTACTCTGAACATCCTAAAACACTTCAATATAGACTTGCTCAGATGAAGACCTGTTATATGGGAAAGGAGTGTATTGGAAAAAACATGTGTGCACATATTTTAAAAGCAAGCTTATAACTAGCTACTATTTATCAGAAATCATGTGCCGCTTGAGCAGCTTTGGATGCTTTTACTTAAATGTACATGCCTTTGGTTTTCCAAGTTGCGATCCAACGCGAGGAGCTGCAAGACATCTTTTCAAATTATTTAGGTGCGTGTGTTTTGGTGCCACTTTGCGTGCAGGACTGTCTCTGGCCACCCTGTTACTTGCATTTACATGCCCACCATTTCGTGATGGGCTGCTATCTTCCCTCACACTTCCTTTCACGCACTGTAAATTCTCAGCTCCTGTTCCATGCCAGGGCCCAGGTCTGATTCTAAGTGCTCTGCCACATATCATGTTTATCGACCCATATCCTTGGGCTCGCCTCTTGCCATTGCCTCCTTTACTTTCCCAGGTCGGGATTGCTGCCTCGGAAGCTGCCATTAATGGATGGGAGATTGTTGCGTCCATTAAAGGCAGATGCCATCCAGAGACGTTTTAAGGCATGGGCAAAGTGGGCTCCGGCCCAGGGCTCCAGACTTTCAGGGGGCCCCCTGATAAAACCAGCTCTGTTCTGCAGAGTCTTGCCCTGATGGCATTAAATGATTCTTGAACAGATTGTTTTAAATGCCACTTACCTTTGCTTCAATTTTGGTGATATGTGTGTCTATTACAGACATTTTGTAGAGGAATGTTGTGTTTCATGCAACATCCATAAAATATTTTCTTTTGGATCAAATCAGGACCTCACACATATGAGAAATGGGAGTGTGTCACAGAGATTATTTGCAATAATATTAGCGAGCAGCTGCTGTTACAATATTGAAAACACACATCACTATCCCTGAATATTACATGGAAACCCATTTAGAATTTGGACTAGTGTGTCTGTGACACTGTCTTTGACCCTCGACAGTCGCAAGTGTATGGCATGCAGAGAATTCACCAGTCTATTTTGCTTGAATTCCGCAGGATACTGAGTTATGTCTCGTGTACTTCTCATGTATATTGTCATTCGAGTCTATGGAATTGCAGGTTTGGGTTTGTCTTTAAAAGTTTCAAGTTATTGTCCATTAATGTAAATTCTAATTCAGACCCTTCATAGTTCTTTGTTCTTCAGCCAGAGGCAGTTCCTGAGACATTAGGACCGCTCCTTCGCATTGTTCTGATTGCTGCCTCAGTTAAATAATCTGCTCTTGACAATATTGTTACAAATGGCGTAGCTTATATGTTAAGAGTTTTTCCCACTTTCTCACTAGAACTTTGAGCAAGATGATATAGAGGCATTTCATTAAATGTTGGAGGTTTCAAATCAAAATATACCAGATTTTTGGGCGGTGGGGCAAAGTGGTAGGTGGTGGGCCGCGGGGGGGCCCTCCATGTGCTTTGCAGGGGGGCCCCCTCAAGTTTCGTTACGCCACTGGGAGGAAGATGCAACCATGGCGGCGAAACTGGATGACTTGGACAGTCACTCCCGCTGCAATAACATTAGCCTGATGGGGGTCCTGGAGCGGGCGGAGGGCCTGTCGACTGACTTATACATTGAGGACTGGCTGGACACGGTGATGTTGAGGGGGAAACTGTCACGGTTGTTCACTGTAGAAAGAGCACACAGGGACCCAGGAAGGTCCCCGAGCGCACACCCCCAAGGGCCATTGTGGCTTGCTCTGGAACTTTCATGACCGGGACCACATCCTGCAAATGGCCAGGGCCTTAGCAGCTAGAAGACGGGTTGGCCAGTATCTATCAGGACTGTACAACCAAGGACTAGAGGCAGAGGGAGTCCTATTTTTAAGTCAAGAAACAGCTGAGGTCTCCAAGCCTTAAATATGCACTGTTGTTTCTTGCCAAGCTCCGTGTCACGGATTCAGAGGGCTCCCATTTCTTTGGATCGGCAGCAGACGTCTGAGATTGGCTCGAGGCAAAAGGATACCAAGTGCAGGGATGCCCAGAGTCTGATGATAAGGGAAGATGGATGATGCAGAAGTCAAGACGGGGAAGGCGACGGAGACCGGAGGCTACCCCCACCAGGTCCCAAGTAGAAACAGACAGGGCAAGGGTGGTGGCAGAAATCTAGTATGGCCTCGCTTGGTTAGCGGGAAACCAGGGGTCGACTTTGGAGGCAGACAAGGATGTCGACAAGGACACTTCAGACAGAGAGTCCTTTGCCGCTACGGGCGAACTGGAAGAGGGGAGGTTTTCTGTGGTGACCCCCATGACGGCTGATTTGATTGTGTAAAGTCTGTTTGTGGCTGCGGGCCGCGGCTCTCTGCCAGCCCCTAGTTTTCAGTGCTGTATTTCTTAGACAGGACGGTTCAGCGACTAGTTGAGGGAGGGTGACAGGCACCTTGAGCATTGTGGAGGTGGGTAGTTTTGAGCTCACCACGAAAGGATGTGGAGAGGGGGTGGATTTTGTTGGGGAGGGGGGTTGTTCTACTGTTGGACAGCGGCAATGGGTGCAAAGTTTCGTTAATGCAGATTACGAATGTCTCAGACTAAGATACAGGGATTGGTAGGACTTGACATCTGAAGATTGGCAGTTGGGGGCCTGCGGTTCCTCTCAAGGAACACCAATGGTCTGAGGAGTAGTATCAACAGAGGTGTGGTAACAAAATTTGTATCCAGACATGCATTAGATATAGTATTATTGCAGGTAACCCATCTAGCCGGGAATAGATGTGTGGCACATGCAGGACTCCTGGGAAGTTGGGATTCTACTTTGCAGGTCAGTCCTGTTCCAGGTGGTGAAGACGTGGGCCTCACAGGATGGGTGTAGGGCGGCGGCCACTGGAACTTGGAATGGGCTCCTGCTTACTGTGGTATCCTGGTATCTCCTGCCAGGCCTACAAATGGATAGCCTAGTACATATGGGGCATTGGTTGGTAATAGCGCAGGATGCCTTCACGATTCTTTGGGAGGGGGACCGTAATTTGACTTTGGCCTAAGAAGAGGGAGAGAGAATGCGTGACCCTAGAGAGCAAATTAGTGGAGGCAGAGGCTGAGCATATAGCGGCCCAAAGCCAGACTTGGTGGCAGAGGTCGAGAAGACCTGGGAGGAATATCGACTGTTGGCACATCAGGAGGCCAGGTCCTGTTTTCGGGCCAAACAGGGGAGAGTCTATGAGTTTGGAGACAAAGCCGGAAAGCTATTGGCCTGGCTAGCAAGACAAGAAGAGGGGCAGAGGTGGATAAGAGGTCTGAAGGATAGTGATGGAGCCCTGGCAGAGATGCTGGAGGCCATATCCAGGGGGCTAGCAATGCACATGCGAGACGTCTATAGCTCACGCACTCCTTAGGGTGGAGAGGGATTTTCGGGGTTTGTCAGAGACCTCCCGATGCCCACACTGGCTAGGGAAGATCACAAAGCCCTGGAGGCAGAGATTTCGGATTCAGAGATTGCAGAGGCCCTCACCCACCTGAAAAAGGGTTGGGCCCCGGACCAGAATGGCTTCCCACCAGAGTTCTTTAAATGTATCCGGGTGCAGGTGGTGCCTCACTTGGGGGAACTTTATAGGTGTTCCAAGCAGGAGGGGCAATTACCGGAAGAGCTGCGTCTGGCCTTGATTGTCCCAATCTATAACGAAGGGAAGCCGAAGGAGGAGTATGCATCCTATCGCCCGATATCCCTGATTAATGAAGAGGCGAAAATACTGGAGAGGGTCGTAGCATAACCGCATGTTGCGGGTAGTGGAATACTTGGTGAAAGCTAACCAGTCAGGTTTTATGCCGTACAGGGCAACGCGACACAATCTCAAACGGGTATTTGGCTGCTTAGTACGCCGTGGGTTGATTCTGGAGCCCGCAATGATATTGTCATTAGATGCAGAGAAGGCTTTTGACTCCTTGGAGTGGTCGTACCTCTGGGCAGTACTAGAGGAGATAGACTTCGGGGGTTCATTTTTAGAATGGGTCAAATTTCTCTACCAGGACCCAATCGCAAAAGTGAGGGTGAATGGGGTGCTGTCGGAGGGTATAAGGGTCAGGAGTGGCATGAGACAGGGATGCTCGTTGTCCCCACTATTGTTTGTGGTGGCACTTAAACCGCTGGTGAGCTGGATCCGGGGGGATGCCCAGATCAGAGCCCTGCTCTGGGACTTGGCATGGGAGGACGCAATATCACTTTATGAGGATTACATTCTACTGTTTCTGGCAGAGCCGACGGTTCATTGTGGCGTTTCCTGGAGATATTGCGGTCGATGAGGAGTGCACTGGGTTACGCATAAACTGGGGTAAGTCGGTGACACATCCATTGACGAAGTGGTGCCCTCCGAAGGGACGCTTACCGGTCCAATGCGAACCGGAGGGTTTCAGGTAGCTGGATATATGCTACGGCCAACTGGGAGTGCTTCTTAAAGGCTAACTTGGGGAGAATCCTGAAGGCCTACAAGCAGGACATGGGTCATTGGCACAGCCTCCCGCTATCCTTGCTAGGCAGGGCAGCTTTGTTTAAAATGATGTACCTCCCCAAGTTCTTGTACATCCTCCAGAACACACTCTATGCAGTGCCAGGCAGGTTTTTGAGGCAGGTAGACGAGGTCATGACAACCCTACTATGGAACAGACGGACCCCCTGAATTGCCCTACAACATTGACCAGGAAGGCCTGGGATGGAGACATTGCTTTGCCGAATCTCAGGCTGTATTACTGGGTGCCCCACCTGCTTGTGGCAAATGACTGGGTCTTCTCCGACCAGAATGAGCCCTCTCTTCTGGCAGACAGGAGGGTGATGGACCCAGTGGGGTACCTGTGATACCTCTATGTGGGGGGGCGTCGAAGGCACTCCCGTCACTGGAGGGCCAAGATGGGAAGGGGCAGATCATGCTGGCAACTCCACTATGGAAGCGGAGACACTGAAAGGGCTCCGTATAATTGAAGGTACAAGAAGTGGGATGTGCTGGGTATCTCAGTAGTGGGAGATGTCAGGGCCGGCTTTAGGGCAGTGCGACTGGTGCGGCCGCCCTGGGCGCTGACCTGTGGAGGGGGCGCTGACCTCAGGGGGGCGCTGTGTTTAGCGATAACTTGTGATTGGTGAGATGTGGGGCACTTTTGCCCCATGGTAGTGAGAGAATCTGAAGAGGCGGTCATGGGGTGTGGGGGCGCCAAAAATGATTGTTGCACATTGCGCCGCCAGCACTAAAGCCAGCCCTGGGAGATGTCTAGAGAGATGGCAAACTTTTCTGGAACTACAAGCTGAATATGAGTTGTTGGGCAGCTAATATCTCACGTACTTACAGATGCAACATATTCTATAATGACACGATCCACTGTTGGAGGACTTGCCAGAGGAATCTACCCTAGAATACAGGATACGTTTGCCCCCCTGCACGTGCATGCTATCTCCCTGGTATATACCACTGTTTTGGCGCATAGCCTCCCTGATTTGACCCCCTTTAGGGATCACTGGGAAAGAGACCTGGGTGTACTAGAGGATGAGGCGAGGCCTGCCGATACCCACATGAGGTGGCAATTATGGCCGGTTTTCGCCTGGTCCAGCTGAAGGTATTCCACAGAGTGTACTTCATGAGGGAACGCCTGCACAGACTGAGGAAGTGCGACTCTTACCTCTGCCAGAGAGATACGCTACTCCATACACTATGGGAATGCCCATTACTACAGAGGTATTGGTAGTGATTAGTGTCGCGAATAACTGAGGTGGTGGAGATACGTATATGACTCACGTCACAGCTGGTCGTGTTGGACATATGAGGGGACACATTTTGGAGAGGTATGCTCTGCTCTTTTGCAAAGTAGCCCTGGTGGTGGCGTGGAGGGACATAGCCAGGCGCTGGTGAAGCCTGGTCCTGCCAACACGGTGGGAGTGGGAGTCGATTCTCAGCTGATGCATGCGGGCAGATAAGCAAGTATGTAGATCTAGAGGGTGCCGCCGTAAGTTTGGAAGGGTCTGGTATCCCTGGAAGGAAGCAGTGGCAAATAAATAAGGGTGGTGGCCCTAGGGGGGAGGACCCCAGTGGATTCCTTAAAGCAGGCGGTTTTGGTACAGTGAACTGGCTGCTTATCAATGTCGTCATGGGTGACAGCACCCTTGAGTGAATTGTCTGGACATTAACGTTCTGAGAGTTGATAATGGTAGACAGTGGTGTGGAAGGATACCTTCAAAAACAAAACCGAGGATCCCTAAGAAAGTAATTTTTAGGAGAAGAATCCAGGGAAGGATACTGTAACATATACAGAACAACAAACTTCTCCAATTTACTTACTAAAAGAGCAATATGTCTACAATATTAGGAAACCATAAGTCAGATCAGTTCATTTCATGATTTATGCTTCATCAATAGAAAATATTTTTATCAAATAGATAAGAATGCTAGTCATTATTATATTCACATTATATACAGAAATTTTGCGAGCTCCACATTGAAAGCAGAAGAGCATCCCTACACAGGAAAACAACGCAAAACTACAATAACAGGTGGAAAAAGAAAAAAACTCACATCCAATTATACTTCACAAAAAATACAATTCAAGACACAGACATAAACAGAAAATCACAGAGAATCTCATACATTGCAGTTAAAGTATTTGAACAGATTTCAGAGACATTGTTATTCAGATGCACACAATATATTAAATGTAGACAGTAAGGCGCTGGCGCGCGTTTCGGTAGTCACAATACGATTGTAGGGATGAAACACAACCTTCATCAGGGCGATGTCTGTATTCAAAGATTCAATGCCAACTGCCTTCTCATCTGAGTAAGTTCACTAAATTGTAAGTCATTAGGGGCTCACAGCAACATTCAAGAACTGATTTTTCAATTTAAACTCAGAATGAAAAACTACTAGGCTGTTTATTTCATATCCATGGACAGTTTCCTGGAAGAGCATCCAATAAGATATAGGATCTTGACCATAAATAAGCCCCATTAGCAAATGAGAATAGGGTACCTCACAGTAGTTCCGGAAGTGATGAACAGTCATGGCGCTCGTACTCATAAGGAATATCAGATTATTGAGGTTGGGGTAACCCCCTATTTTTAATAGATTTGAAAAGCTTTGGACCAAAATATGGATCTCAAAAGATATAAATGAGAATCAATCCGGCAGAAACAGTACTTGCGGTCCGTCCTTCTTCGACAATTCTGCCGATAGGATACCTTGGCACGACACATGCAGATTTATTCTGATGCCTTCTGTCGGGGGTGGGGGTGTGTGGAAGGGTTGGGAATTTAGGTGGGGGAGTTAAGGGGATGTTTTTTACTTGGTGCCAGATTGACCGATCTGCTGGTCGTGTGTTTTGTGCACTGTTGATGTACTGTGTGTACTGTGCTGCTAAATGCCAATAAACATGGTTTAAAAAAATGCAGTAAGGTTCTCAGAAAATGTGCCGAATTATGCTGAATAATTTGTATAATTTTCCTTCTCTTGCTGCATAATTTAATCAACCCTACCTACCACATAATATGGTCCGCCAGGTCTCATATTTCTAGTAGGTCTGATTAAAAGGAATGAAATACCATCTGCAGCACACTAAAAGGATATTGCAAGTCTCCTCGAAGTTCCATTGCTATCATTCATCCTATACAATTGGTTCTTAACCAGTGGCCTGAAGGCCCCTGGGGATGCACGAGCCCTACTCAGTGGGTCCGTGACTGGTTTATGACATTAAAGGAGTACATTAAAATTAATTAAGTATATACAAATGAAGAAGCAAATTGAAAAATTGAAGACTTTTTTTCTTTATTACAATGTGAATTAAAAAAAATATTTCAATATTTGAGCATTTGCTTAGTGTCCTCTTGTTTCTTTATTTTTGTGTATTGTTTTGAGGTTCAAATCATAGATAGCTTAGGCCAGGGGTTCCTAGCTTCCAATAATGACTCAGTGGGGGTCACCAGATCACAGTAAAGATTCAGTGGGGGGGGCCACAGTAGTCAAAAGGTTAAGAACCACAGCTCTATATCGTTACAGTGACTTCTCCATGGCTTGCAACATATTTCTAATATACAACCGTGTGTACTTTATTCGGTACATTGCGCAGTGTCAGAATCCTCAGCACATTGAGGAAAAAAAAAAAATATGGCTCAGGTTCACAGCAAAACTGGTCAAATAAATCGTCACTACTGTCTACATCTAATGGTTGTTCGGTTTGAAACGTCTGCTTGTGTCGCTAACATAACCCAGGAAGCCCTCTGAGAAGGGTATTACCATCTCCTAATGCCCTTTCATGCCATTATGCATTCCTGAGTGAAGTCAGGCCAGCCAGTGTAACTAGATTAAAAGCTATTAGTGTCATGGTAATCTTTCATGTGGCGGCGTCTAAATCGTGGCGGTGCATTGCCTGGACTCCGAGAAGTCCAGTGAATAGCAGTCTGTCCTCTGCACCTTTTTTTGTGGCTGTCTAAAAAGTTATTTTTAAAGTTTTAAACCGATTGAGGAAATCCCAGTCACCTTTGCGTCTGCGTGTTATGTAACATTAGGGCTCCCGTTCTAAGCAGGCAAGACACTGCAGTTGCTTTCACTGATTTTCAGAGGCGCACTGCAACGTCCCAGGTCATTAAACTAACTACTAGCAAAAGGTATTATTTACAGTGTTCGGAGACGGCGAGAAATGTTCTATGAAGTGCTAAACAAAGAGACATTATTATTATGCAGAATAGAATAGGATGGCATGGATTTCAAACTTTTGGGGCATAAAAGAGAAATTACGGTGTCACAAAATTGTACATTTAACGGAAATTGCACACATGGTTAGTATGCTAATATAATTCCACTGTAGGTTTCTTTATTGTATTTTACCAGTCGAAAAAATGTTAGTACAGAATTCTTTACTGACCCAGCGGTGGCCCTTGTGATTTGGTCATTAGAGATTTCAAATTCTCATTAATTTGTACTTCGGTAATTAAAATATGACGAATTGACACGATAAAGAGTTCTAAGCATTAATGGCTGCGTTTTTTTATGATTCTGAAGGATATATAAATACAATTGTTGCATTTTTGGATGCTGGTGCAAAACCGGTATATCCACTGGGTATAATTGAGTTGTACTTTACGAATGACGGGACAACCCCAAAAGCATCAGACAGTCCAGATTTGCTAAAAATCAGTTGACCTATGAGGTCTGAGGAGCAAGGTCCACAGTACATAAATGGCCAATGAAACAAAATCTTAACCAACCCTACAAATTGGTTCAGACCCTGAAACTGTCTGTGCTGAAAGACTGGTGGAAAGACGCCATTATAGATTGGTCACTGTTTGGGGCAAATGTGGTTTTGCAACAGTCATTTTGCAAATAAGTGTTTTTTTTACTGGTTGGGCAGAAAAAATAAAATAGGCAGTGACAAATTGTCATTCAACAATCCAAATGTATGTGACCTTGCTCCAAGAATGCTGCTGTGGGAAAAAGTAGCTGAAGGTTTTTCTTTTTTTTACGAAGAAGCAGAAACATTGCTTTGTAAGAATCAGAAAGGTGGTAGGTAATCAGTTTTCCATTCTGCTGTGTCCTGCCACAGCGGCTAACAGGGTTCACCCACACATTCAAGCATTTCAATATATTCATGCACCTCAGTTTACCCAAATGCCAGGAGTAGTGGTAGTTAAATCACACACCCTGTAACCTCCAATGACCTTGTCCCACCCTTATAACTTGAGCAGCCTTCTATTGGCTGTTAAGGGGCTGTCGGAAGGGCACGAAGAATAAACTACAGAAATGATACAGAGGTCTTAGAGCTTTTTTGGTTCCTTCCTCTTGTCTTCATTACCCGAGAGCTGGGCAACCAGCGAGGGGTAGATTCAATTCTACTGGCTATCCTTTTTGACATCCATGAGTTTGTTTAATCATCCTGCATGGAAGCAGTACTTAATTTGTAAAAGAATAAATGTCAGGGGCCCCCTTTGCGCGCCCCCGGGGCAATTTGGTATTATAGAAGGGGGAGCAGACGCTTGTGCATCCCCTTCTATAACACCGATAGCGCTGGCGCACTTAAAGTACCAGCGCTATCTTCAGAGGGTGTTCCCTCATTACATAGGGGCGTGCCCTATGCAAATGAGGGAATTCCTTTGACTCTGCGCCCGCGCCGTATTACAGAAGCGGTCGCAGAGTCAAAGGAGCTCTCAGGAGGCGCACTGATAGTGCGCCATTTAAAAGGTGGCGCACTGTCAGTGCGCCTCCTGAGAGCAGCTCTCTGCAGGGGGTAAAGACGGTCCCATGGACCCCACAGATATCCCCTTACAGGCGGGTGCGGTCACTGACTGCACCCGCCTGCAAGGGGATCTCTATTACCCTGTAAAAGTGCAGGTGGGTGCCGCCTGCACTGTGAAAACACGGAGCAGCTGCTCCGTGTTTTCACATGAATGCACTGCCCTGGGGGGTAGCACGAGTTCGCGGCTGCCCTGGGGGCAGCGCATACATCATAATAGGGTGCATAGTGATTGTTTGCGCCCGGCGCACCTTTTAAAAGGTGCGCCGGGCGCAAACAATCACAATGCATAATACGACCTCAGGTGCCCAAAGCTCTGCTCGGAAGCTCACAACTGGTGCAATTAAATATCAGCGTACTCAAAGGCTGCATTGTCTTAAATCCACCTAATGCCTCTGTAATCCACCATCAGGCACTCCCTGCCTGTTCATTTCACTCTTGAAGGTTCCACCTTTCTCACTTTGTGATGGCTTTTCAGTCTTTCTCTTCCTCCGTCTTTCTGCTTTGTGAGTTTTTCTCTCTCTTGCTCTCTGTAAATGGCTGATTCGGAAAAATAAGTGCTGGCTGTCCCCACCATCAACCACCAGCTCAAATTAAGCACTGCAAGCAGTCATCCATCATCTGACTTTTAGCCAGTCCTGCATCTTCTACTGTAGTTGAGTTGAGCAACTCAGAAGAAATCTCTTTGTTGTATTACCTTTTAAAATGATATCAGATGGGAATTCAAAATATGATCTATATAAAAAGGTAAGAAGCATAAAACAAAATTACCATAAGCATTATATATATATATATATATATATATATATATATATATATATATATATATATATATATATATATATATATATATATATATATATATATATATATATATATATATATATATCCAAAAACTTCTCCATTTGCCCATTGGAGAGATGAGACGCATTCGGGAACAGCTGATTATCTTTATTAATGCAGGACATGGACTGCTGCTTGTGTCCCCCAACGCGTTTCGGCAATCCAACTTTGCCTTGATAACGGGTACAATTGATAACCACCAACAGGAAGTCCTTTTATATATATATATCAACTCCAATGAGCCTCTGCAATGAGAGAAACAATGCATTATGGTCCTGTTAGTTCGTATGGTAAAATCCATTATAAATACGTAGCGTCTATGTCCCAATTTTTGCATCCAAATGCTGTTCCCCTGCATTTCAGCCCCCAATCCAAAGGTTGAGCAGGCCCCCATGACGCAGTGAATCTGCGAGAACAACCGCTGCCTGACAATCTTCACGGGCAGCTGCTGCTCTTTATTTTGAAGGGTGCGTCTCGTCTCTCCTTGGGCAAATGGAGAAGTTTTTGGAATATATATTACCTACTGGCGGTCGCCAGTAGGTAGTTATAGTTAGGACCTCGTTTCAATTCAAATAGCGTTTTTTCTTTTGCCAATATCTTTGGCGCCGTTTGCCGAATCTTCGCGAAATTTTCAAAACTAGTGGGGCGCTCCGGTCAGCTCCTGTCTTGAAAATTTCGGGGTGATTCGTGAAGCGGGGGCCGAGAAAGAAGGGGGGCCCCAAAACACGTTTTCACCATGTTAATTTCCATAGGAAAAATTGGAACAGGCTACAGCCCGAACTGCCGAACGGAATTACACCAAATTAGGCAAAAAGGTAGCCCTTGGTTCAGAAAGAGACCTTTTTTTTAAATGGTGTAAATCCGTTCAGTAGTTCTTGAGATATTAGCAAAAAGAAAAATATCGATATCTGAGCACCGAGGAGGGTTCGCGATAGGGGTGGGCGGAATTTGCGGAGTTGCGTTCCGCAAAATTCCGCAAAACGGCAAGAAATCTCCGCGAGCACGTGCAATTTCGCGTGTTCGCGGAGATTTTGCTGCGCCTGTGTTGTTCATTCTGGGACGATGCTCTTCTGCCCCTGAGAGTGACCCTGCATAGATTACAACTTGTAATCTATGCAGGGTCACTCTCAGGGGCAGACGAGCATCGTCCTAGAATGAATCCTGCCCTGCATATTTATCCACGAAGATGCCACCGTTTTGTGCAATACCTCTACTCAACTGGACTACTTTCTACTGGCTAATCAGTAAGTGCTACCTCGTTGGGTAAATGTATAGTGTCTTTCCTACACTGCAGCTACGTAAAGGACCAGAAGAATTGACCCCAGTGACCTGTGTGTCTGTAACTTTGCCACCGCGCCGGAACGGCGCCGGGGTCCTTTGAGTAAGCTGTCCATCATAGTGGGGAAAGGGCGGGAAGACGTTGCATACCACTAGTGTATGCGGGGCAAAACGGACGGGGCTTCCATGCGAGTTCACATGCATCTTGTTTATAAAGGGTCAGAGCACGATCTGAGCAGCAGATGAGGAGAAAGGACCTCCTGGCCACTGGACATACACGGGGATTGCGCTCGAGAAAATCAAGGATGCAAAGACCTCCATCAAGGATTACAGCTAACTTTTCACGTTGGAAATGGAGAGAAGGCACATCTGCTTAACAACGCTCACGAATTCTACACGAGGATTGCGCTCGAGAAAATCAAGGATGCAAAGACCTCCATCAAGGATTACAGCTAACTTTTCACGTTGGAAATGGAGAGAAGGCACATCTGCTTAACAACGCTCACGAATTCTGCACACCTGCCCTGCATATTTATCCAAGAAGATGCCTCCGTTTTGTGCAATACCTCTACTCAACTGGAGTACTTTCTACTGGCTAATCAGTAAGTGCTACCTCGTTGGGTAAATGTATAGTGCCTTTCCTACACTACAGCTGCGTAAAGGTCCAGAAGAATTGACCCCAGTGACCTGTGTGTCTGTAACTTTGCCACCGCGCCGAAAGCGCCGGGGTCCTTTGATTAAGCTGTCCATCATAGTGGGGAAAGGGCGGGAAGACGTTGCATACCGCCAGTGTATGTGGGGCGGGGCCAAACGGGCGGGGCTTCCATGCGAGTTCAGATGCCTCTTGTTTATAAAGGGTCAGAGCACGATCTGAGCAGCAGATGAGGAGAAAGAACCTCCTGGCCACTGGACCTACACGGGGATTGCGCTCGAGAAAATCAAGGATGCAAAGACCTCCATCAAGGATTACAGCTAATGTTTGACGGTAGATCTGGGCAGAAAGCACTCCTGCTTAGCCTCGACCTTGCTGACGAATTTTTTGTGCTGATTAATGCGTTACAGAATTTGAGCTTCAACTCGGGCACCTGCTTTATTTATATCTGTAAGTGCTTACTGTTGAGGTTTAATTTTTGTGACAGGAGCATCGTGCCAGAATGAATCCTGCCCTGCATATTTATCCACGAAGATGCCACCGTTTTGTGCAATACCTCTACTCAACTGGAGTACTTTCTACTGGCTAATCAGTAAGTGCTACCTCGTTGGGTAAATGTATAGTGCCTTTCCTACACTACAGCTGCGTAAAGGCCCAGCAGAATTGTCTCCAGTGACCTTGTGTGTCTGTAACTTTGCCACCGCACCAGAAAGGCGCCGGGGTCTTTGAGTAAGCTGTCCATCAAAGTGGGGAAAGGGCGGGAAGACGTTGCATACCGCCAGTGTATGTGGGGCGGGGCCAAACGGGCGGGGCTTCCATGCGAGTTCACATGCCTCTTGTTTATAAAGGGTCAGAGCACGATATGAGCAGCAGATGAGGAGAAAGAACCTCCTGGTCACTGGACCTACACGGGGATTGCGCTCGAGAAAATCAAGGATGCAAAGACCTCCATCAGGGATTACAGCTAATGTTTGACGGTAGATATGGGCAGAAAGCACTCCTGCTTAGCCTCGACCTTGTTCACGAATTTTTTGTGCTGATTAATGCGTTACAGAATTTGAACTTCAACTCGGGCACCTGCTTTATTTATATCTGGAAGTGCTTCCATGCCCCCGAATTCCGTTCCGCCGCAAATCGTGGAAGTTTCGACATTTCCGCGTTCTGCGCGGAATGCGGAAATGCTGAAATTTCGCAAGTTCCGCGAGCGGAACGGAATTTGCCGCCCACCCTTAGTTCGCGAACCCTCCCGGGCACGAGCTTCACTCTGATTGGCTGCCAACACTCCAAACCAGGAAGTGTTGGCAGCCATTTTGTGACTCGGTAGAACCGAGTCACAAGAAAACAGTGAAAAAGAGTTTAAAAATGAAGAAAAGGGGGCAGGGTAGAAACACCCTGACCCCCTAGGCCTGCTCAGGGGGTCCCACAAGGAACCCCGGGCCCAAAAAAGCATTTTTTATTTTTAAACGGCAGATTTCGCTTTGGGGTCACGAATCCCGCCGAAAATTTTTAAAAAATGAAGAGCGGGCTTCCGCGCTTCATTTTAATGAGGCCCCCGGGTGGGCCAGGCCCCGGGGGCAATGCTAATTATGTGCAGGGGCATGCGGCCCCCCCCGCAGCCCCGGGGACCGCCACCTCCCCAGGGCTTTAAACAAAATGAATGCGTGGGGGTCCCACCCCCCCCGCGCTGCCCCGGGGACCGCCACCTCCCCCGGGGCTTTTTTAATTGTATGCGGGGGGACCGCCACCTCCCTGGGGCTCTGTTTAAAAAAAAAAAAAGAAGTGCGGGGGGGGCAAGAGCCCCCCCACACACCCCGGGGACCACCACCTCCCCGGGGCACTCTTTATTCAATTTCGGGGGTCTGTTACGGACCCCCAGCCCCGGGGACCACCACCTCCCCGGGGCAAAGAAAATGAAGGGAGGGGGGCCACGCGGCCCCCCTCCAGGAGCCCTTGATGGCCCTGGGACCGCCATCCCCCAGAGCCGGCTCCTGCAATGTCCCAGGGTGCCCACCCCCCGGGACATTGTTATTTGCTATGGCAGGGCAGGAGCACGGCTCCCGCCCTGTCATAGCAAACTCTGCTTTGGTTTTTCGAAGCGAGAGCAGGAAACCTGCTCTCGCTTCGAAAAACCAAAGCAGATTGCTTTTGAGCAAGGGGAGCTGCATGTCAGCAGCTCCCCTTGCTCAAAAGCAATGCCGGCTCCTGCAGGAGGCGGGGAGCCGGCGGGACCGTGGGGGCATTGGGGCTCCCCCCACGGTCCCCAATGCAAAGGGCCGGCCCCGGGGGATGGGGTCCCCGGGGCCAGGAGTGGCCCGGGAGGGGGGCCACATGGCCCCCCCCACGTTAATTGAAAAAAGGGCGGGTTCCGGGGGATGGGGTCCCCGGGGCCAGAAATGGCCCAGGGGAGGGGGGCCAGGCAGCCCCCCTCCCCAGAAATATAATAAAAAAAAAAAACCAGGACAGGCCTGGGGGGATGGGGTCCCCGGGGCCAATAGTGGCCCAGGGAAGGGGGGCCACGCAGCCCCTTCCCGTTTCTTTTTTTTTTTAAATAAAAAGAAAATGCTCAGGCCCCGGGGGATGGGGTCCCCGGGGCCAAAAGTAGCCCAGGGAAGGGGGGCCACGCAGCCCCCTCCCAGAATTTAATTTTTTTTAAATTAAGAAAAGAAACCGGCAACTCGCCGGAGGCTCCGCCCCCTCCCTGCAGCACTCTGCAAACGCACCCCCTGGCGCGTTCTAAGTTGGGGGATTAAGTACCCTTGAATACTGAGGGTCCCTGGGGGCCAACTAGCCCACCAGGTACCTTCAGTAAGCGCCACAGAGCTGCGTTGCAGAGAGGTGGTCTGTGGCCACGCCCCTTTTTACACCTCTCTGCAACGCAGCTCTGTGGCGCTTACTGGAGGTACCTGGTGGGCTAGTTGGCCCCCAGGGACCCTCAGGATTCAAGGGGACTTAATCCCCCAACTTACAATGCGCCAGGGGGTGCGTTTGCACAGTGGTGCAGGGAGGGGGCGGGGCCTGACATAACAAGTGTGCAAATGTGCCCCCTGGCGCGTTGTAAATTGGGGGATTAAGTCCCCTTCAATCCTGAGGGTCCCTGGGGGCCAACTAGCCCACCAGGTACCTCCAGTAAGCACCACAGAGCTGCGTTGCAGAGAGGTGGTTCGAGGCCACGCCCCTTTTTACACCTCTCTGCAACACAGCTCTGTGGCGCTTACTGGAGGTACCCGGTGGGCTAGTTGGCCCCCAGGGACCCTCAGGATTCAAGGGGACTTAATCCCCCAACTTACAACGCACCAGGGGGCGCGTTTGCACAGTGGTGCAGGGAGGGGGCGGGGCCTGATATAACAAGTTAGCAATCCTGCTGTGTGGGACTTACTGGAAGTAATAAAAGGGGTAGTTGGCCCCCAAGGTTGACGTTAGGGGCTAACTATCCCTCCTGTTACCTCTGCTAAATCCCACACAGTGGGATTGCTAAAAGGTGTTTGAAGGCCACGCTCACCTTTCTCCACCACTCTGCAAACGCGACTGCTATGTTATAGTTAGAAATTAGCATTTAAAAAACCTTTGAAATTCACAAAAAAAAACATAGGTTTCAGGGACGTTATAGTTAGAAATTAGCATTTAAAAAACCTTTGAAATTCACTGAAAAAACCATAGTTTTCAGGCACGTTATAGTTAGAAATTAGCATTTAAAATACCTTAGAAATTCACTGAAAAAACCATAGGTTTCAGGGACGTTATAGTTAGTTGGACATTTCACTCGTACAAAACCAGAGAAATTCAGCCGTTATAGTTAGTAGAGCTAACTATAACTCGCGCCCCGCAATGCACTGCTGATGACGTCACATATTACATCACTCATGACATGGTCAGTGACATCACTGATGACATCACTGATGACATCTCAAATGACATCTCAAATGACATCACTGATGACATCACTGATGACATCATCCATGTGATAATCTGATGCACCTCCTCACACCCTAATATAACCTTTGATACACCCACTCTAAAATACAGACCACTATTTTCGAAACCATAGACACACCAATACCTGTTACTACATACGCACTCACTGATTCTTATGTCTACACACACATCCACTCATTCACCCATACAGTAACTCATACATGCAGTCACTCATCAATACAGCACTATCATATGCACTCATACACCTATACATACACTCACACACTGCCACTCATCCATAGACTTACTCACACACCTCCTTAGTCATGCAAAGAATCAATCACACCCATTTACTCACCTATACAGTTATACATAGACCACCTCACTTATTTATACAAATACTAACACATACTTACTTTCTTATACAATCACTCATACAAGCAGACACTCATCCATACAGCCACTCTCACAATCACTCACTCTTACGTATAGTCATTTATATACCCCAACACTCACATATACTGCCTTTCACATATGTAGTTACACACACATATACCACTGGGACATCCATTCACTCACCAACACACCCATACACACACTCACCCACCCATACAGCCAATCACAGATGCACTCTTGAACCCATACACCCAGTGAATCACCCACTCACACATCTATGCACAGAGTCATCCACCCCCCACCCACTCACAAAGACACTCAGGCACCCATACAGATACTCAGACAACCAATCAATACTACTCACCAACCCATGCAGCCGCTTATACACCAACTGACAGACTGATACAGACATTTACACAGTTAAAATCACGAACCCATGCATTCAGTAAGATACGCTTAATCAGTCACTTATACAAACTGTCACGCACCTACAAAATCATCCATTCAGACACTTATACACCCACTCATTCTTCAATACACCTTGGCATATATATATATAAAACATATTTAAACTTTAAAGAAATACACATTCACTGGATGATGTCATCAGTGATGTCATTTGAGATGTCATCAGTGATGTCACTGACCATGTCATGAGTGATGTAATATGTGACGTCATCAGCAGTGCATTGCGGGGGCGCGTGTTATAGTTAGCTCTACTAACTATAACGGCCGAATTTCTCTGGTTTTGTACGAGTGAAATGTCCAACTAACTATAACGTCCCTAAAACCTACGGTTTTTTCAGTGAATATATATATATATATATATATATATATAGCAGTGCATGGCAGGGGCCCAAGTTATAGTTAGCTCTGTTGATTGGTAAATTGCGGTGTTTTTTTAGTTCAAAACGTTAATGTTCACACTGACAATTTACCTAATTATAACATTACTTTAACCTTTGTTTTTTCAGTGAATTTCTAAGGGTTTTAAAAAAAATGAAAACAGATATTTGTTTTTACACCTATCTATAACGTTACTTTAACCTTTGGTTTTGTCAGTAAAT
Source organism: Calotriton arnoldi (assembly GCA_963921515.1). Lineage (NCBI taxonomy): Eukaryota > Metazoa > Chordata > Amphibia > Caudata > Salamandridae > Calotriton > Calotriton arnoldi. The sequence goes on along the minus strand of CAWUFW010006845.1, from coordinate 519,793 downwards.
TTCTATGCTTTTTCAAAGTAAATTAATTATTTATTTGACTGTACGTATGTTCTGACATTTTTTGTGTGAAATAATGTTGTTTTATTTTGTGTAACAAAACAGGATATGGTTCACAGTTTGTAAAATCTTTGTAAAATGTGTGTGAGTATTAAACACATAAATATTCAATAGAAAGTGCTTATTTGCTCAGTTATTGTAACTCTGATATCAAGACATGTCACCAGCAATCTTTTTTTGAGGTTTCATTACTCTCGCAATGACAGGTGTGCGTAGTACGATGTGTAGAGGGAGTGGACTCTATGCTGAGACCCCGCTCTGTAATGATAGGTGTGTGTATTAGGGTGTGGGGAGGGACTAGCTTCTCCTCTCAGACCCCTCTCTCAGATGATAGATGTGCATAATAGGGTGTGGGGAGGGACTGGGCTCTCCTTTTAGACCTCTCTCTCAGATGATGGGTGTGCGTAGTAGGGTTTGTGGAGGGACTGGCCTCTCTGCTGAGACCTCTCTCTGTAATGATAGGTGTGCATAGTATGGTGTCGGGGGAGACTGCCCTCTCCTTTCAGACCTCTCTCTCAGATGACAGGTGTGCATAGTAGGGTGCATGGAGGAACAGGCCTCTCTGGTGAGACCTCTCTCTGTGTAATGATGAGCGTGTGTAGTAGGGTGTGGAGAGGGACTGGCCTCTCCTGTCAAATCCCTCTCTCTCAGATGACGGGTGTGTATAGTAGGGTGTGGGGATGGACTGCCCTCTCCTTTTAGACCTCTCAGATGATGGTTGTACATAGTAGGGTGTGTGGAGGGACTGCCCTCTCTGCTGAGACCTCTCTCTGTAATGATAGGTGTGCATAGTGGGTGCGGGGAGGGACTTGACTCTCCTTTCAGACCTCTATCTCAGATGATGGGTGTGCGTAATAGAGTGTTTCGTTGAGCCTTAACTCTACTCACAACTCTTCTCAAACCAGTGAGCATAAATAGTAGATTCTGATAAACACCATACCCAGTAAGACTCATTCATACAGTAACAAGTGTGCATAGCAGAGTGTATTCAAACATCACCTACTCCTTCCTTCTTTTCACGATCCCACAAGAGTTTCCAAGATCGTAATTAAAAAAAATAATAATCTAACCTCCTAAACATCTGTTACACACTTCTTCTTAAAAACAATGACCACAGTATGTATTCCTACTAATAGAGTGTATTGAGAACTCATCTACTCCTTTTTACTATTCACAATCCCGAGAGAGTCCCGCAAGATTGTAAAAATTACTTGAAAACAATATACATTTATTATCTGTGCAGTACTTATCCCTTAAACACCTCCTCGCTAAATCTAGGGGGACAGCATGCCTTTCTGCTGCTCCCTTATATAGCTTTTTTACTTCATTTCCACAACACCTCCAATTTTTTACAATAAACCGAAATGGCGGCCATTTCATTTCTAACATTCCAACAGCCAGCCAATTGGAGCTTTCGCGGGACTCGCAGGAACCTCCCGCAAAAGCGTGAAGGCTCACAGGAAAATTGGGGCTCTCGACCAATCAGAGGGCTCCATTTTTTATTTCACACTCCCGTGGGAGGCTCGCGGGACTCTCGCGAGCCCAACTGCCAAAACATACAATTCTTTTTCACCCTTAATATCTCAAAAGCGACTGAACGGATTTACACTAAATCACAAAAAACACAATCTGCATCCCAAGATCTAGCTTCCTGACGAATTTGATGTAATTCTGTTTTTCTTTTGGAAAGTTTCGGGATGATTTGTCAAACAGGGCTAAAGTTGTTAGCAAACCAAGAAACGCTCCATCTATGGAAAAGCAGAATTAAATATAACAACCTACCGGCGACGGTAAGAAAGTAATGCATGTAGCCACTCTGTAGTTATAGTTAGGATTCTGAGAGATAGGATTTTTGATTGGAAATAACTTTGTCACTGTTTGATGAATCTCCACGAAATTTTGCAGACCTATTCCTTTTTCTTCATTAAGTGATGCTACAAAGTTTTGTTTTGACTATTCAAGGGAGTTGCAACGAAAAAAAGGGGGGGGGGATAAAACACATTTTTCCACCAATGCATTTTCCATAGACTTTTTTAAACCGACGTAGCAAGAAAATACCTGAACAAATTTTAATGAAATTTAGCAGCAATGTAGATTATGGGGGTGAAAATGGTCCTTTTTGTTATTTGATCTGAATTTGTTAATTAGTTTTTAAGGAAAAACTTTGTGATATATTGGGCTTCGGTATACCATGGTACCTTCGTGGCATTCCCTTGGTACATTGTGGTGATGAAACACAATAATATTGGTTAATCAAAGACCTTGCAAAATGTAAAGGCAGCCATATTGTTTAGACCACACTTTGCCTTTGTACTGTGTTTTCATGTGAAATATAGCTTACTGCTGTTTTTTTTATTGAATAGGAAAAATGAGGCAGTTTAGGAAACTCTTTAGAGTTAGGGAAAAGTACTTTTATTGATTTCATAAATTTTCAAAAATGTTTACAGCGTACCATGATACTTATTGGAATTTATTAAAAAAGTTATATATGACAAAATAAAATTAGACATAATATAGGCGGACTCTTAAAAGAGACTTTTTTTTTTAGTAAACATATTTATATATGTCAAGCCAACTTTTTACATTGTTATGAGCCACTTGCCTGAATCCCAGGCGGTTTCGGTGAGGCCACACTAGATCCATGAGTTCCTCCTTGGGTCCGTCCCCAATGGCAGGGAATGACACTGCACCTACCATGAACCACAAGGGGAAAGGGGCCTGGATTAAGAAAGACAAACAAGATGCTGTGGTGCTCCTCCCTGGCAGGTACAGTGGGATCTCAGAAAGGCCTGTCACCGATCCCGTATGAACGCCCAGTCAGAGGAATATCTGTGAGTTGTAAGACAGTGGTTGTAATCACAACGCATTTGCAAACAATATTATCAAGATTTCTTTGTATGCTACTGTTCATACCCCAAACAGACACCTATAATGTTCCATCTTTCCGATCAGAAGGCTTGTGTTACTCGAGTGCTGGAGTATAGATTCTCAATGGATTGCCCGGTGGGTGTTGTCACAATGATCATACAGTGTCACAAATGCAGCTCAAGAATCCCCTGGCACCTGCTTGTTTGTTCCGCCATGTGCTGCACATAGAGTGCCCAAATTGTAGTCCTTCAGTCAAGCCAACTTGTTCTCTTAGAGCGTACGAAATTTTAAAACTAAACAGGTTTATTCCTGGAAGAGCCCTGCCAGTAACAGAGTTTATAGTGCGTTTTTCAAAATCATACAATCGTTTCGTTTCTTAGTTGTAAGTGCTACTGAACTCAGAGTGCTGGAAACAAAAGTAGAGTTTAGCAAAAATACCCGGTGGCAGGTTTTCCTTTGTCATCTCTTTCTTTCTTTAGGGAATCCGAAGCTGGAGCGGTTGCCAGGCGAGGTCAAGGCCGGGGAGCAGCTCCTGACGGAGAACTGGGAGAGGCGGACAACACCAAGATGTGAAATGGAGCTGAAGAGAGGCTTTGTTGAGGGAATCAGGTAAGTATCGAGCATGGAGACCAAGCAGGAAACCGGGGTAGGAGCGGCCTTTAAATAGAAGCCAGCTGTGTACTTGTTAGTGCACATGGGAGGCAAAACAATCAAAGTTGCTGGAGTAAGAATCGTGCCTGACACGTGCTGATTCTTGGTAGTTACTCCACGTGAGTTTGATTGACAAGTGCACCTGCTACTGTCACCGGGGTCATGGAACGTTCATTACGAGCAGGGCTATTAGTCCTGACAGTTACTCCGTATAAGGTTTGATTGACAAGAACACCTGCTATTGCCACCAGGTTCTGGAATATTCGTAACGGGCAGAGCAATTAGTCCTGATTGTTATTCCACGTGAGTTTGATCAACAGGTGCACCTACCATTATTATCAGGATTCTGGAACATTCTCATTGATTTTAATGAGCCGATTGTTTAGTAGGCAGTTAATTAACTGTCTGATAAGGTCAATAGTTCCCACCATGCCACTAGGAAAGGTACGCACAGCAAACCCACAGCAAGATGTGAACATGCCAAATTGGGGAAGGAGAAAGGGAAAAGGGGAAAATGCTCAGCCTGAATCATAAGCACAAGGAGGGTCATGCAGTGGCTGCGACCATGACAGTCGCTCCCCCCAAGGGTCACCCTACAGGGCGTGGTTTAGTAGGGTTGATGGCATGAAAATGTTGCACAAGATAGGGAACATGAACAAAGGAGGCGGATTCCATGAACGCTCCGAAGTGTCCTAACCTTTCCAGTCAATCGAGTAATATAACTTGCCTCAAGAGTGTTTGGAATCCAGAATATGCCAATCTTTATATTTTTGTTGCCCCTTTACCATGACTGGTGGAGGTGGAGTGTCTTTTCGAGTGGCAGGGTGATAAGGTTTGATAAGGGAAACATGAAACACCGGATGAATAGTATATTCGGGGGGTAGTCACAATTTCACAGTGATAGGTTTGATTACCTCAATGATACCATAAGGGCCTATGAACCATGGTTGTAGTTTTCGTGGACTGTCTAACTGTAGATGTTGTGTTGACAACCATACTAAATCTCCTTTCTTGTAGATGGGGGCTGGGGTCCTACGTCTGTCTGCATATGTCTTTATAGTTAACTTAACCTTCGCCAGACTATTTCTGGCATGCTCCTGAATCTCACGAAGTCATTCTAAGTCTTCTGTCACTGAGGGTACTGAGCTTGAAGCGCTCTGGGTCCCTATGGGGAGAGCCCTGGGATGATATCCATTTGTAAAGAAGAAATGTGTGCACCCAATTGCCAAGTGTGTGCTATTATTATTAGCAAATTCTGCCAGTGGTAGATCCTTATCCCATTGCCCAGTAAAAGTGGATAGTAAACATCGAAGTGTAGTTTCTAAGAACTAGTTGACTCGTTCGGTCTGACCACCTGTTTGTGAAAGGAAGGCAGAGGACAGGGCCACCTCAATTCCTAGCTTAGCGCAGAGCGCTTTCCAAAATATGGAGGAAAATTGGGAACCACAGTCGGAGATGATTTTAGATGGCAGACCATATAATTTCACTATGTGGCTGATAAATACCTGACTTAACTCCAGAGCTGTGGGCAGTTTCTTAAGAGGGATGAAATGTGCCATCTTGGATAACATATCAACTTTTACTAGGATGATGGTGAAGGTATTACTGGCTGGTAGGTTTGTGATAAAATCCGAACTTTTGGTGTGCCAAGGGGCAGACGGTATGGGCAGGGGTAGAAGGAGACCCCTAGGTGCTGAATGTGTGGGCTTGTTGCAAGCACAAACTGGGCAGGTAATCACGTATGCTTGTATGTCTCTTCGCATGTTATCCCACCAGAAATTCTTTCTACAGTGCTCTAGTGTTTTATTAATGCCTGGGTGTCCAGCTAATGCAGAGCCATGGTTCCATTGTATCACCTTGTGCTGTAATTCTGCGGTAGGAATAAAGAGCCTTTGGTCATAAAGGAAAAGATTATCTTTGATGGTATGTTTTGAAGTCTTCACCAATTCTCGAGAATCTCGTTTTTGGTCTTACCTTTGTATGTGTGCCATGAAAGTATCAGCCTCCGTAACAGAGACTACTTTTTTCTGATGGAATAATACTGGGCGGCTCTGATGAAGGACAGAGAGCATTGGCATGACCTAGCCTGGAAAGGACGTCTGACTGTAAGTGTTTGGCCCCATGGCGATAGGTGATAATAAAATCAAAACCGCTGAAGAAGTGAAGCTATCGCATTTGGCGCAGAGTGAGAGCTTCAACGGAGCTGAAAAATTGTAAATTTTTATGATCAGAAAAGATTGTGACCGTGTGTTTGGCCCCTTGCAAATAATGTGGCCAATTTGATAGCCAAGAGCTCTCTTTCTCCTATAGTACAATTTTGCTGCGCAGGAAAGAGCTTTTTTGAATAAAAGGATATAGGATGCAAATGACCAGTGTTTGGGTTCTTTTGCGGTAACACTCCTCCTACTGCTACCCGCGAGGCGTCAGCCTCCACATAAAAGGGTTGATCTGGATTTGGATGTTGGAGAATAGGTGCCGTAGGGAATTTTTCTTTCAGGGTGGCCAGCGCATGATCAGCTGCTTGGGACCAGCTAAATGTTTGACCATTTTTCAACAGACGTGTGATAGGTGCCACTATTTCTAAGAAATGTGAAATGAATTGACAATAAAAGTTGGCAAAACCGAGTATTTGCTGGACTTCTTTAACAGCAGTAGGGGCTGGCCAAGTCATGAGTGCCTCCACTTTCTTGGGATCCATTGTGATCCCTGAAGGTAACAAGTGATAGCCTAGAAATTCTACTGACAATACAAGGAAAGAGCATTTTTCCAGTTTAACAAATAAGGCATTTTCTCTGAGGCGTTGTAGAATAGCGCACACATGTTGCATGTGCTCTTGTTCAGAGTTGGAAAAAATCAAGATATCATCTATATAGACGATGGAGCACACATCCAGGAATTCTTGGAGGACTTCATTAATGAAATGCTGAAATGCCGCCGGGGCATTGCATAACCCGAAGGGCATCACAGTATATTCGAACAGCCTGAATATGGTCCTAAAGGTTGTTTTCCATTTGTTGCCTTCTATTACTTGGATTAGGTGGTAGGCTCCGCGTAGATCTAATTTAGTATAGATAGTGGACTTCCTAACTTTGTCAAGCAGGACTGGAAATAAAGGAAGAGGATATTGGTTTTTAATAGTGGCCTTGTTCACTGCTCTATAGTCCTCACAAGCCCGTAATTCCCCATTTTTCTTAGGCATGAAGAACAGTGGAGAGGAAACGGGGGAGGTTGAGTGGCATATAAATCCTATCTCTAGTAGGTCGTCTAGATACTTTCTTAAATATTGAGTCTCGGGCTCAGTCAGGACATAGACCCTACTACAAGGAAGTGTGGCACCGGGAAGGAAATCTATGCGACAACCATATGCTCTGTGTGGAGGCAATTGAGTGGCTCTTACAGGATCAAAAACGTCCTAAAGATCGCAAAATTCTTTAGGCAATTCCAGTACCTCTGTTCCCTGAATCAGAGCACAATGTAGGGGTGTTCTAATTTCCTGAGCCTCCTGATAGCAAGTGGTGGTGCAAAAAGGTGAGCCTAGAGTAACTATACAATGTTCCCAATCTATCTTTGGGTTATGATGTTCCAGCCATGGCACATCCCGAATTACACCAAATGTGAGTGTATCGCTTAAGTCAAAAATGAGTTTTTCAGTGTGCCCACTATCACAAACAAGGGACAGAGGCTCGGTTTGGAAATGGATTAAATCTGAGGATAATTTGGAGCCATCAACCCGGTTCCGGTTTTGGGGTTGTAATGAGACCAATTTAGCAGCTAAGGACAGGTCGAAGAAGTTCCCATTAACCCCAGAGTTAATGAGCATGGGAAAAATATGTCTTTGTTGCGCTGTTAGTATTACTGTTACCAAGATGGTCAAGTGATGAGTAACTCTTGTCCCTACATTAGTCGGGTATTGTGAGATCTGTATTGCCTCTCTCGACGAGACTATCTCTTTTCTTGGTGAGAGCCATAGTTTCCTTGTTCCTGTTCAGTGATGTCCGTACTGGCCAAGGTTTTATTCTTTTTGGGTATGACTGTGCATTACCGGGCGAAGTGCCTGGCCTTGCGACAATAAAGGCATTGATTTAACCTACGACGGCGTTCTTTTTCTTTATTAGACAGGGGGCCTTTTATGCCTCTGATCTGAATAGGTTCTGCATCTGGAAGTTTATTATTCGGTTCTTTCTTTTTGTTTTTAAGGACGACTATCCTTGCATCGTTACGGGATCTGTCTTCCTTTCGTTCACCTAATTGATGATCTAATTTGACCACTAGATCAATAAACTCTGAGTAGTCATCAGGAAAGTCCACAATATGGGAGAGTGAATCTTTTAGATCGTACCTTAGACCTCAATAAAATAAGGACGTTCTCTTTTCTTCCGGCCAGCGCGTCTCCACTACCAGATGGTTGAACGTGGTCTCGTAAGTCAATAGAGCTTTCGAACCCTTTCATAGACTCAGCAGTTCGTTGTCACTGGATTGAATAAACACATGTTTTGCAAATAACTTAGTCATTGCTGCCTTAAAGGCGGGGAAATTATATAAAATAGGGTCGTTGTGTTCTACCAAGGGAATAGACCAGTTAGCTGCTACTCCTCCCAGATAAGAGATTACAAAAGCTACCGGGGATTTACATAGGAAGTGCAATTGCCATTGACTCATAAAAGCTGCAAATTTAGTGCTGTCACCGCGAAAGCACTTTGGGGGGGCTAAAGGTACCAGGCTTGGTGTAGTGACTGATACATGTAGATTCTGGTCTGTAGGAGGGCAGGCGATCTTGTTGAAGTGTTCTCCAAATGTAGGTTGGGCCAGGACAGGGCGGTTTTCTTTAGGTCAAGCATCCCTCCACTGTGTAAACTGAACTTTATGCCTTTGTAACTCATCTTTAGGTGCTGCATTTTCTGTCTTCAACCTATTCATTTCTAATTGTAGGTGTTCAACCATCACCACCGAATTATCAGTATTAGTCATATCCCCAGCTAAGGCATGAGCCAGGTCATCCGTGATGATCTGATCTTGGTCAGTCATGGCGTCGCCAGAAGGTAACACAAAATGTTGTGGCTTGGTCTTCTCTGTTATGAGCCACTCACCTGAATTCCAGGCGGTTCCGATGGGGCGTTGCTAGATCCATGAGTTCCTCCTAGGGTCTGTCTCTGATGGCAGGGAATGACACTGCACTGATGACAGACCCTAAGGGAAAAGGGGGTTGGGATTGAGAAAGACACACAAGATGCTGTGGTGCTCCTCCGTGGCAGCTACCATTGAAATCTCAGAAAGGCCCAGTCAGAGGAGTATCTGTGAATTGTAAGACAGTGGTTTTAATCGCAACGTATTTACAAACAATATCATCAAGATTTATTAGTATCCTACTGTTCACACCCCAAACAGACATCTATAATGTTCTGTCTTTCCAATCAAAAGGCTTGTGTTACTTGAGTGCTGGGGTATACCTTCTCAATGGATTGCCCAGCAGGTGTTGTCACAATGATCATACAGTGTGACAAATGCAGCGCAAGAATCCCTTAGCACCTGCTTGTTTGTTCCGCTGTTCACTACACATAGAGTGCCCAAATTGTAGTCCTTCAGTCAAGCTAACTTGTTCTCTTAGAGCGCACAAAATGTTAAGCCAATACAGGTTTATTCCTAGCAGAGCCCTGCCAGTAACATAGTTTATAGTGCGCTTTCCAAAATCAAAGAATCATTTAGTTTCTTAGTTGTAATTGCTACTGAGCTCGGAGCGCTGGAAATGAAAGTAGAGTTTAGCAAAATTGCCTGGTGTCAGGTTTTGATTTGTTATCTCTTGCTTTCTTTGGGGAATCCGAAGCTGGAGCGGTCGCCAAGCGAGTCAACGCCGGGGAGCAGCTGCTGCTGGACGCGCAGAACTGGGAGAGCCAGAACAATGTTGAGACACGAACTGGAGCTGAAGAGAGGCTTCGGTCAAGGGAATCAGGTAAGTGTTGAGCAAGGAGACCAACTGGGAAACTGGGGTAGGAGTGGCCTCTAAATAGAAGCCGGGATTGTGCTTGTTAGTGCATGTGGGAGCGAAAACAATCGAAGTTGCTGGAGTAAGAATTGTGCTTGACAAGTGCTGATTTTTGGCAGTTACTTCACGTGCATTTGATTGAAAGGTGCACCTGCTACTTCCACTGGGGTCAGGGAATATTCATTATGAGCAGGGCTATTTGTCCTGACAGGTATTCCACATGAGTTTTGATTGACAAGAACACCTGCTACCGCTGCCAGGTTCTAGAAAGTTCATAACGGGCAGAGCAATTAGTCCTGATAGTTATGCCACGTGAGTTTGATCAACAGATGCACCTGCCATTATCACCAGGATTCTGGAATGTCCTCATTAGTTTTAATGAGTAGATTGTTTAGTAGGCAGTTTAATCCAATGTGTAATAAGGCCAATGGCTCCCACCATGCCACCAGGAAAAGCACACACAGCAAACCCACACCAAGACGTTAACATGCCAATTGGGGAAGAAGGAAGGGAAACGGGGAAAAGGCTTAGCCTGAATCATAAGCACATGGTGGGTGGTGCTGTGGCTGGAACTGTGACATACGTTTGCAAGGAAAATATGGTTTCCTTAGGTTACAAAATGTACACCATCATGATGATACAGTGTTGCATTGCCATATTTTATATTTAAATGAAAATTGAAGACATTTTATGATCATGAAGGAATGCTGACAATATTTTGTTCATATGTCTTTGAATCTTTTCACACATAGCAGCATTTACATTAGAAAACTTCCACTTTTGTCTCTGACAACTATTAGAGAACACAAAATGTATGTTCAGAAACATAGACATTAAAATGGAAAATGTCTCATTCATCTCAATTTCCAATCTAACCCCAATTTAGGGGCCGATTCCGATTCCGGCCGGAAATCTCTCCGACCGAGCCGGACCCGGAGAGAATTCCGACCGAATCGGACTCTAGCAGTCCGACCGGACGAGTACGATGCATTCGCATGCTATCGGACTCGATTCGGTCGGACTCCCATTGAAGTCAATGGGAGCCGGTCGTACAACGCGTACGCGGGCTCCCATTGACTCAATGGGTGCGAGGCGAACAAGGGCGCCCTCTACAGCGGGTACGCGTCCATGCGCATCGCGGCGTACATGCACAGGTAGGGGGGACCCATGGTTCCCCCCCCTGTGTGCGACTCGCGCGCCTACGCGTACAGGGGGGGTCTGACGCAAACCCCCAAAGTCCGGCTCTGACAGCTCTTTCGAGCCGGACGGCGCGAGTCGGTCGGACTGCTCGCGGTGCGCATCGTACTTACCCGGCCGGGAAACGTCTCCATAGCGCGGTGCGAGTCGTGTCCGTGCGAGTCGGTCGGAGCGTGTTGAAGCCGCGTACGAGTCGGTCGGCGATTTCGCGGGAGCTTGCATCGTACTCGCTCGGCCGGACCCGCGTACGATTCGGTCGGGAAACAGGGCTCCGAATCGGATCCGGTAAATCCGAATCCGATTCGGAACACTACCAGCCGAGATCGGAATCGGCCCCTAAGTGTCCTACATCATTGCCACCACAGTGGATAATCATAAAGTATGGATGGCCACATTTACTAAGAGAGGAAAGTAGATAGAGTAACAGATTCCATTTCAATCCTCCTTTTCCCAATCCATGTTAGTTCAACTCCTTTCAAACCTAGATCATTTTCAACACCTTCTTTCTTAGCATGCTGCTGGCCCACAAAATAAAACTGTGTCCAATAAACCTGACCCTAGCTATCTTGCCCGTACACTGACATACAAGAATAATAAGCACAGAGGCAGGCAAACAAATATATAAAGAGGTACATGATTGGCCATTAGAGAACTACATTATACCAACAACTTCATTTTGAAAGGAGGGCATTATTGGCTTGAATACAATTTGGGCGAGTAATGTAGCACAATACTACCAAAACCCAAAATGAGGTAATAAAATAAATTAGCTGTCAGCAATGATGTTTATCAAGTATTACAAAGGCATTTGAAACATGCATTTCTGGCCACATTGAAATGAAAATGAACAGAAAAGTAGATAAAACAAAAAGTTTACAAGTAAAACATAATTTGAATGGTTAATAATTAGCTAATTAAGTGGGCTATAAACACAGCCCAACACAACTAAATACCACCAATAACCATAGAGAGTCTGCTGACTGCTGGAAAGCACTCTAGCTCTATTTCGTCTTGAAAGACATAACAGAGAAATTGAAAATTATACCTCATCTTCTCCATCTATATATTTCAACATAGAACAGGTAAATTTCTACATGGAATATTGTTAGAAAGAAAATACAGGAACATAAATAAAATAATGTAACACTTCTATTAGGACAATTTTTACTGTAACAATAACGTCATTATTTCTTTTTAAAAACAGATCTGCCTACATCGAACACTATGCCTACAAACCAATAATTGAAGAAGCAAAAAATGAATTTGTACTACAGAGAGAGGAAAAAACCCACAGTTGAACAGAAAGAGGATGCCTAAATAAAAACAATGGTACTAGTAGGACTACAGAAAAAGTTAGGATATTTCTACACACCCTAACCTTATTAGTAAAAAGGTTAATAATAAGCAATTAACAAAGAGAACATCAATAACAGTTAGCTATTCCACCAAAGAAAATGCTGCTTATTCAAGAAAAATATGCACTTTGAGTAGAAGAGACAACATTAGACACATAACTGCAAAGCATTATAAAACACGTGTCCTGAAAAATCTGCTTCAAACTCTTCTTTTCATAAGGAAAAAAACTGAGAAACTCATACACACCTAATATCTTCAACATATTGTTAAAAAAGCATTTCATGTCAAAATAAAAGCTCTTTGAGTCAATCAAATCAAAACCCTTGACTGTTTAATTACAATCTATAAAATACATAAATTACGGAAAAAACAACTAACAAGACTAAACTTCTGTAACATTTTTTCGGGGAAATTGGAGACATATGTCAAGCACTGAACCATACTTTCATGAAGAAAGTTATAATCAACTGAATAATTGTGTGTTTTTAGTCACACATGAAGGCCGGTTTTATGAAATCCTACATGAAAATGCAATAGAGGAAGATAAAAAAAGTCAAACAAAAAACAATATCTGACGTCTAGGGGTAGGGTTTTGAGTGTAAACAGGAAGATTGGCGCTCAAACTAGTGCGCGTTGTGTGAGTAATGCTACACAAAATTGTGCGGTGCTGCCAGGTCGGAGGAATAACCCAATAACCCCCGTGAGTGTGTGAGTCAAAGAACCCACACTAGACATATAAACACGATCCTGGGCACACGTGGTGGGGGTATACCAATAGTATGAGAGTCTCGTTCAGATAAATCACAGTTATTAATGTCTGGATAGAGTTCAGTGGTATTTATTAGGAGAAAACAAAATTATAGAATCAAAGTAACCAGCCACAAAATTATAGAATCAAAGTAACCAGCCGACACGTGTTTCGTCACAAGTAAATTCCTGTGACTCTTCAGGGCCTGTGATTACGCTGTCGATGACCATCCAGGAAGATGGGCGGGTAGAAAGGCGGGTGCGTCTGAAAGTAGAGCGAGGAAGGCCGATGGAACCTGTAGCCGTGACCTAATCCGGATGCCCAGGATCGTGTTTAAAAAACAATATCTAGTGAAGATTTGCAGGACAAAAAAAACAAACCCCATATATGAATGGAAATCCACTTCTATTTGTAATATCATAGACACATCCATTCTGAAGCTAAGGGCATTTCTAATGACATACAAAATGTCATCACTACTTAAAAATGTAAAACTTCTCCAAAATGTATACGTCTGCCCATTTGGGACCATTACTAACCTCCAGGGGCATTCTTTAGGTTATTTGTGAAATCACGTGTGACACCACATTCCCTCAAATCAAAATGCTCTCCACACATCATTCAATGGTAAGAAAAGTTGTGCAGACATTATACTTTGAGAAAACACCATCATTGCAATTTGAAGTACTAAATTATACTCTACTTAACTCTAATCCAAGTCAACTATATTATGAACTATACCCAATCTAAATACTTTGATTCACTCTCTGAGAACAATAATTTCCCAGACGTTGCCTTTACTCAGAATGATTCAGAAAATCAACTGATGGACTTTTCCAATTACAAAATGTTCATTCTAGAATTTCAAGAAACAATTTCAGAAATCCGTGATCAGATTTGCATTTGAGAAAAACAATTATGGAATGACTTTGTTTTATGTTTATTAAATACTTTCAAATATCACTGTAATAGTCTATTATTAACTTACCATCTACTATGAAGACACCATTAGGGAGATATTTAACTTACCATTTATCTCTATATTAATTACAATTTAGTATTTCTGATACCTGAAAAAATATGGTTAATATTGGTAGAAGCTCTTTGTCTTTTGAGATATATGGTTAGTTCCCCCCAAAATTTTTCTTCTTCTATATTTAAAGATATTTTCTAGAAGTTTTTTTTTTTTTTCAAAGGTCAACATAACCAACCAACTAAAATGTCTTATCAGGAAACTGGAGGACAACAAAGGAAAAAAGTAAGGCTGTTTGGAGGACATTGGTGAGCCATGACAAGCTCACGATGGTTGGTCATAATTCTCTCTACCGCAACAATGACAGTATGGCAGAGGAGACAGTATGTTGCAGTGCTGACATACCACTCTATAATTTCTTTATTCTACCTCAACAGGTGTATTGGCACCGCAGTACTGGGAGCAGGTCCTGATGCAGGAACAGATGCACGGGGTGGGGGTGGAGGTGCTGATGAAACAGAAGAAGTTGAAGGTGTTGCAGTAGCCGAAGTAGGGGCTGTGGATGATCTTCCTGCTTTCGCCTCTTTTATATCCTTCTGACGCCTTATACCTGCATGCGCCAAACTGATGGAATGAATTGCCTGCAGGTGTTTTCTCATTACTGTGGTACCGGAGGAGTACTGTTTCGCTTTCCCACAGGAAATAACTTGTTGCATAGGCTGCAGTTACCAGTTTTGAGTTCACATTTTTCCCTCCAAGTGGCAATGAGAAAAACTCCCAAACAATCTATTCCTTTCGTTTCTTCCTCCACTCCACCTCTTCTTCCTCCTCTTGCAACAGCACAGGATCATCTTGTACATCCATTGCAGGTCTTCTAAAGTTGCAAGGTGGCTATTGAAGAAAAGATATTCACTCTTTCACACAGCACAACCTTGACCTTGGAAGAGATCAAATTGAATTGGGATAAGGAGTATACACTTCATGTGTCCTACAATTCACAGAGTTCTAAGCCAGTGAAATGCTGCTTTACAAAAGTGAAAATACCAGAGTAGTATGTCGATACTACCGCTTCACTATCATGGTACCTGTATAGTTCACAAACACAACCTACAGTAACAATACTAAAACATATACAATAAAGATACATACCAAGCCATGAAACCCTGAATCCAGATTGGAAATAAAAATTAAATCTTTGGTGTAAATATAATATGATTTTAAAATGTTCCAGGGGTACTGCTGTACTTTTGAGGAAATGCTAATGAATATAAATCAATGACGCAGATGTTGCTGATGATTATAATGAACTTTGAACTTTCTCGGAAGTACTGCGGTACCAAAAAATGTAAAACAATTAGTACTATAATAAACAACTTTATATGATTTGAAACACATTGGTTGAGGATAAGTTATAGTTAGGAAAAATAAATTTATTATTTCTATACAAAACCAACTTAAACTACATAAACCTTAGAAAAGTTATAGTTATAACTTAAAGTTATAAATTGCACCTAAGCAAAGCAAACTATAACTCGCACACCTCATTACACAGTGTTGCCAATTTGCTAGCCAGACCACTCTAACTCTCCTCTCTACCATTCACAGTGTTCTCATAAATTATGTCATTTGAAATATCATGAGTGTTGTTATGAATGCTCCAATTTAACATTTTATAAGTGATGTAATATGAAAGGTTATAAGCAGTGCATGGGGAAGGCATGCACACATACCACAGTACCACGGTCCACACTACACACATCAAAAAAGTGATTGGAACAGTGTTTTTATTATATAAACCACTTCTGAGCCAAATTCTGCAGATGAGGATATCGGCTTGGTTTATCCTGGAATGCTGTGCACTTTGACTGAGATGCAACCCTGTTGACTTTAACCTTCATCCTGCAAAGGACAGTAGCCTGCTCTACACCAGATCAGCTTCCTGATACTTCATGCACAGCTATGGGGGTTGGGTTGTACCAAGAGATCTGGCAGACGGTACTCCCAGTATGTTCTCTCTAGTAAAGGTAGTATCAGATAGGAGTATAAGTATAAAATATAATTATATAGTGTTATAACCACACAGCAGTGTTATAATAGTTGAACTGTTTATCTTTCTTACCATTCTTGTAATGCTGGTTCCAATGCTTTGTTTCATCCTACTAATAATTGCAGCTCACATTTTTTACACAAGAATACAATTGTTTCAATAAATGTTTGAAAAGCCAAATTTGTATCTTTCTTGTGTCTTCCTTGGGCATGCCTGAGTAACAACGAAAGGTTAGACCTGTTTCCACGATCCTGTTTCCACGATTTCCTTGGGGAATTAGAGTGGTCATGTTCTGACCATATAGTTGCAGATACCATCTGTTACCCTGTAATGTTAGGGGTTCAGATGGTGCACTGTTAGCTAGCTAGGAATTGGGCAAACATACTCTGATAATATGTGTGGATTCAGTCCCCATATTCTACCGGTTATATTGTCTGGATAAACAGTCCTACTTAATTCGTAGGAACTGTATGACAACATATATCTTGCAATAGTATTGCTGAGTTTACATACATCAATAAATATTCATAAACATCTAGGAAACACAATCACTCTCACATGCACATGCACACAAATGCATAAAAGGTCAATGTAAGTTGAATCTCTCAGCTTGGTGGCCTGAATGTAACCCCCAAGAACTGTACACACATATTTCACAGTAACACTGTCCACACTACACACCTCAAAACGATTATGAATAGGAAGAAAATGCATACACTGGCACACAAACACACACACACACAGACAGACGCACACATATGGTTGATGTAGGCAAAGCACACCGTCTAGTGGAAATACATAAGAACTCATCCGTTTAATTACACACAATCCATAATCAATACTGCTGCTTACACTAAAGATAATAGTAAATGACCTTATACATTGACAAATACACAAAGGATCACTTGTTTACACACAATTTACAAACACAGAAAGACAGAAAACAACTATTACAATTAGTCTAGCCCTACTGAGAAAGTAGAACTCGCTGTCACTAGTCGCAGGGCATAAGAAACGTTTGTTAGACCTACAAGTGCTCAGTTCATTATCCTCTATATGTCCTGAGTAGTCTGACTTGGAAAATGTTGCAGACCATATAAACAGAGACATGCATTTGTACACCTGCTTATTTGAATGAAAGAGAACTTTTGTGTCTGGTCCAACATCTCTGCAGGAGTACAACAGAGGAGGAATGTACACCACCAACCTCCTCCTCCACAGTTTAGTGTGGCGACCAATACAAATGTGTCCATGTCTGAAGATATTTACACTCAGCAGATGAAGATTTGCATTGCAAACAATATAATCGCAATTATATAAATGAATGCAATCCAGCATGGCACTAGAGCCCAAATGGTATGGTTTGGCCACGCTTCCTTATTTTAACACATCACCACACACAAGGCATGTTACATATTCTGCTAGTTGATGTTCGACATTTGTGGAGGGTTAGAAACATAACTACATCTTTCAAGGAATCTCTGGTGACTAGTGGGTGTTTTCTAAGCACCTGGACCAGGTAAGTCCCCATCACCACCTACAACGGTAATGGCAGGTGCTGTCAATTCTACATTTCTTTCCACAGCCTGAGAAGCATTGTGATTCTGCATTTCTTCCCAGGGCTATAGGAGCATTGTGACTATCTTCTTCAGATCCTTCTATTCTAATTCATCACAGTGCATTGGCTGCCATGATGCAATGCAACAACATAAACAACTACACTGCATCCACAATATCTTTGGACTTGCTCAGGTAATGACTGCCAAACCAGCTGTGACGTCTGGAACCCAAATTCACTTCCTTCCTTCCAGTCACATAACATGTATCTAATTGGGTTAATTTTGTTAGAAAAAAAACTTAAAGGTAAAACTCACTTAGAATACGGTAAAGCAATGAAGACATAATCATCTCATTTACACAAAAAAGCTTACAACCTAGGATATAACAAATACACCATTTACAAATTCAAACTACTATTAGTCAACACACAGTAAAATGAAAAAATGAAAGTATATATGTCCTTTGAAAAACACCTTTAGAAATTAAGCAACTAAAGGATTAACTGCACTGTGACCTTGTCTCTATTATATATATCGGTCTAAGAGATTGCATCTTTAAGCTGCCTAATTTCACTACTGACTCATGCACACAAGTCGCTCTGATAATCAACAATAATAGTTGTGTTCTGACCATGCTGTGAATCTTAGTTCCTAATTTAGAGTTTGGTGGACAGGTACTCACAAACATGAAGGAAATCCAGTCCTCCTTGTTATAACTGGATTATATCCTAATGCACCTATAATAAGGCAGATGGGATATCCATCATGTTTGTGATGGAGTACCAGCCGCCAAACTCTAAATCAGACCTTTAAGGCCTAATTTACAAAAGTAAACATCAACTTTTGTGTAAGTTTATTATTATTTGCTATTCACAATGGGATTTAGGAGCAATATTTTTATGGGTGTGGAGTCTCTGCACATAAAAAGATAGGATTCTCCTATCTTTTTATGTGCAGACACTCCGCACTCGAAAAGATACTACTCGTAAATCTCTTTGTAAATAGCAAACAATCGTAAACTTACACAAAAGTGCAAGTTTACTTTTGAGAATCAGTATCTTAGACTTAAAATACTTTGTAGTAAGCAGCACCAACATTGTGAAAAACACAAATTAAACCAGATTGGATTCCTGGAGGAGTTATGGATACCATAAATAAAATAGTTCTGGAGTGATTCTTAAGTCTACAAACCAAAAAAACACAATAATTGGCAAATCAAATTGGTCTCGCCTTTAAATTACGTTGGTGCAGGATTAACGCTGGTTGCCATTTTGACTCGGTGGACAAAATTAATATGGCCAGTAGAGTGAACTGGGTCGGTCCCTCAAGGTAGACCATACGAGGAGACTGTGTGGTCCTGAACTTTAGAGACCCGGGGCTGGTGCATTATTTGTTGACACTCCTGAATTCTTTAACATCTTCTACTCAACATGTCTGGGCCCGTCTGCTAGGGTACTCCTACTGCCCTCCTATAACAATATTTGATAACAGGGTGTCCTATCCAAATTTGAGGTCTGACCAAGGTCATGCCCTTAGGCCACCTTAAGATCTGTCTAATCGCTTTGAAGCACTTTCTAGCCTTACTGAAAACGACGGACTGACTGACACAGCTGCAAATGCTGCAATAGATGGAGAACATATAGGTATAACTTGTGAGTCCCTTGCACAGCAAAAGATAAACCAAACCACTACCACTGCTAAAAGAAGGCAGGGACAGAGGTTGCAAGTGATATCATGCAACATTGCTGGGATCCAGCAGAACCTGACTAATGAGGATTGGGATCCTTTATACGTACATTCGATATAGTATGCTGTCAGGAGTCCTGGGCTACCGAGCCCTTGCACATTGATGGTTTTAAATCTTATAGCTCTCCGGCAATCCCATCACCAGCAGGGAGGGGCAAGGGGGGCTGGTTGTTTTCATATCAGTCAAATTTGAGGATCTTACCATGAAAGTACTAGAGGTTAAGCCATGCTTCTTGATTTTACATATTTTCTTGTCTGATTTAGTTAATGTTATTCTGGTAAATTTTATTTTCATTACTTTTTTGTGCAACCCGTGGGCATTATAGAGGAACTGGGGGAAATATTGGAAAGCCATTCAAGTCGCAAGGGGTGTTATATACCAATTATGTGGGTTGGAGATTTTAATATTGAGCAATGTGTTTTTAGTAGCACTCGTATATGTGAAGTCACAGATGGAGAAAAGGAAGATGCAAGTCATTTTACAAACCCGGCATACGGGGACGCACTAAACAAAATTATTTTTATAAATATTATGTCATTTTCATCTGACTTTAAGAGTCAAAATATCACCCATGTGCCCACATTTGTAGGTAGAGGCAAGGACAGCATGATTGATTTTGTGCTAATTTCTACCCAGAAATTATTAAATTACGAGGTGCGTCCCCTACCATACAGTGACCACAACCCGATCATTTTATGCTTTGATATCCAGTTGATATTGGGGTCTAGTGATTCACCAGATCTCCCAGTTCACTTTACAGCCAACCAGGGATTTCTTGAAAATTTAGTAACAGAAGCTAGCCAGGACATTTCTCAATGCCTTTCCTTTGATGGTGACCCTAGTAAGATTCGAGAAAGTTATACATCAATCTGTGAGACAGCGGCCCGACTGCTAACAAATATCAGACCACCTAAAGATCACACAACACCCTTGGTTTAATTCGGACTGTACTTTAGCCTTAAAAGTCCTTAAAAAAGCCACCAATGTATTCCTGCGCAATATAGAGGCAGTACGATCAGCCAGGAAACGCTATTAAAAAAGTGCTAGAAACTAGGAAAAGGGAAATTGGGGACAAAGCATGGGAAGACCTAGATAAAGTGGCCCATCTAAAAGACAGAGGGCTCTTTTGGGAGGTTATCAACCGACCTTTTTTTATGGAGGCCCTCCCAAATGGAATTGAATGCCACGTTTTAGAACAGGAGTGGGTAAGTCACTTCTCCAAAATATTTTAACCCTAATGACCAACTCGATGAATCCCACATGGAACAAGAAATTGATCCACTCTTTTTTGTTGACACTTGGCTAAGCAAATTTATCAGTCTAACAGCATTTACTAAAGCTATCCTGAGCGCTGCCCCAGGAAAGGCCCAAGGCCCCGATGGAGTCCCCATTGACATGCTAAAATCTAAACTGGAATTCTGGGGCACATTAGTGACTAATGTCTGTAAAGCAGTTGTGAAGGGGCACCCCCAACTAACACCTGGATGAAATCCACTTTAGTGCTTATATTTAAAAAAAGGAACAGGAATTGCCCTACGTGTTATCCCGCAATTTCCTTGTTAGATGCCACAGTAAAAACTTTAGGTCGGGTCATCCTGAAAAAGCTGGAAGCATTGGCAGAAATGAATTACTTCTCGTCAAAGGCTCAATATGGTTTTCGACCAGGCTTTTGGACCATCAAGCAGACACTTAACCTATCTCTTATCATGGGAAAATACATCAAGGCCAGGAGAGGTTAATTACACATGGCGTTTATTTGATCTCTCCTGTGCTTTTGATTTGGTGGATAGGGGAAAGTTGTGGTCTCTGATGGAGGCAGCTGGGGTGGACACACCATTGTTAAACCTTATTAGGCGGTTACACTGGGATACTACCACTAAGGTACGCTATACTCATAAAGGCAATTGTACACAACCTATAAAGGTAGTCAGGGGGGTCATGCAGGGCTATATAATGGCACCTTTTCGGTTTTTATTCAATATTAATTCCTTAGACAAAGTCCTTAGTTTATGTAGAGTTGATACCCCTAGAAATGCCTCTCGACCAGTCCCAGTTCTTTTATATGTGGATGACACGGTTTTAATCTCACAAAAAGCACTTGGCCTCCAGAAACTTTTAAATAGTTTTAACAGTTTTATGATGAACCTAAGTTTAAAAGTAAATCATCAGAAATCATTTATTTTAACCTGCGGTCCGAAAAACACCAAATGAAAATCCTTTTGCATTGGTGAGACCCCGATTACTAAGGTTTCTCATTTCAATTATCTAGGTATCCTGTTTGAAGCTAATTTGTCATGGGGCAGAATTACTAACCAGAGAATACAGAAAATGGGAGTAGTGTGTGAAATTATCTTTAGATTTGCAAAAATATTGCGGCACAAACCAATTAAAGAGATGGTCCAGTTATATAAATCCAAATGTCTGGGCGTGGGAACATATGCAGCTGGTGTGTGGGGCCATGAAGCACCAGCTAGAATGAAAGTCTTTGAAAACAAGTTCTTCTGCCGGATACTGGCCATCCCTAAATCGACGCCAAGCTTTATCTCCCATAGTGAATTGGGTATGGGCTATTTGGATGATCAAGTTAAAAAGGCCCCCCTTTTACACTGGGTTGAAATTTGGTGTACCCCACAAGCAGGTTTTTTGAGAGACATTCTGAGCGAATGTCTGAATTTGGATAATAGATACTCTATCCTTTGGCTGGCATATGTTAGGAAAAGCTATATTGACACGTGTCTGATTAACCTTTTTGAATTTCCAAATAGCATTGGGCCCCAAACTAAGGCCATAGTTAAGGAAAAATTTCTCATGATGAATGAAGAGATCAGAATCGGAAGATCAAGCCATTTAACTTCAGTTCTTAACTATTTGCTCATTTCCACAATGCCTGGAATAGAGCAGTATCTAATGTGGGTGGAAAAACCAGAACACAGGTTTTACCTCACGAGGCTCAGGTTACATTCAATATGCCATTTGGTTGCTTTCCCCAATTCTGGCTCCTGGTTTGAATCTCTTCCAGGCTGCCAATGTAATAATTCAGCGCATCAAATGACAGCGCATTTTATGCTTTTTTGCACTTTATAAAGCAGCTTGGAAGATGCTTCTTATGACCAATTTTAAAGCACAAGCACTTTACATCGCACCAAGAGGAGCTGATCCTTTTAAAATGCTTAAATACGTCTACAATTTGTTTTTCTGTTTTCAATTACATTTTGTCTGCAATAAAATTGAGGAGGAGGTATGCTTCATAAGAATGTCTATTTTAGCCCTGATGAGACTGACGGTCCTTAAAATCAAAACTATATAGTTATAAGATCTGCTTTTTATGTTTGTATATTCTCTATGTGATGCCGTTACCCCATCTCTTATAATTTATATTTTCAAGGTGCTTTTTAAACTCATGCTAATTGAGGCTTGATGTTTTTTCCACAATTTCCGATTCTGAAAAACTATATGATGTAAAATGTATTTTTAAATTAGTGTTTTTATGGTCATTGTTATGATCGAATAAAGACTATTTAATGAACGTCGAATGCTGATCTATTATTAGCTTGAGTATGAGTTGCCATGACCAACGGATAAGTGTTTATGTGTCATGATCATGCGCACACTTGCGCGCACATCAGCGATCTTGGAATGGTAAGAAAACCAATTCCAAGATGGCTGATGTAGGCTCTCATGCATGTGATGGAGCAGGGTAAACGAAATAATTTTGTACCCCTTTGAAATTAATGACTTCATAATAATTAATGATACTAACCGTTTGAAATGCATGTATTAACCAACAAATACACTTTTTAGTAGACACTACACGTGGGTAATATGCTGATTTGTGCAAAATCTAATCTATTTACAAATGTGAAGTTAATTAACCTTAGTATTGTGGTGATTTGCGTACTGATTAGAGTGAAATTGCATGATTTGTGTTGCGTAGTAAATTTGTATTGTGGCAAAGAATGCAGATGGTAAGTAAAATGGCTTTAAATGTCGCTTCTGCTAGGTAACACCTAACACGGGTCTTTAGAATGGCGGGTGGTAAACAGAAAGGCAGATTTTCTTTGTTTTAATTTCGGTTGTGTTTGTTCTTATGATAGTTCGTTCGGGCCTGCTAGGCCATGCTTCAAAAATGGCTGCTGGAAAGGATGAGATCACGTGAGATGACTAAGATGGCCTCCGCGCAGAATCAGTACGGAAGCTCCAGTTACGTGTATGCGGCCTGTGCCCGGAGTGAGAGATGTCAAGGTCAATCTGACCTACAATGAAGAACATGCCAAAATGTTCAGCATATATTCCTGGGAACGGATGGGAAAGAGCCGAGTGACAATGGATGAACTAATATGTGACCATAAAAGATCGCTACAAAATGAATTGACAAGTTGGACTACTTTTTGACCCCAGGATCATGAGACTTATTGTGTGCTTTATTGTCCCCAAACCAGTTTGAACAAGGAGGGCGATGAGGTGGCCATCACCACCCCTCCAATGGACCAATTAGCGTGATTCTTGCCCCTAAGGATTGCAACTTTTATGTATAGTGAGCCAGAGAATAGGGTATAAGAGAGTCTGCTCTTACGTGGGTCGGCTTCTGTTGGCGTTGTTGCCATGCCGCTTCTTTATTTTTCATTTTTCCACCTTGATGCTGCGAGAGACTCTGTCATTTTGGACTTTGAACTTTGACTGGGGAAGGAACGAGATCGTTGCGGGAATTCTGCCCGGGAGGTGCGTCCGAGGAGGTTAGCGGGACAGTCAGTCAGTTTGGGAGTCATATTCTGTGATCTGCGGTTCATTTTCCTTTGGTGAACCATTCTTGTCATCGCCCCATGGCCGAGGGTAATGCATAATTTTCACTTTTCCTAAAAACCTTTCTTAAATGTTTATTGATATTTTAAATGTGTTTGTTTAATAAAGAATTTCACTTATTTGATTGAAAAATTTTAGATAAACTTTTATCCTAATTCTAAAATGAGTCTGTGGTTCTTAATAGATTTATGATTAATAAATGTTAATGGTTTTAATTGTGATTGAGCTGGTCTTAATCACCATCAACTAATTCTACTAGTTGGTCCATCAACCGAATAGCGGAGTACCTTGATGTTTAGAACCGACAGGATCCAAAGTTAATGTATAAAATGTATTGATTATTATTCTGTCAAATTTAACAAGGTATCCCGTTCGTCCAGCAGCACATTCTCCTTAGCGTGTAATCTAGAGATTGAATGAATGTATGTATGCGGTGTCATGGGCCCCACCGACATAAATTTCAAATGACAATAGGTTGCGTAAGTGTTTTCCCTGGATTGGTGTCCTAAGGAGCAATTTATATTTGCCGCGCTGGATCACATGCTTCACAACACATGCCTTGTCGTGACAAACCAGCAGCCACTTTTATATTTTTACTTTACTGTTTGAACATGGCTGATGGCTTTGGTGAAATATAAAGCAAACATACAAAATAAACAGTACAGGAGTGCACGACACAAGCGAGGATACCAGTAGCATTTTACACATGCCAGCACCTTCCAAAAATAAACAAATACAGCAACCGGGAGGGGGGCACTGAGGCAGAACAGTGATGGGTGGGGGAACACATAAAATGTACAAACGTGTAATCAAATCAAGAGAGGTACTACTGTTTGCATCCCCAAAATGCCGTGGGCCGATACCATCACTAATGGAGAGCCCTCTTTGCCAATTCCCACCACTAGCTGAACCACAGTTCCTAATGGCTGAAAGGGGCTGTCCAAAAGTGAGTGAGTGAGTGAGTGTCTGTCTGTCTGTCTGTCTGTCTGTCTGTCTATCTATCTATCTATCTATCTATCTATCTATCTATCTATCTATCTATCGCCATAGTACAGTGTAGTTGTCTGATGTATCGTTGTTTTTTTATATATGTCCTCATATAAACGTGTTCTTCTAGCCAGAGTGATGGCAAGAAACGAGGAAACATAGTGTAATCTATAATTTGTACGGTTTCCTTTTAAAAAGCCAAAACAAAGGTGTAGTTTCAAACATACTTTAAAAGGTTGCTAAATAAATAGAGAAAGTATTAAATGAGTCATACAGAGCTCTGCGGCACATTATAAAAAGGAACAACAAATTCAGTGTTGGAAACTTTGTCTGACCAAAGATTAGAATTTGTTTTACAAGCTTTTGAATCCTAGCTTGCTCTGATGCTGCCGGATTTTACCCTGCTGCAAACATTAACAAGAACCCTGCGTTGCTACGTACAATAAATGTTGCTTTGGTTTCTTCAAGGCAACAGGGATTCATGATGTAGGTGCTATAAATCATTTACATCTTGTGGAAGTAGAGATAACGTGTAATTTAAGGACACTGTGATAAGCAGTAAAATGCATTTTTTAAGGCTGTTGTGATAGCAAATGTCAATATAAACCTCATTGTAAAGTAACTGTTTTAAAAACATGTGATATAAACTTTTATTGTAACCCCAGTTTGGATAAAGCTTTAAGAACCATGTCAATCTGACGGGTTTTGGGGCACTAAACCCTGCCATTTACTAACATTAAAGCATACAAGGGACCAGGCGGAATCCTCAAAATCAGGGCCATTAAGCACCGAACCCTATCACCACCAAAGCCATAGTAATGGCGGACCTTTCTCTCTTTAGTGGCCTCTAACATAAGATATCATAACATCACATCACATCGCATCTTGGATTACAATGGTGGCAAATACACCAGTCGTTTGTGAACCGTCTAAATATAGGTCATTTTATGAATACACGTCACCTTTGATGTTCTTGGCCATAGGCCTTTTCCACCTGTGGGTTCTTGCTGTTGATATATATTGCTTCATTTGTTTCTGGGTGTGGAATTCTAGAGCTCGGACACAAAACCCTCAATGTTTTGTTTGTGCTGTAATTTGGTGAACTATCCAGATTTAATCCGCGCCCTCTCAGGCATCAGGCAAGAACATTCTTATTTAATTCTCGCATGGTAAATTTGTTACACTTCTTCATCAGAGTTTATGAGAGTGACATATTTCTGGACGTTCAAAAAGACTATTTATATTGGTGAGCCAAATCCATTCAAGATATAGCCCACTGTGCTTCCCTTCAAACTCTATGCAGTATGTATTTATCCTTGGCGTTTCGTTATTAGCAAACAGCAGAGCTAATCTAGTCATGTGGCATTTCTGGTATTGGTATGTCTTCAAGACGCATGAACGGAATGCTTCTGGCTATCTAGCACCAACGCAGGCAGCACTGCACCATGACGCAACAGTACCTCCACTGTGGTCAGAATAGTTTTTGTGCAGAAATGGAACTTTCTTGCTCAAAAAGTATTCTATGATGCGCATTCCTCTTTGGATGTATGCTGCAGAATGCATCACACATCCAAGAGGAAGTAACAAGGAGAAATAAAGATATTTCTCCTCGTTACGCCAGCCTCGGGTAGGTGCACCATTTTGGCAAACCCCTGTTTACCGACTTTAGCAAATATGGGTTTGCATCAAAATCCATGGTTGAATGCACGAGAACCTCCATGCTTCACCCACACAGCACCTCCCCGACTCAAGCTAATGCAAAGCAGCGTTGTGCGCTATCTTGCTATACTTTTGGCATAAAATCCCACGAAAAGTCATGCAAATCTTGATTTGCGTGACTTAGTAAATCCCAACGTGGATTTTGCGTCAGTTCTACGCCACAAAAGTGGCACAAACCAATGCAAAATCATAAAAAATTTGGGCCTAAATCTTTCTCCGTTTACAAATATATTAAGTTGTCTGGACAATACAATTATTGCATATTAATCTTGTGCTACTTGCGTCTGAGATTGTACCCCTACTCCACCCTACAAGAATAAGCCTTGACCTCACGACCCCCTGAAAGCCAAAGCCAAAAAAATAAAAACTTGGCAAATTAATAAGGTTGTAGTAATACATGGTTTGTGTGTCTCCAAGGACCGTAGGCAAAATTTGTCATAAGGATTGGCTATTGCCCATGAGATCCATTGCCTCAGGATCCCGGCCTGGCAGTAGACACAGAGTATGTCCCTAAGTTAAGCCGTGTTTCGACGGATCGCACATACATATTCGAGTAGGCAAGAGTGGAAAGCAGGAGACTCTTTGGCCGCCTCTATTCAATTAAAACTTAATTAACTGTGAGGCCAGCCACAAATATTGTGACCCCTAGTGCTGGCTGTTTGCCACTTAGATGCAAAATGCATCTCTGTTGTTACTGCAAATGTATTAGAACCCTATGTCCCACAGTACGCAGGAAAGGCTGTGAAATGAAAGGATAGTTAGAGATGGGGGCATCTGCATTAGAAAAACAAGCATTAAAAATGCAATAGGTCTCGCCTTTCATTAACTTCAAGCCATTTGCTTTGCTATACAATTCCATTAGCAAAGCAAATGGCTTTAACTTAATCAAAGGCGAGATCTATTGCATTTTCAATGCTTGTTTTGTAAATGTTATGTATTTTTTTAGACTTTGTTATCTGATGCCTTTGCTGAAAGATGTTAACCTCAGGCAATGTAAATAAGCTATGGTTTATATTCAATCCTTACCATCAATGTACATATGTTAGGCTATGGCGAAATCTTTACATTGTGCTATTAATTTAAGGAAAACACTAAGATCATTTTTGCTGTTTCATTATGTCTTGATTAGGTTTACTGGTAGTCCGTTGTATACATGAATTTTAGGACTGTTGATGAATTTGTTTTTATCTGTTGTTATTGTACTTTTATGGTTGATATATACAACCGAAAAAAATGTCAATTTTGACTTTTTTTTACTACAGCTGCTTAATGCTAAGATAGATTAATATAGAGTAGTATGTCCAACTCCCTCATAAATGTCACTAACCTTCATGACCCAAAATTATAACTTATTTTTGGAGTAGATAAAGTAATATTCTCAAAGTAAAATGCTGTTGCACTGTATGTAAAGTAGCTAAAAGGTGAGCAGAAATTTTGATCCTGAATGTTTATTTCATTTAAGCTGTAGGTTTGATTTTGCAGTGTTCGGTTAAAGTTTAAAGACTATCACGTCATGGATTGTGTTCTGCTGATAATGGTATACTTTAAATGTAGTAGTTTGCCCTTTTATAGCTCTGATTTCACATTAATTGGTGTGCTAGAAAAGGATTAATGGATGTAAACCATATTAGGATATATATGAATTTAATTTAATGATTTCAGCAAGCTGTTTCAGCTTTTCATTTTGAACAGAGACAGAACACGATAAAACAATGACCGTATATCCATAGTGTTGGATGTACATTGGTACTTTTTACCATGTATACTGCTTAATGTTTATATTATGGTGAGGTTAGCTTTTTTGTCTTTCTAATCAAATATAAGGTGGCATGATGAAAAACTATTACATTAGCACGAAGGCGTAAGAATGTTGCAGTGTATTGTTCCTCACTATAGTAATTCACATGAAATAATTCCAAAAGAGTCGGCCATGAAGACCCTTGTAATAAGAAAGAGAGAGACCCGGATATCTTACCCTATCACCATATTCTGGAGTGGGGAGTAAAGGAGTAGAATTGCATCAGAATTAGTGTTCTTTTTTGTTGAAAAACCTGAAGTCTTGCTTCTAAAGAGGGAGAGAGGGCATGCATCTTGACATCTGAAAGAAGAGAAATTGAGTCAGTGGGTGTCTGTGAGAGGCATGGATGCTTGCAGTAGAGGCCTGAGCAGTGCACTAGTGTATGTGTGAGATTTAGATGCTTATGCTGGGTATGTGAAAACCAGCCCTGGCTTGGATATACTGGGGAACTTTTCTCCCCACTCCAGCATGCTACGTGGAGGTTTCCCCACCTGACAGCCCTCTCGAAACCTTGCTCGTGGATCACTGTGCGCATAAACACCAACTCATGTTAGAATTCGAGTAGGTTTTGTTAAACGGAGATTTGTATAGTGCTGTATTGCCATTAGTGTGCCCGGCCTTGAAGGCTGTCATTTTGGGTATCTTCACACCCTGGTCCCGAGGATTCCACACAGACCGGAGGCTGTTTTCTATTTCAGTACGATCATCAGAAGTGTGTGTAAAATTGTGGTTGTAGGGTTGCTTGATATGAGAAACCAGGGGTCTTCATCAGTTAGGGCGTGTACCAGCTGAAGGATTAGTATGTATATTCCTTTCCTGACCTGATACATGTTCATGAGGTCATTAGGACCACGATGCCCTGTAAGCTTCCTCAATGTCCTTTAAATTGTATTGCTGTGGGTGTTGGTTTAGGTGATGCAACAGATGTGTATTACTCTCTGCGCTTCGGTCTGCACTCTGTTAGAATGCTCCTGCAGGCAGGCTTTATGACACACGCCTTCTGTCATCTGTGACACCGGCGGGGTTCCACGCTCTTTCCTACCTTGGAAGAAACAAGGGCTGCAAGGAAGTGAAAGCTGGAGGCAGCCCATGAAACAGCGAAGTCCTGGAGCAGACCCGCTGGCGGCGGGCATAGGGTGCACGGCAGCCCCGCTGCATGAGGAGGCGGCGAGCAGCGGGCTGCACTGCCTGCCTGGCCAGGCCGCTCTGGCTCTGCTTAGCTCTCGCTGCTGGTAGTCTGGCTGGAGCTTGTCTGCAGTGTGACCCGGCCTTCAAGGATAAGTTCCCCTACTACCAGAAGAACATGAACTGGAAGACTTGGTGGGCAGGCGACCGTGGAGCTGCTCAGCAGCTGTTCCAGAACTGGCGGGAAGAGATGCTAAAGAGGCTGAAGCTTACCATTTCCCCGAGATCCGTGAGTACAGGCAAGGGGCATGATGGTTTGGAATGATCGATGAGCTAATTCTACATGACTTACAACTCTACCCTTCTTAAACAAAACAAAAAAAAACAAGCCTCGCAGCTGCCGGCTGGGGCCAGCCACACAATGCAGCGCGGCTCAGCAGCAGTCCCAGCTGTCACTGGAGACCGGTGACAGGAAAACCAAGGCCCGGCCGGCAAAGTCTTCAACTGAAAACGAGCGGTGAGCCGCAGAAGGGGAGCGAAGCCGGAAACTACGGGGCGCATCGGGGGACAGGGAGCGGGGCGAGCGAGCGCGGCAGCCTGCAGAGCTGACCAAACGCTCGTGCGTCGTGGCTGGCCTTTGGATGTGTACGCGCGGCAGACATGTGTTTCCACTTATCGCGCCCGCGTCTGGGCACGATAATTGGAAACACATGTTTGCCGCGCGTACCCATCCCAAAAAGGCCAGCCACGACGCACGAGCGTTTTTGGGACTGCTTTTAAACCCGCTTACTAAAAGTCTTCGCCTCTAAGCAGCGCTTGCGCGCTACTCGAGGCTCGACCTAACTAGAGGTACTGAAACTGTAACTACCTTTGCAGCGCGTGACTACTGCATGGGGGAAAGTAAATAGAAATTGTACTCCCTAATCCTTTGGGGCCTCGGAATTCGTTTTTTCTGCCTGTGGGGCTAATTCTAGAACAGTATTAACTTCACAGAAGCAACCATGTACATTACTTCTGCTTGTTGATTCTCCTATGTAGTATTTAGCTGTGAGGCACAAGCAGTGTTTAATTTGAACTGGTGGTTGCAGATGGCACCCACCGGCACTCATTTTTGGGGATAAGCACTTATTTTTTTTCTCGACTGACTCAAAGAGCAAGAGAGTAAAAACACAAAAGGGGAAAGGTTGAAGAATAGAAAGACTGAAAAACAGTGACTGAGAGAGAAAGCAGGGATGAAAAAGAGAACCTGAAATAAGGAGACCGGGAACGTCTGGAGGTGGATTAAAGAGACATGAGGTGGAATCAAGACTACACAGCCTTGATATTCGTCAACCGGACATTTAATAGTTGGGAACACAGGCTTCTGAGCAAAACTTTGGTCCCCAGCACTTATTTCTTTTTACAAAATAAACACTGAGTGCAGGTAAACTACTTGTGCTCAGCACCCTGGTCTCAGCTAGACTAATTCTCTCCAGTACCCATCATATACCTAGATCAGACCTGTCCCAGTGAGTGGATGGCTTTGTTGTCTCCATCAGGTGTCTGCTCGTGCTTTGATGGCTTTCCGCCCTGTTCTTATGCTAGTACATGTGTTTCATTGTTCCTTCCCCAGCACATATTTTTTTTAAACTTTTCGGCTCATTGTTTTAATTTTATTATTCTTATTTTTTTTTAACTAGGACCTTCCAGCTGTGAAGTCTTTACAAGCCTCTTGTTTCCATTTTTCTGCTAGTGCACACTGTTTTTCCTCTTTATTTTACTGTCACCATGTTAGAAGGCGAAATTAAAAAAGTATGTGTTATAAAGAAGTACTCTGACACAGAGTGAGTACAAACGTCTTTATTCTGTCATCCACTCTCCGTAACTGCCAGAAGCATGCCAACATTCTAAGGCGAACTTCAGCGGAACGTTCCAAGGGAGTGGGGGAAAAGGAGGAGGGAATGTACTAAGGAGTGGGAGAGGGGGAAACAGGAAGGAAGATTACAACACATCTCCCTACGGCCAAAGAACAGGTAGGTGCTAAAGATACCAGATGGGTTCCCTTCCATGCTTGACAGAGTTAATCTGAACACAAAATAATGTGGCAGGAACACGGACAAGAAGGAACCACAATGCAACCGGAACAGTAAATGTGCAAAGGCCCTAGAGCCAACGAAAGGTGTGGACCGTGGAGTCAGTGCCCATAACAACAAAGATATCCCCCTGGAGTGTGACGGGTCAATCTGAACAAGTCAATCTGAACAACGCTTATGTGGTTACATAGCTGTGTGTATTATTGTTTACTGGGACTACTTTTTCTTTGGTTGCTATAATGGCTCGAAAGAGTCCCCGACATCCAGTTGAGATCACGGACTCTGTGTTTGCGGTCATATAGCTGATTTCTAGTGTATTGGTAACATAGGGATTGTTATTAGCACTTGGTCCTCTTCCCCTGATGGAGGCAAAAGGGGAGATTCCCGTTACCAAGTTGGGAGAGGTGTGATATGTCCATATTCTTTCTCTTACAGTCTTATCCACATCGTGACTGTTGATAAGAGCTAATAGAATGTGTCCTTTAATCATGCGGATTGTCCTTTCAACGAGGCAGTTGGTCATGTGACAAGGTAGGGCAGTTTTCTCTTGCTTGATGCCCAGCTCACTTAGGAATTCCATCATTTCAGTTGAAGAGAATTTGATACCCTCGTTTATGACTAAAGTTTCTGGTACACCTTCACTGGTGAATGAGTCTCTTAAGAATTCGATGAGAACACCTGTCGTGGTGCATGACACAAATTTGTACTTGATCCAATGGGAGGTGTAGTCAATGAGTACAAACATGAATCTCTTTAGGACTCCCAAGTGGTTCATGGGACCGATTACGTCCATGGCCAGCTTGGTCCATGGTATACTTGGCACTGCTACTGGGCACAATTCAGTATGCTCCTTACCAATCTCGTTGGTTCCCACCTCCCGCTCCACAGCAATTGGTAACATAGGGGATTCCACGAGGAGTACTTGGTCTTTATTATTTGGATCAAGCATGATCCCCAACTCCTTTTGATGATGCCAGCCCAACAGATTTGAACCTTTTCTTACAATGTACACTTTTCCCCATGTAGATCTCCCTTGAAATTTATAAGCATTTTCACCATCCCCACTATTGGAATGGTTTCTCTGGCGTATCCTTTTGGTGAAATGTCAGGTTCCAACACATCCAGGCTAGAGATGTCAAACAGATCTTTAATATCGTCAAGATTAATTAAAGTAAAAGGGGAACACGAATCAGCAAACACAACCAGGGGCTTACTGTTCAAATGAATGGTACATTTAGGATACTTAGTATATTCAGGAGGATTTGGAGAGGCGTCATTGTCGGTATCTTTTACTTGAAATACATACTTGGGGGATAGGTCCCCCTCACTGCAAACCACTTTCACCTGACTGTTCTCCCCATCTCTGCAAACTCTAGCAAAGTGCCCCTTCCTGTTACACCTTATACATGTCACATTTCGGGCAGTACAACGAATATTGTTCGCAAGGTGATCGCTGCTGCCACATCTGTAGCATTTTAAACCCTCGGTTACTCTGACTGGTTTGTTAACGTTGACTTCTCCAGGTCTAACTTTAAGTATTTCCGTAACATTGCAACTGTCGTGTGCACTACTGGTGTTGAGAACATTAGCAACTAGTTCATTAGGAGTTTTCATTTCCTTGATGCACTTAGCAGTGTGCTCTATAGATAGTGCTATGCTACAAGCCTCTTTTAGAGTAGGGTTTTTGCCAGGAGTTTTTCTTGTATGCGACTATTATTGGTGCACCTGACTAATTGGTCCCTGATAAGGGAATCATTGAGTTCCCCAAAATCACATAACATGGTTAGACCTCTGAGTGCCGCTATGTAGTTGGTGACGGATTCTTGTTTCCCTTGGATACGAGTAAAGAATTTATGCCGCTCCAAGACTACATTTATCCTGTCACCAAAATGTGTCTCTAATTTCAAAAGGGTAACTTTAAACTCATCCATATCCTCCTCTCCCT
This sequence comes from Calotriton arnoldi, assembly GCA_963921515.1. Taxonomy (NCBI): domain Eukaryota; kingdom Metazoa; phylum Chordata; class Amphibia; order Caudata; family Salamandridae; genus Calotriton; species Calotriton arnoldi. The sequence continues at coordinate 486,164 of CAWUFW010006845.1, read as the reverse complement.
CTTCTAGCTCCGGTTCAGGTAAGGTGTCGTATATCTTTCTACCTTGAATACCTAAGTTATGTAATAGGATGTGTTGTTTGCGAACGGCAGAATACCTTTCGCCACCTATGGCGATAAGGTATGAAGCAAACAAATTAATCCATTCCTTCCAGTGGATTTCCGGTTCCCCAATCTCATTAAGAAAAGAGGGTGGTTGACTCATAGCTGGTACAGCCATGGTAAAGGTAGAAGATGCTAATACAAATACCCTGCCCAAAAAACTATTATAAGAATCACAGAGTGAACACGGAGAAATCAGTGCACAGCTAACCAACACTAGTAGAGCAGACGTACTGCAGGTAAGCAAGTCAACATAGATGGTACTCCCCACTACTGACAATCACATTAAAACCAGAACATGTACTGTCGCATAGGATGCACTTGGATCACTAGAGATCTTAGTATAGGTGTGCACAGATAATCAACACTAGATAGAAAAGAAGTACTGCCAGTAAGTAAGTCCAAACTTGTACTTGATCCAATGGGATTAAAAGGAAGAGAATGCACAGTACCTCAGGTCTTTGTCAGACGATGTACACAACGAACTGTAGGGTCGGCAAGACTCGTAGTTCCTCCAAATGAAGAACGCTAATGACGAGGAGAAAGGAGGAAGTAAGTCAACACAATTGGCAATAAGCTCTGCACATTGAGGAAAGTAAGGCCATTTGAGGTACACACTAAAGCACTTGAAATGGGAGTGCAGGTGTGCGCGTCACCGAAGAAGTGCGCACACTACTGAGGGGTGAGGCAGGGATGATGAAATGTTAACATAAGGGTGTGTATGTCACCAAAAATGGAGTGCACACACAGTGGCGAGATTATAGTGAAAGGTGTGCGTGTCACCGTGTACAGGTGCACACACAGTGCAAAAGTTTGAAGGGAAAGAGGTGTGCGTATCACTGCAAATAGCGTGTGCCCGCACAGGCTTGCATGGTGAAAGGAGTGACCATAAAAGGTGGAGCTGACTGCATGAAGCGGTGGCACTGAACTGGGAAGAACGTATGCACAGGCAGTAAGAAGGTATGAAATGCACAGTTCCTCGGTCTTATAAGCTGACAAGTGAAGAAACGTTCCGCCTTGAGAGGAAGGAAAGTTTTACCTCAAGGAGCGCAGGCGTGGCGGTGGTCTTGGCGAGAGAGACGAAAGTGCACCACCGAAAGAGGAATGATTTTACCTCATGATGCGCAGGCGCAAGGGAACAGGAAAACTTGAGGTCGACAGGCACCGTTTCCTTCCGTGAACTCCGAGTCACCTCAGGCAGACGAGGTCTGGCAGGGAATCGATGGAACGAAGAGCTCTGGGGCACATGTTAGCAGAGCAGGATTCCCGCAGACTTCCCTCGTGACCTCCGAGACCACCAGGCAGGCGAAGAACATTCCAGCCAGACCGAAGAGTCTTCACAGGGACTAGGAAAGGCGTGGAGAAGGCTTCGGTTACATCAGGCAGGTGGCAGATAGGTGTGAACCAGAGGACCCTGGACACAGGGTGGCAGACGGAGCAATGCAGAACTGCAGAACCAGGACGTTGATGTACGGAATGGAGAGAGTACTGAAAGGGGAAATGACAGAGCTGGCCCCCTGCGCCAAATCGTCGCCAGTGTTATAAAGAAGTACTCTGACACAGAGTGAGTACAAACGTCTTTATTCTGTCATCCACTCTCCGTAACTGCCAGAAGCATGCCAACATTCTAAGGCGAACTTCAGCGGAACGTTCCAAGGGAGTGGGGGAAAAGGAGGAGGGAATGTACTAAGGAGTGGGAGAGGGGGAAACAGGAAGGAAGATTACAACAGTATGCATGCCTCACAATGCATGCATATGCATCAGTGGCCACTTTGGAATGGTCACTTCAGTAGAAAAACCATTGCAAGACTGCTGGCTATCATATGCATGAGTCCTTTCACATGTGTTTGCATGCGACTGACAATCAAAAAGCATTGGAAAAGCGAATTGTGTGGCATTTTAAAGCTTACAAATATCTGCTTTGCCAATGCTTGTTCTTTTAAGTCAAAGCACTAGGTGGACAAGAGACTGCTTGGCTTCGCTACCCTGAGAGTCACGTGCTGAAGGGAGGTACTTGGTATTCAGTTTTGGTCTCAACAGTATGATTAAGCAACTGGGACTGTGCTATAGATAGGGTGCACTGTCCTTGTTTGCTCTGCAGTGCACCTTTAACTACGTGTACCAGGCACAAATAGGGACAGTGGGCCCAAGTACTTATAATGCCCTGCCCCCATTGCAGCCACAAACTTACTTTTAAGGGGTACAGAGATCCCCTGCGGGTGGGTGCAGTGAGTGACTTCACCCACCTTTAGAGGCATGTCTGGGGGGATCCATGGGACTCCTTTTTCCCCTCCACAATGTTGCCCTTAAATGGGTCACTGATTGTGCGCCACCTCATTGTGGCACATAGTCATTGCACCACCTGACAGCTTCTTTGCCAATGTGTCCACGTTCATAATACAGTGCAGGCGGAGAAGCAAAGTGTTATGTTCATTGTCAAAAGGCCACACACCCATGCAAATGAAGGATGACCCCCCTTAGCACAGCACTGCAGCTACACTTTGACCAGTGCTATCTGTATTACAGAAGGGGCCACACAAGCTTCTACGGACCCTTGTTTAGTACCAAAGTGCCCAGGTGTTGCAGAAAGTAGGCGCACACACCTGTTGCACTCCTGGGGCACTTTACTAATATGACCCTTGGACACCAAAGGTAAAAGGCTCTTAGTCACAATCATAGTTCAACAACACTTGATTGCGGTGGAACTCTTGAAAATGTTCCCACAATCTCTCAGTCTTTTGGGTGGATGGGGTGAAGTGAAGGTCGGAGGCAGGTGCAGATTGTAGATACTTTATTCCATTAAAGTATATCAAAGGAAACAGGTAAGCGCCAGGACGAACGGCTTCCAATCCAAGTCACCAACCTAACAGAATTACTTAGAATGGAACCCAACAACATAGAACAGTTCCAACACATGTTCTACCCTCGAGCCCTTAAAGGAGCCAACACAACACATCCCCCTCCTTTAGGAAAATAAAGAAAAACCAATGAGGGAGCCTAATGCTAGGGGAAAGGGGGGGGTACCAAAAGGTACGCGGATACATAAGAAAAAGAGGAGGAGAAGGGTATGGGTAAGACTGAGAATAAAACGCAAAAAAAACCACAATAATAAAAATTAGAACTATGTAAAGAACATCACAAATTCTTTTAACCAACCAGGAAGTACCCTCCTCCTTTTACTGTGTACACTGACATCAGTAACATCTTCCGAGTTGGTACGACCCTGAATAGTGACCCCCATATCAACATTACCAGTGCCAACAACGACCTTACCAGCCCCCAACAACCCTTCCCCTCCCCTGAGGGAGAAGTCAGACGCATTCGAGCTGAAGTTAGTAGCAGAAAGACTAGGGTCGACCTTGTGACCAGAATGAGTGACATCCGTGGCTTGGCAACTCTCCGACCCCAAATGAGACTGAAGGGTACTATTCTCAAAATAATCTTCCACCCAATCAAAATTTGAGGAATGAACAGGTTGTAGATTTCTTTCAACCTGTTGACTTCGATCAAAAGCAACATTTTTAAGGTTCCATACTCTCCCATCATCAAGTCTAACCGAATTCCTTAACACTTCCACAACCTGTTGTGGTGTCTCAAACTTGCTTTCCCCTTTGGGAACTCTAACCGGCTTTTTAATGCGGACCCAATCACCCACCTTGACTTGGACATCCTTAGTACCATGACGCACATCGTAATAGACTTTACTTTTCCCATGGACAGATTCCAGGTTTCCTTTCACCACTATAGGGGACCATTCTTGCACAGACCCTTCCACAAGCCAATCAGGGTTAAACTTACATCTGGGTGTCCTTCCCCTCATCATGACGAAAGGTGACAAACCTGTGGAAATATGAGTGGTAATTCTGTACGCCCAAACTGTTTTTTGAACCTCAATTTTCCAGTCCAAATGCTTACATGAAGAAGCTTGAATGACCCCCTTAATAACTCTATTGAAACGCTCCACAGTGCCGTTACCACTTGGATTATATAAAGAAGTGGTCTTGTGTTATATACCACACTTCTCAAAATAGTCTTTAGCCATTTTCGACAAAAATTGTACACCATTATCCGTCAGCACACATACAGGCAATCCTTCCCTCATAAAAATTTTGTCTAAAAATTCTAGGACCAAATGGGTATCTACTTTCTCAACAATCTCCACGACAGGCCATTTTGTAAAAAGGTCAATAGCAACTAAACCATACTCTTTTGATTCTCCGACCGGTCCAAAAATGTCGACCGCAATGGTTTCCCACGGTAGATTGGGAATTAAACCCTCACTCATTGGGGGTCTCAAGGTACTTAAAGTTTTATCAGCCGTGCAGCACACAGAGCATTTTTTTACAAAACTCTCTACACCTTTGTCAACTCCAGGCCACCAAAAGATTCCTTTCACAATCAACTTAGTCCTGATGATGCCAAAATGGCCTTCATGGCATAATTGTAACACCTTATTGCGCAAAGACTTGGGAGGAACAATTCTGCTACCTCTCATTAACAAGTCTCTATCCAAAGATAACTCCATACGCACATCCCAAAAGGGTCTCAAATCACTATTAATGAGCTGTTTTCTAGGCCACCCTTTACAAATGTAATCCATCACCAAGACCAAGTCACTGTCTTTGTGTTGTTCGTCCACCCATTCCGTTTTAGTGATAGCCGGAAAACCAGAGTCATGAATGAAAGCTATATTATAATTACCCCAAGGATCATCAACACATTCTTCAAGGGGCACTGGTAGCCTAGATAGACAATCGGCTACCACATTGTCTTTGCCTGGTACATAAATGACCTTGAAAACAAATTCCTTCATTCTCATTGATATTCTGGCTAACCTGGCAGATGCACCCACACTACCTTCGGTGGTAAGTATGCGCACTAAAGGTCGATGATCAGTGCGGATAATCACCGGCTTACCCCAAACAAAAGCACGAAAATGCTCTAACGCCCATGCACAAGCCAAAGCTTCTCTTTCGATAATGGGATACTTGCTCTCTGCAGGGGATAAGGCTCTTGATGCAAACAAAATAATTTTTTCTTTACCATCACTCTCTTTTTGTGCAAGGACTGCACCCAACCCTTTATCGCTTGCATCCGTTGTTAACCAGCATTCAGAGTTGGGGTCAAAACTATTAAGAGCATTTACGCGTTGTAAATCAGCTTTGATCAATTGAAACTCTCTCTCACAATTACTAGACCATTCAAACTTTACATTTTTTTTAAGGAGAGAGCGTATATTGTAGATTTTAGCAGCGAAGTTGGGTATAAACTTGGCACAATATTCCGCCATACCCAAAAAGGATCTAACTTCTACCTTAGAGGTAGGAGCAGGTGAACCAACAATGGTGTTGACAAGTGAGGGTTTTGGTCTTACCCCATCTTCACTTATGACATGTCCCAAATATGAAACACTCCTCTGTGCAAATCTACATTTAGACAGCTCGACCGTTAACCCAGCATCCTGTAATGTCGCGAGTACTTCATCCAAAACAAAATCATGTTCATCTTTACTCTTTCCAGCAATCAAGATATCGTCCTGAAAAAACTCACACCTTTCATGGTACCAAAAGTCTATGCATCAACCGCTGAAATACAGCCGCGGCCGATGCAAGGCCAAAAGGCATACGCTTAAACTGGTAACAACCAAAAGGCGTAATAAAAGCCGTCAGTCCTCTAGATTCTGGTTCCAGCATGACCTGATGGTACGCCGTGGAAAGGTCTATGGTGGAGAACCACGTCGCCCCCCTTAGGGAAGATACCATCTCATTTATTTTAGGTAGGGGAAATTTTTCAATAACAATATTATTGTTTAGATGGCGCATATCCATGCATAAACGGATTTTTCCGTTGGGTTTCCGTGCAACCACAATCGGAGAAATCCATTCAGATGTGTGCACCTCTTCAATAACCCCCCTGGATAATAAACCCTGTAATTCAGTGTTGACTTCCTCTCTGATAAGCATGGGAATAGGTCTTACTTTATGTACCTTAGGTTCTGCATTTTTCTTAAGAACGATTTTCTGTTCAAACCCTTTAAGTGCTCCCAAACTTTTTCCAAAAACAGTAGGAAATTTGTTGCATAAAACCTCACCTAACTTGCTGGTATCATCCATAATCAGTACTTTCTCATCGCTATTAGGATCTAGTATGATATGCAGATTTTTCTGGTCCAACCAGCCCAAAACTGAAGGTCCAACCTTTGCAACATATAATTTCCCTCTTGCTGACCTCCCTTTAAAAAGGAATGTGAGCCATCTGAAACCCAACATGTTAATCTTTTCCCCTGTGAAACTTACAGGACTCGCATCAGATACCTCTAAATGATCCCCAATTTTCCCCACAAATTTAGTTTTCCAAATTTCTTCATTTATAATAGTATATGGTGATCCTGAATCAGCATATACTTTTGCCGTAACCCCACCTAAGGATATTTCGCAAATGGGTTTATCTTTCAACGAATTATCATTAATATTCACCACAAAATTTCCCTGTAAATTCTTAATACAATTCTCCTCTATTTGTACGTCCTCTTCAGTGTTCTCCTCTTCACCCCACACGTACTTTACATTGTTACGCATGCGACACATCTTGCTAAAATGTCCCAAACGACCACATATGCCACATTTCTTTTTTAAAGCTGGACATTGTTTGCTAAAGGCTAAATGTTCTCTACTGTCGCAGCGATAGCATCTCCTATCATCCTGTTTCATGTCATTTGCAGTGTTCCTTATGAACCTGTTCGATCCTCTTCCCGCCTGTTGAGTATGACTTTTCGTGGGATATTGTAGTTTGAAAACACCTCCTGAAGCCATGGGTGATTCATTTCCTGCACCTTTAATTACATTGGCACATCTGCCAGATAATTCTGACTTCCTCATTATGGCCAAAACTTCCTCTAAAGGTGCATCACCATTCACCCATAAACGATCTTGAATAGGGGAATTATTATTATGTACGACTAACTGGTCACGAATGAGATCATCATGGAGGCCCCCGAATTTGCAGTCTATAGCCAACTTTTTTAAGTCATCAAGCCATTCATCTACTGGCTCTTCTTTATTCTGCTTCCTCTGAAAAAATGTATGTCTCGTTACCCCAATGCACACCTTGGGAGCAAAATACTTATCCAAATCCTTAAGCGCACACTCAAAAACATCAATGGTTGCGTCGATCAGTTTCGGCATACGAGAATACGTTTTCAAACCCACTGGACCCAAAGAGTGCAAAAGTATTCTTTTCTTTTGTTCCGGTTTCATACTCCCTGCCTCATCAATAGCACAAATGTAGTTCACAAAATACTCCTTCCACTCTAGCCACACAGTGTTAGGCTGAGGACCAATAGCCCAAAAGGAATGAGGAGGACTGATTGAGAAATTTTGTTGTGCCATACTTTGCTGCGCAGTGCTTGCAGACAAATCTCCTTGTTCCATAGGTGACCAAAAAAAAAATTTGAACTAACTTTTCTTTTCTTTTTCTTTTTCTTTTCTTGTTTTAACTAAATAGCCATGTTTCCTGTTACTCCCCACGTCAGCTGCCTCATTAGCATATGTGACGCAGGGTTGCACGCTTGGTTGCCAGGGAAAAATAAACGCATAAAGAGCGCAGCGTTTACAACGACTCTAATACGATAAAATGCTTTCCATCACCAAGGTAACGTAGGATATAATTAAAATGGCCGCTACGCCAGGTCACGCTGCGTGACCTTGCGTGTAACGTCACTCCCAGCTCGCTGCAACTAAACGCATATGTGGGATGCTGAACGCTGGCACTCGCACATCGAATCCTTGCACCAGTTTGAAACACGCAGGCGATGGCAGTTGCAGGAGTGTCCAAACTTAAGGTAATCTTACCTTAACAAACTCGGTATGCGTAATTTGCTCGAATAAACCAGTTCTTTCGTGTGGACAATACAAAAATTTGCCAAGTACAAATTGCCCAGTGAACAAAACGGTTTCTTCAATAATATGTCGATGGTTAAATAACGCTGTTTAGGATCCCAATATCGTCGCCAATTTGAAGTGAAGGTCGGAGGCAGGTGCAGATTGTAGATACTTTATTCCATTAAAGTATATCAAAGGAAACAGGTAAGCGCCAGGACGAACGGCTTCCAATCCAAGTCACCAACCTAACAGAATTACTTAGAATGGAACCCAACAACATAGAACAGTTCCAACACATGTTCTACCCTCGAGCCCTTAAAGGAGCCAACACAACATGGGGTTAGTGAGTGTTTATGCTGTAAGGCTCAGGAACTGGGATGTCATCATGACTGATAGTAGATGCCAAATGCCAGACACACGGATGCTTAACCTTAATGGAAATCTGAAACTGGGTGCTTTTATTCATTCAAAGGATAGTGAAACTTATGTTGCTAAAAGCTTCAAGAGAACTCCTAAATGTAGAGGTCAAGTGTTGCTCTAATATTACCCACCAAGGACAAAATATATCAATAAATCAATCAGGGGTTTGTTAAAGCGCGACTACTCACCCGTAAGGGTCTCAAGGCGCTAGGGGTGGGGGGGGAGGGTGTAGGTTCCATCCATCAAGGAGGGGGTCTGTCGAAGAGCCAGGTTTTGAGGTTTCTTGCGAAGATAGGGAGCGATGTTGTCTGTCTGAGGTGGAGCGGAAGGGCGTTCCATGCTTTGGCCGCGAGGAAGGAGAAGGAGCGGCCTCCCGATCTGGTCTTTCTGGTGCGGGGGACCACGGCGTAGGAGAGCTGGGCTGATCGTAGGGTCCTTTGGGATACAATATCTTTGTCACTTATGAGGAATCCGATGAACATATACAAACTTGTTGTAAAAAAAACATGGTTGTTAACCATAATCTTTATAGGAATAGTTTGTGAATCTGATTTTTTTAATGTGTTTATTATGCAGTGAAATGCAGATGGTGATTGTGGCCTTTACTGGGGGCGTTAAACATGCTGAAAGAATCGACACTAGTCAATATGATTTAGGTCTAAATTAATGTGAGCATGAATGGGCAAAATGGATTTCATATTTGTACTGGTTTACTTATACACTATAAAATTATGTATTTTATTTAACAAAAGGTGTAATATTATGGCCTTCCTTACATCATGTGCGCTTTAAGGTATGTGAATTTCTGAGTCCTTTTTCCCTAAATTGCTTGTCCTCTGCCCCTTTGTCACAGCCAACCATCCCACTCTCAACCAAACCCTGAAGTTTTCAATGGGATTCACTAATGATCTTCTTTAGTGGTTCTCCTTCTACCCCCCTCTACCGACACCACTTTGTTCATATGGACTTTCATAAGCTCCCCATCACCTGGACATTCCTTCAAAGATCCATCATGTCCCTTTTTATCATCTACCTCCCCTTGAAGCCTTTAGAACTCTAATTGCCCTTGATGGCTTTGAACCCCAGCTTTCACTGAACGTCAACTCACTTGGCTTTACCTTGGGCATGAACCTCACCCTCAAAGAACACCTTACCAAAAAAAAGACAGAGATAGACTGGCCCCAGTTCCCTCTTCTAAAGAAAAGTAAACAGTTTCTTTCAGAAAGCGACTCCAGAACTGAAGATCAAGCCCTCGTACTTGAACATCTGGATGGTGGTAATGCCCTGCTCTATGGCCTCCGAGACTCTACACTGGCACCCCTTAAAGACATCCTACATGCCATAGCACATCTCATCCACGGCCCGAAGAAATATGATCACATCCCCTGCATCCTGATGGAACTCTATTAGCTCACCCTACCAGTCCAGACTATCTTCAAAGGCTGGGTATCATTTACAAAGCCATCATGAGCAGCACGCTCCTTTGCCGTGCAGACAAGCTCACCATCGCTGGTAGTTATCAGCTTACCCACAGCAAGGACACAATCAGACTGCAGACTTAAGAAGTATAAAAAGATAAACCAAGAGAGCAGGCTTTTTCCATCTTCGCACCGAGGATCTGTAACAACATACCCACCAAGGCCTCCCTAACGCTGCTCCAATTTAGGAGATAGTTGAAGGCGCACCTTTTTAAAGAACAATACATCATAATGTACCAAACAAACCATAAACCAACTACCTCTCCTCACTCTTTGACTTTATGCAGTCTTTGGTCCTGTACAGTACTTTACTGCCTTTGGCTAAGTTTACCCTATAGAAATACCACATACATGCATAATTACATTAAAATCCATGAATATGCCAACAACACACAACTCTACATGAAAGTATCCCCCATCCCACTTGGCCATCTGTGAGGAAAGTGGTGTATTATATGGTGTGATTGTGAGACCGTACTGTGTAATACACTCCAGTACCATCTTGTGTCCTGTCAGGCTTGTTTCTAAAACCTTTAGCTCAACCCTGGGTAACTTTGAGCAGCAAGGCTTAAAAAAAAGGAACACGTGTAAAGCACTTAGGAGTATCAAAACAACAAAATAAGAAAGTCACACAGCACAAAAGAAATCTAACACCAATTTATAAACATATATCTTATTTTTTATAAAATTTTAGATGTTAAAATGAACAAGATCCACTGGAGGGTTCCGGAGATATAGATTTTTAAGTAAACTCTAAATCACTGATTTGCACACAAAATTCCAACAAGCAATGGTAAGGTGAAGTTTGGAAACTTTGTAAAACCTTTATAAAGTTGTGCTTGGCTATTCCGGGCCACTTTGGGTGACCAAATCTGCCATGGAGGAGGTTAAGGGGGCCAGTATGGAGCTGTAGGACAGTTGCCTTGTCACCAAAGCAGTCTCAAGTCCAGTTCCAGCCTCTATGGGCGAACCATCACAGTCTTAAATGGAGTGGTCCTGATTCAAGTGCTACAGAATGCTGACGATGCACTAAGATGCTGAGGATGTTGAACAGTCGATGGGGGCTTCCTGGGGCTACTCCTCGGTCCACAGTCCAGGTGGGGCAACTTTGGCCACAGGGGTGGATGTCCCTCAAAGTCCTCTTTGGTCCAGCAGAAGTACAGTTACCACTGGACTACTGGTCTCAAGTCACAGCGAAACCATCGGTTCCCTTTGGTGAAGGCTAGTGTCCATCTTGGGCGATCAATCTGAACTCTGACAACTCTCCAGGTCCAGAAGATCGGGTGTCACATGTGAGTGTCGGGACTTTGTCTCCTTGGCTGCACGCCGGAGATCAGTGGCAGTCAAGTGATTGTGGCTACTGACTAGCCCGGACGGGCTTCCTCAGCTTTTGCATCTCTGGTGCAGTAACAGGATGTCAGCCACTAACTCTTGGAGTTCACTTCTTCTGTCTGGGGCTCGGGAGTGGCTTTTCCATGAGCCACGCACCACAGGCACAGTCTTCTCTTTGCTAGCCCAAGGATCAGCAGATGCAGTCCAGCGGTTGGTGCAGCTTCTCTCGCCAGGTCCAGGGAACAGCAGTGCAGTCCTTCTTCACTCCTCTCTCCAGATGTCACCTGAGGACTGGGTGTCAGAGGTGTAAAATGTATGCCCAGAAAGTGCACTCAGGGGCAGTGGCATAACAAAACTTGAGGGGGCCCCCCTGCAAAGTACATGGAGGGGGGATCCCACGCTCCGGACCCAGTCAGGAGCTCTCAGACTAGGCAAATCTCCTGCCAGTGCACAGTGCTGGAGAGGGGCCCCGGGAGCTCGGGGGGCCCCTACACTGGGGGGCTGCGGATCTACTGTTACCCCACTGCTCAGGGGATTGGGCAGTTACTAGCCAATTGCCTACCAGGTCTCTCCCACCTGATGCCAACTTCCTGCAACGTGTGGCACCTAGCTATCCCAGAGTGTAATATTCTGTCCACTCCCAAGATGGCTGAACACATCTCTTAGTGTGTGGAGCTTGGTATCCCACCCTAGAGGTGTGCTTATCTGGGGGCTACACACCCACAGAAAAAACGATTTGGCAATTGGTCTACCCTCTCTGTTCCCGATGCCAACCAGTCTACCTGAACAAAAGAGCAGCCCCTCTTGTGTGTTTCCACCATTTTCCCTTCAAAGGCAACTTCCCCTTTGATGCTGGCCTTTTGGGATCACACCCTTTGTGGCCTCCTGCCAGGCATAGGTTACACCTCTTCCATTGGCAAGCATCTATTGTTACCTTTCCTGGGAGTCGTTCACACTTCTCCCCTGTAGGGCAGGGAGTGTTTAATGAGTGGCTACTCTGCTCATTTCCCATGTTTCTTTTTCTCTGACTAAACAATTATTCATATTTGGGTGCCCCGGTCCCAGCCGGGGCACCTAATAACTTGAAAATGTTGGGACCGTGGGGGAGAGGCCCAAAGTGCCCACAGCCCCGCCGGCTACCCTGTCAGCACCCATCCTGGGTGCTGCCGGGAGCTGGAAATTCTCTTTTTTGTGTGGCTGCACTGGTCCCACCAAGAGCACCCACAGCATTGTCAGCTCTGGGGTCGCGGGGAGGACCATTGCCCCTTCGGCCCCTCCGGCTCCCCATCCAGCACCCATCCTTGGTACTGGTGCTGACTTCACTAGTTTGCCCCCACACGGCTGGGAGCTGCTTTTTTTCTCTGCTGGGTGGGAGCAATCTATAGTGTCCCAGAGGATGGGGTCCCCGGGACACTGTTCGACATGGGACCCCAGGAGATGGGGTCCCTGAGGCCACAACATGGTTGGAGAGGGGGCCCCTTGCGGGAGGCTGGGTCCAAACTGGAATGGCATGGTGAGCAAAAAAACGATGGATTTAGGCCCAGATCTCTGTACTGGGGTGAATGTATGACATTGTTCTGCATTCTGTCCATCAATTGTTCTTTTTGCATTTGTCACCCCGAGTGGGACGGGTATGCCCAGACGTGGGTCCCGTGCTCTCCATGTCACTGGAGTCAAGCTATCCTGGCTGATGAGGGCTGAAAGCCCGAAACCGGTCCTAGGATGCTTGATTCCAGTCCAGGGAGGGCCTGGCCTGGCAGTTCGGGCTGGACTGTTCCCATTGGGCGCAGGGTCAAGACTGATTTGCATATGGCTGGGTCCAAACTGGAATGGCATGGTGAGCAAAAAAACGATGGATTTAGGCCCAGATCTCTGTACTGGGGTGAATGTATGACATTGTTCTGCATTCTGTCCATCAATTGCTCTTTTTGCATTTGTCACCCCGAGTGGGACGGGTATGCCCAGACGTGGGTCCCGTGTTCTCCATGCCACTGGAGTCAAGCTATCCTGGCTGATGAGGGCTGAAAGCCCGAAACCGGTCCTAGGATGCTTGATTCCAGTCCAGGGAGGGCCTGACCTGGCAGTTCGGGCTGGACTGTTCCCATTGGGCGCAGGGTCAAGACTGATTTGCATATGGCTGGGTCCAAACTGGAATGGCATGGTGAGCAAAAAAACGATGGATTTAGGCCCAGATCTCTGTACTGGGGTGAATGTATGACATTGTTCTGCATTCTGTCCATCATTTATTCTTTTTGCATTAGTATATGTAACAACCAAGAAGTGAAGTTCACTAAGGATTAAGAATATGTGTGGGTTTTGGTCAGGGCCACTGAAATTATGCAACAAGCTGAACTAAATTTGATAGCAAAACAAAACTTGTCAGATTATGTGGCATAATACAGCATATTCTCTTGCAGTTTTTTATGCTCTTCCTTTGTTTTGACAAACTTGGAAATCTGGAAATTATGCACCACATGGTGGTTTGTGTGGCAAGTGCAGTAAATTCATAATGGTGCAGAAAACACCACAGCTGAAGAATCCACCAATTCCAGAAGCCCTGGTTTTAGTACGCATCTAGGCTGTGGCATTTACGAATAATAAAAAGACATCTGTATTGACTTTTATTATGTAAGGAGAGGGGAACATGCGTTTGGACTGTCTGTGGGTAGAAGTATTCATATGGGATTGGGAATTTCTGTGATCAAAGAGCATAGTTTGTGGTTTGCAAATATAAATGTTAAAGATCATCCTACAAAACTCAAAATTTCTAACGACCGAGTTCCTCCTTGTGGGAAGGCTTGTGACCAGAAATATTTCATTTAAAATGGCATTGCCTTAAGACCTGGAAAAGGCCAGTAGAGTTGAAACAGGAGTGTCCCATTTTTGCTTCATTATTCAACAGGGGTATCCAGACTATTGGTATCCAGACCAGCTCTTTGCCAGATTTTCAGGATATCCACACAGTCCTGGTGATTTAGGCCGGCCATTGCGCGCGGTGGGCACTGGCACTTATTTTAGGGGCAAGGACTTAACTTTTATCAGTCATTGACCCATAGCAAGAGAGAAAGGCAAAAAAAGGAGATCGGAGGATAGGAAAACAATGACATAGGGTGAAAGCGGGTGTTGGACCCCGACTTGGGGGTGGGCATGGGACAAGCAGGGTCTATTGGGCCTCAGCCATTAGGGCTGGGCTCTTTTGTCTCTGATGTACCAGGTCAGTCCTACTATGACTCTGCAAATTGGGGCTAAGTATAATCCCTTCAACACTTAACTCTCTTTGGTAACGATGATGAGCACTCACTGGCTTCTCAGGGAGGTAGTATGGGGGGTGCACAAGCTTAAAATTCAACAATCACCCAGCAGCACAATAATTGAATGTCCAATGCAGTGCTTTACCTTGATAAAAGAAAAGGACTTCAATCGACGCTCTTAAAAACTAATATTTCACAACAGTCACAACTCTGGTGCTAGCACTTGGGCTCCTGCGCCTTGTATTCAGCCTCATTTCTGCACTCCCTCTGGTGTCCTGCCCCTCTTCACTAGGTCTAGGTAGGTCTCTCCTGTGTTTGTGGGTCACTTAAGCATGTATCAGTGCTTAGGTGCAGACCACCTCAAAGTCTGAGTCTAGTGCTCAGTTCTCAAACAAGTTTCTGATATTGTTATGTCTCACCACATCACAGGTCTCGAAGTCCATTTTCTGCTATGCGTGGAAGCCTGCAGCATGGGTCTCGCCTCTCTCTCACTTCTGAGAGTAGACATGTTGACTGGAGGCTCAACCCGGGGGAGGTTGTAGGCAGAACAATGGCATGAGCCACCAATCTGGCAATGGTAACCCTCTTCTGTTTGCAGTAGGTATGAAGGCAAGCTTGCATCAAGCGCCATCCAAGGAGTAAGTACCCAAGGACAGGAAGGTGGCGAAGATGGTGGCAAGCAAGGGTAGGGGGCCACTGCAGGGCACTTGGCCGGCATCCATATAACGGGACAGCTACGGGGACCACCGATGAACAAGTAGTGCAGAGCTAGATCAGAAGTACACGAAATGCATATCACTATTACATTGTTTATTACCGGCACGCGCACCAAAGCAAAAGGATACCGTACTAATCGAGGCACAGAGACATGGCAGGAATGGAGGATCAAAGCTCACTGGCACTATTCTCCATGGAAGATACCCCTGACCTAGGGGCAGATACAAGCAAAGTGTCTGTCACAGCTTTCTGGGTGGAATTTACAGAATTGGTGCAGGCACGGGGTGCCAACTGGACCATATGGGCTCTGGCGATCAAGGAGCCGGAGCATTTATGGCCCCTAAAACATGACCCCAGCCGACGATGCTTCTATGCCACAGCACGAAGACTCCAGGTTGTCTTCTTTGAGCCAGAACTCTCAAGAGGAAAAAGGGAGCAGGACCAAGCAACACCCCCAACCAGAAGAAAGCGAGGAAGGCACCACTTGGCTCAGATCCCCCAGTAGTCAGACCGCCTGAGCCCAGCATGGCGAGCCAACCCATTGCGAGACAGATCGCCTCACAGCTGCCCGAACCAAGCGCCAAGGCAAAGCAACCAGGCGGCCTGAAGAAATCGACGATACAGGGGCAGTGGGGTAAGATTATGGACGTGATGCAAGGGCTCATGGCCACTGTAAAAACACTGGCGAAGTCCATCACTTTGGCAGGTAGAAAGAGGGACACAGGGGGACAAGGCCCTAGCAGGTGTTAAGCCAGGCACCACAGAGGTTAGTTGCTCAGGGAAGAGCGTGACAGGCCTGGGATGGAACACAAGCGGGGAGATTCCAGCACCAGGTTATGCACCACCAGCACCCATCTTATCTGCTAGTACATCGCTAGCTTGGAGAATCCCCTTAGCCACAAAGTAAAGGATTTGGAAGAGGGAATTCATAAACATTTTTTCATTACTGATGCTCAGGAAGGAGCGCACTGACACACCATGCTGATAGGCAAGGAAGAAGACAGGAAACCTAAGCGTGGAGCCAGGCTAGAGCAGACATAAGAGAGCTGGCTCGAGTCTCTCTCAATCCTATCAACCATAATCATGGAAAAGTTCCCAGATCAAGGCCCAGCGCTATGCAATTACAATAGGACCGTCCAAGAGGAGGGAAAGCTCAATAGGGGGGGACAGGTTGGCTAACATACGATAGGGAACTCAGGCAAAAGAACGAATACACACACAATGACATGGAACACCAAGGATGTAGAGCTCTGAATGCAACACATGGGGGGCAGAAATGCACCTGCACACTGGGATTGGGGCTACAAGCCTCACGCACCCAGATAAGGATGTGACAGAGGGACATACTATAGGAAGGACTTTCCAGCAGGGCGGCAGCCCTTTCGAGGGAGCAAAGTCAGGGTTCGATGCAGGGTCCAGCACACACGGAGGCAGGGCAATTCAGTGTGCCAACTCTACAACAGCATAGCATGCACATGGGGACGGCATATAAGTTTAGTCACACATGAACCAAGTGCTCCGGCGCCCAACAGGTTTCAGCATGTAGGAGACAGGGCCCAAGACAGGACAAACCCAGGAGTGCAGGACCCGGTGCCGGTGCAAAGCAGACATAAGATGAACAACACATTAGCTCCCTCACCTATCAAATTTGACACATTAGCAGCATTACTGGCAGATTATCCTTGGCATGATGCACAAGAATTTGAAATCCGCCATGGATGTGCCACTAGTGGTTGACAGCAAATTAGTGAAAGAGTGCCAACTAGGGCAAGTATCTGGCCCTTTTGAATCCCCTCTACTTCTTACTTGTCGGGAAGGCGGGCACAAATGATTGTCAAGAGACTCTCTCAACCTTTCAGGAACTTTGCAAAGAGTTGGGAGAGCCACTGGCCCCTGAGAAAACCCAGGGCCCCACCCATGCCCTCACATTCCTGGGCATAAAACTGGACACATCAAAGGGGATGTGTCTTTTTCCACGGGACAAAATAGAGGGTCTCTCCATAGAGATCCAGAACAATCTGACTAGGGAAAAGGTGACACTGAGCACCATCCAAAGTATATCAGGCTGGCTCAACTTTGCCGCCAGAGTAATCCCTGCAGGAAGGCCATTCGCAATCAGATTAGCGAGGGCTTCAGCCAAGGTAGTCAGGAAGCATCACTTGGTTCGGCTGAATCAAGGGATCAAAAAAGACCTGGCCATATGGGCCACCTTCCTGAGATAATTCAATGGGCACTGATCTGGTGTGCCCCCCACTGGGCTACCAACCAACAGCTAAGGCTCTTCACGGATGCATCAGGGCGAGAAGGTTTTGGAGCCATACTAGGAACTCAATGGTGCGCAGCAAAGTGGCCCAGCGCCTTATGAAGAACGTGGCAGTCGTTGTGCTCTTCCCTATAGCGCTGGCACTGTGGCCCAGGGAGCTATAGGACAGAGAGATAGTGCTTTGGTCTGATACCATGGTAGAAGTGCATGCGGTTAATGCCCAGACAGCGAAATGCCCCATTCCTGCTGGGTCTTATCATAGAGCTGGTCAAGACGTGCCTGTACGGCAACGTTGACTTCCACGCGCGCCACGTGCAAGGCGTAAAGAACACCACAGCTAATGCACGTTCTCATTTTCCAGTGGGAGAGGTTTAGATTGTCAGATCATAAGATTTTACCCTGCCAAGAGGCCTGGTGGAGACTGGTGCAGTGGACCCCAGATTAATGGCCCAAGGTGAGCAAGCATTGGCGCACAGCACCAGAGCTCGTTTTAGGAAATACTTCTCCACCTTCTTGTCTGCAACGGCTAGTGGAGGTCCTGTGCAGATCGAAGCAAGGTACCAGCAATTTGTGCTATGGGCAAGAGATGCAACAGATATACAGTTGTATATCTCATTACAGGCTACAACTAGGATGAAAAGCGGGGGACTACGGGGCGCCAAATTTGGTTCTGCCCACACACCTTCTATCTGAGCCCTGACAGAAAGTAATTGTAAACTTATACAAAAGTGTAAATTTACCTCTGTTAATTAGGCCCTCGATTATAACCTGCTTATGGCAAATAACATCCGAACACACACAGGGCCAGAAAGAGGCAAAATGTCAACATTACCTAAGTGTGACGCTGACCGCTGCCAAATGCGACCGTGTTATGTGTCTGCGCCTTGGACTGCTTGTCGCCAGCGGTCCAGTGTCACCTAACACCAATTATGTGCAGCCTGTGTGTATTTTATAAAGAGATGGCGTGAATTACGGCGCTCTTATCTTTGCTTTAGATGGGTGGACGTTTACAGTCCGCGCTACTTCCTTGTTTCCCGCGCAGACGGGGCTCGAAGGCTGCTGGACGGGTTTAATAGGGCGGCTGCAGGTATTTATGTGTCCTGTGGTACGGGGAGGCTGCGCTGCCAGGTGCCTGCCTTTTGTTTCCTAGAGGCAGGGAGAGCAGAGACGCGGATGCTGCCGCGGTGTGTTCAGCTGGCAGGTTGGCGTCGGTGTCTCCAGGAGGTCAGTTCTGGGCCCAGGCCTCTGCAGCTTCCCGGGGGAGCATGGTGCATTCCCGCCCCTAGGCAGGAACGATGGAGGAAGCTGCGGTCACCTCCCCTCAGGACATCTTCCGTACGAACTGGACCTATTTCACTTTTTTCTCCGAGTCCCGGGACGGACTGGCCATGCCAATAGTGGAGACCTTGGCGCTGTCCCTCATCTTCGTGGTGTCTCTGTTGGGCAACATCTGCGCCATCACGCTGCTGGCGCGCAAGAAGCGCCTGGTGACCGCCAACTGCTTCGTGCTCAACCTCTTCTGCGCCGACCTGCTCTTCATCAGCACCATCCCCTTCATCCTGGCCACGCGCTGGAGCGGGGCCTGGGACATGGGGGACTTGTGCTGCCACCTGCTCTTCTACGTCGTGAGTCTGAGCGGCTGCGTCACCATCAGCTCCCTGGCCGCCGTCAGCCTGGAGCGGATGGTGTGCATCATGCGGCTGCACCAGGCGTCCAGCTGCGACCCCAAGGCCGTGGCTGGAGGGCTGCTGGGCATCTGGGGCTTCTCCGCCCTCACAGCGCTGCCCCTCTGCGTCTTCTTCAGAGTGACAACTCAGCCGACCAATGGCAAGGTAAGCTGCAGCAGCGCCTTAACAAGTGTGGCAAGAACGGGTTGCACCCAGAAAAATATAACAAGCAGGTACACCAGCTTAGCACATGTAGTAGGCAGAAGATATATCAGCCTATTTTTATTAGGTAAGGAGAGTTGTTGTACCTCTACATACAAGGAAGGCAACCGTTGCTTCCAATCCCTCCACCACCAGAACAATCTTTCTTCAACACACAACAAAGCGAGTAAACGATGGGCTACACTTCTACACCTGACTTGAGAAAACCAAAGCCTGCTCAAAGACCACCACCCAAGTGCCTTGCACCTTGCAGGAACAACACAAAGATATATCACCAGGTTTGGACAGCAGGCCACAAAACTCACAGTCCTTGAGAAATATATTTTGAGAGAAAACCATACACTCACTGCACATCACTAATCCAGGTACTTTCCATGAACACCGGTCCCTTACAGAAACTTCTGCCTGTGGTCAAACCCACAGTCAATCACAAGCGCTACACCCAAGTGCTAAGAAACCAAGGCCCTTATTTAGAGTTTGGCGGATGCAGAAAATCCACCAAAAGGCAGAAGTTGCCCCATCCACCCCATTTATAGAGCATAGACATCAATACACTATAAATAGAGCTGTCTGGATTGCCACTACTTTTTGGACTTGACGGATCTGCCAAACTCTAAACCCACACTCAAATAATTGGTAAACGTGTATTGCACAACAATCAAGCTACTTATTACTTTGTTGCAATGTGTGGTACCAGGAGCTAACCCCTACAGGTACAGTAAGCAGAAGGCACACTGGCACATGTAGGAACTATGAACTTAATTTAAGTCATAGCTGCTTCATGACAGGTACATTATTACTACACATGTAGTAAGCAGTTGTGCCACTCAGCACACAATGTAAGAAGGAGCTGCTTTCAAAATGTGTTGTAAGTAAGGCTTAACCTTACCAAACATGGTAAGCAGGAGCTTCACTCCTACATACGAGATAAGCACGACTGTGACTCAGTGGGTGGTATGTTGCGCCTATCGCGGAACATATGTGTTTAGCAGGGGGTGCCCCGAGTTTATTATAAGCTCGAGCAGCACTTCAGAATGTGTGCTAACCAGGAGATGCCCCATAACACAGTGTGATAAACAGGGGGTGCACCACTACACACATGGTAGGGAGAGGTGCTGCTCAACAAATGTGGCGTATGTGTTGCAGGCTCATAGGTAATGGTGACATGCAGCAAATTGGCTGACTAGGTTGAATGTAATATTTTTCAATGTTACTTATTTATTTATGTTATTTGGTGAGTGCTCTTTTACCATACTGTGGCATGGTGCTGAAAATGAGAACAACTGATAATCTTAAACAGAGTGATATTCTTTTAAAGGACTAAAGAAATGTCTTTAAAGCTTTCGAGAATCTGAATAGGTTTGATTATCTCTGTGAAGCTAATGGGAGTAGATTCCTTTGGGAGGCTGCTCATCCACTCAGCCTGACTCTCCCTACCTTAGGAATCTGAAGACGATATTGATGCGGAGCCCTAAGCAACTGAGAGGGCTGGTACCAGCTAAATTGCAATGAAAGTATTAGCCCATTATCCCTGGCATCCAAAGATTTATGTACCAAGTATAGAGATTTAAAAATCACCCTCTGCTTGATAAGAAGCCAGGGTAATGAAGATAAAGCTAAGGGCCAGATCATCCCTTCTAGTCAGGCATGCGACAACATTTGGACCAATTTTAAGGGACGAAGAGCGCATTCAGATGTTACCGTTTACAGTGTATTGCATTCATGAGTTGAACTTTATGTGGAAAAGAAAAAAGATTCACAATTTCAGTTTTATATCCATTCAATCTCAGCTGGTTAAGACTCATCCTGTCTTCAACCTTAGTGAAGCGATGATTGAGATTAATCGCTCTAGTTCTTATGGCATGTGTGATCTTTAGGATCACCTGGTTTTTCATCTGTATACATGGACAATGTATTGCCATAGAATTGGAGTAAGAAAGAAAGAGGAAGTGCGCATAAAATAAAAGGTAGTGGGGACATGCTGTAACTTTGAGGTACACCATCTATAAGCTTCCATTCAGATGACAGAAACGGAACAAGCTCAGCTATTTGGGTTCGGCTATTAAGAAATTCTCAAAACCGGACTGAAGCCTTTCAAGCCATTCTATTAGAATCTGATGATGTACAGTGTCAACCACCACCGACAGGTCCAGCCAAGTAAGCAAAGCTGGCTGGTCCACATCTGCCAAGCGTCTAAGTTCATCTAAGTGCAGTGACTTCCACAGTCTCAGTACTTCACCCAAATCAGAATCCTGCTTGCATAGGATAAAGAATATCATTTGTCTCGATGAACCTTTAAAGAACGTTGTAGACTTCTTTTTCAAGTAAATTAGAAAGAAAAGAATTTGTGAAATCGGATGATTCTCCGCTAAGGTAGAGCGTCCTAAAGTCTTTTTCTTCAACAAGGTCATCACAAATGCGGTCTTCCAGTCATCTGATACAAAGCCTGTAGTCAAAGAGGAATTTATAATATCTTTAACAGCTGTTTCCTCAATCACTAAGACTGTTTATGGTTGTAAGCAGGTAAAATGTCCAGAGGGTCAATAACTTTGGCCCAACTGATTGAAATCTATGTTTGTCGATGGTTGGAAGGACTACGCTGAAACTTGACTATCAGAAGTACTGAGGGTGTTATCTTGAAAATCTATGATTACATCTTTTCTGACATTTAAGGAATTAACAATATTGTTGATCTTGTTAATTCCTTTTCCCTGCTCTCATCATCACATTCCTCTCCCTGTCTGCTCTATTCCAGCTAATCCCTTCTTCCCCCTACCTTCCACTAATACCACTTCGTCATCAATTCTTCCCCTGTCCTTGTTCCTCTACCGAGAACTTATCCATGTGAATATTATGTCACCCTTATCACTTGAGCAAAATATCAGTTCTATGGAAGACTGTGTCACATTTATTGTTAACCGCTTCGCTTCGGCCGGAATTCCCCCGCGGTGCTGAGGAATTTGACGCGTGCGCGGTTCGGACAGCCCCCGGCCGTCCTCCGCACACGCCCACCGTGACGTCAGACGGCCGGGGGCCGTCCGATGCAAGGAATAGGTTAATCTGTAAATCTAATCTACACCTTGGATGACCATGCGCTATAGAAATCTGCCAAATAAATAAACCTTAAAAATGAAGTAAGCATCATATTGATTGTATCTATCAGTAACAGTGAATGCATAGGTTGGAAAGGTGGGCTCATTAACTTCTTGGATAATGGGGAATATCATAGCAGATTTGGTTGGACTTTTAAGTATCCTTTTTCCGTAGCATGGTACTTTGCTATTCTTGGCAGCTCGTTTGTAGTTCTGTTACTCCGCTGCCAGTGAGTTTTGAGTTCAGGGTCGCAAATGTTGAACAATTTGTGATTTAATCTATCTTTGAATCTTTCAGTTTTTTTAGTTGGCAAGTGCTATGGATGCCAGTGTGGAGCATACCGCTTAATTAGAGCAGACCTTGTCAAGGGAGTGGCCTTTGATGTGGGTTCAGTGCTTAATTTGAACCGGTGGTTTCAGGTGCTTTGCACCAGCACTTAATTGCCAGCACGGGTGCCTATGACAGTCTGCCACATGGTGGCGCTGTCTGCCTAATTTAGGTATGAGCACAACAGCAGCTGTTTATTAATTTAATTTACATTTACAATGTCTAATACCTGCCTCCCAAGCCAATCTTATAGTTTTGGGGGCCTGGAATAGTATGAATTTCACACTTGTAAGATTGCCCTGACACTGATATCTTTACAAATTAAGCACTGGTTATTGGTTTGCTCAAGACTAGTTAAAAAGCGTCAGACAACTCAAGGTGACATGCAGTCAAGGGCAGTCAAGGTTGATCGAAATGCACTTTTAATCGCCCACTAAAAGGTGAATTGTCGACAGTAAAGAAGATGCGTTGGAAAGAAGGTTGAAGGAAGCATTTGAATCCGAGGGTGGGTGGTAGGTTAATAAAGCATTCCATGATTTAGTGTTGGAAGAGTTAACTTTAATCACAAGAGTCTCAAGAGCTTCAGTTTGATTGCTTTGATGAAGAAACCGTGAAGTTAATTTTAAAAAAGAGCACAAAACTTCAGCCGCACTTTCTAGTGCAATTAGCCACAAAACTGGCAGAATTGTCTGAAAGTTAATCTTTCATAATCTATCCAGAGACCTTCCTAAACCAAGACTAAGCAGACAATGTGCAAACTATGCTCTTTAATAATATCACTTATAGAATGTCCGTTTTCCGCTCACAAGGGTCGGAAGAGTCGGTCCGGGTCCCTATAAGCAGAGTAACAAGCATTGGCATAGCCAATAGGTCTCGCTTTTGGGACCTTATAAGTATTTAGTTATGCAGCACAATATCCTTGGTGCAACAACATCAGCTGTTGCATGGGTAAACACTTATAAGGTCCCAAAAGCGAGACCTATTGGCTATGCCAATGCTTGTTTTTTGAGGGGCATAAACAATTGGAGGTTGAAGGTTGTGAACTAGTACCTGTATTATAACACTAGCAGCGGCCAGACGCTAGGGGAGACTCAACAGATGGCAGATTTCGAGAGCAGGCTGAGGTGGTGTTGAGTGATGTTGAGGTGGTAGTGGTGGTGGTGGTGGTGGAGACTGGTGCTGAGACAATGCTGAGGTGATGCTGAATGATACTTAGGTCTTGCTGAGTGATGATGATGTGGTGGTGTAGTATTGCAAAGGCGATGCTGAGTGATACTGATGTGGTGTTGAGTGATGTTGTGGTGGTGCTGAGTGATGCTGTGGTCGTGCTGACTGATGCTGTGGTGGCGCTGAGTGATATTGTTGTGGCCCTGAGTGATGCTGTGGTGGTGCTGAGTGATGCTGTGGTGGTGCTGGGTGATGCTGTGTTGGTGTTGAGTGATGCTGTGTTGGCCGTGAGTGATGCTTTGGTGATGCTGAGTGATGCTGTTGTGTTGCTGAGTGATGCTGTGGTGACACTGAGTGTTGCTGTGGTGGCCCTGAGTGATGCTGTGGTGGCGCTGAGTGATGCTGTGGTGGCGTTGAGTGGTGCTGTGCTGGCCCTGAGTGGTGCTGTGCTGGCCCTGAGTGATGCTGTGGTGGCCCTGAGTGATGCTGTGCTGGCCCTGAGTGATGCTGTGCTGGTGCTGAGTGATACTGTGGTGGTGCTGAGTGATGCTGTGGTGGTGCTGAGTGATGCTGTGGTGGTGCTGGGTGATGCTGTGTTGGTGTTGAGTGATGCTGTGTTGGCCGTGAGTGATGCTGTGGTGACACTGAGTGATGCTGTGGTGGCGTTGAGTGGTGCTGTGCTGGCCCTGAGTGGTGCTGTGCTGGCCCTGAGTGATGCTGTGGTGGCCCTGAGTGATGCTGTGCTGGCCCTGAGTGATGCTGTGCTGGTGCTGAGTGATACTGTGGTGGTGCTGAGTGATGCTGTGGTGGTGCTGAGTGATGCTGTGGTGGTGCTGAGTGATGCTGTGGTGGTGCTGACTGATGCTGTGGTGGCGCTGAGTGATATTGTTGTGGCCCTGAGTGATGCTGTGGTGGTGCTGAGTGATGCTGTGGTGGTGCTGAGTGATGCTGTGGTGGTGTTGAGTGATGCTGTGTTGGCCCTGAGTGAGGCTGTGGTGTCGCTGAGTGATGCTGTGGTGGTGCTAAGTGATGCTGTGGTGGCGCTGAGTGATGCTGTGGTGGCGCTGAGTGATGCTGTGGTGGTGGTGCAGAGTGATGCTGTGGTGATGCTGAGTGATGCTGTGGTGGCGCTGAGTGATGCTGTGGTGGCGCTGAGTGATGCTGTGGTGGCGCTGAGTGATGCTGCTGTTGCGCTGAGTGATGCTGTGGTGGTGCTGAGTGATGCTGTGGTGGTGCAGAGTGATGCTGTGGTAGTGCTGAGTGATGCTGCCGTGACACAGTGTCTTTGCTAGTTACAATGGGTAGAAGAGGGGTAGAGGGGTAGAAGAGGGGTAGAGGGGGGTAGAGGGGTAGAAGAGGGGTAGAGGGGTAGAAGAGGGGTAGAAGAGTAGAAAAGGGGTAGAGGGGTAGAAGACGGGTAGAAAAGGGGTAGAAAAGGGGTAGAGGGGTAGAAGAGTAGAGGGGTAGAGGGGTAGAAGAGGGGTAGAGGGGTAGAAGAGTAGAAGAGGGATAGAGGAGGGGTAGAAGGGTAGAAGAGGGGTAGAGGGGTAGAAGAGGGGTAGCGGGGTAGAAGAGGGGTAGAGGGGTAGTAGAAGGGAAGAGGGGTAGTAGAGGGGTAGAAGAGGGGTAGAGGGGTAGTAGAGGGGTAGAGGGGTAGAGGGGTAGAAGAGGGGTAGAGGGGTAGTAGAGGGGTAGAGGGGTAGTAGAGGGTAGTAGAGCAGTAGTAGAGGGGTAGAGGGGTAGTAGAGGGGTTGAGGGGGTAGTAGAGGGGTAGAGGGTTAGAAGAGGGGTAGAGGGGTAGAAGAGGGGTAGAGGGGTAGAAGAGGGGTAGTAGAGGGGTAGTAGGGTAGAGGGGAAGTAGAGGGGTAGAAGAGGGGTAGAGGTGTAGAGGGGTAGAGGGGTAGAAGAGGGGTAGAGGGGTAGAAGAGGGGTAGAGGGGTAGAAGAGGGGTAGAGGGGTAGAGGTGTAGAAGAGGGGTAGAGGGGTAGTAGAGGGGTAGAGGGGTAGTAGAGGGGTAGAGGGGTAGTAGAGCGGTAGTAGAGGGGTAGAGGGGTAGTAGAGGGGTTGAGGGGTAGTAGAGGGGTAGAGGGTTAGAAGAGGGGTAGAGGGTTAGAAGAGGGGTAGAGGGGTAGAAGAGGGGTAGAAGAGGGGTAGAGGGGTAGTAGAGGGGTAGTAGGGTAGAGGGGTAGTAGAGGGGTAGAAGAGGGGTAGAGGTGTAGATGGGTAGAGGGGTAGAAGAGGGGTAGAGGGGTAGTAGTGGGGTAGACGGGTAGAAGAGGGCGCTTTCGTGCGGGAATTGGTTTCAGGCAGCTTCGCAGCGCGGACTCCAACGCACAACAACGCAGCATAGCCTAAAGTTTTAATAAAAACCACGCGTGCCTTTGCAAAATGTCAACGCTTCACAAAATGTCCAAAATGTCCAAAAAATGCTAAACGTGTCTATTTCCCCTCCAATATTTAGATATTTCAATATTCCCGAGGCAAATGAAACTGACGAAGAGGGAGGGGGAGAAGGGAGGGGGTAGTGCGAGCATGATTCACAGGGATAGAAGAGACAAATGAAGCTGACGAGGAGGGAGGGGGTAGTGCGAGCAGAGGAGCATGATTCACAGCATAGAAGAGACAAATGAAGCTGACGAGGAGGGAGGGGGAGAAGGGAGGGGGTAGTGCGAGCAGAGGAGCATGATTCACGCGCTGTAAGGCTTAATGAGCCATTACAGAAAGCCACATGGCGGCTGCGCGCGTGCACGCTCGCGTGAACGCAAGCTTGAGGCCAGCAAAAGCCTCTGGTAACACTTTCAAAAAGCCACTCACTAAATTTCTCGCAGAGCAGCGCATGCGCTGGCTCAGCGAGACCTAAAAAGGAAGTCACATTACCTAGCAGCATCGCGTTGTAAGGTTCCCACCTGCCTGTGGCACCCTCCTGGTTTGTTTTGTTTTCCATCCCATGGTCCCCTCACGTTAGGGGTCTGTCCTGCTCCTCAGCTGGGGGTTACTGCTGTGACCTGTGTTTTCTCCCTTAGCAGGCTGGGTTCGCTTCTCCTGTCTGTCGGGACATTTCCTGGTTGTTCCAGTGCTCGTCAAAGCAGTTAGACCCCAGAGATATATGGCATTGCATTTATCTTATCTTTGGGGTGCTCGTAGAATATGTGTTTGACCAGATTTACTGTCTTCGTTGGTTTCTCTGCTCAGTCACCTTGATTCCCGTCCTGCTGAGACGGGCCCTGCTTGTTAGACTCTACATACAACCAAACCCTATCCAGCTGTCTGTGTCTCCTGTTTTTTTTTTTTTTTGCAGATTGATATAGCGCGAACTCGACCCGAAGGTATTGGAGCGCTTTACATGAGCACCGGTTCCGTTACACAAGGACACATTCATTTTTGGTAGGCACGGGGAGATTTGACCAGGATCACAGGATGTTGAGCCGACCCCAAGGCTCGAACCTGGTCTCCCAGCTCCAAAGGAGGCAGCTCTGGCTGTTACACCACAGTCTCTACTCCCTTACACACAGGTACAAGCCAGGCACACCTGGTGCTTTTGGCTTGTACTAGAATGGAGGACTGGGATGTACAAATGAGTTCACCTACATGCTTGATTCATGACAGAATGCAAGCTCCAAAACTCAGTGGCATGGACTCAAATGTCAATCCCTCAGAAGTTATGGCACGAGCTATCAGCAGGATACCAGATGATATGAGTTTAGCAAGACAGGAAGGAGAGTGCACCCTTGTTGACTAAACTTAATGAATTACCAGCATCGGGCACGTTTCGTTTTTCGACTGAGAATATTTCTTCGGGTGTCCCACTGGCTCTTAACAGATTTATTTACGGTGAGGGTTCCAAGCCCCTCACTGCCCGTGCTGACACCTTTAGCAACTTGTGAAAAATTGGAATGGGGCTCTGGATGGTTCACGGCATTTATTGCAAAGTTCAAATTGCATTTTTTGTCAAAGCCTACCTTATTTCCAGGAGATCAATCTAAAGTGGCATTTATTCTGTCATACCAAGTCAAAGAAGCTTGCACCTGGGCTACACCACTGATAAATAATGATGATCCTATACTGTTTCTAAAAATGTATTTTTATTACAATGTTAATTGTGGCAGTTACAAAAATCTTTCCGTACTTATGGACAACACAATTCCTAACAAACATTTTACCAGTAGAGCCCAGCCTGTAGGGGACTTGGAAATCTTTAACATCAGATCTTTACCTTGTTTCACTTAACATCACAATCCACTAGTGTTGGTTCAGCGTTGATCTCTTTTCCCCCTTTAGCTGTTCAAGTCTCCATCCAGTTTGTGGGTCTGTTTGCACCAATGCCATTCTAATTTCCTTAACTAGTGACCATTCCCTGAGGTCATTGCTCCAAATTCAGTAAAAGGCGCCCTCGCTTGTCTCCAGCGTTTAGTAAATTGTCTTGCATCTAAAATCAAATCTCAGGCCACCATATAAAATTGTACCCGTTTTTTTGTTGGGCTCAAATCCAGTCCAATAATTAAATATTTAACATTCAGGAAGACCAAGTTCCCCATTGCTTTACGTAATGTAGTCACCACTCTGTCCCAGTATATCTGTACTACCCCACAGTACTATATTTATGTGTATCCAGTTTGCCACTCCAACACAGAATCTGGGACTTTCATCCGTTGTTCTGTGCTATATCTTAAATCCTACTGTAGGTGAAAGGTAGGCTCTATGTAACTTTTTAAAAATTGTATGCATCTGGTGTTGCTAGACACTTCCATTGTATATCCATCGATTTAGACAATACACCACCCGATGGCTGCATATCAGTGTCCCCTTCTCATTCGTCCCTGACCGATAATTCACCCCTCGGCCTGTCACGGCACAATGCCCTATACAGGAGTGATATTGGTCAACCAGCATCCCTGTCTTTTGAGGCCTACCTGGCAACCCCTTACAAGTGTCATGGGTCGGCCTAGATAGTCTCGCACATAGCAGGAGCTGCCCTCTTGCATCTCCCATTTGTTCCGTCGCCTTGTCCAACATTCCATCCCTGCTCTATCCATCCATCGTCCTTGGCCTGCATGTATAGTCCTAGAAACCTAACAAGGCCTAAAGTTGCTAGTTCTGTGAAGGATTTTTTTGATCACCTTCTTTGACATCCAGTCCCATGTCCATGACATTATGCAAATTTAGTATGGGGGACCCTCCTTTCTCATCCATTGTGTCCTGAAATAGGTATTCAAGTCTATTTTCCCTATGAAAAAGTTAAGATCAAAGTTGTTATTCTCTAGGACTAGGACCTCAGTCGGCAAAATGCGTGCCTCCCTTCGATTCTTTTTTAGGTGGCATCTCTAATGCTACAATCATCTCAAATTATGCTTAGCGTTGCAACCTGAGACAAAACTTGACTGGTCTGCATTTATCAGCTACGCCAGTACTCCCAAGATCCTTTTCTCTGTTGCAGCACTGAGGATCTTGAGGTCATTGTGGACCATTGAGAGCCGTCTGCAAGGTTTAGAGTTCTCAGGGTCTTTTCCTGTTTCAGGACTATCACTACCAGCGTTTCTCGCATACTGTATGTGGGCCATCCCTTCCATCAGCGTCATTCGAAACCCCCAGCAGCTTATGTAAAAGCATTGAGGAACAGGATAGATAGAACTCCACAAAAGACCATCCAGGCCAGGTGCTTTCCCTTCCTTCAAGTCTGACTTAGAGGTTGGTAGTTCTTCTCTAGTTAGCGGGCCATCTAGTTGTTCCCTCTGTTCCTCGGCAGGTCTGCTGGATCATAAAAATCTGTCTCACTGCCTGTGGGTCAGGAGCTTCCATGTTTTAATATGATGCCTGCAAGAATAGATCAAACACTGTGTTTGATGCTTTATGATATGTTGAATTACTCCATTTTCATCAGCCAAGCATAGTATCAGATTTCGTTGAGTCTCTTTTTTCAACAAACACACTAGCATCCTGCCTTGCTTGTCTCCCTCTTAGTACAACCTTTGGCTGTATGATTTGTTCATGAACTTGTCTAGTGAGGCATACAATTCTGCATGCTTGCTTTCATTATATGTTAGTTGTTCCCACAATTCTTGGTTATACGCAACTCAACCATCAGGTTAGTGATCATGTCTTTCACCTTTTTTTGTCAGACGTCAGTGGTGGGCTTACTCCATATATAATACCTACAAAGGCCCCTCTCATCACCACTTTCATGGGATACCCATTCTGTTGCTCTGCTTATGGGTATTCCCCATTTTTCTGTGCAATAGTCACACCGCTCTCCTCCCAAGTCACGATTTAAGGTAGGACCTTGTAAATGTTTCGCTAACAATCTCCATGTTAGGACACTAGCCCAGTATCCACTTCAAGTGTATTGCCTACACTGTGGGAGTGGTACAACAGTACTCTGCCCAGATGGTATACATCTGAGCATCTGTCCGAAACATAAAAAATATATAGTTCAACATACTGTATGGGCTATGTGGGCGTGTGTAAACCGAGTACATTGTGTCTTGAGGGTGAGTCTCCCGCCACACATCAGTCAGGTGCATTTGTTCTAAGGTCTCTAGCAACTTTGAACATTTGTTGTCTGCCTCAGCTCTCTGGGGAAGTCCATTTAATGTCCTCATAATCACACAGTTGCAATCCCCTGCCCAGACCATTGGGATTTCTAACCACAGTGCTTTCACTTTCAGCAGTTTTGGCTGAAAGGTCAGATCTGGGATCAAAGGGTCACACATTGTGGACGTTTAGCTCCAGGACTCCATGCACCAATACAAATCTACCCTTCATGTCTGTGCCACCTATGCTCTTTCTAAGGGGACCATCCTTTCTAACCATATGCCACCCCCTTGCATATAAGGAGTAGGAAGAGTAGTATACTTTGCCTCTTCTTTTATGGACCAGTTTCTCATCTTTCATTTTAGTTAGCCGTGTCCCTTCTGGAAGCGTGATATCCAGGCCTTGACGCTTTACGTATTTAAGTACTCTGTGATGGTTTTTGTAGTCATTCAATCCCCGAACATTCTCGATCATCACTCTGCCCCTACCGGACACACTTCGTTCCATGTGTGGTCATCCCTACCAAGTCCTGCTCCTACTTTCACTGTATTGTTTTGTTGTCAGTTTGTGCTCTTTCCATTTGTTTTCCTAACATATCTAATACTATTACAAAGCTCTTTACCCCACTCCTCCTCAGGAACTAGGAACATTATGATTAAGGCTTCCAGTTTTCCATTTTTACTGATTATTACAGATAAATACAGACAGAAAACAATCCATTTCCTGTCTTTTATTCTTAAATATGGAAAAATACAGTAAAAAGATTTTGTTTTGGACGATTTTCACTACTGTCAATCATGCATGATAAGCAGCAGCGGCTCCTCCGCAAATGCGGAGGAGCATCTCCCCACTGCTTTAAAGCAGTGCAAAATAAAAAATAAAATGATAACACAGCGTTATCATTTTATTTTTTGTATTGTAGTTGCCGCACCGCCAGGTTAGGGCGGGGCAGGGCTGGGCTCCCCGCGCCACAGGGGGGAGGAGTGGCTGCTTCTGCTGCACCTAAAGTGCACATGACTCTTTGGCAGGCCCTCTCGGGCCGGCCAAACAGTCATGCGCACTTTGCATGTTCTCCATCCAGGGTGCATTGCAGCCTGGGTGGAGAACATGCCCAGGTTTCCACTCTCTCTCTGAGCGCAGAACCACGACGCTCAGACCAATCATGACGCTGCTGATTGGTCAGGGGAGTCTGGAAGCCTGGGTGCTTCCTGTTCCTGTTTCCCTTTCGTTATTTCCCCCTCGCCTCGCCCCGTCTCCTACCAGCTGCCACTGGTGCTAAGTTAATAGGTGTGCAGATTAACAGGTAGGGGAGCTAAAAAAAGAAAAAAGATTTCCTTATGAAGCTTAAATAACTGCAGCACTAAAGCTGTGTAAGCTGTTCTTCAATGCTAATTATTTCAGATGACTGTATTGCACTGTAAATCGCTAAAATCATTTGACATTCACAGATGAGTAAACATTTGTTGGTTAAATATATGCGCAAATATACCCATTGCACCTTCATTGTTTACAGTAAGCACAAAATAAATATGGATAACTACAGATGAATTGAGCAAAAAATAAACATGGATAAAAACAGACGGAAATGTCAAAAAAAGAAATAACCGGGAGCCCTAATTATGATATATCTTTACTGCAACATCAGTTGCTCCTAACTATTCCAACTAATTGTGTTCACCACCGCCTTCCCCAATGTTAACATCAAAACAATATGAAACATTAACTGAGTGTGGGGTCGGGCCACGAGCGTCGCCCCACTGCTTTTTGCAGTGAAAAAGAAGGACAAATAAAATGATAATAACTCTACGTTATTATCTTTTTATTTGTTCCTGCCGCGGCGTCTCGGCGGGGAGGGGCGGATCTGCTCTGCTCTCAGAGCAGGGGGAGGAGTGGTGGGCACTATGTAAGTGCGCATGAATGTTTGACCGTCTCTCTCGGGCCGGCCAAACATTCATACACACTTTGCATGTTTCCTGCGTGGAAAACATGCCCAGGCCCCCATTCCCTGGATGAGGGCCAGAAAACGTCGCTCTGGCCGATTACAACGCTGCATTGCAGCGATGTGATTGGCTATGGGGAGCCTGGGAGCTCGGGTGCTTCCTGCTTCCTGTTTCCACAGAAGAAGCCAGGAAGAAGGCAGGAAGAGAACTGAGAGGACGGAGGAGAGGCGGCGACAGCCGGCCGGCTGGCAGGTAAGTGATTTTTTTTCTTCTTTTTTTTAACCCTCTTTTCCCCTTTCCGATCCCACTATTGCTTCCCGGGTGCAGCTGCCACTGAGAAAAGCTGAAGGGTATCAGCACCCTACCTAGCACTGTCCACTCCAGGACCGGAGGAATGTAGTATGCAGCCTCTTGTTTTATAGCTCTCCTTGCTTTGAATAGTTCTACTCACCAGCTGGGTTAAGTCAGAATTTCTCATCCATCGATCATGTCCCAGGCGTCTACGGAAACTGGAAGAAGTTTGTTTTGCCATCCCTGATGATGATGAAATAGCGCTTAGTAGGGTATACTAACACGAACTTCAGTCCCTTCAGTACACCCAGTTTTCATTTAACGAGTTTCAGTGGGACTGAACCAGCTGCATTTAATTCAGAAATATTTGTATTCTGAGCTCTTCATATTGGTCTCCGCTTTGTGTTCTCATCGCCAAGGGTATCATGTCTCTGTCTCCAAGTTTTACAAATCTGGTGATTATGAACTGGGAAGAGGTATCAGGCTTACAGGCAGGTATCAGAGCTTAATGGACTATTTCACCAGAGAACAGATTAGATAGTCACTTAGCTCTTAGGGTCTCCGAGATCTGTTGTCCAAGTACAGTCCTGCCAACAGGCCTCGCGCCCTCTCCTGAACCCGTAGGATAGCAAGTTCCTGTCCAGGTCGTCTTTTGCAGTGTGATGATGGTGTTCCACATTTCTGCCATCTCCTGTGTGATGGTGCCTACTGCTTCTTTCTTTGCCTGTGTCCCTTCCACCACTTTTCTCAGGTCTGCCCTGATTGTGGTCCTTTCAACAGCTGCAGTACCTATTTTCTGCTCTAGTGTGGTGCGTTGCAACTTCTGCTGACGCCCTGCAGTATATTACAGTATTTTGTTCATTTGGTGGGAATGGTTGGCATTTCTTTTACCATATTCCCCCTAAGACAGCTTGTGGGCCCGTTTGTATGCTTCAAACACCCACCACAGGCCCTTTTGTCTGTGTACTTAACACAGGTCCCATGGGCTGCGTGTCTGGTTCCTGGTTGCTGTTTCTGAGCTGCCTCAGACTAGATCCTGCCCTCTATCCGCATCGTCCCACTGTGTGCCCCACAGTTTTCCTCGCCTGTGTCCTCCTGGTGCTCTCCTGCCTATTCCTACCACATTCACTGCCTGGGGACCATCAACGATGGCTTCCCTGCTCACTGCCCTCCTTTATCCTGGGTCTGTCTCTTCTACCTTGGGTTAAGCCTTGTATCACACCGCTCCTCCCCGTTCACTGCCACCAAGGGGTGTCTCCTGGTTCAGCTACTAGTGTTGTGAGCTTTTCAACCTAGCTGTCTCTGCCTCCACCAGGGCCTCACCGCATGTCTGCCAGCCTGATCCTAATCCTACAGGACTGCCCGGGCCAGCCTGGTCATAATCCTACAGGACTGCCCGGGCCAGCCTGATCCTAATCCTACAGGACTGCCCGGGCCAGCCTGGTCATAATCCTACAGGATTGCCCGGACCAATCTGGTCCTAATCCTACAGGGCTGCCCGGGCCAGCCTGGTCCTAATCCTCCAGGACTGCCCGGGCCAGCCTGGTCCTAATACTCCAGGGCTGCCTGGTCCAGCCTGGCCCTAATCCTCCAGGACTGCCCGGGCCAGCCTGGCCCTAATCCTACAGGACTGCCCGGGCCAGCCTGGCCCTAATCCTCCAGGGCTGCCCGGGCCAGCCTGGCCCTAATCCTACAGGACTCCCCGGGCCAGCCTGGTCCTAATACTACAGGGCTGCCCGGGCCAGCCTGGCCCTAATCCTACAGGACTGCCCGGGCCAGCCTGGTCCTAATCCTACAGGGCTGCCCGGGCCAGCCTGATCCTAATCCTACAGGACAGCCCGGGCCAGCCTGGTCATAATCCTACAGGATTGCCCGGACCAATCTGGTCCTAATCCTACAGGGCTGCCCGGGCCAGCCTGGTCCTAATCCTCCAGGACTGCCCGGGCCAGCCTGGTCCTAATACTCCAGGGCTGCCCGGTCCAGCCTGGCCCTAATCCTCCAGGACTCCCCGGGCCAGCCTGGCCCTAATCCTCCAGGGCTGCCCGGGCCAGCCTGGCCCTAATCCTACAGGACTGCCCGGGCCAGCCTGGCCCTATCCTCCAGGAGCTGCCCGGGCCAGCCTGGCCCCTAATCCTACAGGACTCCCGGGCCAGCCTGGTCCTAATACTACAGGGCTGCCCGGGCCAGCCTGGCCCTAATCCTACAGGACTGCCCGGGCCAGCCTGGTCCTAATCCTACAGGGCTGCCCGGGCCAGCCTGGTCCCAATTCTACAGGACTGCCCGGGCCAGCCTGGTCCTAATCCTCCAGGGCTGCCCGGTCCAGCCTGGCCCTAATCCTCCAGGACTGCCCAGGCCAGCCTGGCCCTAATCCTCCAGGACTGGCCGGTCCAGCCTGGCACTAATCCTCCAGGACTGCCTGGTCCAGCCTGGCCCTAAACCTACAGGACTGCCCGGGCCAGCCTGGCCCTAATCCTACAGGATTGCTCGGGCCAGCCTGGCCCTAACCCTACAGGACTACCTGGGCCAGCCTGGTCCTAATACTACAGGGCTGCCCGGGCCAGCCTGGCCCTAATCCTACAGGACTGCCCAGGCCAGCCTGGTCCTAATCCTACAGGGCTGCCCGGGCCAGCATGGTCCTAATTCTACAGGACTGCCCGGGCCAGCTTGGTCCTAATCCTCCAGGGCTGCCTGGTCCAGCCTGGCCCTAATCCTACAGGACTGCCCGGGCCAGCCTGGCCCTAACCCTACAGGACTGCCCGGGTCAGCCTGGCCCTAATCCTCCAGGACTGCCCGGCCTCCTCCCTCAGGAAGCTCCAGCTCCCACCACTTGCACTCAGGTGTTAGTGTATGGACCGCCCCATCTGCAAATGTTCTTATATGCATTGTATATCACTCACATGCGAAAGGCTACCTGACCTCGATATAAATAGGCTTTCCTGTTTTCAGTTTCTATTTTTGGTAAATTCTGGTGGGGTTTTTTCAGTGTTTTCAAGTGATTTCAATACCTTAAAAAAACAGTGGTTTTCAGTGGTTACCCATTTTTGCGCCATTAAAAACTACAGAAACAGTGTTTTTCCGCTGTTTATGGAACATTTTGCTTTTATTATTGCTTGCTTTCTGCACTGATAGCGCATGGTATGTAGACAGTGTAAGTATAGTGTATATGAGGTCCAAATAGATTTTTGCAAATTAAACTTATTGTAGTACACCATACAATACTTCTTCAGTGAGTCTTTGGTCATGTGCGCTCGCTCTTTCCTTCCCATGTAAACTTCGATAAAAAGGCCATCTCAACATTGGCACTTGAGATGGGCAATGCCAAAACAGCCAGTACACAATTTGTTAACTCTGGCCACTGACATAGCTTTCCATGCCAATACTGGTTCATTTGAAGATTGCGATTCTCAGGGCAGGTTCTGCAAATTTTGCGCTGATCTGGGCGCTTATGCCCTCAGAGTTATTGAAGCGGTCAAAAATGAAGCCGCACTTTTG
This sequence comes from Calotriton arnoldi, assembly GCA_963921515.1. Taxonomy (NCBI): domain Eukaryota; kingdom Metazoa; phylum Chordata; class Amphibia; order Caudata; family Salamandridae; genus Calotriton; species Calotriton arnoldi. The sequence continues at coordinate 449,997 of CAWUFW010006845.1, read as the reverse complement.
AAACTACTGAGGAAATTCCCCTTTACGGAAGGGATCTAGAACAGAGTACCACAGTGAGGTTTCATTGACTTCAAATGCCATTGGTGGTGAAGGGGCATTTCTATGCATCATTGCAAGCCATTTCTCATACATTGTAAAATAAAAGTTCCTGAATTGCTCTTCACCATTGCTTTGCTTACCAAGTGGCAAGCATTCTAACATGGAAAATGTTGCAGTGCCAAAGTCACTAAAGGTGTCGCCCAGCCTACTCTCAAGGAGATGTTTCACATCTACACCAATTATGCTGAACACTTGGCAGACAAGGGTGTTTTCAGACTCTAGTTTTTTTATTATGTCCACTACAGCAGTTATGTTTTCCTGTAAAAATCTAGGAATGCAGTAGAGTGTACTTTTTTCACATCACTATCAGTATGTGACCAAAGATCCTCACATTTCTTGCCTTTGGCATCATCACTCAGCAAAAATTCTGTAAACGGTTGCCACATGGATAATATAGCATTCATAGCCCCTTGGGCTGAGAACCATCAGCTAAGGGACACAGTTGGGATGACTCTTTCTTTGATGCCACACAAAGCACGAAATGATAAATATTTGTGTTTTAGTTTCTGTGCATAAGAAAACAGTGCACCAGAATGGACTAAAAAGTATTTTCTCTTTCTTTGAATGGCATTTAGTTTGTGGTTGTGCAGGTGTTTTTCAGTGTTTATATGTTTTCACTGGTGAGGTCTATTTCTCTTTCAGTGGGGTTTTATCAGTTATTATAGGTTTAAACCTAAAACCGGACAGCCTAGATATAAACAATTACAAATGCAAATAAGGCAGGAGCAGGACTTCTGTGCACGTGCCCCAGATGCTGGAAAGTGGACAGAATCACCGGGGGGACTCTGGCTCAGGGTTCTGCTTTCATAACCCTGCTGACAACAGAGGTCCCAGTCTCCCAATCTGGGATTCAAGGAACACACCAAGGAGCAATCAATTATATCCGCCATGGGCGAGGAGCAAGTGTTGTAAAATGTATATTTCAATTTAAGGAAAAGGGTTCTGAATATGGACATTGCTTCATACCAGTTACAGATTATTGGGAACATTCTTCTTTCTTCAGCTTCCCACTGAAGCCTGTGGGAGTTAATCTTTCATACTCCAGGGACTATTTCTTTTAAATTAGTTGTAGTGGCCGGAAACACAACTCCTGGGGATTATGGAAGCGCAGTATTGAGTTTGCTGCAGTCCTTTGTGATAGTTTTATAGTAAATATTAGTCATATTTCAAATTGTCTTTAAAGGCGATCACTTCTTGTCCCATGCCAGACTTCCGTGAACCAGCCGCTCCTGTTCCTTTAGCCTGGCAGAGACACTTTATCAAAGAGAGAGGTGGAAAGAGGGAGAGAGAGATAAAGAGAGGAGAGAGAGATAAAGAGAGAGATAGAGATAGAAAGAGAGAGAGAGATGGATAGAGAGAGAGAGAGACATGGAAAGAGGGAGAGAAAGAGAGAGCAAGAGAGAGAGAGCAAGAGAGAGAGAGAGAGAGATCCATCGTGAGAGCACCTTTCAGGCCTTGCTTGTTGCGAGTATCAGGCAGGTTCTGGGGCAGGCCACACCACGGCCATTCGCTGTGGAACTACCAGTCCTGACCTATAGCAGTGCAGCACTTTGCTTGTTTACAGTAGGAAACCGCGAAGGACTTCATCTCATGTTTCAGTTTGCACGGCTGGTGTAGGTGCTGTGCAGCCGCACTTTGAAACAGTATATTAGCTTCAGCCGCCCTAACATGAACACATTATTTTGAAGTGATGGGGCGTGTGGTTCCGCGGGTTCAGTGTAGGTGGTGTGGTGCCCACTGAGCGGGGTCAGGGCAATGGCTGGCAACTTACTTGCCTGCGCTGCTTCTGCTGTGACTCTGACTTGTGTGCAGTGTTAGTGCACACTTCGGCCTCAAAGCCGAGGCAGCGGGAACACGTGACTATCAAATTCAACTTATTATTGTGAAGATCTCAACACACACTACAATTTCTGATTTACGGCGCAAATAGGAACATGTACTAAGGATTACTGAGCACTGGAGAAAATTTGAACACATAATGTTGGCAATTAATAGCATGATGAGGGCGCTGTCGTACTGTAGTTCACACTCCTATTTAATGCTTTGACTGGCACAATGCTGGTAATTGGCAACATATAGTAAGCATTCTTTGAGCAATGGTGCCCAGTCCTGGTGTAATACACTGGCCTAATGTTGATAATTCCTTGCATTATTATGACATTATTTCTACTGCTATCTAAAGCCTCAACCTGTAAGAATGGTGTAACTTGTTTGCATCATCCATTCATTCACTCATTTATTCACTGATGCACTCATCCATTCACACAGTAATCTATCCATATACTCACTCATCACTCACTCATTTTAACTCATTCTCACATTCACCTACATACACATACACACAGTGAACACAAACTCAGGAGCAGCCCGTGCAGGTAAGAGCGGTGAGGCGGGGTGGGGGACTCGACAGACGAGGGAAAATTAATTATTTATTTAATTTTCCCTCCTTGTCGTCTGTCGAGTTCCCTCCCACCCCGCCCCACCACTCTTACCTGCACAAGCTGCTCCTGCATAAACTTTCCAATCAATGAAGATGCTCTAATACTTTAAAAATAGCCTGAACTATTTGCTTAGCCAGTGCTTGTTTACATTGTCTAGTCCAGGATATTTAATGGGAAAACTAAAACTTCAAATACTAGACTGCACAGAAAAAAAAGGTTTTGGATGAACAACTCAAACTTGATATGGGACAAATTTAACTCACTGAAATGTTATTATTATAAATTTTATTAATATGAATGCTAATAATGATTCAAACAACGGCAATAGTTAATGTTACTGTTATTGTTGTCACTACAGTGATTTCAGTATTTTTCTTACTGTAATTATTGTCTAGATTACTCATGAATAGTTTTCATTACTCCGATTCTTCGTTCCTTGTCCGAGTACTTATGAACATGAGATTTAGTCTTTCTTTCCCCAAAATGTTACCTTCTTCCGCAAACTGTTTTCCATCTCTATGAATCCGGGCTATTCTCCTCCCTCCCTAACAACTCTAATGCTCCCTTTCCCTCTTCTTGAAAATTCTAATGGCCCTTACCAGATTGCTGATGAAGGCCTCCTGGAAGGGAGGGATCTTCGTACGTACTGGGATGAGGAAGCAAGAATTGGAGTAATGAAGATTACCAGTAATTAATCCAAACATTACCTCCTCATCTCCTTTCTTGTCCCATTTCTTGCTTACGTGCATGAGGAAATACTCAAGCGGTATGCCTTGATCACAGCCTGATAGCTGTCCAAGGCATGCTGGTAAGAAATCCTTTCCGAATGTATTGCCACACTCCCAAGTGAAATCAAATACTGAAAGTTCATGTCACTATCAACTAACAGCCATTACAATATATAGCAGTTGCTTTAGAGAGAGAACTCCTGGACCAAAACACAACTCATTCCCTGGGCCACATTTAGCCTGTAATGTAAGGTCACAGGAAGGGATGGATTCACCAACCCAGATACTGCCTCCTGGGTCTCGTGCTTTGACTTGAACGAGGACAAGCGGCCACTAAGCTTGCGGACCTCTTGCTGATCCCAGCGAAGCTCGCCATCATGATGCAGTGTAAATCCTCCACGAGCCTCCTCTTGACACAATGGATGACAGCTGTTCGCCGATGGCCAATGAAAGTACGGCCTTGCATAGGGAAGAGGCAGGAGGCCTCCACAAGTTCTTAATCGCCAGAGAATGGGATGAGCTGTGTGTATCGATGGAGGAGGGAAAGGAGGATTTTCTGATGCTTTCCTGAGCAGGAAACCAATCAAACCATTCCTATATATACACTATCCAGCCACTAGGCATATTAGCGCACGCTGATCCCACGAAACGTGGGGCATCAGAAATAATTCTCAGGTAAATATTAAGGTTTGCACTACATTATACTACAAGATCCCCAGATGAGAGTACATGACAGTCTCACCACCCTACACTATATGCGTAAAATCCACTGCTCTGAAGTGGATAGATGTTATTAGAGTAACATGGGGGCTGTATCATTCCACAAAACCTGGCCATGGAGAGTTTGGATTCTTTTGTTTGTATGGTTCACAGGTCAGTATTATGTTTTAGGGTATGAATTTAGAGCGCGCCAATGCCCTCCAGTTTAGGGTTAAAATGGACACGTACCCGGGTAGCTGGGTCCCGCAATCGAGTTATTCGTCCCGAGCTCTCAGACGCGCATAGTAAGGGCATTGTCTCAATTGGACATATACATGTGTTTCACTGTTTGCAACTACATGCTTATCTCAGCCATGGATATATTTTATGGGATGACCTTGGAGGAACATATAAAAACAAAGTTGAAAATGTTATAATGTACCTATTGAATTCTGTTGAAAAAGCAGTAGAATATATTTTTTTAAAGTGAACATTCCCCTGGTAGACTGAGCTTGTATTGACGCAGGGAAAACCTTTCCAGAGCCTCTGTAAGCCAAGGAGATGCCTGGCTTAATTCATCTACTTAAAGTAGTTTTGGAAGACATAACTACTCTTGGCTGGCCCAAAAATTACAAATACATTCTCCGAATGCCTGAGTTCAGCTGTCCTTCTCAAATAAATCTTCAGAACTGTAACTACATATAAAAGATGATGTAAAAACCTGGTCAGAAGACGAGCAGGCATCTAATGATGGGAGGATTATCTCTTGTTTCATGTGAGAGCCTGAATTTACCAGTTTAGGAAATCCGGCCCCAGAGTTAGGACAATTCTATCATCATAAATCCTTAAGTGGCGTGGCAACAGAGCATGGAAACCAATTCCCTAATTTTTCTTGTGGTAGTGATAGCAACTAAGAAAACATTTTTAAGCCAAAATCGTCCCTGAGACCTCCTCCAAAGTTTAAAAGGTGGTCCCTATGAAGAAGATAAGAACATGGGCAATTCCCACCATGGGTGTCAAAGCTTTGCTTTTGGCCTTAACAAGTCAAATCCCTTAAACATTTGTGATACTAGGTCTTCAACTGAAGAACTTTTACCCAACTGGGACCTGAATGCCCTGACTGGTGACCATTAAAGTCTAATGGTAGACAAAGACATATTGTTATTAACACTGTCCTGTAAACCTGGAGAATATATTCTAGTGAACATTTCACTAGAGAAAGATAGATTATAGCTACCACACAATTGACCAGAAGAAGACCAGAGGTGACTATAAGTGTTATTTGTAGAACATCTATTAGATTTCTGAACAGACTAGGAAACAGACTTAGAAAGACCTGTGTTTGCGAGCCTCCTCCTCTCAACCTCCAGACCTACAGATCAAACACTGAGGGTGGCTAAAGGCAGAGACAGATGAATCACGGGAGACGAAGACATTGACAGAATCTTCTCCTTCTCTACTTAGGGAGGTCAAAGGAGGGGAAACTTTATCCTCAGCCAATGTCGTAGAACCATGATTACCTCCACCCACTACATCTATAGCCTTGTCAGAACCTTTGGAACAAAAGAAACCAGGGCGAAGGTGGTGAGACAGATGATTTACAGACCGAGACCTTGCGTCAAACTGCGATTTAAGTATGTCTTATTACTAAGCCTGGGCGGTGTTCACGGAGTTCCGCTATGAGGAACTCCGGGAAGTGCAAAAAAAACTCCGCCACGCTACGCGGAGCTCCGCAAGCAGCGGAGTGCGTTAGATAAATGCCATTCGCGGTGATTTTCAGTGCCAGGTGCTTGTCCGCACTGTGCAATCATCGCGAACGGCACCATGCACAGCGCAAGCGGGCGCTGCTTCCTTTCTGCCGCTCGAGCAGATTTTTACTCGAGCGGCAGCTTTCTCAATGCGAATGGATGCTTTCTCAACGCGAGCGGTCGCGAGCATACGCGACCACTCGCAATGAGAAATCTGACCGCCCGCGTTGAGAAATCTCGCCGGGAGGTTGATTTTCCATGCTCGCGTTTGTCAACTTTATGTTGACAATCGCGAACAAGGAAAAATCTCGCCGGGAGGTGGATTATTCTCACTCGCGCTTGCCAACATGACGTTGACGAACGCGAGCGAGGAAAAAAACTCTGCTCCGCAACGCGAAGTGGAGTTTCTCGGAACTCTGCGATCTCCACGTAATGCGGATGCGGAAAACTCCGCAAACTCCGCGAGCGGAGCGGAGTTCACCGCCCAGACTTACTTATTACCATGTTGTCTGTGGTGCAAACCACCAGCTACCTGATTGAGAATACCAAAATCACTTTCCAAGGTGCCATCAGCTCCTTGCAGTTAAAGAATTGCAACCAATTTTGATCTTCCCAAAGCCCCTGAGTTGACTGAGTCCCCAGAACTCCACCCCAACCCAGACCCATGGCATCTGTAATCAAGGTCTTCCGCTCTGGGATGGCAAATGAAGTGCCCTAGTCCAAAGTTGAGGAAATTAATCGCCAGGCTAGATGATCTTGAATGGAGTGATTCACTGGAATGAGAGCCTCGTACTCCTCCAAGATAATAGCCTGGTTATTAAGAAATTGTAGAACCACCTGACTCAGGTGAAGGCATGCCCAGGGAATGTTATGATGAACAATGTTGCCTTCTAAAAATCGGGCAGCAAAATGAAGCAAGGAACTATGTGGAAATGTTCCCTTCTAATAAAGAAATGGTAAACAAGAGGAAAAACTCTTTTATAATTACCATATTTCCCTGAGCACAAAGCCAATCTCTTGCCGTTGGTTTCATCTTTGCCATTAAACCTTTCAGATGATTCTTCAACTTCAATTTTGAAGCAACCGGAAGAAATACCTTTCCCATATGTGTTCTGAAACACACCCCAATACATTCCATTTTCTGGGATAGAATCAGCCGGGGGTATGTCCAGTTGATCAGAGTTTATGCATTAGGGTGGGAAATGAATCAAAAGATTGTCCAGATAGGAATAGACTATTTATGAACCAACATTTGTTTGCTGGTTTTGAAACAGAGCCATCAAAGGAGCCAAGACCTTTGTGAAAACTCGGTGCAGTCTTTACCCCAAAAGGAAGGGCTTGAAACTGCCAATGCTGATTTCCCACAATAAACCTGAGGACATCGGATATGATTATGCAACGGGGATATGCATCCTACAAGTCAATTTTGGTCAAAAAGCCTCCCTTTGAAATCTGGGTATTATTTGATACAGTTCATTTAAAAATGAACTGTTGATGTGAATTTGGTGAGTTATGTCATTTCTGTTATCATTCTGAAATCTCCTAAGGATTTTTGAACTAGGGAAACAATCAAATAACGTCCATAGCCCCCTTCTTGTGCAAGAGCTGGACGAATGGATTTCTTTTTAATCAGAGAAGACACCCTCTCATGTGGATCTTCTCACTTCACCAAGGGCCAGATGTAAGTACGACTGGCAGCAAAATACTGGTCGCAATTTGCAGCCAGCATTTTTGTGACCAGTGGGGTGATTTGTGAAGCGACCTATGTACTAATAGGTCAGTTTGCAAATTACTGATTCGTAGTGGGTCGCAATTCAATCTACCTCATGAATATTAATGAGGAAGGTCGCAAATTGTGACCCACTTGGAATCTCAGCCATCACAGGAATGGTGGCCTGCTGAGGTCAGTAGACCACCATGTCTGTGATTGCTTTTAAATAAAGCATTCTTTTCTTTAAATGCAACCCGGTTTTCCTAAAAGAAAATGTGATGCTTTTAAACAAAAGAAATTAAAAGAGTAATTTTCCTTTTTAGGTCTCGCCAACGCAGCGCGCATGCGCTGCTTAGGAAAAAGACCTTTAGCAATCGATTCAGTTTGTGTCCCAAAAACGTGCACGCGTTGCATTGCTTTCAATGGCAACGCGTGCACGTTTGGCGATTCCCTTGCGGGAGTGAGCAGGAACCATCTGTTAATAATTACAAACAGATGTTTCCTGCTCGCTCCCGCAAGGGAAACAGGGCCAGGCTTCCTCCTCTATCTCCTCCCCCTGCTGCTTTTTACTTTCAGCGCGAGGCGCGCGCTGATGTTTAAACTGTGTGCACATAAATCACTGGTTAAAAGAAAGCATTATCACACGTTTTAAAGGATAGCCTGCAAGACTGCTTGCATGACTGCTGGCCTGACCACTTACCTGACTGCTGGCCCAACATTTTACCGGACTGCTGGCCTGACTGCTTACGTGACTGCTTGCATGACGGCCGGCCTGACCCCTTACCTGACTGCTTGCCTGAAAGGATCTCTCTAGTTTTACACAATGTTTCGTCAAATGATGAATCTGGGATTAGAACACGGGTCTCCAGGTTCCAAGACAAGCAGTTTCTTGTTTTTTTCTTTAAACAAGTAAAGAAGAACCAGTCTGGTCGCTACGAGCAGGAGTTCCCTTACATCTCACCTTGCGGCAGGGAGAGGAACTTCATACGCTGTGATGATCTCCCCATCGTCTTAACCCAACTCCTCCGTGATGAGGGCCCCGACGAAGAACGCCTGTCTTTCTGCGGTTGAGGAGACCGACTTACAGTGAAGTTTGAACCAGAGAAGCTGGTGATGTTGCCTGAAAACGGACGTGTTTACCACCCTGCCCCTGAGAAAACTGGTGGAGTGGGATTGGTGAAGTCTGCGCTTGCCTTCGAACTTAGTTCCTTCTTTGAATACAGAGAAGGCCCTAGCAGTCCACCAACGCATTTCCAATGGAACAGTAGACGTTACAACCTCACCAACGAGTTGTTGCCACTGCTCAGTGTTGAAAAAGACGTGTAAACAGTAAAGGAAAGGCAGCTGTGATAAACCAAAGGCTCTGCAAACCAGATTTTAAGTTAGATTGTTCAGGGTGGAGGGGTAAACAATAACCGATATTAAATGCAAATTACAGTCACATTCTTTTTGAAAATTCTCAAATTAAACACGTTGATCCCTGTTAAAAAAACAAAACAAAAAAACATGGCGTATTAGATCCACTTCTACTTAGCGATTTTCAGCCTTGCTGGGGTTGTCTTTTGTAACGCGAGGCGCACGCTGATGTTATGTTTTTTGGGGCCGCGCTTGCATTTTTTCTAATTAAAATCGGCACAACTGCTACTGCGCTTTATATTTGCCATATATTTGGCAGCCGCGTGCTTTTGCTGCCTGTCAACATTTTTTTACAGAAACAAGCTCCCTTTAAGGCAAGCGCGGCACCCGATCCCCATCGCATGCTCCCTGGACGTGCCCATCCAGAGGAGAGGCATGTATATGTAATTCACAGAAGAATTGTTGGTCGTGTCGACAAGTAACCCTGTAACTGTTTATATTTCACCTTATCTGGATTTAACCCTCACATGGCAGACTAGTTGCACCCCCATTCACTTTCGGGTTTCTAGCACATGATTAATCCAGGATGGGGAGTCTGTTTTCAGTTTCCATCACTCTAAACGTGCCTGAGTAACCTTGCGTTACTTAATAATATCACCTACGATCCCAATTTTCATTCACCACCAGGCTGTGCGCACGCGTTTGGTCTCGGGATTCATTCATTTTTCAGTAAGTGTGGGTTATTTATTCCTTAACCCCAATTTTTTTCTCTCATTGTTGGCATGTACTGATTTCCTGCAAACGTCTTGGCTGTTCTAGTCGGTTTCGGACCTGCTCTACTACCGCGATGAGCACAACGAGGGTGACAGGGCTTTGGGGGCTGGGGAAAGTCAGCACTGGCGCTTGGGGGGCAAATAAATAGGGCAGTTTTGCACTTCCCAGTAGCTCCTGCAATATTACACTACAGTTAACTTGATAACAGAGAAGGAATCATGACAACAGTGAAATGGACTCTCAGTCCAACCCTATGATCTTTCAGCAGAACAACATTTTTTGTTTAGATCTCTATGTTTGTAATCTGTCTCTGGTAACGGTGTCAGTTTCCAAGAAAGTATCTCTTAACTGTTAGCACTTGTACTACGTGTGCATTTCACATTAAGGTATTGTAAAAGCTATTAAACATAATGGGTGTAGAAACTTTGACAATGAACAGTTTTTTCCCCCTGAAAAGCAGCCATTTCATTTTGCATTTCAAGTGTATGGCCGCCAACTCTGCTGCACCTGCTTGTGTTGCACGGTCTGTATCTAAGATGGTGTATATTCTCTTGCAGTACACGTAATTCTTCTGTTGAATAACAAGTAAGTTGGTATCACATTATACGATTTGCATTGGTAAATACTTTTTTTTGCATTTACATTTGCAGTAATAATTGATCTCTGTTGGGTAACTCTCTCCTACCAATGTATTCCTTAACCTCTTTCCCCTATTCATTCCCCGAACAAATACCTTTATTTTTAGTGTCATAGCGTGTTAGCCTGTATAAGGTTATACGTTTGTCACCTTTCACTGTATTCAACTCCTACAATATAGAATAGTGCAAAAGCAACTTCTTTTGCACATCCCTCACTGGTCTTTAAATAGTAACTAACGTGATGACATTTTTTTGCCAATGATCTTAGGACGTTTTCTCATAACAAGCTTTATATGCTTTCACCTGATGCATGCTGGAAATTGTAGTGTGACACAGGCTTTCTTTGTAAACCTCTGTTACACGGAGGGTTTTATTGGTATCACAGTACACAGGTTGTACGTGATTGATGGCATGTTAGAAGCATGTCTGCAAACCATTAGCAGTGCTGACAGAACTAACTTGTGGACACAGGTTCCTTTACTCTATCCTGCATGTTGAACTCCCCCGCCTTACAGAAGTAACAGTAAATCTTGTAGCACCCAGGATAATGTGCTGCATGCCTAAATACTTATAAGGTCCCAAAGGCAAGACATCTAGTCTTGATTCCACCTTATCCCTCCTTCTTCTACCAACCTGCACTTCCTGTCTCTTTCTCTCTGTTCTTTTTCACCCCTGATTTCCACTGTTTCCTCTCCATCCTCTTTCCTTCCTTTCTCTTTAAATAGGTCAAATAATCACTCCACAACAAACAAACAAAAAGCATTGGCATAGCCAATAGGTCTCGCCTTTGGGACCTTATAAGTGTTTAGTTATCCAGCACAATATCCTTGGTGCAACAACATCAAGTGTTGCATGGCTAAACACTTATAAGGTCCCAAAGGCGAGACCTATTGGCTATGCCAATGCTTGTTTGAGAGTAGGCAGTGGTCCACCTTGGCCGGGTGCAGCCGAGGTGTTAAATAAACGGGGGCTGACCGCTCGGGTCAGTCCTGAAGCAGTAACTGCCACGTACATGTGATTCATTAGTGCCCACCGAGTGAGTGGTTTGGCCTGCGCTGATTACCTGCCTGTCTGGGGTCTAACCCCAGTACACTGGCAACGAGGGCTGTCTGAGACCCAGGGTCTGTGGTCTATGATTCTACTCACAGGGTTCTGCAAGTCCTCACGCAGCATTGCCGGGCAAGCCCAGTGAACTCTGCTGGAGACCGCCCACTGAAATGACTGCTGGGCACGTCTCGGGGAGTGCAGGGTGCGTCTGCTGCTCCTGCGCAGAATCCAAAAAAGAGTGTCTGCACCACCTGGTGAGCCCCGAGGCACCACTCTCCCCTGTAAGGCACCTTCTGACTGGGGAAGGCTGCCACCGCGCTACAAGCCACAACGCCACCTGATGGCGAAAGACCCACATCCCACTGCCACTCCCCGTGTATCCTGGAGAACAGGAGGACCTTGCTGGGCCCAAACAGTGTCACTGCTGCCTGCTCACACGGCAGCTCATCTGAAGATAACAAACACATAACAACTGGTAAGAAGGGGAACTCATATTCAGAACTGACAACCCCTCCATATAAACCTGGTTTCTACGCCTAGGGATGGCAGATGATGCACAGGCTGCAGTGCCCCACAAGGTGGGCCCAGGCCACAGCATGGCAGCTGTGGGGGCAGGCACAAGCTCTCCTTTGGCCGTAGGAGCGCTGACCCCTTACAGACCCGGCTACCACTGCCCCCAGATGGTAGATTTGGGTGGGGCAGCTGGAGAACTACTTTAGGGCCACAAGAGTCAATGAGGTAAAGAGTTCCCTTCTATTGCACTTTGTGGGGGAAGAAATATATACACAGTTTCGGCACCTCCCAGACATTGATGACTATGACGCCGCAATCACCGCTCTCAATGCACATTTTGACTCCCAACTAAATCCCGATTTCCAATGCTTCAAATTGCGCCAGGCCTAGCAGCGAGAGGGGGAATCAATGGACAATTTCTACCCCCGTCTCAGGGCTCCGGCGAGCACCTGCACAGACAACGACCAGCAAAAGGCGGTGAGGGCACAACTCATACAGGGGTGCAGATTGGCCAACCTGCAGAGCCTTATCATCAGACAACTGGGAATCAAGCTGTACGACATGCTCATTCTCGCTCGCACATACGATTTATTCAGCGCAAGGGTGGAAGAAATGTAAGTGGAAGTGGCACTAAACCAAGGGGCAGAACTGCCCTCCAGCACCAAAATGCCAGCTATCAAAACAGAAACAGTGGATGCCATCCAGACCAAACCCCGGTCTCACTGAGGGAAAATCTGGACTGACTCTGAAACAGCATGCAGGAACTGAGGGATGGAACCACACCCGCAGACAAATACCCAGCGGCAGGACGCACATGCTTGACTTGCAACAAACCCAACCACTTCGCAAGGGTCTGCAGAAGCAGTGACTGGGGCTGCAATGCCCACGGTCAGGAGGGCACCGACGAAGGTCATTTGCCACCTGTCCATAGGTGATCACTCACAGCTCAGTGGTAAAAGGGGAGAGTGATGGAGAGAAAGGGATTTTGAAGAGGAGGACCCTGATGGAGAGGGGGTGTTCATCATCTCATATAAAGCTCCAGTGTCCCGAGGGCAACACCCACTGCCGGTTTGAAACATCATAATCACCGGCACAATGATAGAAGCCCTCGTCGATACGTGTGCCTCCGTCAATGTGATGAACCATCACCAATATTACCAACTGCGCCCGCAGCCACCTCTACGAGCTTTACGCACCTAAATATATGCCTATGGAGACACAGAACCACTCCCGTTGGTGGGAGCAATGGATGCCACCATTAAACATGGAGATAGGGAAGTCACAACCATGTTCCAAGTGACAATAGATGGAGAAGGGACCCTGATTGGCTGCAGCATGGCCGAAGACCTGGGGCTAGTCTACTTCACCAAGAAGCCAGGGGCAATACGGCTCTGCATAGACATGAGGCTTCCCAGCCGGGCTATTCATGGGGAACGGCACATTACCCAATGATGGAGGCCATCATAGCGGACCTGAACGGGGCAAGGTGGTTCTCGAAGCTCGATCTGAATGCCGAATACCACCAACTAGTACTTCATCCAGACAGTCGTTACATCACTACATTCTCAATGCCCTAGGACTTCGAAGATACAAGAGAATGCAATCTGGGAAAAACTGTAGGGGCTGGAAGGGGTCCTCAGTATAGTTGATGCATGGTGATAAGAGCAGCGTGCCCGTGAGCACTGACAGTTAAGGACATCCAGCGGGCCACTGACACGATGATGGCCTCAGAAGAGTAGCAGAGGCCATCGACAACACAGGGAAACTGTTCCTTAAAGATGCTAACCAATGGGACCCAGCAGAGAAAACCTGGCTGTCACCCCTATGGAGAATAAGGGAAGAGCTGAGCTCCATGGCAAGAGCCATCATAATGCAAGGCCACCATATCACTGATCCTAAGTCACGGGAGGACCGAATGATTGACTTGGTCCACGAGGAGCACCAAGGGGCTGAGAAGACTAAGGCCCGAATGAGGGGAAAGGTGTCGTTCCTAGGTATAGACACCAGAGTGGAAGAGGCCGTGCAGCAGTGTCTGACCTGTCAGATCATGGGAACCCTGCCGCGCAGGCGATTGTTGCCACGGAAGACACATCAACAACTTCCTGGGTGCAGATCAGTCTGGACTTTGGGAGCTTCCCCAACGGCAGGTTAACCATGGTCATGGTCGACGACTGGTCCAAGTACCCAGTCGTAGAGTTGGTAACCACGACGGCATTTTCCAATGTGAAGCCCCCACTGGAGAAGGCCTTCATAGCATATGTTCCACCAGAGACCATCCGGACAATGGGCTCCCTTTTCAGGGCACTGAGGTTCGGGAGTAACTGGAGGCCCTTGGAATCAAGCACCAGAAAATGACGCCTCAGTGGCCACAAGTCAACGGCACTGTGGAGAGATTTATGAGGACCTTGAATAAAGCTTTACGCATTGCAGTAGACCAAATCACAGACCTGGAATGGAGTTTGCTCCAATTTCTGAGGGTGTACCACAACACCTTTCGCTGGACAACCCAGTGCACCCCATTGGGGCTTTATGCACCCCCAGGGGCACTTTGGTATTACAAAAGGGGCTTTAGGCGCTTGTGCGTCCCCTTCTGTAATACCGAAAGCGCTGGCGCTCATACTGAGCCAGCGCTTCCTCAAAAGGGTGTCCCCTCATTTGCATGGGGGCGTGGCCACATGCAAATGAGAGAATCCCTTTGCCTTTGTACCCGCGCTGATTACAGGCGCTGATTACAGACGGGGGTGCAGCGGCAAAGAAGCTGTCAGGAGGCGCACTGATAGTGTGCCACCTTAAAGGTGGCACACGCTCTCAGGAGGGGGGAAATGGGGTCCTATGGAACCCCCAGACTTCTCCTTGCTGGTGGGTGCAGTCAATCACTGCACCTGCCTGCAGGGAGATCTCCAATCCCCCTTCAAAGTGCAGGTGGGTTGCCGACTGCACTGTGAAAACACGTAGCGGCTTCAAAGCAGCCGCTCCGTTTTTCACAGGAATGCGCTGTCTCCCGGGCAGCGCGAGTTTGTGGCTGCCCTGGAGGCAGCGCATTCATGCTAATACGGCGCATTTTAATTGTTTGTGCTGGGTGCACCTTTTAAAAGGTGCACCCGACGCAAACAATGAAAATGCGCTGTTTGTATAATACGGCACCTGATGTTTCAAAGGCATGTAAAGGAAGCATCCCAACCGGCCCAGGCTGGAGTCCGGCCACATTGGATGTGAAAGTCACGCAAGTAAGGCGCAGGGAAACCAACGTAAGAGCCAGTTAGGCAAGGAAGGCCGTGGAAAGACATATAGACATGGGGGACCAAGTCCTGGTGAGGGACCACCACCTGAGATGGAAGTTCCGCACCCCATTCAAGAGAGGAGCGTGGACAGTCACAAAAGTTAATGGTACTATGATAACCACTCAGTGAGGTCATGAGTTCAGCACATGAAACATCTCATGTTTCGGCCAACTGATGCACGCAAGAGAGAGGATGAAGAGGACGAGGACATACTGGGGACCGGTGGCCCCCAACTACGGGCTCAGAGAGTGAATGTGACCCACATGGGTAGAGTCAGGCCAGATCCCACAACACTGGCAGTGCCAATGGCGCCACTGGGCAGGAGAAGCCACTCATATGGACTGAGACCCAATCCTAACCCCAGTCGGAGACTCCGTGATTTTGTGTGTGCCTGAGTCGATGTGGTTCCTGCCATCTAACGTTGGATGGGATGTACTGAGCCACACAGGCGATACAATATGCCCTGATGTCAGCACGCACCACCTTGAGCGGCGCAGCCGAGGTGTTAAATAAACGGTCAGCCCGACCGCTTGGGGTCAGTCCCCAAGCAATAATTGCCGTGTGCGTGTGATTCATTAGCGCAGCACAGTGAGTGGTTTGGCCTGCGCTGATTCGCTGACTGGCCGGGGTCGCACCCCAGTTTTGTATCACGATGCGATACTTGTGTTGGGCGAGCCCATTTGACTGTACCTTGGGCCCGGGGTGAAAGTGGTTAACCCCCGGCCACGTGAGTTTATTGGTTTAACCCACGCTGCGCGGGTGCGTAAATAAATAGTTGTGCGCGTGCGCGAACGGGAGGAGAGCCGCCCGCGCACCGACACAAGAAACTGCATCCCTGCCTCCTCTCTTTATTTCTGCGGCCTACACAGCGCCGATTTGCACGGCACCGCCCTATCGGCATCCCTTTTCTGCCGCGCACTCTCCTGACTGTCACGAGTGCAGTGGCAGACATAACATTGGCGACGAGGGTGGGATCAAAATATCGCAGCATCGTGTTACTGGAGAGGGCGTCTTTGGTGGCTTGAAAAGCGACCTCCTGTTCTGGACCCCACGACCATGGGGCGGATGCTTTGGTGAGTTCTCTCAGGGGGGTGGTGAGCGAGGAGAGATCCTTGATAAAGCTACCACAGTAGTTTACCATTCCCAGAAAACTGTGCATTTCCGTTATGTTGGTGGGAGCTGGCGCCTCTTTGATGTCTCGGACTTTGTCTGGATCCGGAGCAACTCCTTCTGCGGAGAAGACGTACCCAAAGAATTGCAGTTTCCTTTGAAGAAACTCACACTTCTCTTTGTGCAAGGTAAGTCCCGATTCTTGAATTCTCTGGAGCACCTCTCTGAGTCGAGCATTGTGTTCGCCTACGGACTTGGCATGGACCAGAATATCGTCGCTCACATTGACGACTCCTGGGAGATCCGCAAGGAGCTCTTGGATCGTGTTCTGAAACACTTCAGCAGCGCTGGAGATTCCGAAGCTCAAACGCTTATAGCGTCTCAGTCCGACATGTGTGGAGAAAGTTGTTATGTATCAGGACTGTTCGTCAAGGACTAACTGGTGATACCCCGCTCTTAGATCAAGTTTAGAGAACCAGCTGGCTCCGCTGAGTTCCACGGTCAGGTCATCTATGGTGGGTGTCAGGTGTCTCTCACTCTTGATGGCAGTGTTCGGGATTCTCATATCCACACATATCCTGACTTCCCCTGGCTGTTTTGGCTTTCTTGCGACCACTATCAGAGACACCCAGGGTGTCGGACCGTGTACCTTCTCGATGATTCCAGCTTCTTCCAGCTTGCACAGCTCCTTTTCGACGAGTGGTCGTAGATGAAAAGCGACCCTCCTGTGCCGAAGAGCAACCGGTTGTACCAAAGGATCAATGTGCAGGTGTATTTGTTTGTCGCGCAGGCACCCGATGCCGTAGAATACTTGCGTAAATTCATCCAGTATCTGGCTCACGCCCTCTTGATGGATGCCAAACGCAAAAATGACAATCCCTAAAGCTTCAGCTGACTTGCAGCCCAGCAGCATGCCATGCCCCTCTTCAGTCACATACACCAGAGCGTCCACCTCGTGCTGGTCATACGCTATTGTGGTTTTGAATTTTCCTTTTATGACTAGAGGCTTTGTTTGGCCATATGCAAACACATTTACCTTGGCCGGCGTCAACGCTGGAGGAGACGGCATTTCTCTGTATGCTTCCCAGGACATAATGTTTATGGTGGCACCCGTGTCGATCATTGACTGCTACGGAGCAAAGATACTCCCAGATTGAGAAGGAAGCCATCGCCATACACTGGGGGTGCAGGCACTTCCATTTGTATGTCTACGGAAAACCATTTCTCGCCACCACTGACCACAAGCCGTTGATCCTGCTGTTCACTGGGACGGCGTCATAACCTCCGCCGCGCATCGAAAAATGGATGCTGCAGTTGCAGGAGTATATCTTTAAGATTGAGTACCAGCCAGGAACAAGTAACCCA
This sequence comes from Calotriton arnoldi, assembly GCA_963921515.1. Lineage (NCBI taxonomy): Eukaryota > Metazoa > Chordata > Amphibia > Caudata > Salamandridae > Calotriton > Calotriton arnoldi. The sequence goes on along the minus strand of CAWUFW010006845.1, from coordinate 432,487 downwards.
GCGGACTACCTCTCACGCCATCCCAGAAAAGCAACCATCAGTGAAATGGAAGAGGCCGAGGAGACGGAAGAGTACGTCCGATACATCGCGGACAGATCGCGCCCGCTACCGCTCTTTCTGGGTGAACTATGCCAAGCGACGGCCCAGGACGAATGCCTGCAGAAGGCAGTGGAGGCTGTAAGAAATAACCAGTGGCACCACCTCCGAAACCACGGAGTCACCTTCACTCCGGAAGCACGAAGAATCCTGGACAGCCTGTATCTCGTGAGGCATGAACTGAGCGTTGATCCACATGGATGTCTCCTCCGAGGACATAGACTGGTTATTCCATCCGCTCTCGTGGACAGGGTAGTGGGACTTGCACATGCCGGTCATCAGGGCATGGTAAAAACCAAGAGTCGGTTGAGGACCAAGGTCTGGTTCCCTCTGATGGACGGGAAGGTGGAAGAAACCATAAAATCATGTCAGTGGTGTCAGGCCACCGGGGACCCGAATCCTCCGGCACCCATCGTGACTGAACGATGACCTGAAGGTCCGTGGATGAGCGACAGCATGAATTTTGGAAGTCTCCCCGACGGAAGGCACTCCATGGTGATCATCGATGATTACTCAAAGTACCCAGAAGTAGAGATTATCTCGTCTCTAAGTGCGGGAGATGTCATCACCAAGCTGGAGAAAGTGATAGCCACCCATGGGCTCATCAGAGAACTTAAGACTGACAATGGCCCTCCGTTTCAGGGTCAAGAGCTTGCATCCTATCTGTCATCTCAAGGGATCCGGCACCGGAATATAACCCCCAAGTGGCCCCAGGCCAATGGTGAAGCGGAACACTTTATGAGAACTCTGATCAAGGTGATCCGAATCGCTGTTGCCAATGGGGAGTCAGTGGAACAATCCATCTATTCGTTTCTCAGAGACTACCGCCAGACTCCGCATGTCACTATGGGGAGAGCCCCGGGACACTTATCAATGGGGAGAGTAGTGAGGGACTCCATCCCACACCACCCACAGTGGATCCCGGAAGGGGTGGATGAACCGGAGGTACACAGGCGGCGACAAAGAGCAAATGATCAAGTCAGTGCCCGCCGTCGAGTGGAAAATTCCAGATTGCAGCTAGGAGACCTGGTGTTAGTCCAGGACAGGCATCCTGGCAGCAAGTTCCGACTCAGGTTTGAAAAGGATCTGTGGCGCATCACTCAGATCCGTGGGACTCAAATAACAGCAACAAGAGGCATTGAGCGGATAACCCGAAATGTGTCCGCCTTCAAGAAATTCCACGGGAACTGTGACACTGGTGTGAGTCAGTCTAATGGGACTGTATGCGAATCAGACTGGGAGGACAAGCCTGCTGGAGAATGCCCCCGGGACCAGTCTGAAGCCCGAGGCCAAGATTCCGATGGGCCGGATCGGGCTCGAGCTGCCCCTGAGAACATGGCAGCGCCAGACACTAGCGTCAGGGCCCAAGGGGGTCGCAGCCGTTATGGTTTGAGAAGCAAACCCGAACCTTCCAGCCGGCTGAAAGATTTCCACTGCTAGCCAGACATGTCCAAGGACTGGGGTCATCAGAAGCAGGTTTGGTGTGTCCACCAGTGGTGTTATTAATAAAGTTTGATGCCTGTTTTTGTTTTGGGGAGGAATGTTATATCGCGATGCGATACTTGTGTTGGGCAAGCCCATTTGACTGTACCTTGGGCCCGGGGTGAAAGTGGTTAACCCCCGGCCACGTGAGTTTATTGGTTTAACCCGCGCTGCGCGGGTGCGTAAATAAATAGTTGTGCGCGTGCGCGAATGGGAGGAGAGCCGCCCGCGCACCGACACAAGAAACTGCATCCCTGCCTCCTCTCTTTATTTCTGCGGCCTACACAGCGCCGATTTGCACGGCACCGCCCTATCGGCATCCCTTTTCTGCCGCGCACTCTCCTGACTGTCACGAGTGCGGTGGCAGACATAACACCCAGCACAGGAATAAGGCAGTAATATTAACCCCTTGACCGCGATCGGAATTCCGCTCGTGTGCTGGACATTCCGATCGCGGGTGTGGTCGTGACGAGCTCAGCTCGTCATGCGCACAGCGCTACCGCGCAGCATGACGAGCTGAGCTCGTCACGCGCATCGAAGGGGTTAAATAAACTAGGACAATGCAATAATGTTAAAGTGAGCTAGGTTGCAGTTAACTGATAACCTCTTCAGGCAGAAAAGACATTGCGTGAAAACCACTTGTTGATTTTCTTTACATCATGCGTATTTGTCTTTCTACCGGTCCTGCCTATTTGCGCTTCCTGCCCATAGCATTTCAAGAGGAGGCAGCCAGTGACGCCTGCAATGGAAAAGGCATTGTTTTCACCCCATTGAGCAATGTTTGCAGCGGGCTCTCAGAGGTTTACCCACGGCTCTCAGGCACTCCTGTATCATCACGTAGGTGCAGCTGAGGAAACTGTTTTCACAAGAGTAAACAGTGCCTCTGCTTGCACGCCAACCCGCTTGTCAGTTCCTGGCAATAAATATGTATCATTTGTTTTTCCTCATACTGTACATTTGTAAAACCCAGTTGACATTACTGGCTCCAGCACACAGTCACACTACTTATCTTCCAGTGGCAACTCTTGAGCAGCCAAGCTCTTGCACCGAGATTGTCCCCTCAATTTCACCTTTAAAATCTGGTCTCGAAGGCATATGTAAGTGTGCTGCGACTTTCGGGGAGGTAGGTGTGCAGTGGCTATGCTGTGAGTACATGTTGCATAGTATAGCAAGCACATATGTATTGATATGAACACAGATCTCCCATTGTTATATTTCAAGAGTGAGTAGCTCTTCCAGCCCTTTTTAGGTCTGTTGACAGCTGTCTGTAAGACTAATTGTAACCTATGCTTTAAACCTTTTTATACCTGGAGTTGGCTTTGGATCCACCCAGAGCAGTATTCCCTCCCACGTCATGCTGTTGGCTGTTTGGTGTATCATTCCACCCACTTACGGTGCTTTCATTGGAAATCAAGAGGTACTATTTTACATTTGAAAAGTAAACTCAATCATCTCGCTGTTTGTTACATTCATTTATTTATCTGTTTTATGAATTCTGTATAGAAAACCATCCATTTTTTCTACTTCGCGCCATTAATGGCAAAGTCAATAGGGCTGGCTTTAATGTGTTAAACAGCATTTGATCATACAGTGCAAGTGAACAGTAATTCTGAAAGCCTGTGCGTACACGTTATAGCCAGACCTGTCTGATTTGCTAATGTTTGTTTTAATTTGCATTCCTGCATTTGCAGCATTGCAATAACTCCTGGTCTTCTTCCTCAAGCCAGGCCTTTCACCTTCTCACTGCCTCACTGTAAACATTTTTTAAATCCCCTTTACGGTCTTGCCCTAAGGAGTGTAAAACTCATAGCACAACATAGCATCACACTACATAGTTGAGGCATAGACACTACGCAGTCTAACTTAAATGAACAAAACTCGCAGCACACAGAAAGGTTTCAGATATTAAGATATCATAAAGGATTCGATGCAAGGGGGTAAAAAGCTAGAATAGTGAACCCTTCTCGGAGTGGAAACTTTGGGCACAATGCGGAATACTACTCCTCAATTCATTGCACACATTCATTCAGTCTGTCGTAGGGTGGTAACCTGCATACAAACGTCCCAGTATCCTTGACCAGTCCTCACATGCTCACGACACTTCATGACCTCTTTCTACCAACCACTTCCGGGTCCATGGAAGAGGAGAATGAGAGGGGCATGTGATACCCGTATGTTGTCCAAAGAAGATGCCAACACTGGCTAGACTTCTCATCATGGCTGCCACACTGGCAATGACTCGGAGCCAGCATCCCCCCTGTAGCGCTGCAGTAGCTTCCACGTGATTGCACCAGCACATCTCACCAAGGATACCGCACTTTGATTGACATGGTAACGTCACTCCTCACAGTGACTCTTATACTCTTTATGGAGCTGTCTGGCAATTCTTATCAGTCCTTTCATACTGTGAATGAGACAGCAGGGAGTAGCTATCAGCGGTGCAGCTGGTGCAGTGGCACCGGGGTCCAGAAGTGGGCAGTGCCCTTACTACGCTGCTTCTGTTTATCTGGCAGGCCCCCAGCGGGCTCGTGTGACCTTCCTCTTCCACACGGGTTTGGGGAAGGAATTACTCTCACAGAGAGTGAGAGGAGCCCCAGAAAGGCTCAGACAAACCCAGAAAAGAGGCAACAATAAGAGAGCAGCCAAAAGGAACCAGAAGCTGTGCACAGAGTCCATCACGAGGATGATGGCAGAGGAAAAAGGAAAGGAAGAGAAAGAAAGACGGAGGCAACCAGGAGAAGGTAAAAGATTGGAAGAAAAGAGAGGAAGGCAAGTTAAGTGAAGAAAAGAGCAGAGCAGACATGAGTCAGAAAGAAAGAAGAGAAGTGGGAGCAAGGATGTGGAAATAGACACAAGAGCCTGAAGGAGAGAACAGAGACTGTGAGAGAAATGGAATGAAGAGGATCAGAAAGAGAGAATGGAATAAAAAACGGGAAGGGACAGAAATCGAAAAAGAAGATCTGCAGGACCAAATGTAAAGAACGAGAAGAAAGAGTAAATAATGAAGGACAGAAGTAACGGAAGTAAAGAGATGGAAACGGAAGAGGGCGACTGGAGACCAAAGAGGGAAGGAGAGTGAAGAAAGAGATTTGAGAAGACCTGCCAAGTCATCCACAATTTCGTGGGGGCACCTGATTTCCGTGGTTAACACCTGCATACTCGCAGAATTCCAGAGTGACCCTTAAAAACAGTAGTCTGAGGTTAGGACCCACCGGTCACTGTGATATCAGCAAGGGCTGATCGAGCGGAGCTGTGGACAGGAGAATCCTAAGCCTTCCTGAGTAGCTGGGTCTCAGCGCCAGAGACAGTGTGATTCGAAACTATACACTGAGAGGTCGGAAGGGACGGAAGCAGCACCGAAGTGCTCTTGAATTTTAAAATGAGGACTCACCCAAGAGGTCATGTCAGGTGCTGCTGGTGTAAAGTAATCAGGCCCAACCCTTCCAGCCTCCTGGGGAAATGCCCGATGCCCGCTACGGCCAGTCCGGCCCTGGAGGGCATGGTTGGTTCCCGGCAGGCGATCCCTCTCTGAAAGCAGCCCCTTAACCTGAAGTCCGCTGGGCATGTGCCGGAGTGGTATAGTGGCCGCTATGGCCCTAGCAGCAGGGGAATAACGCAGGCCCCTGTAGCCTCTGCGGTGCACGGGGGCCCCAACCCTTCAGGGGGCCCCCCAACACTTCAAAGGCGCCCCCTCCAGGCCAAGGTCAATGAATGTCTGTGAGACATGGGAGACTTTGGGGCCTCTCATCATTCTGTGGGTCGGGATCATTTTGTGTTACCCGCTGCCTAGCAGGTAACAGAGGAAGAAGCGGCTGCTGTGGAAGCAGCTCTGCTGAGTCAGATGCGGACCACATGCCTGATAAGAAGGAACAGATGGGAGTGGGACTCTGCAGGAAAACACTCTCTCCAGCCCAGCAAGACAAGTTTGAACTCCTTGTAGAAGGGAACGGCACGTGTTGTGTACATGAGGCAGATGTCTGTGTTAGAGTCAGCGACTGGACAGGGTAGGACCAGGGAAGACACTGTCTGCAGGCTCACTGGATGCAATCCACCGGGCCCTTCTATAGAGCATATATATATTTTTAAATTGGTAGCAGAGTGGCCCAGATGCGTGGCGTTTTCTAAAATTGTTGTTAATATAGTTTTTTATATTTACATTTGATATCACATGAACATGTAATAAAACCTCATGAAAATTAAAGGAATTGGTTAAAACCCCAGAGACAAAATGTGAAGTTTGCTCCTAGGCGAATAATTCTATAATAAACCCTCAGCTGGCTGCGTAATTTTTTTTTCTGCAGCTTCATTTGAAATCAAAGCGAGATGAAGACATATATGCTACCCCTTCAAATATGAACCATCTGCAAATCACTGGCGACATGCGGCATTCCAAAACAGAGGAAAACATGACAAGTTTCCAGACCCAAGTGTGCAAGCTCTACATCTCTTTTCAGACAGCGTTTATATATTCCCGTGCAGTCCAAACAACAAACTCAGTTACATTTAGGGACCCCCAATAGGATTAGAGATCCGAGGAACAGGGAGGTTTTCCCTGGATCATCCAATTTGGTAAAAAGGAAAGCCAGATGTTTAACCTGCACCTTGTGATGCTGAAGTCTGCAACTTATCAACTGGACCACTTTTCTATGTCTCATTCTCCTCCCTTTCCTTTACCACATTAAATCAAAAGAACGAAGACATTGTCTGATAGGTATGTAGTGGAGTGGAAGAGGCCAGTCAGCCTGTGTGCAATATTCTTCCAAGGTGCACATAATTTTTTACCAAGTTTAAGTTTTCTACTAGAGGCTCCTAACCGCCGATTCCACACCTTATAATATTCCCTAGGCGTCAGACTAGATCCAGATAATCTTGAGCAGTACCTCTGTGCTCTGGCTGGTGGTGTCAGTCGACTCCCCGTCTGTATCATCTGAGTCGGAAGTGACATTGCGGTGCCCACATAAGCACCACTCCAGTGCACTAACATCAATTGATTTCTTTCCGCACCAACAGCTCAAATCCAGAAACCTAACAGTTATTTTTCGACAAAGGATTTTGACCTTATGTTGTCCCTTTTCTCAAGCATTGCTCCCAGTGTGCTAGTGACAGGTCCCCCACTAAACCTACATGGTTTCAACCTTGTGGGGGAATGTCACACACAAATGTCTGTGTCTGTATCTCATTTGGTCTGTCTCTGGCACCTGGGGTTGGGACACGACCCTAAGGCCTGTGCTGAGTGCAAGTCTGTGCACCCTAAGGCGACTCGCGGATGGGCGATGAATATCTGGTGGCATGGCAGAAGAGGGCTGTGTGTCATTCCCAGTCCGATTCCCAAAGCCAATCTCAGGGCCGCTATGGAGCCTTTCCTGTACATGTTCAAGTCAAGTAAGTCGAAGAAGCACCAGAAAAAGAAGTTGAAGCGCTCTTTGGCTTCCCCACTAAGTACCATGCTTTGAGGCCCTGCTCCCGCACTCCACTTGCAGAGCTGGCGTCAGTATGAGGGCCCGCTCCGTGCTAGCCTGAATTCCCTGGTGACGGAGTGATGCCCTTGCAATTAAAGGAGCTTTATAATGCCATACATGCCATCTTTGGGCCACCGACTCCCTCTGGTGCGCCATTAGGCCCCACAGAACCATGAGGTGCCCCGGCTGACTTACCGCTGGTGAATTCACCCTTCGACACCAGCCAGGCCCTCTGGATCCACTCCGGACTCGGGGCTGATGCTGCTATGGGTGCCTTCTTCAATTCCGGCTCAATTAATTCCAGCACTGTCCCTGTCTCCACTGGCGACGCTCAACAACGAGACCATCATTATCCTCAACTCTGATCCGGGGCCAACCTGGTGTAATTTGACGTCGACGCTGGTGCCGTCCAGGCTCTCCCTGTCATGCCTGCCGGTCACACGCACGCCCAGCAAGCTACAAAGATGGCCGGTCCCCGCTAGCACGCATGCGCGGGTACCGGCAGATGAGTTAAAATCCTCTCTGATCCCGAGTGGAGAGTTGGAGACGCTTCGTGTTCCAGCTTCGGGATAGAGAGTGTTCCTCTTCCGGGTCACTTACCGTCTCTTCCGGGTTGTCGTCCGTCCGGCGTCGGCGTCCTCCCTCGACGAGTTGTTGTCTTCGCGTCTGCAGTTCCCTTCCGTTCCTGGCAGCTTTCCTGAACTATATTCCGCCAGCAGTATTCTTCAAATCCTGGGGATATTTCTCCTGCAGAGAAAATAAAAGAGAGAAGGAAAAGCTGCATGACTCTTCTATGGTAACAGCGCTTTTAGCGCTGAATTGATGTTATTTTCTATTGAATCCTCAACATTACTTATCTGATTCAGGCTCCGTGTCTGTGGAGATCTGGTTTGCTCCAGCTGCTGTTTAGCACTTGAGTATTCCTGAAAGTTAAGGAATATTGTTAGGTCTGCGTGAAGGTAAGGTGGATGTTATACTGTGTACAATAGAGTATCACATGAACCTTATGATATTTTAAGTTGTAAGTCACCTTTATTCAGTCATCATATGCACATAGGTGGGTTTCAGTACAGTCTACCTTATACCTTTTCCTGTTCATTACTCATAACTCTGAACACTTTAATTCTAATTCTTAATTTTCCCCTTTTTAGACATGAACACCCCTTCACTCTCACCAGTTGCCAGAATTCACGGAAGAAGGGAATTATTCAGGTAGTTTACAAACATGCATAGAAAAGCTTAGACTTTAGGATTAGAATTTTCCTGTATACTTACCTTTTTCTGTCCTTTTATTTAACAGAGATCTCTCTTGGCTGACTGGTTCTGTCCCAGAGTGGGGTGCGCCGTGGGACCTTTTGTTTCCTTCCTTGTTTTTCCCTTCTTCCCCGGGTTACTGTTGGTACTTTGACTCAGTTGGGTACAATAGGTGACCAGGAGAGGTTGAGGACCTTTCATCTTTTGCATGACGTTCCTGCGGAAAGGTGAGTAGAATCTGACACTCCCAACTCCTGGACTTGCTGTCTTTAGACAAGCCCTTGATACCTGTGGGGGAGAGGAGGAGGCAGAGTGTGGGCCCTTTAAGGAGGACCCTGATCATTATGACTGGTATACGGAGCTGGGTGACGCCAGGGGTCTAGACACCACCCCAGACTCTGGCATGCTTTCCTGTTTGGGCCCTGTCTTGGAAGAAGGTGCATCCTTTGCCACAGTGATGCTCAGGGCAGCAGAGGCCCTTGACCTTCAACTGCTGGCAGTCGAGATCAAGATCAACGTCTCGACTGAAGTGCTTCATCCTGGAGCGAGCTCTGATGAGCCCTTGCTCCCCTTCAGAGAGGCCCTCACCGATGCTCTCCTGAGGGCCTGGGCAAAACCACTCACTGGGGCTCCTGTGCACCATATAGCTGTTAGTTGCCACTGTTGTGCCCCTTGGAGACCTGATCTTCCTCTCTCAGCACCCCTACCCAGAGAGCCTGGTGGTACAGACATCCATGGCCAAGGCCAACCCAAACGCATTCCCTTCCACCCCACCGGTAAGGGAATCCAAGAAGCTGGATACCTTTGAAGTGAAAATGTTCTATTCTGTCAGCTTAGCCTTGCAGTCGGTGAACACCACATTCCTCTTGGGTCGATATTCTCATGCTCTATGGGATTCGATAGTGCAGCTGCTACCCATACGTCCTGAAGAGGGCTGTGCCTTCCTTAACCAAGCCCTGGCGGACGCCGAGATGCTGCAAAGTTCCTCATCAGGTGTGTACTGGACACCATAGACTCTTTAGACAGGGCCACAGCCTCCATGGTGGCGCTTCACCAGCATGCCTGGTTGAGATTCACTGGGACATTCAATCCTCCCTCATTGAGATGCCATTTGATGGCTCTTGCCTGCTTGGCGAAAAGCTGATACAGCACTCGAACGTTTTTGGGAAAACCGAGCCAACGCAAGATCCTTAGGGCTTTCTCTGGCTTCCTGCTCACAGCAACAGTCCTTTTTCCCCTTCCGTGGCTGCGGTCGAGGCTCCTATAGATGTCCGCAGTACCTGCCTTACGCCCCAGCCCAGCCAGTTGTCCAGCCTTTTCGGGGCCAGGGCCGAGGATCCCAGAAAGGACGCTGGAGTCATACTCATTGCGCTCTCCAGTTTTCCGCCCCTCTTGCTGAGCCAGCCACTAAGACACTTTAGTGGGCACTCCATGCCACACAGCCATCCCATTGGAGGCAGGATCTGGCACTATCTGACCCAATGGAGCAACATAATCTATGACAAGTGGGTGCTCTAAATTGTGCAGAAGGATTATGCCCTTCCCTTCGTCGAAACGCCTCCACTTCTGCCACCATCCTCAGAACATCTGACAGAGGACCATCTCTCCTTGCTCCATCAGGAAAGCAGGCTCTGTTGGCCAAAGGAGCCATTAAGAGGGTGCCAGCATCAGAGATAGGGCGTAGTTATTTTTCTTGCTACTTCCTGGTGCCGAAAAATGTCAGAGGCCTCCGTCCCATACTAGATCTGTGCCCTCTCAATACCTTTCTGTGGAATGAGAAATTCAAGATGCTCACATTGGCTCACGTTCTGTCTGCCCTACACCCTGGAGACTAGATGGTAGCATTGGAATCACAGGAGACATACACCAACAACCCTGTCCTGCCGGCTCTCAGTCGTTACCTGCAGTTCATGGTGGGTCATGAGCATTTCCAGTTCACTGTGCTCTCCTTCAGCCTTACCAGTGCCCCTCGGGTGTTCACGAAAGTGATGGCAATGGTTGCAGCACACTTTAAGTGATTACAATCGGTGGCATATTCGGGCTCTGCAGTGGGACCTGAAGTCCCAATGGGCACAGCACACAGGGAAGCTCTCCGACCTGGTCCAGATTTTGAAGGAGGCTGTGAAAGATATACAGTGGTGGCTAATGGATTGCGATTGGGTCAGAGGCAGGCCCCTCTTCCTTCCCCACCCAGAACTGAGAGTGGTGACCAATGCATCTCTTCTGGGGTGGGGTAGCCACCTGGGAAAGCTGAAGATCAGAGGATTCAAGACTCCGGTAGAGGCTCAGCTCCACATCAATCTTCTGGAGTTGATGGTGATTCGCTTGGCCTTGAATACTTTCCTTCCATCCACCAAGGGAAGGCTGTTCCACGTGTCCATGGAATACACTACTGCCATGTGGTATTGCAACAAACGGGGCAGAGTGGGGTCATGGACCCTGTGCCAAGAGCCTCTGAACCTCTGGATTTGGCTGTAGCACTGTGACATTTTCCTGGTGGTACAGCACCTGGCGGGATCTCTGAATGCCACCAGGGCTGACAAACTGGACTTGTGTCCAAGGTTTGGAAGTGCTGATCAAGATTCAGTCCAGCAGTACTCATGTAGCCTTAGGGAGATAAAAGAGAAGGGGGGGGAGGGGGTGGGGTATCTTGAAAGAAGAAGCAGCAGAACAGTTGAGACTGAGGACTGTGCTGAAAGCCCTGTGGTCAAGCTTGCTTCTAACTTCTGACTGTGGGCTCATATCCTAAAAGGTTTCCCTAGTTGTCTGAGAGGTTTTGGAGTGACTAAGAGAAAGTGGTTCAGCATGTAAAGATATGACTCCTGGCTGTAGCAGGAAGCACGGGTTGAGAGGTCTGTGCTTGGTTTTCCCCTGGAAGCTCACTGGGACAATTGAAATCATTTGAGAGTAGCAGCTTGGAAGGTAATTGTCCCTGCCCCCGAATTATATGCCTGTATGGGGCAGAACACTTTGCAGGTAACAGTTGTCTATGCATTTCTGATGCAGGATTAACTTCCATCTCCAGCTATGGGCCATGCAACTCGACTGACCTTAACTTTTACATGTGCAGTGATCCTGGTGGGTATTTATGGTTTTTTTTTGGCACTTTATTCAAAATGTTATACCTTCTGGTGCTCTTTTCATTTCTTGTCATTTTGATCTCGTTTTTTCATTACGCTTTAATCATTTTGTTACTAAATTACTTTGACGAACTGTAGTGATTTCTTTTAAAAAAAAAATTTTTATTGAGCAGGGCATAAGGGGCATAACCTGTAGTGATTTCTTTCTTAACTTTAATGTCATTTTGATGCGACTTTGAAGCTTAACATGCATTTCTCTAAGCAAAAGCTTGCTGCTTTGTGCCATTGCTACTAGGAAGTTAGCCCAAGTTGTTTTTTGTTGAAACTGTGTTTTACCTAACAATGCCATGATTTATGAACTTTGTGTGAGCTCATATCTCATTGTCCGCATAGTTAATGATCCGGAATGTCACACCATTATACATACGGAAGACGAAACGTCAGTGCTTAATTTGTAAAAACAATAAGTGCCAGGGCTCTCGTCAGGAGACCACTCCAGCTTGCACCACACATTGTCCGTGCTATGCTGCCAATGATATTTACAACACTACTACTAACCATCACACTCCTACAAGTGTGACAATTCAGACTATTTCAGGCCCCTAAAGCTATGACAATGGCTTGGGCAGCAGGTAATAGTCCTTTTTAATGTATATTGAAGTAATAATTAACTGTTGTTGTGGTCATCTCTAAATTAGCCAGACAGCGTCACCTTGTGGTAGATTGTCACAAGCGCCGGTGTTGACAATTAAGTGTCGGTGCCGAGCACCGGAAACCACTGGCTCAAATTAGGCACTGCCACAAGGGCTTGGACAGTTGCTGTACATTTTGATCCCAGGAGGTAAGTGTTGATTCTTTTGTTGGAGCGAGAGGTGAAACAAGGCAGTTTACATCTTCTTAGTGATCATAAACAACAATTGTATCTCGGCACTCTGATATTTAACTGGAAAAATTTATAGTAAAGTCATAGAATTTAACTAAATGATCTATACTGAAAGTCCTATAAACGTAATTACTCAATCGATATGTTATATCGAAAACAAAACAGCTATTCCAAATCACTCAAGGAACAATAGAAGAGAAGAGAACATCAAAGAGTGGATATTTTTCTTATATAATTTAATATTATTAAATCCAATGTAAAATATTTGACAATTGGTAATACACCAAAATTGTCTGAAAAGTCACAAAAGAAACCATATATGTAAAATTCACATTGTGTACATAAATTAAAGATTGGTTAAGCACTACATATAAGAGCAATATTAACAGCCAAACTGGAGGTCCTAGTCCTAGGGCCTTCCAGGTAGTGAAAGTTGATAAACAGCCGATGACAGCCGACACGTGTTTCGTTACATATGCGTAACTTTTTCAAGGCTGTAAACGAAAGTGAATAAGGATATGACGCATCATATGTTATTATTACTTCCATTTCAAATTTGGCCATTGCGAAAAGAAGGAATTAAAAGCATGCAATGATGTTCTCTTATACAATTTAAAAAGAAGAATATGTTTATCAATTCGTGTCATATAGGTGAAAGTAACACGTACACAGAAAGCAGCTTTAGGAAAGCCATGATATCCCAGATAGTGACCTAAGAAGATAATAAGTCCAAAAGTGATTTTTAAGAAAGATGAAGGCACGTGAAAAGAGCACGTGAAAGAATCAGGTTCAAAACCACCATGATGTAAAAGAAAGATAGATCATGCTTCAAATCTCTAAGTTTACAAACAGTGTAAGTAAAAGCAAGAGCTTTAGAGGTACCTTGCTCTCTGTTATTTTTGTAGATGTTTGTAGTAAAAGAAATTTCCGATTGACCTTAGCACAATCTGTAGTTTTATAAAATCAGTTCTAAAGAACAGAAGAAAAGAATTTTTTGTAAGTATTTGCATCCATGTGACCGATTAGATTTTTACTACTTGTTGGAGGTCTGAAAATCTAGAACCACTCTGTAAGTCAAAGGAAAGAACTGCCTAAATCTTGTGTATTTTATTTTCCCCCTTAAGAGCAACATATTGTAAGAGAAGTAAATGTTCACAAAGCCATAATGAATGGACCTGTGGGGAAATAAAGTCGTGAGAAGTCGAGGTTAAATATAGATATTGGGTCCCAGATCTATGTTTTTAGAACCATAATCTCTCTAGAGGGAACCATCTGTCCAAAACATATACGACAGATAACACATAGATCTTTTAGTGAGATTAGCTGTACTGACTTAGCCTCCGGTTGTGTGTAATTTTTCATTCAGGGTGAGCCATTGTTCCAGAAAAATGGTAGAGTTGACTATACTGACTAGACCCCGATTATATACAATATTTGATTCAAGATGAGCCATTATACCAGAAAAATATAATGGAGTGACAGTTATTAGAGATGGAACATGATTTATACCTGATCCATAGAATGAAAAGAGGTTGCCCCGTTCGGATTCCCCGTCCGTCTGTAAGTGACTCCCAGATAATATATACGAAAAACCCTCTATAAACCAAATGAGTGAGAAAGAGAAACATATAGTCAATCTCAAATAATACCGTTTTTTCGTTAATAACACCAAACTCAGGTCTTGGGTAAAAATATTAGCATTTACATATATAGTAATGCTATGTGCACTTTTCGCCATCTGCATTATGTGTAACACATTGAACCACAAAATACACCACAATACGGATTTTCTAGTGGTCAGTCTCAAACAATACCGTTTTTGGTTAAAAATATTAGCATTTACATAACAGTAATGCTATGTTGTATTTTTCGCCATCTGCATTATGTGTAGCACATTGAACCACAAAATACACCACAATGTGGATCCTTATATGTAGTTTTGGGCATTAGTCAGGCTTCTTTATAAATTGATGAAAAAACTCTGATCTCTCCTATATTTGTCACTCATTCAAGCTTTCATTCCTCCATTCCAACATGGCGAACGATTGATGATGCACTAAACTAAATAGTCCTTCTCTCCTTTCAATGACCTAGACAGGGCTTCGATGGGTGGTGGTTTTTTCCACTTTCTATCACCATGATCTTTTTAGCATAAAAAGCGAAAAAGGAGCTGAAAATGGCCGTTCCCGCATATACGACAGGATTGCCTCGCACTTCGGACCACATCAGCATTGCTAAAAAGTAAGCAATATAGAATAAGAAGAAAACCGATAGATTTCATAACTCTGTCCATAATAGACTCTGAAGTCATTTTTAAGTATAATTTTTTATGTATTTGTTTACTTTCCGCATTTTAGGGACCTATCAAAGCCCTTTTCTTTGCCACGTGAAATCCGCACCCTTCGTAAATATTCAGGATGTCACTTACATGAGTAATCAACGGAAATCTAGCGTGTCTTCGTGAAAAGGTGCACACTTCTTTCCTCTACTTTCGCTGCCTGTGTTACAGGCATAGCATTAGTTTTTGTACTTTAGGATGGGAAACATATTTTTTGTTTAATTTAGATCCAATATATAGAAAGAGTCACTTTGGTTTTAAACAATGTATGGAATTAATATTATGAATGGGACACATCTCTCTATCGTTTAATTCGCAATATCTAACCAGGAAATTCAACTTTTGGCATTAAGCGATCCGAATAGGTAGGCCCACTGGGGTATCTCGAATTTAAATGACAAATGGAATCATGAGAATATAGTTCCATTATAATATGTAATTTTTTAAAACAATTTCGGGCGTTCCGATTTCTGATTCTTTTCACTCGCCCTTTGTATAGAAGGTTCATCACATATACTTTTAGAGATACAATTAATTAGGGCAGTATAGATTTTTTAAACTTTCACTAGGTTCTCTGATATATGTTTCTCTTTCTCACTCATTTGGTTTATAGAGGGTTTTTCGTATATATTATCTGGGAGTCACTTACAGACGGACGAGGAATCCGAACGGGGCAACCTCTTTTCATTCTATGGATCAGGTATAAATCATGTTCCATCTCTAATAACTGTCACTCCATTATATTTTTCTGGTATAATGGCTCATCTTGAATCAAATATTGTATATAATCGGGGGTCTAGTCAGTATAGTCAACTCTACCATTTTTTCTGGAACAATGGCTCACCCTGAATGAAAAATTACACACAACCGGGGGCTAAGTCAGTACAGCTAATCTCACTAAAAGATCTATGTGTTATCTGTCGTATATGTTTTGGACAGATGGTTCCCTCTAGAGAGATTATGGTTCTAAAAAACATAGATCTGGGACCCAATATCTATATTTAACCCTCGACTTCTCACGACTTTATTTCCCCCACAGGTCCATTCATTATGGCTTTGTGAACATTTACTTCTCTTACAATATGTTGCTCTTAAGGGGGAAAATAAAATACACAAGATTTAGGCAGTTCTTTCCTTTGACTTACAGAGTGGTTCTAGATTTTCAGACCCCCAACAAGTAGTAAAAAATCTAATCGGTCACATGGATGCAAATACTTACAAAAAAATTCTTTTCTTCTGTTCTTTAGAACTGATTTTATAAAACTACAGATTGTGCTAAGGTCAATCGGAAATTTCTTTTACTACAAACATCTACAAAAATAACAGAGAGCAAGGTACCTCTAAAGCTCTTGCTTTTACTTACACTGTTTGTAAACTTAGAGATTTGAAGCATGATCTATCTTTCTTTTACATCATGGTGGTTTTGAACCTGATTCTTTCACGTGCTCTTTTCACGTGCCTTCATCTTTCTTAAAAATCACTTTTTGGACTTATTATCTTCTTAGGTCACTATCTGGGATATCATGGCTTTCCTAAAGCTGCTTTCTGTGTACGTGTTACTTTCACCTATATGACACGAATTGATAAACATATTCTTCTTTTAAATTGTATAAGAGAACATCATTGCATGCTTTTTAATTCCTTCTTTTTCGCAATGGCCAAATTTGAAATGGAAGTAATAATAACATATGATGCGTCATATCCTTATTCACTTTCGTTTACAGCCTTGAAAAAGTTACGCATATGTAACGAAACACGTGTCGGCTGTCATCGGCTGTTTATCAACTTTCACTACCTGGAAGGCCCTAGGACTAGGACCTCCAGTTTGGCTGTTAATATTGCTCTTATATGTAGTGCTTAACCAATCTTTAATTTATGTACACAATGTGAATTTTACATATATGGTTTCTTTTGTGACTTTTCAGACAATTTTGGTGTATTATACTTGGAGTTATTACCAATTGTCAAATATTTTACATTGGATTTAATAATATTAAATTATATAAGAAAAATATCCACTCTTTGATGTTTTCTTCTATTGTTCTTGAGCGATTTGGAATAGCTGTTTTGTTTTCGATATAACATATCGATTGAGTAATTACGTTTATAGGACTTTCAGTATAGATCATTTAGTTAAATTCTAAGACTTTACTATAAATTTTTCCAGTTAAATATCAGAGTGCCGAGATACAATTGTTGTTTATGATTTGAAACAACGGGTATTTTATACCCGTTGACTTGGCATCCGTGGTAGTGGGATGCTTCTGTTATCTTGAAGGGCACCGTAATCTCTATATACTGACATATTGTAGATAGATAAACAAAATTAAAACTACTTTTGAGAATTTGATGTGCTACTTTTAAACCACCACTACCGCCCTATGATATTGTAAAGTTCATGTGGTAGTTAGCACTCATTTCCTTGCATTGCAAATCAACACTAGTCCTACCTTTGAGTGCCTATTACACATGCCCTGTGGAAATTGTAATTGAAAACATAAGTGCATTCGCGTAATGGCCAACTATGATGATGAGAGGGATAAAATCTTCTCAGAACTATTCACAGGAGTTATGAATACATCAATAACACAGCAGAAGATAAATCAAAAGGAAGGCCTAAGACAGAAATGTATCAAACTTGAACGGCTCAAAAAACAGGAATTGTCCAGGTGGTGGGATGCCACCACCTTAAAAAGATATTTGGACATCCGACAAATACCTCGAGGATTACGGGTCATAATATTTCCCTCATTTGAAGATTTAGACCCGGACCTCCTAAAAGAATGGGAGGAACTAATTCTAACTTCCTCATACAAAATGATGGATGTCTTAATTCGCCATGCTGAACGGAAACGCAGTAAGTTATTGAGTGACATTGCACAACTCGAATTGGAAATAAAAAATTTGAATATGCCAGAACCGACTGAGAAAAACTACGTAATACTGAAAGAAATCCTCAGTGGGTATCAATTATACATTAAGGACAAAAAAATGAGAAAGTTTAAACGCGATGAGATAGACTACAGAAATGGGAGAGTTTCTACTTTTGCAAAGAAATTCGATGAATCCAGGCCAAGACAGAAAAATGTAGAAATAAACAACCCAACAAATCTAGCATCCACTAGCGAGTCAGATCTCTCTAGTGTCCAGAGTGAGAATAGTGTTACAACAGAATTAGAACCCTCCGTTTCAGGTGCCAACTCTGACCCCACGAGGTCCTCTTTTTTAGAGGAAATGAACCGTTTCCGCAAGGGTTCCAGAAACACTTACAATCGGGACGCCTCAAAAAAACCAGAAGGGGTGGGAGGCGGAATAGGTGGCAGGGAGGGTGCAACAAACACAAGGTCAGTGTCTCGCAATGCAAAGAATTGAGTCAGATCTTCCATACTGAACTAAATGGCGATACCTCTGTGGCTGTTTCTAATGTTAACATTGTAAATCTATCCAACTTAGAGCTCACGAAAAATGATGAAGGAGTATTAACCAAGGGCCTGGGTTTTTGTCCAACTACAAGACCAGACTTTGTGAACATTCATGTAGATGTATTTAAATTTATCAGGAGAGTAAAATTAAAGAAATTCTTTGAAGAAAACCCGGCTCCTGTTATACCTATTAACATAACTGTACCACCATGTAACAAGACTATAAGTGATGTTCATAACTTGCATGTACTATTGACGTTGAATGACAGCTCCATCTCTGTATCTGACATAATGGAAGATTTGGGTGTGGAATCAAATTTGAATACTGACAGTGGCTTAAAAACAAAGTCTGTTTTTGTTCCAAATCTTCAATCAGATAATATGATAGATGCATTCTATCGAGCAGTGACAGAGGATCTTCATACTTTAGAGGACCAACTTAGAAGTACACACAGATCATATAAGTACAATCTTACAAAACAAGAACATCTGGCACTTAAAGCACTGTCCACCAACTCAGATCTAATTGTGAAAGAAGCTGATAAGGGAGGAAATATAGTATTAATGCAAGATAAGGACTATATAAGTGAAATAGATCGACAGCTACAGGACCAGCAAGCTTATTCTAAACTGCCTACTAGTCCATTACAAAGAATCACAAGTCTCATTAAATCTAAGCTCATGGAGTGGCAGGAACAGGGTCTCCTTTCTGATGGTGAGGTTAGATATTTACACATACCATCACCAAAAGCACCATGTATATATACTCTGCCCAAAATCCATAAGTCAGCTACATTTCCCCCAGGCAGACCGATAGTTTCGGGTATCGGATCGCCCACGGAGCATCTTTCTGAATATATCGATATTTTTTTGCAACCTTTTGTATTAAATCTTCCATCATATCTTAGAGATACTGGGGATCTCCTGAACAAGCTGGAAGACATAGAATGGACAAATGAACTATCCTTTGCCACATTAGATGTATGTGCCTTATATACCAGTATTCCCTGGGAGCAGGGTCTACAAGCTCTAACTGATACTTTATATCAAAGAGATGCTACTTTCTACAAACACACAGAGATGGTTATTGAAATGACACGAATCGTCTTAGAAAACAACGTGTTTTTACATCAAGGCACATGGTACCAGCAAGCAATGGGTGTAGCGATGGGCTCTAAATTTTCACCATCTGTAGCGAATCTATACATGGGTAAATTTGAGAATAGACATCTATGGACAGACGGCCCCTCTAACTTAACAACACATATTGTCTATTGGGGTCGCTACATAGATGATATCTTTGTTATTTGGGCAGGTAGCGAGGTGGAATTTACAGCATTGACTGACTACCTAAACAGCAATAGTTATAACTTGAAATTTACCTCGAATTACAACTCCAAGGAAATGGATTTTTTAGACATCACGGTCTATATAAAAGGCTCCAAAGTTTTATCTAAACTATTTAGGAAGAAGACAGCATGTCATTCTGTCTTACATGCAATGAGCGCCCATCCCAAAGCCCAAATCAAAGCGATACCCTTAGGTGAAATGACCCGCACACGCAGGAACTGCAGTGAAGATGAGGTTTTCTTTCAAGAACTTGACAACCTGCAGGAACGTTTTACATGTAGGGGATATTCCCCGGATATGATAAAACAGGCAAGAAAACGTATCTTGAAAACACCAAGACATAATTTACTAACACAGAAAAAGAAACAAGGGAAAAGAGCAAACAGAAACAAACTTGGCCTGATCATGGATTTCCATGTTGAAAGTAATGCCATCTACAAAGTCATATCTAAACATTGGCATCTTCTAACATTAGATAAATCCCTGTCAGAACATTTGACAAAGAAACCCAGAATAATACACAGGAGAAGCAAGACACTTAGAGACATTCTCTGTACTAGCTATTTACCAGTCAGAATTAGTACCAACACCTGGTTACCTACAAAACCAAAAGGTTTTTTCAAATGTGCGCATTGTAATATGTGCCCTTTGGCTATCAATGGCATCAAAGAATTCTGCTACAACACCTCTACCAAATACTATATTAAGGACTTCATTAACTGTGAGTCCAAATATATAGTTTACTGTATAAAATGCCCCTGTAATTTGATCTACATCGGGAGCACTATACGTGCATTAAAAGAGAGAATTCAAGAACATGTAAGGGCGATACGGAACAATGACAGTAGCTACCCAATGGCAGTTCATTTCAACAAAGATCATCCCAATATGTCCATTTCAAATATCAGGTTCCATGGGATAGCTCAGGCCTACAATGACCCGAGGGGGGGTGATCGCACCTCCGCATTAAGAAGAATGGAAGCACAATGGATAATATGCCTTCGGGCGGTTGAACAGGGCATCAATTATGACAAAGAGCTACATGTGTTTTTAAGGGATTGATATCATGATCATCAGGGATTAAATTGGTCTATCAGCTAAAAAGATGAGGCAAGTTACATGCAGATTTAAATATACATTCTGTTTTATGTGACATCTCTATTTGATATCTATGATGGATAATCACTTAATATGATCTACAATAATGCATTGTACTCTGTTCGCAACATGAATCTTAGGACACTAAATATGCCGCAGAAAAGTAGCTTTAAATTTTTCCATCTAGGTCCCATTAATTCTAATCTATTATGAGATGTCGTAACCAGTAGGAATTGCATTAGTAAGAATGTCTTGTTACTGTAATGCAGTATATCCAATCATTGATGATATATATGCCAGGCCAATATGACAAATTTAGGACTCTTTAGACTCTTTGATGTCTTGAAATGGTGGAATCATGTGTAAATTTGCTTCTTACTTCACTTGCTCTTCCGGTACTCCTCTGTCCACATGGACAACCCTTTACTAACAGCATGGGAGTAACATTACTAAATCTGTGGGACTTTGTTTTTCTAAACATCACTCATATCTGCTTAGGATTTTCTACTAGTCAATCTCAAATAATACCGTTTTTTCGTTAATAACACCAAACTCAGGTCTTGGGTAAAAATATTAGCATTTACATATATAGTAATGCTATGTGCACTTTTCGCCATCTGCATTATGTGTAACACATTGAACCACAAAATACACCACAATACGGATTTTCTAGTGGTCAGTCTCAAACAATACCGTTTTTGGTTAAAAATATTAGCATTTACATAACAGTAATGCTATGTTGTATTTTTCGCCATCTGCATTATGTGTAGCACATTGAACCACAAAATACACCACAATGTGGATCCTTATATGTAGTTTTGGGCATTAGTCAGGCTTCTTTATAAATTGATGAAAAAACTCTGATCTCTCCTATATTTGTCACTCATTCAAGCTTTCATTCCTCCATTCCAACATGGCGAACGATTGATGATGCACTAAACTAAATAGTCCTTCTCTCCTTTCAATGACCTAGACAGGGCTTCGATGGGTGGTGGTTTTTTCCACTTTCTATCACCATGATCTTTTTAGCATAAAAGCGAAAAGGAGCTGAAAATGGCCGTTCCCGCATATACGACAGGATTGCCTCGCACTTCGGACCACATCAGCATTGCTAAAAAGTAAGCAATATAGAATAAGAAGAAAACCGATAGATTTCATAACTCTGTCCATAATAGACTCTGAAGTCATTTTTAAGTATAATTTTTTATGTATTTGTTTACTTTCCGCATTTTAGGGACCTATCAAAGCCCTTTTCTTTGCCACGTGAAATCCGCACCCTTCGTAAATATTCTGGATGTCACTTACATGAGTAATCAACGGAAATCTAGCGTGTCTTCGTGAAAAGGTGCACACTTCTTTCCTCTACTTTCGCTGCCTGTGTTACAGGCATAGCATTAGTTTTTGTACTTTAGGATGGGAAACATATTTTTTGTTTAATTTAGATCCAATATATAGAAAGAGTCACTTTGGTTTTAAACAATGTATGGAATTAATATTATGAATGGGACACATCTCTCTATCGTTTAATTCGCAATATCTAACCAGGAAATTCAACTTTTGGCATTAAGCGATCCGAATAGGTAGGCCCACTGGGGTATCTCGAATTTAAATGACAAATGGAATCATGAGAATATAGTTCCATTATAATATGTAATTTTTAAAACAATTTCGGGCGTTCCGATTTCTGATTCTTTTTCACTCGCCCTTTGTATAGAAGGTTCATCACATATACTTTTAGAGATACAATTAATTAGGGCAGTATAGATTTTTTAAACTTTCACTAGGTTCTCTGATATATGTTTCTCTTTCTCACTCATTTGGTTTATAGAGGGTTTTTCGTATATATTATCTGGGAGTCACTTACAGACGGACGGGGAATCCGAACAGGGCAACCTCTTTTCATTCTATGGATCAGGTATAAATCATGTTCCATCTCTAATAACTGTCACTCCATTATATTTTTCTGGTATAATGGCTCATCTTGAATCAAATATTGTATATAATCGGGGTCTAGTCAGTATAGTCAACTCTACCATTTTTTCTGGAACAATGGCTCACCCTGAATGAAAAATTACACACAACCGGGGGCTAAGTCAGTACAGCTAATCTCACTAAAAGATCTATGTGTTATCTGTCGTATATGTTTTGGACAGATGGTTCCCTCTAGAGAGATTATGGTTCTAAAAACATAGATCTGGGACCCAATATCTATATTTAACCCTCGACTTCTCACGACTTTATTTCCCCCACAGGTCCATTCATTATGGTTTTGTGAACATTTACTTCTCTTACAATATGTTGCTCTTAAGGGGGAAAATAAAATACACAAGATTTAGGCAGTTCTTTCCTTTGACTTACAGAGTGGTTCTAGATTTTCAGACCCCCAACAAGTAGTAAAAAATCTAATCGGTCACATGGATGCAAATACTTACAAAAAAATTCTTTTCTTCTGTTCTTTAGAACTGATTTTATAAAACTACAGATTGTGCTAAGGTCAATCGGAAATTTCTTTTTACTACAAACATCTACAAAAATAACAGAGAGCAAGGTACCTCTAAAGCTCTTGCTTTTACTTACACTGTTTGTAAACTTAGAGATTTGAAGCATGATCTATCTTTCTTTTACATCATGGTGGTTTTTGAACCTGATTCTTTCACGTGCTCTTTTCACGTGCCTTCATCTTTCTTAAAAATCACTTTTTGGACTTATTATCTTCTTAGGTCACTATCTGGGATATCATGGCTTTCCTAAAGCTGCTTTCTGTGTACGTGTTACTTTCACCTATATGACACGAATTGATAAACATATTCTTCTTTTTAAATTGTATAAGAGAACATCATTGCATGCTTTTTAATTCCTTCTTTTTCGCAATGGCCAAATTTGAAATGGAAGTAATAATAACATATGATGCGTCATATCCTTATTCACTTTCGTTTACAGCCTTGAAAAAGTTACGCATATGTAACGAAACACGTGTCGGCTGTCATCGGCTGTTTATCAACTTTCACTACCTGGAAGGCCCTAGGACTAGGGCCTCCAGTTTGGCTGTTAATATTGCTCTTATATGTAGTGCTTAACCAATCTTTAATTTATGTACACAATGTGAATTTTACATATATGGTTTCTTTTGTGACTTTTCAGACAATTTTGGTGTATTATACTTGGAGTTATTACCAATTGTCAAATATTTTACATTGGATTTAATAATATTAAATTATATAAGAAAAATATCCACTCTTTGATGTTCTCTTCTATTGTTCCTTGAGCGATTTGGAATAGCTGTTTTGTTTTCGATATAACATATCGATTGAGTAATTACGTTTATAGGACTTTCAGTATAGATCATTTAGTTAAATTCTATGACTTTACTATAAATTTTTCCAGTTAAATATCAGAGTGCCGAGATACAATTGTTGTTTATGATTTGAAACAACGGGTATTTTATACCCGTTGACTTGGCATCCGTGGTAGTGGGATGCTTCTGTTATCTTGAAGGGCACCGTAATCTCTATATACTGACATATTGTAGATAGATAAACAAAATTAAAACTACTTTTGAGAATTTGATGTGCTACTTTTAAACCACCACTACCGCCCTATGATATTGTAATCTTCTTAGTGATGTTCGCCTTGAATGATGAGTTAGAGTCTAGGATGAAGTTTAAACATTGAGTTGAGTTGAGGAGCGAATCCCTCCAAATTCATCTGAGAGAGTCAGCCTTAGATCTGGGGTTGTTTGGAGCCATGGGTAATGAGGGTGAATTCAGAAATGGTGGGGTTCAATTGATGAGTAGCTGAATGTGGGCGTGGCAGGGCTGGCTATGTCAGTTCTTTAGGTGAATTGTAGATAGACTGGGTGTAGTTGGGGTACTGATGAAACTTGATTCTACGATTGGACCTGGGCACCCCTAGTGGCATCAGATAGACACTGAACAAAACTAGAGAAGTCACTCTTTTTTTTATTTCATAAATGTTGGTATTAATTCTACAGATTTTTTAGTAAACCAGGTCTGAGCAGCCTGAATCCTGCTGGCTCTTTTTTAATTTTTAATTTCCTCAATTTCATCCTTTTTCCTTTGCGCCACTTACTCATTTGAGTCATCACCAGAGGTCGAAGTGGGTGGGATGTGTGGGATAAGACGTTCTCATACTTTTTAATTCAACAAATTCCCCTACTTTTTGTTAAAAGACAGCTGTCTCGGAATGGTTAATTCAGACAGTTGAGAAGCCTATGCTGAAAGAGGGAGGGCCTCCTATGCTGTGGAGCAAAGGGAAGGACAGAGGTAAAGAAGAAACCAGCCTTTTCACCAGGACGCCTACTCCCTGGAAGAAATGTAAATGTGTGCAATTGGTTAATTTGCAAATGTAAAGGCTGCTTGGTAGCTAGTATTGACTTTATTGAGGGAATCACCTGAACCGTCATGATGAAGAAGATTTGTTCTTTTTGAGAGGTGACATAAAGGTATTAGCAGCCGAGTTCTGGAGTTCCTTCTTTTAATAGACACTTATAAAAAATGTTTGCACTAAATACAGTCTGATTGCATAGTACTCAAATCTATATTTGAAAGTCTTTTTTATCTTACACTTAAATCTTTTTGCACATTTTGCGACAGCCTATCTTATAGTGTGTGTAATGCCAGTTTAAAATAATGACTTACATAAACACAGTGCTTTCTGTCACAGGCTGAGACCTCGTAGCACTAAAAATACACTGGCCACCATTCCACACTGCACCAACCAGGATTACATTCGTTGGCTCTCTGGTCGCACACAGACATCTGCAGTGTTCACATTAACCAATAACGATTTCATAACATAAAGAAGTGCATTTCCCACTGATTAGTTCAACTTGGGTTTGTTTTTCATTTAAGGTGTGTGCATTTTTCCATATGCAATTAGTGGAACGTGAAAGACCAACAAAATAGTTACAGAATATTTTGTTCTTTTTAGCCATGCCTTTGGCCCCACCACACTCTCACTGACGCTGCCCCATCGCACATAGAGTTACAGTTCCCATACTTTTTACTGTACTGCGACCACTTATCATCACATACTTGTTTTTACATTTTTAGGCTAGCCAGGTGCATACTTTCACCACACACATCCTCATAATGTCTGCACTTCTGGCACACATTTCCAGCATGCTTCAGAAGGTTGTCATCATGAGAGATGAGGAGCAATCAACTGATTAGTTGTGACACAATACATGTGGCCTTGCACGACAGAGATATGGGAATCCAGTCAATCCATGAACTGTGGGGGCCATTTAATGTGCAGACTTTGGACGTAGGAGGTTCTGAGCAGAAGGGTATTCCCTTCACATACTTGTGCGTGCTGCTGTCAGAGCTAGTGTGGAGAACAGGAGTGTGGTACTAACTGGCATATTCTTACTCACGCCAGTAGCTGAGATTTTTAATTGAACTCATAGCGCCTCAATTATAGTGACTGGCATCACGCCTCTTCTTCACACTATAAAGGGGATTTACTACTATTTTACACCATGTTTGCATCACAAAAGTGATGCAATTCGGCGCAAAATCTTTTTTTCCAATTTACTTTCCAGCGCTAAACTTTTTTAGTGCTGGAAATAACATGAAAGTAACCAAAGCAGCGCACAGCGCTGCTTTGAATTACTATGCACCAAGGGGGCGTACCATGGGTAGAGCATGGGCATTCCAATTCAACCACCCACAGTTTCTGACGTCAAGCCCTATTTACTAAATACAGTAGACAGGGTTTAGCGTCAGAAAACTGCGCCCTTTTGAAGTAGGCACAACGAAGGAGAAATGTTTTCATTTCTCCTTCCTTTTCTGACTTTTTATGTGTGCTGCACTTTACAGCACACATAGAAAGAGGGGAAAGGGTTAAAGTTAGTCTAAGCATAGTTTTCTGTACTGGAAGGGTAACCTTCCAGTACAAAACCTATGCTAGACTCACGGAAACACCCTTGCACTATGGCGCAAAGGTATCTCCATGGCGCACAACAGCTGATTTCAGCGCCGACTCTAGGGAAAGGGGAGGAGAGTGCCATATTTCTGTAAATATGGCGCTCTCCTCCTCCTCTCTCCTTTTCACACAGCGCTCCGCAACATTTGTGGCTGCTGCACTGTGCTGTGTGAGTAATTGGTAAATGTGGCCCTATAAGGAGAAGATTCGGCCCACCCTTGCTGCGTCACATTGCCCCACAAAAAATGTGAACTACCTCAGGCCCAATGAGGTATTGTGATGTGCACTACCACGTGTTGCTTAATACCGAAGCACTGAAGCTCCTCTGTGCCCAGCACCTTAGACATCATCCCCCGGCCTCCCAGCCGTCTGCATGGCACTGTTAGTAACGCGTCTGTCCACTCCACGAGCTGACCATCCTGTTCCTCGGAATCCCTACATCCACCTCGCCCCCCCCACCTCAGCCTCACCTCGTGCTGTCCTTTTGAGAACCTTGTTTGTGTTCCCTTTGCCCAACTGAATATCCCTTTCAAATCACTCTATAAACATGTGACCAAGATGTGAATCAATGTTTATGCATATTCGGAATCTACCACAACATTTCACATTAACATATTACTGGCTGATCGTTTTAATATTTACAGATTGTATCAAATCATGTCTAATGTTTTTGCACTGTTGCTGGCACTACCTGCACACAACCTGTTTAATGTGGGAGGTGGGAACTCCTCTCTAAACAAGCAAAACTAACTAGGAGCGTCTCACCCAAGCATTGTTACAAAAGTAAAGCGTTTCTTACAAAGTGTAATGACAACCTTTTGGTTGTCCTGGTGACAGTATTTCACTGCTGAGGTGTGTCCACACTCTGGCGGCAGACACCGCACTTGCTTTCACAAACATTTTTTACCTGCTGCCTCCCTTCCATAGTGAATATGTTGAGCCACCCTGCCAATCAGCTCCATGCTTTTGTCTGTCTAATAAGCGAGTCCTCTGTTGCTTGTTTTGTGAGGGTGGCCTGATGTAGACTATTTTTTAGGTCTCGCATAGCATTGCAGCGCAACGCGCTGTTCGCTTTGCGAGACATGCAGTATACACTATAGTGGGGGGAAGCTCCGCCCACTTTCCGGCCAAATTTGTGATTGGCTTCAATCATAAATTCTGCATTATGATTGGTTTTTGGCTTGTTAGTCCCGCCTCCTGACGGCCATGTCGTCATTTTTATTCTTCTGAGGCTATCAGCCCCTTTACTTTAAAAATCGTTTTGTTCCCCTGCCTCTCCCCGTTCCCTCCCGCAGTCCGTAACTTCTTGGACCACAACCACCCCCCCACCCCCTCCCGCTCGTGCCTTCTTTAATGCCCGCACTTCCGTTGAAAATGCAATAGGTCTCGCGTAAATACGAGTCCTATTGCATTTTCAATGCTTGTTTGTTGTGTGATTGGTGGGTGAATTTGTACTATATTTTGCCTGACCTGTCCTAATCA
This sequence comes from Calotriton arnoldi, assembly GCA_963921515.1. Lineage (NCBI taxonomy): Eukaryota > Metazoa > Chordata > Amphibia > Caudata > Salamandridae > Calotriton > Calotriton arnoldi. The sequence continues at coordinate 404,597 of CAWUFW010006845.1, read as the reverse complement.
CATGCGCAATACAAACGGCTCTCTTACGCATGCGTGGGGGATGTCTTTCTGTGTGCTCACGAAGCGTTAAAGCCCTTCCGCAATCATCCAGAAATTGCTATATCATAATGTGGATCAACTTCAGTGTACCTCTGGAGAGGTCTCTCGACAGAGCAGTTGTCGCTTTCGACTTTTCAATGCCTATTTTCGTACTTTTCTGAAATTGGGGCACTGTAACACTGGAACCGTAGATGCCTTCGGAACCTAAGTTAGAGACACTGGTTTCATCTCTTTGTTAGAGCAAACGTTGCATCCTCACTGCCGTTTCCCCTTTGCGAGGCAAATAATGACTTGGACGGTCGGGACTAAAAGGTTTCATAGTATTAGTGTGCCCGCGGGCAGTTGGCATCGCCCCCTCAGTCTGGGTCTCCGATGACGTCAGGGTGTCCGACAAGTAGAGGTTCACGCATTGGAGGACGCAGCCTGGTGATAACGAAGCCCTCCGACCGGCCCCAGCGGCCAGGCCTGATGCGGTGGGATTGGAATCTGGAGCCCGTCCACCCTCCACCCTCCATCCCCGGTAGGCCGATCCAGGGCTCAGAGAATAGGGGAAGGCAGTGTGTGCTCTAGTGCGCAGGCGGTGTGTCAGGGGCCAGTGTGTATGGAAAATGGGATGAAAGGACCGAGGATCTGTCATCTGACTTGCAGGGAGCTAGCCCTCTTAACTCTCTTTCTTTCTTTCTCTTTTTTTCTTTCTTTCTTTCTTTCCTCACTCTCTTTCTTTCTTTTTTTCTTTGTGTCTCTTTCCTCGTTCTGCCTTCCGGTCCATCCCGTACCTACTAAATAATTCATGTCCCCACATCTGTGATTACAGAGGGAGCATTCTAGTCACAAAGCCATTGTTAGAACACGGAAGCGCTTCATCACAAAATGGAGCAGTGTTCCTGTGTTCATCCTACGGATGTGGTATACAATTGTGCAGCATTCATGTCACAAAACTTTGCCACTCTTTAGTGCGGTACAATTATGTATTTTGTACACTACAGTGCTGTATTACTGTGGTAGGGATGTAGTCTGTTACATTTCAGTGCATTTTCCACTTTGAAACGATTTAGTTGTGGCACAATATACTGCAGTATTTTGTGTGTTTAATGTGAATGTGGTATTTTGTACTAAAGCATTTTCATGGTAGTGGCGTGGATTTAGTGCATTCTACTGCAGTATTCATTATTGTAATGAGAATTTGCCGCATTATATCGCTGTTTGTTGATTCATCGCGTCATATATTGAGTTATTCTCGGAATAATGCGTTGAATTTGGCAAACTATTATGAGCGTTCCCACAGATTTGGCACTCTATACAGTATTGCTGCATTCCTGTGGTAAAGGTGGCATTTGTTACATCGCCCTCCATTTTTTCTGTGGCAATGATGCTGATATGGCACACAATATTGTACTATTTTGTAGTACGTCTATTGATTTGCTTTGGTGTAGTGTGTACTGCTAATATAACATCCTACAACATAGTGCAAATATGACATATTATGGCGGCTTCAGGGAACTCTCCTACACTGTAAGCATGAAGAAATGTCAAAACTTCGGGCTAGGTACTTAAAGTGAACTTCGTGCACGAGGCGAGTCACATTCACTGGAGCGCCTGAATCCATCCATCTTGGTGACACATGCAAGGCCCCGACTGGACCAGAACATCCTGGTTCTATATGAAGGTCAGCTGAATGGGGCTAGGGACACAGATGAGAGTGAGCTTTGTATTGTCGGTCCTCTGAGTGAAAATACTCTGCTTTAGAGGGTGGTAAGTGCACAAGTGCTGCAAGCAGCCCTTGGTGGTGGCTGTGGCTAGCTGGATACTGGGCTCGTAGGCCAGAACTGTGCCCCCACAGGAGTTGTTTATATAAACCTACCCCCATCCTACTTACACACTATGCTAGTAGGCAGGACTCGGCCCACTTAAAGCACTGGCTCTAACTCTCCCCAAATGCGAGACCGATTGCATTGCAAATGCTTGGTTTAAATGAGCATTTGCTGGACAAAGACAAATAGGTCATATTGACTGCTGGATAGCTGAGCCCAGTTCTATGCTTGAGAGAAGAAATCTTAGACTATATTGCCTCCCCCCCCAAGCACCTTCACAGCTTGTGAACATGACTAAGAAGGTCTGTCTGAGTCTCTTATGTCCATGTGTTGAAATATGAGGTATGTTTTTCATCTCATTTGGCATGTGTTCTTGGTCTCCATTACTCTGGGCCTTGCCTCGCTGGTACTCGGGTACAATTTGCCAGTTGTATAACCTAGGTGTCAAATGCAAAAACAAAAGGTGATGGATGGAATGCTTGAATTAATCTCAGACACTGGCAATTATGCGGGACGCATCCCAATACATTGTTTTTCACCCCACCATGCCACCTCAGTTTGAACCCAGCCATATACAAATCAGCCTTGACCCTGCTCCAATGGGAACAGTCCTGCCCGAACTGCCAAGCCAGGTCCACCCAGCCTGGGTGGAGAACATGCCCAGGCTCCCATTCCCTGGCTGAGCGCCAAACCACGGCGCTCAGACCAATCACAACGCTGCATTGCAGCGTTGTGATTGGCTATGGGGAGCCTGGGTGCCCGGGTGCTTCCTGCTTCCTGTTTGCAGAGAAGAAGCCAGGAAGAGGACGGGGAGGACGGAGGAGAGGCAGCGGCCGGCAAGTAAGTGATTTTGTTTATTTTTTTAACCCCCTTCTCCTCCTCCTCCTCTTCCCCGCGCCACTGCTGCTTCCTGGGAGGAGCCGCCACTGTTTGCAACTGCAAAGCTAGAAGTCATAATGTACCAAATTGCAAGTCAGAAATTTTTTCCCGCTTGCCATATGCACTTTGCAATATACTGTGATTTGGAATAAGGAGGATGCATAAAAGGGCATCTCCTTCCATAATAATCGCAGTGACAAGGATGGATGGATTGTGACAACAATAATCTAAACCACTGACAGTCACTATGGGCATCATTTCAAGTCATAATGTTTTCACCCACTGCTCCCCTATAGGCAGAGGCCCATCTTATGCAAACCAATAGTGGCCCAGCTCTGGATTCATTTAAGGAGGGCCTCCATCTTGTGTGGCACAGTGGGCCCAATGAGTAATTGTCAGTGGTTTAGCTTATTTTCAAGCATTCCTCTCATCGCGATTTGTGTGCTTGATGCAAACAATTGATACCATAGTGCCTCCTCAAAGGCTTGCAAAATGGAAGAGACTGGTGACAACACCCACGTTATCTTCAGCCTATTTTAGAATCGTGGTTGGTTTCTGAATTGGGCAGAGTTTAATGGACTCCATGGATGTCTATTAGAGGCAGTCAATGTTAGCAGCTGCTACCCCTCTTTTGCCCTGCTGTACCTTTGTCACTGTGCTTGCTTCTCCTGGTCTCAGAAGTCACGAAGGCAGTGGTGGGAATAGAAAGTAAACATGACTCCTTATCACTGTCCTTAAAGTATGAGAGTATATTAAGCTGTGCACAACCAACTTTACTGATTAAGAAGCAGACATTGAAACCATGTGATGGCAACAACCACAGGCTGTATCATCCAGACAGACCCCCATCTGTGATGGGAACCAAAACCTCAACAGAAAAACAGATATGATGTGAAAGACTGCAAGTACCAGAATACACTGGAGTCTCAAAACAGACCTACACCTGCATACTATAAATGCTAAAGCTGCCTTGTCTTCTGAGAGAAGGCCCTTGAATGACTCCCTACACAAAAGAGAAGGCTAGGGCCTTGGAAGACAAACAAATGACAGAAATCTTCCCTAAATGTTTTGCTAGAGGTGATTGTGAGCCACTCAAAAGCAAACACACTATCCCCCTATGGAAGGATGCAATAGTTCAGAAATTCACAGGAGGCTGAAGGCTCCAATGGTGTGGAGCTATCCCAGGGATCCTTGAAAGGCCTTCTAACTTCTCGCAGAAGTCTCAATTTCTTTTAGAGAAAGAACACATGGAAAGAAACCTGCAATTCACATAGGGCATGGAGGTAACTGGATGCCTCAGCTTTAGGATAGTTATTGCTGATTCCTTGGGTATCCACTGCAGCTTGATCTGTTCAACTTCCAGGTCGACAAGCACAGATGAAGATCCCTTGAACTATGATCAGAGGCACGAAGTGAAGGGACGGGATTCAACTCAAAGCTAATTTTACTAGTAACTGGAGCAGGGGCTGTTTTGGAACTGATGGGGACAACCAGTATTGCTTCCACTCACTTCCTCGTGATTTTGGAGAGGACTTAGGAGATGAAAGAAAAAAAATGCAAATTGAACAAGCATTGACAAAGCCAATAGAGGCTGATGACCATTTTGGATTGTTATTTTGTACACCTCCAAGATGGCCATTATGTTTTGTAGATACAATATGGCACCATTTTGAAAGTATAGAAAATAATGCTTCAAGATGTTTGAATGCTATTTTTATCACTTCCAAAATAGCTGTCACATTGCATATGAGTGTAACTTGGCAGACATCTTGAAAGTATAGAAACAAACATTCCAAATAGCTTTTGCTATTGGCTTTGCCAGTACTTGCTAATTTGCATTGCAAACTCTGGCAAAACTAATGGCCATTTTGAAACATAATTTTCTATACTTCCAAGACAGCTGTCAAAGTATATTTAAGCAGCTTGGTGGTCATCTTGGGAGAATATTTAAAGAATTTTTTTTTTTAGAACTCGACCTAAAGATATCAGGTATCAGAGCTCTTTACATGAGCACCAGTATCGTTACAGATGGAACAGTCATTTTTGTTAGGCAAGGGAGATCAAGTGATTTCCCCAGAATCACAGGATGTTGAGCGTCCCTGAGACTCGAACCTGGTTCCCCGTTTCGAGGTTGACTGCTCTAGCCGTAAGGCCACATCCATTCCAAGATGGCTGCTCATGGTTGTTGGCTTTGTCAATGATGTCAAAATTCTACAAGCCATGTCAAAGTGGATAGCTGCAGCAGGGGGCAGCAGATATAAGATATGGACAGAAAGGCTGGAAAGATAGAGAAAGACACAACACCACATAAGTGCTTGGTGTTAGTGGATGGGGGGGGCAAAGAGTGATATAGCAGTATCTAGGGACCTGAGGGTATCTGGGGAGGACAGGGGTTGACCGGGGAGATGGGTCTGCAGAGAGAGAAATACAGGGGAAGAGAGAAAGAAAGAGAGAAGGGAATTAGCAGGATATTCACTACCTGCCAGTTCTAAAACTCAAATAGCACATCAAAATAGTTCTATGATGTCAGTAGAGGAAGGATACACTTCAATAAAGTAGCAAAGTGAAACCAAAATGCTCCAGGAGCGAACAAACACAAGATTACAGAAAAAAGCCATTAAATCAGAAGAAGGAAATTAAAATAGACAAGAAAACTATCCAATCATGAGCAAGACCCTAAGCCCACTGGTTGTGACGCTGCCTGCAACAGACAGTAAGTCTGCCTTTAGGAAGGCTGCAAAAGGAAATCTTATATGAATGTGCACTTGAATCAAGCTAAGTAGGAATACATGAAATACACTCCTCCTGCGCACTCATCCAGTGTACTTGTAAGAAAGAGGTTTAGGTTTATTGGTATATGTGAGTAGAAAGTCTGAGCAGCCCTCCAGGCCAAACTCCAGTCAAAAAATGTGATTTGCATGGAGATCTTAATTCAACAAGCAGAAGCATTCTCTATACATTAACTGGCAGCGGGTGACTGATCCAGATCTATTCCATGTATAGATGCATTTATTTTGGTAATTCGGGAAGCACCCACAAGCCACTTTGCGGTCTCTTTGCATTAACCCACATATATGAGCAAGGTCAGAGCGCATCTCTTGTGGAGAGAATTGCCGGTTACCCATGTTTGTTCTGATTCATAGAGATAAAGGGACTAGTTTGAAACAACATTGTTAACTGATCTGGCCATAAAAGTAGAAAGAAGACAAGACATAGTCAGGAAATGTTATCTTTCTAGTTTATAATTCAAAGGCTGCCCAGCAGGGTAAGCCCCTGGGGACGTTGACATTTACAAGGGTTCAGTCAAGTCTGGGAGTGCGAGTTAGCAGTTATTCTGAGTGGAAACCTGAGGTTCCACTGAGATTTGGCGGATAAGTCAGTGAATTGATTGGTGTAGGCCCAAGCAATTCAGTTATTCCCCATTCCAGTTATGAACAGCTAAAAGTTCCAGAGGAAGAGAGAGGCTCACAGTGCTTCTGCAGACCTGATAATTCTGATGGCCGCGGTAACAATGAAATGGACACTTCACCATCACAAGGGCCTAAGAATCTTGATCACAAACTAGAGGCTTCTTGGCTCTAGATAACACTCATTTACTCAATTCAGGGTACACCACGAACAGCAGGGCAGCAGGAGGGAGTTTTCCTTTCAACAATCTCACATTGTACTGAGAACAAAAACACTTTTACTGTCTATGAAACAAGGGCGATCATCGATGTTTCTCCGTGCTAAAGCAGCTTGATAGATTTTGTATTTTTTATGAAAAGCAATAAAAGTGTTTACAACTATTTTTCTTCCGAGGGCAGGTCTGGGAAATCACATAATGAGGACGAGCTTCAATTATTCTGGTTGAGATATCAGCCTCTCTTGTAAACCTTTTGCTTCAGTGAGTCCAGAAAGGGAAAGGAGATGGAAAGTACCCTTAATTCTATGTGGGTGCAGAGAGCAGAGTCTTGACAGAGAAAGTCGTTTTCCCTGTTGTTAAAAATGGGAAAGAAATGATTGAATATTCTGTGAAAAACTCTGTCTGGTGTAGGGATAGGGGCTCAAGGCACACTGCTGGAACTCTATGATACACACTAAAGCATACAAAAAGTGATGGATGGAAAGTTTGAAATAATTTTAAGCTGTTATTGACTAGTCTGACTGGGATCCTGCTTATCAGGACCCCAGTCTGTCTGCTTTCTCCCTAAATTGTTATGTTCAGTTCTCAGTTACATCCCAGATTGGATACTGGGGTACCCTTATAAGTCCCTAGTATATGGTACTAAGGTACCCAGGGCATAGGTACCCCAGAGGTCCCCCATGAGCTGAAGCATGCATTATGGCACCAACGGGAGACCATTCAAAATGGAACTACAGGCCTGCCATTGCAGCCTGTGTAAGCTGGTGCTAGCACCACCTTCTAAAGATATAGGGTTCCTATATCTAGGGTCACTGCACTTAAAACCTATAAGTCACCCCTATAGCAGGCCCTTACAGTCCTGAAGGCAGGGTGCTTGGTTCTAAGTGAGAGGGTGCCCCTGCATGAGCAGGACACCCCTACAGCCTACGGAGTCCATTCTCCCAGGTTGTCAGTGAAGCAGCCATATACCATATAGAGGGGCACCGCGTAATGACCATCTCGACATTTCGACCCTGACAAAAGCGTTATTGAACAAGTGTCATGGCGGGTCTTCTTCAGGACAAAGGAAAAGAATGACAGCTCATCATCGGGGTGAAATCCCCTAGGAGTCCCTCGCTGAGTGAAGGCTGCCAGGTATCTGAAAGTTTCAGGAAGACTCAAAGATAGTGATTCAAAGCAATTCAAAGCAATTCAGGATGTCTTTAGAATCTAGGCCTGTAGAGATACGAGCGACGATAGTGTATGGCTCAGCTCTATCAAGTCTCTTGGTCTCAAACCAATAAGCAATTGTGCTATTTACCAGAGACATTGTCCTTTCCGTTGTTCTGACCACTTTTAGTTTTTTTTCTTTTTGATAACTTGTACATAATCTATTTTCACCCTTGTATATATAATACTCACTGCACCACTGTCACTGGGCACTCATTTTCACTATATTATATGTCACTACAATTTTGCATTGAATATTGACAGCCTTGTAAATACATATACGATGATTGCTCTATTCAACAAAGAGTAAAACCTTTGTTTGCAAACGCATACTTGCCTGTGTTTCTGTGTTCCTTCTGCATTAAATAGACGTATTACTTTATGATTTATCTATTATTTTTGAAGCAATTGCTCTTTTTCCGACAGAACCATTGTAGCTTTTTATACCAACAAATCATCATCAGATTCAACAAAGGATATGTAGCTATCGGCAACAACAACAGGGTTTTCTGAGCCTGGAATTAGCATGAGGCCCAACCTGGCTTGGTCTTGCCAGTCAATAATGTTTCTCCTTTTTACTGCCACATACATTTTTGTTATAACTTTTCTATCCAAACAAGTTAGGACAGCAACAAAATACCCTAACATGTCTATTCTTGTTCCCCAAAAGCCTTGGGGTTGATATCAGACTCAGATAAAGGGATTTTGTTCCATCTTTCCTCATACAACAAATCCGTAAGGATCGTGACTGGAGCCCCTAAATCTGCCATCATGGTTAGTGACATATTGCCAATGAGCGCCTAACAACAAGGTCCTTTGGCTTTGCCTGTGGTATTATTCTCGGAAGTAACTGTAAAGACCACTTTAGATAGATCCTTGGAGCATTGCTCAGTGTCTAACTCGATGCTATTAACCTTAGATTGTGCTTTAGAGTTTCTGCACACACCTTGAAAATGTCCACTTTTACTACATTTGTTGCATCTTTTGTTGATTGCTAGACATGTGGTACTATTAGCTAAATGTGTTTTAGAGCCACAACAGTAGCATACACCGGTGTTTTTCTTTTGGGGAAACGTGGTACTTTTGTTTTTGCATAAATGACAGAAATGCTGTCTGCCCCACAGGGTAAATCTACTGTAGAGACATTTTGTGCGGAGGCATCAGGAGCGATGAAATTACTAGAGACAATAGACCTCTAAATGCCTTTTGCAATATCAATCACCTCAGACAGGCTTGGGTCTCTACAACCCAACTGTCTTTCTTGGTTTTTTTCCAAGCACAGCTGTAAACAAATTGACCCCTGATGTAAGTGTTGAGTGAATTACCAAAATTGCAGGAAGAGGCTAGCTTTCTCAGAGCTGAGATATATTCTTCAACCAATTCCTCAACGCCCTGCTTGTGTTTGAAGAAATTGCAACGTTCTAATAGGACACTAGGCTTTTCAGAAAATGTATTACACAACTTTGCTACTGCTTCCGCCTATTCGTTCCTAGTGACAAAACTGTCTGAAGGAGCATTAAGTTCAGGTTGGTTGTCAAATATTTTTGCCCTTCATGTGTTAGCTGAATGAATAGAACGCCATTTTCCTTTTGGCATCAAATTTTGTTGCATGGATGACTGTCATATAATTTTCAAAATGGCGGAACCAGTGTTTCCATTCAATGAGTAGTTTACCTGTATTCTGTAAAAAAAGGTGCAATTTGTGCATACTGGGTAATGAATGCCATTACCATAGTAAAATAGTACTATATACACTTGCAGACACCACTGTAAAAGAAATATTAATAAGGTGAAAAGATAATGTAAACTGTAATGTTACGGATGTCAAATTACTCTAAACAGTAACAGTAATTTGAACAAATTGAGCTGTAAAAATAAAACAGGAAATAAAACAGACACCCATGTGTCAATTGCTAAATGTTAAAATGAATGTGCTGCAGATAACTCCGGCTGAACAGTTAAAACCAGTTCCACAGCACTGGTAAGCCTCCTTTAGAGCAGGAGCAAGCAGATGGACGCTCGGAAATGCTGACACAGCGACTAGTAGCAAGTAGAGTGCGCCGAAAGGTAAAACGGCCGTGGCAGTGATCCAGATAGGAACCTGGTGCAATACAAAACGTTGGTGGGCTCCCAAAAGTGATCCGCTTTTCGCCAATATATGTTGGGAGGATAAATGAAGGAAGCAACACCGAGAAATGCGATGGAGACTTTGTTCATGGCTCAAATAAGAAGGAGCCAATGACCAAGTCCTTGCACATCTGGAGCAACGGTCAGAATTCTGATCGTAACTCCCAACGAGCAAGAGCCTGGAACACCAGCAACCATTAAATGCCAACAACTCTTACAACTACTCTTGTGCATCTTGTGACGCAGCACGAGATGCACAGCACATTTATATGTACACAGAGTAGCTAAGATTAATTCAAGCATTCCATCCATCACTTTTTTTTATACTTTAGGAACTATAATTTGCAGAATCAGTGCCTGGAAAATGAATTCATGAAATAAAAAAACACACAAATCTAAGGCATGTGTTTACCTAGGTTTACACATTTCTTTGTAAATCAGACTCTGTAAGAGTTGCTGTCTGATGCTCCAAGATCTATGTAAACCTATAAGATCTTAGCAGCCTAGTTATTCTGTCTAAGATCTTGGCCTGTAAGATCGCTATGCACTGATGGATATGTGTTCTGTCCAAAGCCGTGCCTGTGAGTCCTAAGTAACCTGAGAGAGGACATTGATATTTCTGGAAGGTCTCTATAATGTGCGGGATGTGGCCCTGTTGTCAGATGTCTGAGCCTCTCCTGTCTTAGGCCCACACCTTTAAGGTCTGTGGAAACCAAGGGGTAGATTTGTTCTCGGATCCCTGAGTCCGTAAGAGCTCTGTAACCCGAGGCATTGTTCTTCTATCAGAGACTTTGGTACCTATGTTTGTATAACTTGAGGAATAGCTTTGCTGTCAGATGCCTTAGCCTGTGAGACCTATAACTTAAGTTACAGCGCTGTTGACACAGACAAAATGGGCCTGAGCCTTGAATGATAGGATGGCTGTCTGATGCCTGAGCCTGTAAGAAGCATGTAGCCTTATTTACAGGTTTATTATCATTGGTCTGCGCCTTCAAGATTCATGTGACCTGAGTGATCATTTTCCAGCAGATGCCTGAACTTGTAACCTAAGGCATAGTTTTGTTACCTGGGGCTGTATTATGCATTGCGATTGTTTGCGCCCGGCGCACCTTTTAAAAGGTGCGCCGGGTGCAAACAATCACAATGCTCCCTATTATGATGTAAGCGCTGCCCCCAGGGAAGCCGCGAACTCGCGCTGCCCTGGGGGCAGCGCATACATGTGAAAACACGGAGCAGCTGCTCCGTGTTTTCACAGTGCAGGCGGCACCTGCCTGGACTTTTACAGGGTAATAGAGATCCATTTGCAAGCGGGTGCAGTCAGTGACTGCACCCGCCTGCAAGGAGATGTCTGGGGGGTCCATGGGACCCCCTTTTCCCCCTGCAGAGGGCTGCTCTCAGGAGGCTCACTGACAGTGCGCCGCCTTTTAAATGGCGCACTGTCAGTGCGCCTCCTGAGGGCTGCTTTGACTCTGCGCCCGCGTCTGTAATATGGCATGGGCGCAGAGTCAAAGGAATTTCCTCATTTGCATAGGGCACGCCCCTATGCAAATGAGGGAACACCCGCTGAAGGTAGCGCTGGCGCTTTAAGTGCACCAGCGCTATCCGGTATTATAGAAGGGGACACACAAGCGTCTGCGCCCCCTTCTATTTTACCAAAATGCCCCGGGGGCACACAAAGCGGGCGCAAACGCCCATTGTGCCCCTGGGGCACTTATTGTAATACGGCCCCTGGAGTCCTTCTAATCTCTGTATCCCTAAGAACAATTAAGGCCTGAGCCTGGCTTACCTGAAGGATTGCTGCCTAAACCTGTAAGAATTCCCTGAGGGAAAGTTTAGCTTCCCTGAGCTTGAACCTGTGAGGTGTGCGACATCTAATAGATAGTTCTACCATATGAAATCATAGTCTCCAAGACACCTGGAACCGCAGTAATTGGTTTGCTGTGCAATGCCTACGAGATCTGTGTAATACTAGATAGTTCTGCTGCCTGAAGGTTGAGTCTGCAGAGTCTCTGTACACTTAGGGAGACCTCTGAGGCCTCAGCCTCTAATATCACTGCAACTCAAGGGATTCCTGGAAGAGCCTCTGAGACGTGTAAACTGGGAGAGAGCTTCTGGCAAGAAGTTTGAGACAGCACCAGGTCCTGTGTAATCTTAGACACTCCTCTCCTGTTTCAAGTTTGAATCTGTATATGTCATGAAACCTAGGTGATTCCTCTTTTCTCTCAAGCTGAAACGCATGATATCTGTGCTGACCGATACAAAGTCCCCTATTGTCCATTCGCGAGAATATTTTGAGCTCTATGTCCGTATGTCTGCCTTACAATCACTGTAGCTGCCATGCAACACCTGTATGCTCCTATGTAATTTATTTACTTATTATATGCATTTACAGCCTGCACATCACTATAACCAAGATGTCTCTTCTGCGCTATTGGGCTAAATGTAAATTAATTCTGGGACTACAAAAGCCAATATTTTTACCCTGAAAGAAGGGATAATACTGGCTTCTGTTGGACTTGGACCTTTCTGCAGGATCATCCCCAGACTTTTTGCCTTCACTCCTCCATGTTTCCAGAATTAGTTTTTGTTGGCCTTAGGACTCTGTACTTTACCCCTGCTAACCAGTGCTAAAGTGCTTGTGCTCTCTCCTTAAAACATGGTAGAATTGGCTTGCACCCAATTAGCATATTTAATTTACCTGTAATCCCTAGTAAAGTGGCACCATCTGTGCTCAGGGCCTGTAAATTAAATGCTACTAGTGGGCCTGCAGCAATGATTGTGCCACCTACTTAAGTAGCAGTTTAAACATGTTTCAGGCCTGCCATTGCAACCTGTGTGTGCAGTTTTAAACTGTCATTTCATCTTGGCCAAGTAGACCCTCTGCCAGGCCCAAGCAGTTCCTGACCATCTGGTTGGTCTCTCCAGCGTCTCTGCTGCTTTTTTGAGTTGGTGCTTGGACCTGCCAAACACATTAGTTGCTAGAGTTTATCCTTTAAACTCCAGTTTTTGATTGCACATCTTCTTGATTGCTACTTGAGAACCAAGAATACATATGCTTGGTACTCTAGCCTTTCTCCATGTTTTTAGTGGCCTTTCATTACCTTTCCTCCAGTTTCACTGCCTGATGAAGGACCACGGATGATTGGATCTTCACTTTCTTGGTGGGCCAATATGGGCCAGTTTCTGGAGTTTTATAGGGCCATTTCCACAGAAGGTCTTACGAAGGAGCAGATAACATTGGATTCATATCTCTGTGCTTTCCATGAGCCAGAGTAGCACATTTAGAACAGGTGTTGCATAGTAAAGTTTCCTGAGGTTAAGCATAGCAGGGCTACTTTATTTTATATATTATGATTTTGTGTGACTCTTCATGACTTGAGTAGAAATCATTGCAGTAATCCAATCATCAGCAATCGAGGTACTCAATAGATTGATGCAATGGAGCCATAAGAGAAGGTCGAAGGACCATCCAAAGTATATTTAGTCCATAATGTATTTACCATACTACAGACCTTATCAAAGTAGATCACTTAATACCACATTTTTAACTGTCTGAAAGGACATGGGCGTTACCTAGGCAACAAGGCCAATTAAATACAACGATTTACGCAAAGGAAATTCTACTTCATCCAGAAAAGGTATTCCGATTGGATTTAATACCTGATTTATTCTCCAATCTTCCTTAGGTTAATGGTGTAGGTCAATGTAATCAACATTTACTTGGAACTGGATAACACTTTGTTCTGTGACATAAGACTCAATCACATGTACTTATGGAACATCAAGGAGGAGAGAGAATCCCTGTGAAAAGCAGAAAGTTGTATTTGTATTGCTGGATCTTGATGGTCCTTTCCAGACCTGTTGGTTCTGATCTTCCTGGACGCTTTGGTACCTTTTTAGACCCTCACCAGAGTTTCTCATCTATTTGTGTAGTCATGGTAGAAGTTTTCAAATATACACTGTCTCATCTATTGACAATTCGGCTAAAAGGATTAGGATTGCTGGCTGGTGTTTATGTATTGATTTAGGGGAGTGGGTGAGTCTTCTGTGATATATATATATAATTTTTTTTGTTTAAGAAAGCTTTATTGAAATATATAAGAAACAAAGTTACATTTTACAGCAACAATCTGATGAAAACAATGAAAAAGAGTACAAAATATATGTCAAAAATAAGAATAGCGCAGAATATAATGGCACTACTAATCAAGGAAGTCAGAAAAACAAATAAAAGAAAAAGTATCTTAATGAAACAGCATTTTATGTTTTTAAAGTGGGGAAGAGGAAGAAAGAAAAGAAGAAAAGCAAGGAAAGAAAGAAAAATCAGCAACTGTACCAAAGACAATCAATATTGAAATCCAATAACTTGCACAATAAGTGTTTCAACAGCAAAAAGGTAACAATAAAATATCCTGGTATGAACAATATAGGAAAAATAAACAGATAAACTCATGGCGGTTGAAAAATGGAGGTACTGTCCTGGATCTGCATTAAATGAGAGGATAAATAATTAGTAAGCGGAGACCAGAAGGCATCTTTCCGAAGAAGCTAGAGGGTGGAAGTGACAGATGCTCTGTCCAACCTATGATGATGACAGAGAAGGTTCCACCAACCAGAAAAAGTGACTTTAGTGGCTTCCTTCCAGTTGGAGTTGTTTGTGGATTTATTACTTGCTATTCGCTTTCAAATTCTGTGATATTTTTCAAAACCAAATCGTCTGCCAATGCTCAAGTCATATTGTTGGGGTCTTCACAAACTAAAATGTCAGATAATGCCTTCTGACCAATTGCTATTTATTCTTTTTACAAGGAGATTAGTGTTTACTTCTCTAATTGCATCGTGAGGAAAATTTGTAATGTGAACCAAGCGACAATCTTGCTGGAGAACAGGGAGAGTGAAGGGAAAGGCTAGAGGATGTTAGTTTAACTCACAACATTTAAATAGTTGTAAATGTACTATACAGATATTTCAAAATAATATCAGAAGCAAGGAAGGTACAGATGAGCCATTATTTTTTGTAATTGTGAAGTGTGATGGGAGCAACTATTTCAGTAGAATCAAAGCAAACCAAGGTACTTTACACAAATGTTAAATATGTTCTGAAACCAATTCCCACACGTTTTTTGCACACTACCTTTGTTTAGCAGTAAAACTCCATGTCTGATGCAAATTTAATGCCCATTTTAAGAAGCCATTTCTATGGAAAATGCGTTCTTTGTAAATGGCAGTACTCTACCACACCATACTTTAGTTATACATTTGGAACATTGTGCTCCCAAATGCACCATTGGACACATACTGTTCCTCTACCATCTCCTACTGAATGGGCCTTGTTCATTTGCTCATTTGCTTCACTTGTTCTTGTGTAACGCTTAGATTCTACCATCTCTACGACTTCAGTAATATAACATTGATAGTAGCACGCAACTCAGGAAAATTATTCCAGCACCATTGGTGATAGTGCATGGTTCATCCTGTAGGTGAGTGCTTTCTTGAGCATTGAGGGCTTGTCTGATATGAGTTTCTGTAAATAAGTGCTTTCGAACATAAGATGAGTGGCAACAGAAACCAAAATTTAGCAGACAACAATTAAAACACAGGACTAGAGCAAACATGACGACTCTGCTTGTAGTTTTTTCTTTCTTTATTCCATTCCTTTTCAACAAGCGCAGCCAACGCGTTTCGCCTAAACATAGGCTTCCACAAGGCACAATCATGCAAAAATGTGATCTATTCCACTTGTCTGAACCACTTCGTCGCAATCTATCACAGCATTCTCCCTCAGTACAACCAGCGTGTTGCCGTTTCACTGTACCAAAAGTCGAGCTCAATGGCACTTCAGTCCTGATGCAGAGTAAGCACGGTAACAAAGTATCATAGAACAGAGAGTATCCTAGTTAATGCCATTTGCAGCAACAAGAGTTTCCCAGACCGCGGTGTCTCGTATAATACACCTGCAGTGACTGACTCGTCTTGTTTGCTCTAGTCCTGTGCTTTAATTGATGTCTGTTACATTTTGGTTTCTGTTGCCTCTCATCTTATGTTTTATGGCCAATTGGTAGCTGGTCATTTTGAGGTGGGCAACTTGACTTAATAATTGGTGATTACTTCAGGTGGTGCTGCGATAGGTCCCCTGGCTGCCAATATCCGTCTCAGTTTCTGTAAATAAGTGCCTGTAACATTCCACTGCCTCCGGGCTCTTTAAATGGAGGCACAAAGAAAGTACAAAGCATAGCCTAGGGCTTGGCGGTTTAGGTAATGCGACTGAAAGCCCTATCCATCTGAATTCTGTCCTTAGGCTGGTTGTTGTGTTCACACTTCTCTCAATATGTTAGCATTTGAGAGCTACTGGAATGACCTACAGCCCAGCATCAGATGAGTACTTCAATGTGCTGTCAGTGCCATGACAGGTGTTCTTATTTGATGGTACTTCCTCTCCTACAGCATCTTGTGGGTCTCAAGCTGCAGGCTCTTGATTCGGCTGATTGGTTCTGTCTCTACTGTGTGTATGTTTGGCTTTCATGGCAATGGCTATCCTGTTACTGCTGCTGAGCTGCATTTGTGAATCTTGCATTGCTGCTGTGCTCAACTTACCTCTGTGTGAGGGGAAGCAAACACCGCTACTGTGTATTGCATAGCTGGTGCACGTCTGTTTCCCACATTGACACATAATAGATTAAATGGCAGTACAGAATTGTCCTCTATCATAAGCACAACTATAGATCCAATGTCAACACATTCTGTAATTTCCCCAAGCTGCAGGTGCGAAAAGCCCCACCCTCCACATATCCTACCCCAAGAATCATAGCGCATTACTCCATAATTGACCCATATCAACACATTATTGCCCCACTAGCACAGCAGACCTCAGCCCACATTCTTAGTATCCACAGTGATTCAGGATACCCACATTTCCCTTTTGTATTTTGCCTCAGATATAGATACTTTTTCAGGTTTCACAGGGCCTCAGTAAGCACACATTACTTGTTCTCACAATGCCCAGTAAACAGGCCTATTAAATGTCCACAATGACCCAGTAACACGCCTATTATTTATTTTTTAGAATGCTTAGGTAAATATAGGCTGTGCGTGTGTGCTGGCAGTAAACACATAAGGCTCTTGTGCCACACACATCTAGGGACATTTGCAGGATCCAAAAGGACACACCGACACAGACAGACACATACACAAACACACACACACATTCATGCATTTATAAAACGTCCACCTGGCATTGATTAACCTGATATTGAACTACTGCAATTCATTGACGAGCTTTTTTGCCCAACCCCGTGTTATCCAGGAAGTGCTATCACATCAAATGTCAGGGCGCTCAAAAACCGTGACCTTAAATTTAGCTCTTCTGTTCCTGACATGTCCTCACCG
The DNA here is from genome assembly GCA_963921515.1 of Calotriton arnoldi. Taxonomy (NCBI): domain Eukaryota; kingdom Metazoa; phylum Chordata; class Amphibia; order Caudata; family Salamandridae; genus Calotriton; species Calotriton arnoldi. Next base: position 387,521 of record CAWUFW010006845.1, on the reverse strand, counting down.
TCTAAAGAGTCAGGGTACGTAACCTTCTGGTGGTCCATCAGTGGTGGGCACACAGCTCCAGCGGGGCCTTCTTTCCTCCTGACACTGCAGCAAATATCACAACCGCAAAGCCTCAGCAACATTTCATACTTACCTGTAGCTGGGTAGGTGGAAGGACCGAAAGGGCCTCTCCGGGAATAGCATGTGATCACCAGGCTACACTCAGGAGAGTTAAAGCAAGCCTGCAAGTGGAACTTTTTTTTTTTTTTTTTTTTTTACTTTTTGTACTTTTTACCCAGTTTTATACACTGGTAACAAACTATACTCTGGAGGGTGTGGAGAGGGTGAATGCTGAGTCCGCTAGTAGATCAGGACTTTTGCTGATGGAGGTTCAGCTGTGGCCTTAACAGTTTCTACACCGCTTTCCCTTTTCTGGTCATTAAAATTTGTGCCATAGTCTTTATACCCTACTCCCAGCTATGCTTCTTTACCTGGCATTAGGGTGGTAGGGAGTGCACGGCTGTACCAGTCAGTTTGGACCCTTTACAAAGGATTTTAAATATTATGCTACATAACAAACACCCAAATCAAACTATTATAATGTTCAGTGCAAGAAAACTACTGTGCTTGCCACAGAGAACTATAGGACAATAAAACTCAAAGCAGGAATTCATGAAAAAAAACGCCAGACGTATTGCATTTGTCAATGCTTGTTTTTGTTAGTGCCCTACTTATACTGAATTTTTCGCTAGAATCACATGCTGACTTGCTCACGTTTAGTTTGAAAATGAAATGCCACAACTTCCGGTTTGTCCACAGACCACTGATCTCTTCCTGTGTTTGTCAGACCAATCACTCCTTTGATGGGTCGTCACTGCAGTAAGGGGCATAATAATTACATTTGCCTGTTGAGAGCCAGTGTGGCCTTTTTTAGTGACATTTCTTTTTCTTTTTCAATAGGATTTTCAAATTTGCACCATGATTTGGCCTTCGGTTGCAGCTGAATTCGTTTGGGATGTAATGTTTGTCGTTTTGGATTTCTTAATACCTGGTCTAAGCATTGTCATCGGTTATACAAAAATATTCAAGGTACTGTTACATTTATATCAAATAAGATTGTATCATTGCATATAGTATATAGGCTGCTTCTGATTTGTAGGACGCTTTTGGAAAGAGTCGAACAGATATGTTAAGGATTATTAACTTTATATTACTGATATGTTTGTAACACACTGCTTTTCATGCCTGGCCTAAAGACAGCTTTAGCTTTTTCCCCAGCCTCTTGTAAAACAAATCATAAATAAAAAAATGCATACGTATATTCCTTTAAAGAGGGGCATTTTGCTTGCTCACGTGTGCACATGATCTGCCTAAAAAGTAGCTTACTTCAGCTGGAAAATCTCTCCTTTCATTTCTTTATTTTTAAATTTACTAACAAAATCTAATTTGTGCCTGTCCCCTATTTCATTTTCCCTCTCTGTGTCTCTGTCCATAGCACTTCAAATCATGTGCACCATTTAAGTAGAACGTCATCTTGCAACATTGCTGGAGGAAAGCAGTGCACATTGTGGTCAGGGGTGGACTGGGACGCCAAATTAGCCCTGGCAAAAATATTCAAACCAGTTCGCTCCCTTCATCTGCCTGGCACAATCTCTCTCTTTCTTTCCTTCCATCCATCCATCCTCTCTCTCTCTCTTTCTCTCTGATCGCTTTGTCTCTTTCTCACCCTTCAGCTCTTTTTCTCTCTCTCTTGAAGCCTCCCTGTGCCTGCCGCAATGAACCTTGGGTAGTTGAGGAAAGTGACAGAGCCCCCTGACCTAATAGCGGCCTCAAGGGGCTACCGGGAAAATGCCTGCCCTAACCTGACCTGATCTTGCCTTATTAACAGGCTTCTCCAACGAGTAGCTTGTGAGCTACTGGTAGCTCTCAGACTACGTGTAAGTAGATCTTCTGTGTGCAGTCCAACCTATAAAATTTGGAGCTTTTACTTGGTTGAATTAACACATGTAAACCAAAATTAAAACGTGTGTATTTCAGACGAAAATTATGTATTTTTAGAACTTAATTGCTGATGTTTGGAGAAAAATGGTTGAAATTCCAAAATATATTTAAAACTGGAATTTGAATGATAAATCATGTGGCAATCGGAAGACTTACTACTGACAGTATGACCTTGAAGCCCAGGGCATTGCAGCTATGGCTGTTATGTATTACTTATGTAGAGGCATTTAAAATTGACAAAGCCTTTTTTACATTACTGCTGGCAACCCTCCTGATGCACTGCGGTGATTACTGCTGGTAAACCTGGATATGTTGGCCACTAAGGTATTCCTGTCTGATGTGGTCGCTATTACAACACCAATATTAGTAGCTCACAATGATTTTCATTGAACAAAAGTAGCACTTCTTACAGAAAAGGTTGGAGACCCCAACTGGTTAAATCCACAGTATCTTGTTTGAATAGCCTACCATTTTGATGTTTGTGAAAATTTTTAAAAGGCCATATGCATATTCAACTGTTTACTCTGTCTTGACAAAACGTCTTTAACCGCTTCGCTGCGGCCGGAATTCCCCCGCGGTGCTGAGGAATTTGACGCGTGCGCGGTTCGGACGGCACCCGGCCGTCCTCCGCACACGCCCACCGTGACGTCAGACGGCAGGGGGGCGTCCGACGCACGGAAGAGGTTAAAAAGTACTGCATTTTTTGCAATTTTCCACGTGTCACGGTTTGTCTAAATTGATGGTATCGCCATTCTAGTATGGCTGCCACCACCGTGCATCAGCGTGATTGCAGCGTTTATTTGTGGACTAGATTGTGCCTCGGACTTCTTTTATGTCTACACTGGGAGGAGTGAGTGGAGGTTGACTACAAACAGTTGGAGACGCAGCCTCGAAAATACTCTCTGTACATATTTCTTCATCAGTTTTTATTCATCTGAACGGCGTCATGACTCTGTTATGATTGACGATCAGCAGATTTCGCCATCACCGACATCTTAGTGCTGGGTATACACTTTGAACTTCACTTTTATTTCACACATTTTTAGGTCGAGCCTGGGCAGCGCCTGTACTGCTCTGCAGTATGCTGTATTGGATTATGGAATAGAAGCCCCGCCCACTCTCTGCCCATATTTGTCATTGGCTTATGTCATTGCCCTTCATAAATGTTGGCTTCTGATTCGTTAATAGGCTTGTTAGTCCCTCCTTAGTAACGCCTTGTCTTCATTTGTAACTTCCCATGAGGACTGGCCCTTCTACTTCGGTTGTTACACAGTACGTACTTTTTAATCTGTAAGCACTATTTTCTTTAATGAGTTTCTTCTACTGCAGGCACGACATGCTTTCCTGCAACATTCAGTGCTTTCACTTTTTGAACAGCCCGGGACAATGGCGGCCCGCTTCTCTGAATAGGTCTCGCATTTACAAGAGTTTGAGCTATTGGCATTGTAAATGACAATGCCTTTTATTTATGTGTTAATTAGTAAAACAGATAAATAAAGGCATTGTCATTTACAATGCCAATAGCTTCAACTCTCGCAAGTGCGAGACCTATTGCATTGCAAATGCTTGTTTATTTTAGCAGTACAATTGTCAGGGTCGCATTGGGATCACAAATAGGCCCGGGCACTCCCAAAAAAAGTTGCCCACATTCCTAAATGGTCAGTATTTTTTTTGTAGCTTTATATAACGTGAACTTGGTCCAAAGGCGTTTACCATGAGCACCGGCTACATTGCACAAAATCAAAATCATTTTTATTTTAGGTAGATTAGGTGATTTACCCAGAATCACTGGATGTTGAGCTGACGCCAGAACTCAAAGGTACCTACCCAATTCCAATGTCAGCAGCACTGAGACCATGACACTATATCCCATGTTTTTTTTCCTCTGGTTAAATGACCTCACAACAAGGTCTATGCAAATACTCCTCTATCAAGGCCTTAAAAACACTTGGACCGAGGTGACAACACCTGGCCCCAACCAGGCCACTTCTCTTACTAACCCCCTCCCCATCCCATTATAGCCTTAGGGTATGACCTGGCAGGGGAGGGAGGTTAAGAAAAGCACAGGGCTGATGTTGCTCCTCCAGGGTGGGCTTAGGTGAGAATGGCCCACCTGCGAGGCCCCTGCATACTCCCACCCTCCCCACACCTGCCATCAGGGCCGGAATGGGAACCAAAACCGGCCCTGGCAAAGTGCTCGAAGGCCCCCCCCCCAATCCCGGGGGTTGGGGGTGCGGCCGAGCTCTTTGCCAAGGCCGGTTTCGGCCGATTTTGTTACAGGGACCGAAAACGGCCCTGTAACAAAATTGGCCCCCAGGGGCCTAAAACCGGCCCCCACCCTGGCGGCCCACCGGAAAAAAAATGCCCGGTGCCCGCTACGGCCAGTCCGGCCCTGCCTGCCATGGCCTGAAAGTGATGGCCCAGCGGGGGAATAGCACTGCGTCTGGGCCGGGCCGGCCACACGAGGCACGGGGCCCAAGCTCAGAATGCCCTACGTGCCAGAACAACACCTGGACCCCAGTCTAAGTTTGACAGCATGGCAGGGGAGTGTCCATGATACTGGCGACACTTCACAGTGGCCTGGCGGGAACCGGGGAAGATAGTAAGTCTCTGTGGGCCGGTTTACAGAGGCCATAAAATACCGGCCCACTGCCCAATGCCCGACTGCCCGCCTTCTCAATCCGACCCTGACAATTGTTTTTGTGGTGTTTTGCGCTCAGCATTACAGAGAAAGGAAGCACGCCTCATGAGCCCCTGTTCTCTTCTCATAGCCCCTGCAGCTCTTTCGCTCAAGTCCTGAGACACTCAACCAGCTAAGGTGCAAACTTTGACCTTAAAAGCACTGTTGGAGTTTTTATTAATTTCCAAGGACATGCATAGAAGTGTGCCTTCAGTAGGTGTGAATGGGCAGTGTTTCCACGGTGCTGTCCCTGCTTCTTCTTCGGGGCACGTTTTCTCAATGTGGTTGCACTTGCCTTAGCACAACCACAATAAACAGTTTCGCCGAGCAAGAGGCCTGCTGATAAAGGTCAGCAAGAACTCCAGCTCAGGATGGTGTCACTTTCAGCCAAGGTCACACCTAGTGCTAGTCGCACAGAGGCCAGGGTCATAGGCAGTGTCAGCTGCAAGGAAACCCACATGATTGCAGGGTGAGGTAAAGAGAATCCCACAGCGCTCACAGAGTCAGAGTTACAGAGATCAATCTGACAGAGCGCCAGCTTTACAGAGACCGCAGTACCAGCCACCCAGGACCTACAGTGAGCCCTCTGAGAGGCAGGATTGCACAGCAAATATGTGCAGTCCGGTACCGAGCTGAGAAGTTGTCAGATTTAACCAAGATCACAGAAAGTGTCAGCTGCAGAGACCGCAAGATCACACATGGTGTCAGTCACAGATTCTAAAGGCACACAGAAGGCAGTAATAATAACAGTGTCACATGTCACTGCTGACCTGGACAGGCCGCCCGTTGATGCCACATGGGATGCAGCTTCTCAGAGAGGTTTGCGGAGCATGTATGTCTGGCTTATACAGAGCCATGAGGGAGTCAGATTCACCCAAGATTACACATAGTGCTAACTGCGCAGAGATTCAGATCACTGGTGCTGGGTCTGTGTAGCTGTTATATGGGTGATTGAAGCCTGTAGTGATGCTGCTATGATTTATCTGTTGTGTGCATGAGAGAATCTTGGACTACTGCCACCGGTGCTGCATCTGCTTGGTGTGTGAGGGAGCTTGCGTGCTCCTGTGCATGCTGTCTCTGCTCTTTGCGGATCACTGACAGAATATCCACGACCACAATATCGAGGTCCCAAAATATCGGGACCTAAATATCGATGTCAAGAATATCGACATCCTATCTACATCATGGTAAGTACAAAAATATCGGGGAAAAAATTTGTTGTTAAAAATATCGATGTAAAAAATACCGTTTTTTATATATATAAAAAATTATGTAAAATAAATTAAATAATACATATAACTTAAAAATAAATATTTATAATTATTAGAAAATGTTAACAATTATAAGTAATAAATGTAAAGTAAAAATAAATTAAACATACATATATAAAATATAATATATATATTTACTTAATAATAATTAATAAATAATTATTTTAATAAATTATATATTGTTAGAAATATATTAAAAATTATAAATACATATATATATATACATACACCTGTAACATAAAAATATATATATATATTATAAATTAAAATATTAAAATATTTTTTAATTTTTAAAACTACATTTTACACTACATTAATTGCAACAGTAAGGAAAATGTTAGATAGCGGAGGTGAATAAGTTACTATTCCCACTCCATCAAGTACAACAGTAGTGAAAGTGTTGGATAACGGAGGGGAATAATTTACTAATCTCACTCCAGCGAGTGCAACAGTAGGGAAAGTGTTGGATAGCGGAGGGAATTAATGTACTATTCCCACTCCAGCGAGTGCAACAGTAGGGAAAAGGTTGGATAGCGCAGGGGTAAAAATTACTATTACCACTCCAATAAAAGCAACAGTAGGGAAAGTGTTGGATAGCGGAGGGGAGTAATTTACTATTCCCACTCCAATAAATGCAACAGTAGGGAAAGTGTTGGATGGGGGAGGGCATAAAATTACTATTCCCACTCCAGCAAATGCAACAGTAGGGAAAGTGTTGGATAGCGCAGGGTTAAAAATTACTATTCCCACTCCAGAGAGCGCAACAGTAGGGAAAGTGTTGGATAGCAGAGGGGAACAAATTACTATTCCCACTCCAATGAGTGCAACAGTAGGGAAAGTGTCGGATAGCGGAGGGGAATAATTTACTATTCCCACTCCAATGACTGCAACAGTAGGGAAAGTGTAGGATAGCGAAGAGGAAAAATTACTATTCCCACTCCAGCGAGTGCAACAGTAGAGAAAATGTTGGATAGCGCAGGGGTAAAAATTACTATTCCCACTCCAGAGGGGGCAACAGTAGGGAAAGTGTTGGATAGCGGAGGGAAATAATTTACTATTCCCACTCCAGCAAGTGCAACAGTAGGGAAAGTGTTGGATAGCGCAGGGGTAAAAATTACTATTCCCACTCCAGGGAGTGCAACAGTAGGGAAAGTGTTGGATCGCGCAGGGGAATAATTTACTATTCCCACTCCAATTAATACAACAGTAGGGAAAGTGTTGGATAGTGGAGGGGAATAATTTACTATTCCCACTCCAGCGAGTGCAACAGTAGGGACATTTTTGGATAGGGGAGGGGAATAATTTACTATTCCCACTCCAATGAATACAACAGTAGGGAAAGTGTTGGATAGTGGAGGGGAATAATTTACTATTCCCACTCCAGCGAGTGCAACAGTAGGGACATTTTTGGATAGGGGAGGGGAATAATTTACTATTCCCACTCCAATGAGTGCAACAGTAGGGAAAGTGTCGGATAGCGGAGGGGAATAATTTACTATTCCCACTCCAATGACTGCAACAGTAGGGAAAGTGTAGGATAGCGAAGAGGAAAAATTACTATTCCCACTCCAGCGAGTGCAACAGTAGAGAAAATGTTGGATAGCGCAGGGGTAAAAATTACTATTCCCACTCCAGAGGGGGCAACAGTAGGGAAAGTGTTGGATAGCGGAGGGAAATAATTTACTATTCCCACTCCAGCAAGTGCAACAGTAGGGAAAGTGTTGGATAGCGCAGGGGTAAAAATTACTATTCCCACTCCAGGGAGTGCAACAGTAGGGAAAGTGTTGGATCGCGCAGGGGAATAATTTACTATTCCCACTCCAATTAATACAACAGTAGGGAAAGTGTTGGATAGTGGAGGGGAATAATTTACTATTCCCACTCCAGCGAGTGCAACAGTAGGGACATTTTTGGATCGGGGAGGGGAATAATTTACTATTCCCACTCCAATGAATACAACAGTAGGGAAAGTGTTGGATAGCGCAGGGGAATAATTTACTATTTACTATTCCCACTCCAGCGAGTGCAACAGTAGGGAAATTTTTGGATAGGGGAGGGGAATAATTTACTATTCCCACTCCAATGAATACAACAGTAGGGAAAGTGTTGGATAGCGCAGGGGAATAATTTACTATTCCCACTCCAGCGAGTGCAAAAGTAGGGAAAAGTTTGGATAGCGGAGGGGAATAATTTACCATTCCCACTCCAATTAATAAAACAGTAGGGAAAGTGTTGGATAGCAGAGGGGAATAATTTAATATTCCCACTCCAATAAATGCAACAGTAAAGAAAGTGTTGGATAGCGGAGGGGATGAAATTACTATTTCCACTCCAGCAAATGCAACAGTAGGGAAAGTGTTGGATAGCGGAGGGAATGAAATTACTATTTCCACTCCAGCAAGTGCAACAGTAGGGAAAGTGTTGGATAGCGCAGGGGTACAAATTACTATGCCCACTCCAGAGAGTGCAACAGTAGGGAAAGTGTTGGATAGCAGAGAGGATTAAATTACTATTCCCACTCCAATGAGTGCAACAGTAGGGAAAGTGTTGGATAGTGGAGGGGATAAAACTTAAGATTACAGCTATTGAACCTAAATCCCCAAACAAAACAAAAACAAAACAATTATCAAAAATATTTGTCAATTAATAAATGAATATTAATTATCAACAAATAATTAATTTTTTAAACTACATTACTTTCCACCCTTTACCCCAAAAATTCAACAAAACACACACATAAAAATATTTACACAATTTACATAACTAATTTAAAATTAATAAATTAATAACAATTAACAACAAATCATTAATTATTTTTAAAAAATGTTTCTTCCCAACATTTACAATTAAAAACCCCACAACTCACACATCAACAATATTCCACAATTAGCATATTTCATATTTTATTACCTATTTATCATTAATTTACACATTTTTAAATAATTATAAAGAATTTACCTCCCACCATATTCCATTATAAATCACACCAACAATGTTGTAAAACATGACACAATTAACAGTTAATTAATTAATTGATAACAATTAACAAGCAAAATAAAAACAATTAATAATAAATTAATTCACACAATTAACACTATAAAATGACATTAAATAAATATTATATTACAAATATTTAAAAATGTATTAAAATAAATTACTTCCCACCATACTCCCTATCAACACACAACCCACTTCTTACAAAAATAACACAATTACCATAATTACCAATCAATTAATAATAACTAACAACCAATTAATAAATAATTTATAATATAAATAAATTACCACAATTAATAATAAAGAATATTATATACATAATTAATAATTATTAAAAACAATATGAATTAATTATAATTAAATTACTTCCCACCCTACTCCCCTATCAACACACAACCCGCTCCAAAAAAAATGACACAATTTACATAATTACCAATTAATTTATATTAATTAACAAACATTTAATAAATAATTAATAATACATTAATTACCACAATTAACAAAAATTAAATATTAAATAAATAAATATTATTTAATAAATAATATTAATCAATTAATTATAATTAAATTACTTCCCACCCTACTCCCCTATCAACCCACAACCCGCTCCTAAAAAAAAAAAAATACAATTAACATAATTACCAATTAATTATTAATAATTAACAACCAATTAATACATAATTAATAATAAATTAATTACCACAATTAACAATATAAATATAAAATACATATTTATTCATTAATAAAAAATATTAATTAATTAATTATAATTAAATTACTCCCCACCCTATTCCCCTATAAACCCACAACCCGCTATGGAACTAAAAAGCTAAATTTATAATTAAAATAAAATTAATAACTTCTAAAAATTATTAATAAATTTATTATAATTAAATTACTTCCCACCCTATTCCCCTATAAACCCACAACCCGCTACGGAAATAAAACACAAAATTTACTTAAAATATCATTGATAACTCCTAAAAATGTAATACATATATTAAAAAACAAATGCAATACTTAAACAAAAAATATAGAACACATACATTTAAAATACATACTAAAATACATAACACTAATATAAACATCGATATTATTAACAACGATATTTTTGCAAACGATATTACTAACTTCGATATTAACAAAAACGATATTTCTTACCTTAAAGTCGATATTCTGGTCCACGATATTCTTGCAGTCGATATTCTGTCATCACGATATTTGCAACTTGATATTGTTGTATGTTGATATTTACAACTCGATATTATGTCTGTTCACCGCTCTGTGCGTGAGAGACGCTCCCAGCGATGCTCCATGTGCAACACCTCATGTGTGTTGCATGTGAGGGATGATTGCACTGCAGCTGACGATGTTCTTGGTGGGTGCTGTATGTCTTCTCCGCAGGCGAGTAAACATTCACTGTAGTTAAGATGTGCATAGACAGCACAGAGGAGGTTGGGGAAAGGCGCACATATAATAAGTTGTACAAAGAAAGCACAGAGGAGGTTGGGGAAAGGCGCACAAATAATAAGTTGTACAAAGAAAGCACAGAGGAGGTTGGGGAAAGGCGCACAAGTAATAAGTTGTACAAAGAAAGCCCAGAGGAGGTTGGGGAAAGGCGCACATATAATAAGTTGTACAAAGAAAGCACAGAGGAGGTTGGGAAAAGGCGCACATGTAATAAGTTGTACAAAGAAAGCACAGAGGAGGGTGGGGAAAGGCGCACATGTAATAAGTTGTACAAAGAAAGCACAGAGGAGGTTAGAGGAGGTTGGGGAAAGGCGCACATGTAATAAGTTGTACAAAGAAAGCACAGAGGAAGTTGGGGAAAGGCGCACATGTAATAAATAAGTTGTACAAAGAAAGCACAGAGGAGGTTGGAGAAAGGCGCACATGCAATAAGTTGTACAAAGAAAGCACAGAGGAGGTTGGGGAAAGGCGCACATATAATAAGTTGTACAAAGAAAGCACAGAGGAGGTTGGGGAAAGGTGCATATGTAATAAGTTGTACAAAGAAAGCACAGAGGAGGTTGGGGAAAGGCGCACACGAAATAAGTTGTACAAAGAAAGCACAGAGGAGGTTGGTGAAAGGCATACGTAATAAGTTGTACAAAGAAAGCACAGAGGAGGTTGGGGAAGGCGCACACATCATAAGTTGTACAAAGAAAGCACAGAGGAGGGTGGGGAAAGGCACACATGTAAAAAGTTGTACAGAAAGCACAGAGGAGGTTGGGGAAAGGCACACACGTAAAAAGTTGTACAAAGAAAGCACAGAGGAGGTTGGGGAAAGGCACACACGTAAAAAGTTGTACAAAGAAAGCACAGAGGAGGTTGGGGAAAGGCGCACATGTCATAAGTTGTACAAAGAAAGCACATAGGAGGTTGGGGAAAGGCACACGTGTAATAAGTTGTACAAAGAAAGCACAGAGGAGGTTGGGGAAAGGCGCACACGAAATAAGTTGTACAAAGAAAGCACAGACGAGGTTGAGGAAAGGCACACATGTAATAAGTCGTACAAAGAAAGCACAGAGGAGGTTGGGGAAAGGCGCACATGTAATAAGTTGTACAAAGAAAGCACATATGAGGTTGGGGAAAGGCGCACACGTAATAAGTTGTACAAAGAAAGCACAGAGGAGGTTGGGGAAGGTGCACACATCATAAGTTGTACAAAGAAAGCACAGAGGAGGTTGGGGAAAGGCACACATGTAATACGTTGCACAGAAAGCACAGAGGATGTTGGGGAAAGGCACACACGTAAAAAGTTGTACAAAGAAAGCACAGAGGAGGTTGGGGAAAGGCGCACATGTCATAAGTTGTACAAAGAAAGCACATATGAGGTTGGGGAAAGGCGCACATGTAATAAGTTGTACAAAGAAAGCACAGAGGAGGTTGGGGAAAGGCGCACATTTAATAAGTTGTACAGAAAGCACAGAGGAGGTTGGGGAAAGGCACACACGTAAAAAGTTGTACAAAGAAAGCACAGAGGAGGTTGGGGAAAGGCGCACATGTCATAAGTTGTACAAAGAAAGCACATAGGAGGTTGGGTAAAGGCACACATGTAATAAGTTGTACAAAGAAAGCACAGAGGAGGTTGGGGAAAGGCGCACACGAAATAAGTTGTACAAAGAAAGCACAGAGGAGGTTGGGGAAAGGCGCACATGTAATAAGTCATACAAAGAAAGCACAGAGGAGGTTGGGGAAAGGCGCACATGTAATAAGTTGTACAAAGAAAGCACAGAGGAGGTTGGGGAAAGGCACACGTAATAAGTTGCACAAAGAAAGCACAGAGGAGGTTGGGGAAGGTGCACACATCATAAGTTGTACAAAGAAAGCACAGAGGAGGTTGGGGAAAGGCACACATGTAATAAGTTGTACAGAAAGCACAGATGAGGTTAGGGAAAGGCACACACGTAAAAAGTTGTACAAGGAAAGCATAGAGGAGGTTGGGGAAAGGCGCACATGTCATAAGTTGTACAAAGAAAGCACATATGAGGTTGGGGAAAGCGCACAGGTAATAAGTTGTACAAAGAAAGCCCAGAGGAGGTTGGGGAAAGGCGCACATATAATAAGTTGTACAGAAAGCACAGAGGAGGTTGGGGAAAGGCACACACGTAAAAAGTTGTACAAAGAAAGCACAGAGGAGGTTGGGGAAAGGCGCACATGTTATAAGTTGTACAAAGAAAGCACATAGGAGGTTGGGGAGAGGCGCACATTTAATAAGTTGTGCAAAGAAAGCACAGAGGAGGTTAGGGAAAGGCGCACATGTAATAAGTTGTGCAAAGAAAGCACAGAGGAGGTTAGGGAAAGGCGCACATGTAATAAGTTGTACAAAGAAAGCACAGAGGAGGTTGGGGAAAGGCGCACATGTAATAAGTTGTACAAAGAAAGCACAGAGGAGGTTAGAGGAGGTTGGGGAAAGGCGCACATGTAATAAGTTGTACAAAGAAATCACAGAGGAAGTTGGGGAAAGGCGCACATGTAATAAATAAGTTGTACAAAGAAAGCACAGATATTATGTCTGTTCACCGCTCTGTGCGTGAGAGACGCTCCCAGCGATGCTCCATGTGCAACACCTCATGTGTGTTGCATGTGAGGGATGATTGCACTGCAGCTGACGATGTTCTTAGTGGGTGCTGTATGTCTTCTCCGCAGGCGAGTAAACATTCACTGTAGTTAAGATGTGCATAGACAGCACAGAGGAGGTTGGGGAAAGGCGCACATATAATAAGTTGTACAAAGAAAGCACAGAGGAGGTTGGGGAAAGGCGCACAAATAATAAGTTGTACAAAGAAAGCACAGAGGAGGTTGGGGAAAGGCGCACAAGTAATAAGTTGTACAAAGAAAGCCCAGAGGAGGTTGGGGAAAGGCGCACATATAATAAGTTGTACAAAGAAAGCACAGAGGAGGTTGGGAAAAGGCGCACATGTAATAAGTTGTACAAAGAAAGCACAGAGGAGGTTGGGGAAAGGCGCACATGTAATAAGTTGTACAAAGAAAGCACAGAGGAGGTTAGAGGAGGTTGGGGAAAGGCGCACATGTAATAAGTTGTACAAAGAAAGCACAGAGGAAGTTGGGGAAAGGCGCACATGTAATAAATAAGTTGTACAAAGAAAGCACAGAGGAGGTTGGAGAAAGGCGCACATGCAATAAGTTGTACAAAGAAAGCACAGAGGAGGTTGGGGAAAGGCGCACATATAATAAGTTGTACAAAGAAAGCACAGAGGAGGTTGGGAAAAGGTGCACATGTAATAAGTTGTACAAAGAAAGCACAGAGGAGGTTGGGGAAAGGCGCACACGAAATAAGTTGTACAAAGAAAGCACAGAGGAGGTTGGTGAAAGGCACACGTAATAAGTTGTACAAAGAAAGCACAGAGGAGGTTGGGGAAGGCGCACACATCATAAGTTGTACAAAGAAAGCACAGAGGAGGGTGGGGAAAGGCACACATGTAAAAAGTTGTACAGAAAGCACAGAGGAGGTTGGGGAAAGGCACACACGTAAAAAGTTGTACAAAGAAAGCACAGAGGAGGTTGGGGAAGGTGCACACATCATAAGTTGTACAAAGAAAGCACAGAGGAGGTTGGGGAAAGGCACACATGTAATACGTTGCACAGAAAGCACAGAGGATGTTGGGGAAAGGCACACACGTAAAAAGTTGTACAAAGAAAGCACAGAGGAGGTTGGGGAAAGGCGCACATGTCATAAGTTGTACAAAGAAAGCACAGAGGAGGGTGGGGAAAGGCACACACGTAAAAAGTTGTACAAAGAAAGCACAGAGGAGGTTGGGGAAAGGCGCACATGTCATAAGTTGTACAAAGAAAGCACATAGGAGGTTGGGTAAAGGGACACATGTAATAAGTTATACAAAGAAAGCACAGAGGAGGTTGGGGAAAGGCGCACACGAAATAAGTTGTACAAAGAAAGCACAGAGGAGGTTGGGGAAAGGCGCACATGTAATAAGTCATACAAAGAAAGCACAGAGGAGGTTGGGGAAAGGCGCACATGTAATAAGTTGTACAAAGAAAGCACAGAGGAGGTTGGGGAAAGGCACACATGTAATAAGTTGTACAGAAAGCACAGTTGAGGTTGGGGAAAGGCACACACGTAAAAAGTTGTACAAGGAAAGCATAGAGGAGGTTGGGGAAAGGCGCACATGTCATAAGTTGTACAAAGAAAGCACATATGAGGTTGGGGAAAGGCGCACATGTAATAAGTTGTACAAAGAAAGCACAGAGGAGGTTGGGGAAAGGCGCACATATAATAAGTTGTACAGAAAGCACAGAGGAGGTTGGGGAAAGGCACACACGTAAAAAGTTGTACAAAGAAAGCACAGAGGAGGTTGGGGAAAGGCGCACATGTTATAAGTTGTACAAAGAAAGCACATAGGAGGTTGGGGAAAGGCGCACATTTAATAAGTTGTGCAAAGAAAGCACAGAGGAGGTTAGGGAAAGGCGCACATGTAATAAGTTGTGCAAAGAAAGCACAGAGGAGGTTAGGGAAAGGCGCACATGTAGCTGTACATAGAAAATGCATAGGAAGATGGAGAAAGGCACACACATAAAGTCAGATAAAAAGTGAGAATAGGTTACTTGAAGAATACTTTGGGTAACTTGAAAGGCTCACAGATTAATGTCCAGCATGAGCACTGCAGAAAGGTGGGTCAGCTGGAGGAGGACAGTTCTGAAGGTCCTGGAACAGAGGGTAGGGGTCTGGGGCAAAATGGTGGGCGTGGGATCAAAGGCATTCCTACCTGCCTGTGATTTTGCCTTCTATACAGCGGCATTTTTTAAATTAATGGTTCTTAGTTTGTATGCATCTTTATTTCTGTTTCACTCTCATTTTCTGTGTATGAAAATAGACATCAGTGTGATGTGAGTGTCAAAAGTGGAGGATGGCTCTGGTTTGGAGTACGAGGCGGTTGGAATGAGCCACCTGCCTAGGAAAGGCGTGCTATGAGGAATAAACAGTGCTTTTATCAACCCTGCCTGTGTGCAGCACTCCCTTGAAAGGTCAGTCTCGTAGAAAATGATTGTACAATTGTAACCTCCCTAGAACTTTCTTTAAAAGAAATGTTGGGCCCAGAGAGAACATGCCTCTCTAAGTCAGCCATGATCTTAAAGTGGGCGAGGCATTAGCGCTCTCTCGTTCTGTCCTTCCTTCTGTGAGCGCCGCGGAACAGGAATATCAAAATCAGAAAATCGTCTGACATAAACGTCAGTGTCAAAAATATTGCCCAGTTGTTGTTATTAATAGAAAATCTGCATCGAATGGGATGATATTTTTGTAAAATGTATTTAATACACGATGTTTATTTCAGCTGACTACGGTATTCTGGCATACAGCCTTTGGGAGGTGTGGGAGGAGCTCTCCCCCTCGTTAATCAGTCACTTGTTCCCTCCCTCTAAAGGTATGTGTGAGGGCTGGAGGTAGGGTGCAGCTTCTGTGACAGTCACTCTTCCCATCCCCACTCCTTTCAGAGGAGCATCATTGATCGGTGCTGTGTTTGTGGGTGTTGTAGAGATAGGCGAGCCACTAAAGGCCTACGCCTGGCTCGCAGCAGCGGCTCCTCGGCGATAGCGGGCGAGAGACGCCCCACTGAGAATGGAAAATAAAATGACAATAAAGCAGTTTTATTGTTGTTTTATTTTTCACTGGTAGCCGATGCTGCTGAGCAGGGTTGGATTGGGATTAAAAATCGGCCCTGGCACGCTAAAAAAAAGTGGCCCACATTTGCATATTGCCCAGTGCTTAATTTGTGCCGGTGCTTTCCGGTGCTTAGCACCGGCACTTAATTATCAGGGCCGGGTCTACACGCAATGCTGCACGTCATTGATTTTGATAGCGCCTCCCTGAACAGTGTTACTGTTACGGTGGTTGCTTTTGTCATGGAACTTGAAGTAACATTACACACCAGGAAGGCAGCCCTAGCTATGTGTAATGACTCGGGAAAAGTGAATGTGCTTGAGTTAACATCTTGAAACAATGCTGGACACCTCACCGGATCGTGTGGCACTGCTAGGGGGGTGGGGGGAGGGGGGGGCGGATGGCGAGCAGTGTTCAGTGCCGCCGGCTTGGGAAATTTAAAACACGTCCGGGAAGGCGCCAGGCGGAAAGCATCACGCCGGTCAGGTACACAAGCAGTTACTGTCTGTCTGGTGTCTGCAGACTGCATGTGACATGCTGCGCTGGTACCTGGATGCGATGCCGAGAGCTAGGTGTCCGCGGTGACGGTGTCCCAGCGACCAGCGGCAGCGCAAACTGTGTTGCGAGCGGCCCGGCGGCAGCTGTGAGCCTGGCCTGCCCTCTGCCCTGCCTGAGCCAAGATGAGAAAATGGAGATTTGATGAATCTCAATCTCAATCTTCTCAAAGACGCAATCTGCAGTCAGCGTCTGTCTCACTGTACTGCTGATGATCATATATTGGCGAGGAGGCCGCGGCCCTTAGCAGTGTTCCTGGCCCGGTGGGCGGGTCGGGACACTGAATTGGGCTGGATTTTAGTTCTGCGGGGGTTGGGCGGCAGGAGGCAACGTGCGCAGATTTGATTGCGCATTGCCACGCCCCAGCATACCCGCGCACGGCACGGCACCCCACACCACCGTCATTGTGGTTCAACGGGCCACGGAGGCCTTTCAACTCGCCTCGGCCACTACTCACTCAGAGTGCCAGCCAGCGCGACCCCCCCTCCCCCCGACGACGACGTTGGTGTTAAGGGACTGGCAGCAGAGCAGTAGTTACCAGTAGCGCCCAGTACCCAGGTGAGGCAGGCAAACAAGATCATGGTGCACCAGGCAGGCCCCGCCGCCCCCCAATCAGTTAATAAAGCAAGGCAGTGCACTGACTGACTGTCTGTCTGCAGTCAGTGTGTGTCCGGGCCCACCGCGAACGAACCGCCGCCAACAGTTACTGGCCGCCCACGCCCAGTAAGGCTTAAGCAGCCAGGGAGATAAGCACACAGACAGTAGAAACTTTAACTAGTACTAGCGTAGCGTAGGAGCCGCCATGTGCCCGCCCCATTCCATGATCATCAATAATGATGCCATTGCCAAGAGGAGAATGCCGAGATTCATGAGATGCTGAATGAATCTCAATCAAGTGCTTCTCGAAATCGATATGGCGGCCGCGGCCTTTAGTTTTAGTGTTGCCGGCCCAGTGGGCAGGTCGGGAGGGACCCTGTGATTTTTATTTGGGCTGGATTTTGGTTCTGTAGTTGTTGGGGTTGTGCGCAGTAGCCTGCAGGCAGCGTGTGTGCACTGCGCAGTTTCATTTATTGCAACGCCCCACAAGTACAACTCCAAGAGATCTGAGGGTCAGTGAGGGTCATAGGTTCAGCAGCCTAGGACAGGTACATGCTGAGAGGACTGCAAGTCTCCCATGTTGAGAGCATCATGGCCCCGCCATGCAGCACTCCATATCGCTGGCTTCCTCTGTAACTGTTCCCGCTGCTCTTCCTGGCACTGACTGGCCTCCAAGCTGTACATCCCTAAGGTGCTGCTTCCCTACGCCTGTGGTACGAGAATCAGCTTCACGCTGGAGGCCATTGAGGGCTGCTACTGATGGTGAGTGCTGATGTTTCAGGGCAGAGAGGGCACGGAGAGGTGACAGGAAGCAGAGCATGTCTGCACTATGAAGCAGGAGCTTGAAACCACCACAGGCCTGCACTGTGCATGTGCCTGGTCACAGCTCTGAGCTACAGTCGCTAAAACACATTATCATTTCTCACCCACGTGCAAAATGCTCTCAGGTGCGTGCATCGCTCACAGACCAGTGAACAGCAGATCCATGCATTGAACACATGCAGAGTTCCGAACCACGTGCTCTAAGGCTGCCTCCCCCAACACACATGCTTTGGAAGGTGGTTTGCACTGTTTTGAATCCGGAGGCCTAGCCACAAAGTTTTCATGGATGTCATTCAAAATGATGACCAAAAGACGCTGTGAAAAGGGAGTGCCTCGCAGAAGAGGGGAGGTAAGGGAGCTCAGGGCCTCCAAGCACGATGTTACTAAGTGCAATGTCTCTTTTTTAAAGCTATATTATAACTGATAATAACACTAATAGTCAAACTAAACGGCATATTTTTGTTTTAATTACTCTCATTTGAATTTGTATTTGCACTGCTCTCATTCCTTTTCCCAATGTTCTTGTTCAATCACTTTCCACTTCCTTCCTCCTCCATCTCTAGCGCATGGGCGCACACTTTTTGTTAATAGAACTCTTCTAAAATCAGTATTCATTCATTTTTTTGGTTCTTTCATCTCTTCCATTTTTCTTGCTCAAATAAGAAGCAATTGAGATGTACGTGTTGATTTGTTGAACCCTGCTCGTGCTTGCAATTATAGAATGCATGCCGCCCACAAAGCTAAGAACACCAATACCCCACTTGACTTCATTCAGTTAACTGCGACATACCGGACTTTCCACATCATATAGGACAAATGACCAGCTGACTAGAATGGTCTTAAATTGAGGTGCAAACACTTGGGGAAATATAGTGTTTATTGAGCAGCGAGCTGCTCAATGGAGTTCCACATGAAGTGCTGACATTCGGTGAAACAAAGAGATAGATCTGTCAAGTGGGGATAGCATGTAATCCTGACCTAAAAAAGTAAAAAGGCATCTCCTTTTCAACATTGGCTCTCTTACATTCCTTTGGGATAGGGACTGTAGAACACCCAATACTTGCTACTGTCATGCTGCTTCACTTCAGCCACCATTTTTCATGGAGGCACCCATGGAGGCACCCATATTGCATCTGCCCAGGGTCCACTAAATGAGCCTTTGCCACCATGTGCTAGTTTTCTGGTACTTGAGTCAGCAGTGCCAGTTGAGGATGTGGGTGGGGCAACTAGAGTAAGTGGGTGGGGCCACTTGTGGAAGTGGGTGGAGCCGAGGGAAGTGGGTGAGGCCCCCTAAAAAATATTTGAGCACCTGCACTTCATATTTTACAAATTAAGCACTGACTGATATTGCCTTTCCACAAAACACTGCTTCGGCGAAGTTTTATAAAAAAGAAGGGGGGCTCTCTGACAGAGGCATGTTTTCTTAACTGTACTTAGATTTAAAAAAATGCATGGATTAGTTCACACTGGTGAAACACACCTTAATCAGACCCCCCAGGATATTGCGGCATAGATTTGAAAATTTAGCAGCACAAAAATGGAAATTTTGCGGCATTATTGCTGCACTTTATTTTACTCGTAATCATTCCTTTTCAGCCTTAAATCAATGTAACCTGATTTAGCAGAGTATTTAACCTGGCCAAGGAGACGTCAGAGACACCCCTTACCATAGACGTCAGAGATACCCCTGACCATGGAGATGTGAGAGACACCCCTGACCGTGGAGATGTGGGTCGGTTTCTACGAAGCTCGCAGTTGCTGTGCAAACGCTTTTAAGCACCAACGTCACTTAAACTACCGACATCAGCTTAACTCTGAAATGCCTCAAAAGGCAAATGTTTGGAAGCGCAAATGTCACTAAAACAGCAGGCATCGACTAAGAGATGGTCCAGTAAGCAAACATCACTGAACACACAACGTGTGTGTACAGCCAATAGGAACTCCCCATTTTTTTGCTATCTGCCGGGAGACCATTTTTCGCAGCCATAATTGGAAATATTGCGGCCATTGTGTTTCTTAACTGATTTTGGGAATCGAAATTGCAAAATGCTGGAGGGTCTGATTAAAGGCTTTCATTTAGAGTGTTGGAAAACGACTCACTGGGCATAGTAACTAAGTGAACCAGCTTACACATACTACTAGATCCAGAGGAAATATTGTATCACAGTGAGGTCCAGAATCGAATGCTTGAGTGCAGACTCAAGATGTATCACAATGATGAGGTCCAGCAAGACCCAAACACGTCATAATATTTGCTATTGTATTCACTATGACCCTGTGCAAATTTGTAAAAGAGTAAGTGCAGGTGTCCAAAGTTTTCCTTAATATCCCGCTGCCTATGTTGTTGAATGTTCTGGTTGCCGAATAGCAAGGCAGTCTATTCAATTCAACCTCATGTCTCTCATCCACTACCATACACTCAGTGCGCCTCCACCTCAATTCTGCATGCTCTTTTTAATCCCTGGATTTTATCACTATTTCCATCTTTCTCTTACTCCTTCAATCCACCTTTCTGCCTATCTCTCGCTTGTTCTGATGATGATGAAAAACAAGTACCACGCCCATAAAAATGAGTACCAGTGGGGCCACATGCACCACCGCTCAGGTTAAGCACTAGTTTAACCCTCCTTTTTGAAACAGGTCGCTTTTTTTAAACATGGTGATTTAGACATTTACCTTCATTTTGTGTCCCACCCATACTTGTTGAGTGTGACACATTATACCTATGGCAGTTTGGAACTACCAGCGGAATAAAAAAGGCTAGGGATGCCACCTACGGAGGATCTGATTATGATCATGCTGAAAAACCTGTTTTGGGGGAAAAACGTATGTTTGCACCCAAAATGCAATTATAAATTAGGGACAAACTACACTCAACTCAGGAGTTTGTGTCTGCAATTTGCATCAGGATAAGAATGGTAGAGACTGAGAGAGCGGGTTTTTCAAAAATGTCACTTAGCACACCTACTACTTGGTAGAATGTTGTGCAAACGGTATGCTAATCCACAGCCCTGAAAACGCAAACTTTAATCGGAAGCAAACTGCGCACTCACTAATATGTGCAGCCCGAGTTAACTCAAATTAACAGGTGTACAATTTGCATCTGCATTTTGCGGGTCCATCAGGATCAGGCTCTTAATCTGATGCCTGGTGCTAGCGCTGTGGTACTGTAGCTATGGCACACCATACCACCCAGATAGATATGAGCAAAAAATAGAGCGAGGCAACAAGCTTTAAAGAAAAAGGCCAGCTACCTCCAGCATGAAGATGCCACTGTGATCTTAAACGATCATAAAAATGTACACTGATCCGAAAAAGGACACAACACACTATAAATGTTTACTAAAACAGTAGGCAACCTGGAAGATAGAAAAGCTCCTTTTGAGGTGGGAGCCTCTGCTTATTTTACTGCTGTGGGCAACAGAAATAAAATATTATATGTGCTGGTTAGTGCAGTGCAGATACACAGCCTGCTGGTGTGTGTTCAAAGAGAACAAGCATTGGCATAGCCAATAGGTCTCGCTTTTGGGACCTTATAAGTATTTAGATATGCAACACAATATCCTTGGTGCAACAACATCAACTGTTGCATAACTAAACACTTATAAGGTCCCAAAGGCGAGACCTATTGGCTATGCCAATGCTTGTTTAAAAGTTACGTTCAGAATGTAGTTGACAATCCTTCACATATTCGATTTCATCAATACTTGTGAACACTAATCTTCTAACTATTTTACCGTGAGCATTAAGCCATGTTCCGCGTGCTGCGCAGTGAGTAGAATCAATGCAAATGACTTCATTATGTAGGTATTATACATAGGTATCACCTTGATTGCATTGGCTCTTGGCAAGGCTTAGGGGAACAATGCACTACAAGTGTGCCCCTGTTGTGGTGCGTATGTACCACCCTACTGAGATGCCCAGGCGACCGGGTTGTTCACCACATGCCCTGGCAAATGTTACAAAATTAACATATACCCTGGTATTCAGAGACGATAGACTGAACACAGAGGGGGGCACATTTGTATGCACTGCAGTTTAGTATTAGTTAGCAGCCTGTAGCAGAAAGCAATTTAGTTAACCCAGAGGGTGGTTATTTTTAAAAGTCGCATTTAATTCCGCTTAGTGTCACGCTGTCTGTGTTGGTGAGCAATGTCAGTTTAGAAATGCTACTGCCCTCAGCCATTGCAAAGTTAAAATTCTACTTCTATGTTTGTGGAATGTGCCGGTTTTTGGGTTTCAAGATCAGTTCACCCTCTCCACTATACCCAAACTGAGCGACGGCGCAAGCCTGACGCAGAGGATCATAGTGACAGATGCGCTGCGCCGCTGCCTGTTTAAAGACCATTAGAGGACCCTTGTGACATGATTATTGAATCTTCGAACTTTTTACACCCCTCTCAGTCTGGTTTCAGAGCGGGTTTTTCCACTGAGACGACTCTCCTTGGTGTTACCGAAATGTTGCGTCAACATTTAGATACTGGTAACACAGTGGCCCTCATATTGTTGGATCTGAGTGCCGCATTTGACACGGTTTCTCATACCGTGCTAATTAAATCCTTGCAGTCACTTGGCATTACCGGGACAGCACTTGGCTGGTTGACTTCGTTTTTATCTAAACGGACCTTTCAAGTTTTTTCAGTCGAGAGCTACCTCTAAAACTCTTTTTTCTCCTTATGGGGTACCTCAGGGATCAATTTTAAGTCCCCTTCTGTTCAATATCTATCTACAACCTTTGGCTGTGATTGCAGAGGAGGCTGGGTTGTCTCTTTTTCTTACGCTGATGACACCCAAATAATTTTTTCCCTATCTGCGGGAAATCTGCAAGGTCCTTCAACTCTTCAAATGGGCTTGAGTAACATTGCATCTTGGATGCAAACCAATCTACTCAAGCTCAATGGTGAAAAAACGGAGGTCCTCATTTTTGGGAAAAATGGGGACCTTTGGGGCCCCCAACATTGGCTCAGTGAAATGGGACCCTTACCCTCGCCCACCTCTCAAGCCCGCAATCTGGGATTCATTATGGATAATAAATTATCCATGAAACAACATGTGGTAAAAACTGCAGCCACCTGCTTCACCATTTTAAAATGGTTGAAGAAAATCATCTGGATGCTCCCCAATGCTACCCAAAGGACGGTAGTCCAGGCACTTGTTACATCTAGACTGGACTATGGGAATATTCTTCTTTTGGGAGCAAACAAGGATGTGTTACGTAAGCTCCAGGTGGTGCAGAACTCTGCCGCTAGGCTGCTTTATAAAATCCCAAGAATGACTTCTATCTCCAATGCTTTGAGAGATTTACATTGGCTTAGAGTGGAAAGTCGGACTAAGTTTAAAGCCCTGGACTATATGTTTAAGATTAAGATTGGAACTGCCCCTCAATACCTGCAAAAACTTGTCCGCCAATATCAGCCTTCTCGACTGTTACGCTCTAAGACACAGGAAATATTTATGGTTCCCAGGATCAAACTCACAAGAATGGGTGGCCGTTCTTTTTCCTATCTTGGTCCTCTCTTGTGGAACTCTCTTCCCATAGCGATCCGCAAAGAAACACTTCACTTAAAATTTCGTAAATTAGTCAAAGCTTGGCTGTTTAACCAATAGTATTTACTTCTTTTCTATTTGTTGTGGTTCCTCTAGGCTGCGCTGGGAAACCCTTTTTGGGTAGCTATGCGCATTATAAAATCAGTTAACATAACATAACATAACAGTTAACATTATCAAGCCACCACCCTGACCCAGTACTGCCTGACAGACTCACAGACCATATGACTGTGTGAGCCTTATATGGCCTTCCTGGTGGCATCGGACAGGCAGCCAGGCACCTTTTACAGAGAGATTTGGGACTGCCACCCGGCCCCGGGGGACCCTCTTTTAAGAGTCCCTGCCCCACTAATTGTTGATGGTGCCATCCACCAGCAAGCACCAAAACAGATTAAGTACTGCCCCACCCTTATTGTGCCAACATGGCTTTGTGTGTTTCTATTTTTTAGCCAGTACTTGGAGTTTTTAGAAGCAGAGCACAAGCACTTGAATACAGATGCTGTTGGCTGTCTTAGGATAAGTGAATTACTGTGAAACTTTTTTTAAATGAAAACACTTTTCTCCCTTTTTTGCATTTATTCAGCACCTACTAGGCTTCAGACCTGCCAAGTTCCCCACGTCCATGCGTGATGTGCTGCTCTGCTCCACGTTTATTTTCCCTTGAATTCTGGGACTGTTAGTCTTTTGTATTCCATTATAAAACAGGACTACAAGTTCCTGAATGCAAAGAAAAAAACTCGACTACAGCAGGACATCACCCAAGGGCCTGGGGAACTTGGCAGCTGTGACGCCTCACATGGGTAGTAAGCATTATATAAGTGCAATTACAATACAGCTTAATTTGTGAACTCTGACTTCTTTGTTCGGAAGCACAGAGGGCCTCAGTAAGGTTGGGAAGAGGACTGAGGTCGCCTTTCGAGAGCAGAACCTCTCATCTCAGTGCAATGCACAACCATTGCCTGTCCTTTAATACAAGGGTGGTTGGTAGAATGTATTGTGTCAACGAGAGCCCCTGCCATAGGGTTTGTGGACCGGGATATTGTGGATTTCCAGTGACTCCCACTCCCTGGTGAAGTAAGGAGTCAGTAAGTTGATACTGCATCTGTTTGAATTAGGAGATGAGCCGGGCCGGCCACCGTTAGCCTGCAACTCCCAGCATGCACCATGTTATTGGTTCAAATGTCAGGACTGGCTGTGTGTGTCACGTTTGACTCTTAAGCCCTCGATGGCTTCCATTAATATTGCTGCGATGGTTTTCAGTCCGAAAGTCTTGGATGTAGCACCTCAGCTCGCCTCTGGGAGCTGTATTCACAGCTCGACTGAAGCCGCCTTGGCCCCCACCTCCTCACGCCGCTCGGAGCCCCCGCCCAGCTGAGGCCTATTTTTAGCCAGCATTGGAGGGACGTCGATGCAGCCACGGTCCCATCGCCTGTCATGGGGAGCGCAGTAATTACAGCTCCGCTCCGGGGAACCTTTGTTGGGAGAGCGGCGGCGCGGGGAACATCGAACCGGAGGAAGCAGTAATTGGTGGGTGCCCCCCTGGGCGCCCGCGCCGCGCGGGAACAGGGTTCGGAGACGGAGGGGCCAGCGATGGGTGGGGGGCTTGGGGGAAGATGGGCTTGCCTGTCAGCACAGTGGGACTTATGACTCATTAGCGGACTGGCCCAGGGGTACGGCGACTGAGCATCTCCTTCTTCAGTAAGTGTCTCAGATACAAAGGAGGTGCCATGAAATGAATGGTCATTCATATGACTGCAGTTAACAAGCGCTCTGCTGGGAGCTGGTGCAATCTGCAAAATGTTCCTGCGACACCTAGAAGTGGCCGAGCCAATTAAGGCTCGAGCCAGGGGCATGACTCGGGCTCAGCTTGAGGTCCCCTTTCATCCTCGAGCCCCAAACGGGCCGAACGTTAATGCGGCTACTGCTTGCTATCCGTGCTCTGCCATCACGCAGACAGAATTAAAAACAAAGCATAAACAGTTGATGTTCAAAACAAGGAGAACAAGCACGGAATCGAAACGGAGGAGCGGGGGCGAGCGAGCGCGGCAGCCTGCTCAGCTGACCAGACGCTCGTGCGTCATGGCCTTTTCCCCGCACGGGCGGCATATGTTTCCAATTATCGCGCACGCGTCTGGGCACGATAATGGGAAACAGATGTCGGCCCTGCGCGCGTAACCGCCCGAAAAAGGCCACGACGCACGAGCGTGTGGTCAGCTTTTGAAACCCCCTTACATAAAGTCTTCGCCTAGCAGCGCTTGCGCGCTACTCGAGGCTAGACCTAAAAAGGGCAGATCACAAAAAACGAGACTGGCTCTATTCCAAGTCCTTGGTGGTAATGCAGTGCCTGGAATATTTTCACATTTTGTAGTGCATTTTCACGTGGTGGTCATGTGTTTTCGTCGTTTTTTGCGCTGTTGTGTTTTTATGCTGCATTATTGTATTGATGTATTGCAACAATTGACCGACAGGGCAGATCGCCAGGAGAATGCAAAACAGCCCCCCCTCCCCCCGGCCTCAAAAAGATCCAAAATAGAAGCAGTGCTTGACCTGTGCCGGTAGGACAGGATGAGAAAAAGTCAGCGCTCATCTGTGATGATTCGATCGAGGCCTCCTCCCTGCCCCCCTCCCATTCACATTCTCACAGCCTGGGATATCCGAGGAACATGCGTGTTCACTTGTCCTGTTATGTACAGGTCTCAAACTCTTCGGCACAGACGACACGCCCGAGAAATACCTGCAAAGGGGAGACGTGTCTTGTATTAATT
This sequence comes from Calotriton arnoldi, assembly GCA_963921515.1. Lineage (NCBI taxonomy): Eukaryota > Metazoa > Chordata > Amphibia > Caudata > Salamandridae > Calotriton > Calotriton arnoldi. The sequence continues at coordinate 361,166 of CAWUFW010006845.1, read as the reverse complement.
CTTCCTAATAAGTGCCCGCTCTTTCCCTTCTTTCACCTCAGCTTCCCTTTGGGCCCTTCTTTTTGTATGGTGACAACATATCCTTAGACATCACGTACTCATGCTGAAAGTACATATACTTGTTGGTAGTTATTTACTGTAATGTAGCAGTGAGCAGCTGTTATGGCTGTACGGGCGCACGTAATGACGTGTGTGAGAACAGCAAATAGGAACTCCCCATTTTTTTTGCTATCTGCCGGGAGACCATTTTTCGCGGCCATAATGGAAAAAATTGCGGTCATCGCGCTCCTTAGCCGATTTTGCGGTAATTTCGTGAATCGCGAAATCGCGAAATGCTGGAGGGTCTGCTTAATACAAGTGAGGCCACTTCTGCTCAGCCCCCCTGCCCCCGATCACTATGCATACATTAATGGGCCAGGCCAGCGAGAGAAAGGGAGTGACACCCCTGCCCGTTGGTAAAAGGGAGGTAATGGATGCCCGTCTGCCTCCAGAAAGGCCACTCAGGCACCCACTGGGTCGCTGGCGGCATCCGAACAACACAGACACCGCCCAAATCGGCCCCCCAGGCTGCCCAAAAAAGCAGCCCACAGCTGGAACTCAGATACCAGCCCATCAGCCATTGCCTGAGTGCCCGCCTTACCAATCCGACCCTGCTGCTGAGTGTAGGGTAGGGCCACTAGCGAGGAACTGGGAGGAGGAGTGGAGGGCACTTGTAAGTGCTCATGTCTGTTTGGCCAGCCATCTTAGGCCAGCCAAACAGACATGCACACTTAGAATTTCTCCACCCAGCTGTATTGTACAGCTGGGTGGAGAAATGGCACAGGCTCCCAGTCCCTTCGTGAGCGCCGAACCAGACCGATCAGACCAATCCAGGCACTGCTCTCACAGCATAAGAGGAGCACTTGGAATGGGAGGTATGGGGGTCTGGAAGCCTGTGCTGGCTAAGGACTTGAAGAAAAGAAGCACTAAGGCGTCCGGCAGACGGAGCGGCAGCGGGAGAAGCAGGTGTTTTTTTTTTAATTATATGCCCCCGCGCTGCCACACCATTTTGGCTCGATAGAAATGTCTGGTTCTGGCTCGGCAGGGGAAGTGCTGGTCAGCGCTGTGCCAAGGTATTTTTATATTTTTTTATTACTCCTTGGGAGTCTTCTGACGGGCTGATCTTGAAGAGGCCAAGGGGTGCTCTATTAGTGCCGGGCGGGATGGTTCAGATGAACTGATCTTGAGGTTACTTGAGTGCTGTGAAAGTGCTTGAAGAGGGACGTGAAACTAGAGATTGCTCTACCAGTCTGTTGTGTGATATGTCATATGAAACCAGAGGTGGGCGAGCCAACAAATTAACAGGGAGAGCCGAGCCAAGGGTCTGGCTTGGAACTTAGAGCCCGTGCGCCAGCGAAGCCCTGAAAATGTTTTCTATGTAATTCATTGACCATACCTCACGTAAAATTTGATAAAGTCTCTTCAAAATTAAAAAAAGTTTAGGGGCATATCAGCAAGGGCTGGCGATAATTATCGCTCAAAGCTCTTAGCGTGAGGATAATTATCGCCGGCCAACTCTGAATTTTATCGCGGAGATAGCGTGCTATCAGCAACGCTTATCTCCAAAGTGATAAAATTCAGAGCGCAAGCTGCCAACTGTGCGATTATCGCTGGAAATCCAGCGATAATCGCACAACTTTTGGCGATAGCTTGCTGATAGGGCTACACATACTTAGCCATGATATCCACCTTCCATAGGATATCATGGCTAAGTCAGTTTCAAAGCAGGCGTAAGGAATGTAGCGATAACAGAGGTTATCGCTACTTTTCTTGTCGCTATGCTTCTTTGCGTGAGGCTTGATAATACGAGAAATGTCGCTTCCCGTTATTCTGGGGAGGAACGCCCACTTTGCATCTCATTAGAGATGCAAAGCTGGGCGATAAGAGAAAGGGCGAAGAAGCATGGATTCACGCGTTAGCGTGTCCTTGCTAATAGGGCGTTAAAATTATCGCCGCTTTTCGTCCGAAAACGGACGCTAAAGCGGCGATAATTTTATCGCGGGGCCTTGTAGATATGCCCCTTACTTCTTTAGCATGTAGAAGCTTTGACATTAATACTTCACATTCTTGCACTGCATTGAGAAGTACGTTATTAAAAGTTATCATTTTTAAACATGAACCATTAGTGAACTAAGAGGCTAGACAGTTGTCATGTAAACCTCTTACCTGGCCCCGATTATTGTAGAGCAACATTCCTCATGTTAAGACTTTTTTCTACCTCAAGTTTATTGATATTTCTAAACAAAAATGTCTTCATCAAAATACATAAAACAATCACAATAAAAAAATATAAAACAGTTTAGGCTAAAATATACACAAGATAAAACATTCAGAAATGTTACATTTGAAAACATGGATATACAAAAATCGATTAAGTGTACATTAGCTCATCCACCCTATAGGATTTCAACATGGCATGTTGCTTCACAGCTTTTGCCTCATTGTCCAGATTATAGGTAAAAACTTGGACGCTACCGCTACCGTTGAGGTATCACTTTTGCAGATTCTGGACGATTCTCCCTCTTTGAGCACCTTTAGGCAGGAGGTATAGAGCTGAAATGGACTCGAAGCTACTGTAGTGCTTTACATGAGCACCCGTTACATTCCACTCACTGTTTGTAGAGATGGGAAGATACGGTGAGCTGCACAGAATCACAGGATGCTGAGCCGATCAGAGACGTTTTAAGGCATGGGCTCTGGCCCAGGGCCCCAGCCTTTTAGGGGGCCCCCCTCATAGATCCGGCTCTGTTTTCCACACAGTCCTGCCCTAATGAACTTGAATTATTTTTAAACAAAAGTTTTTTTAAATACTATTTTTTTTTAATTTATTTTTAATAAAGTTAATGTGTGGGAGTCTGTAACAGATATTTTGCAGAGAAATGTTGTGTTTATGTTTTTCAACACCATACAACATTCATGAAAAAAGTTCCTTTTAGATCAAAACAAGGTCTCACATGAGAAATGGCAGTGGGTCGCAGAGATTATTTATCAGTAATATTAGTGAGCTGCTGCTATAGGACAATATTGAAAACGCACATCACTATCCCTGGATATTAGCTGGAAACACATGTAGAATTTGGACCAGTGTGCTTGAGCAGTGATAGTGACCTGGCCAAAGAGGGCATGAAAGAAGTGGATATTGGATCATAAATTCAAAGGTGTTCCGAACAGGGGCCCCCAAAATATGTTTGGCCCAGGGCCCCCAAAATATGTTTGGCCCAGGGCCCCCAAAATCCTTAAGATGTCCCTGGAGCCGATGCTGAAAAAAGAACCTGGTTCCAAAGTCCACACCTCTAGCCCCATCGCCACATCCATGGTTCGGTGAGAGAGGCAGGCAGAAGCCATCTGAACCCTCAGCTCTTTATGGGCTCGACGTTCCAACATGTCCTCCAGCTGAGCCAGACTTCAGGCTCGAGCCCGGCTCGAGTTTCAGTGGCTCGCCCGCCTTTATATGAAACATCAGTCGCATGACGTCCGTTTTATTTCAGCCTGGTTCACCCTGCGACCTATGGCTAGCGACCTCATCTACAGGTCTATGTTTAAGCTGGAGGCATTACAATCTAATGTAAAGAACATTACCTCTTAATATTGCCTTTAGGTGTATACTTTTGTGCAGATATCTGATTTCACAAGGTTGCCGAAAGTGTACGCGCATGTGCTGCATTTTGTTTCTTGCCAGCCATAAACTGGTACGAAATATTTACAGTATATCTGCGCTGAGTTGCACAGTTATGTAGCAGTATTTTGACCTGCAGAAGGCCGCAAATGTGAGGTAATGTTATTTCCACACATTTTTCCGGTAAATCACTTTACTGTGATATTCTTAATGAGTCTGTCAGTCTGATATCGCTGAATTAATCAACCAGGCAAATTAATTAGTACCATTTACCTGACAAGAAATGACGTTTCTGAAGATCAGACAATTGAAGTAAATCTTTGCTGAAGTTATACCATGTCACCACTAAGTGTCGCCCTGCCCCACACATTTGTAATGCAGCTGTACCCAGCATTCCAAATGTACAACGCTACTTAAAAGTGTCGATTGGTGGAACTGAGACTCAAAATGTTTTCTTTATCGGATCGATTATTGATATTGTATTGCATTGGCATTAATGAACTGCTTTCATGGGGATTAGGGACAAAATAATAGTTAAAAGCTCTAAAGACAAAAGAATAAAAAGCAGAGAGAAATAACACTAAAAAGGTCCCAGAACCAGTGTGATATATAAAAAAAAATGATAAAGTGCCACCGTAAATTACAGAAGCAACAACACAAAATCCAAAATATTTAAATATTTTTGTGAATCCACAGGAAATGCTTCTTTGTATTGCTGTCTTCCAGTCTTCGATGCATCAGTACAGCTCACCCAAATTATCCGATGAGGACTCACATAAACGATTAAACCAAGCAAAGGCTCCCTAAATATAAGGGGGCTTTTCCCCAAATACTTTCTGTCAATATTAATGCATATAGCCAGGCCTTTAAGTTGGATGTAAAAACTGGGAGGTCTGTCAAAGGGGCGTGGCCAATGTAATTATGGGTGTGGCTTAAAAACACGTAAGCTAAAAATCTGTGGGGCATATTATCAAGGCGGCGTTAATGAATTATCGCCGCTTTAGCGTCCGTTTTCGGACGAAAAGCGGCGATAATTTTATCGCCTAATTAACAAGGACACGCTAGCGCGTGATTCCTGCATTAGCGTCCGTTTTCTGCACGCCTCCCATCGCATCGCTAATGAGATGCAAAGGAGGCGTGCCTGTGAAAACAACATGGGGAAATATCGCTAACCCAGGTATCGCCATATCAACAACGTGGGTTAGCGATATTTTCAATCGCGTTAAGTATGCCTTAACGCAGGAATTTAACGTCTGCTAAATTCCTGACTAAGGCATACCTAACATGGGGGGTGGATTGTGTGGCTAAGACCACAGGCCCTATCACCAAGGATATCGCCGTTTTCCATGGGACATCGCTGGAAAACCAGCGATGTTCCATGGAAAACATCGCTATCACTGGAAAATTATCGCCTTTGCGCTAAGCGTTGTTGATACAGCGCTAGCATGGCGATAATTTCCAGCGATAGCCGGCGATAGGATTCCTCGCGCTAACAGCGGCCAGCGATAATTATCGCTGCCGCTTGATAATATGCCCCTGTGTTTTTAACATAGTGTGCCGCCCGACTTGTATTTTGCTGTTTCTGTCATTGCATCCAGATATATGATACACCATGTAACATCATACCTATAACAAGTCAGGACTATTGGCTTTGTCAATGGTTGTTAGGTGCATAACATAAATAAGCAGCATCTACGGCTTGATTATATATTAAAAAAGCTTCCACTTAAAGCCCCGGTGACACCACGATAATGTTGCTGCTCCTGAGTTTCAAAAAGAGAAGGGAAATCCAGAGAGAAAATGACTTTCTTTAAAGGATTTCCCTTTCCCTACAACGCTCATCTGGCATGACGTCATGCCGTAACTTCTCCACTTGTGAGAAGTGAGCAGCGTGAGCATGCGCACATGATGGGCCTGCTGTCACTGCAGTCCGGAAACAAAAGGACCGCCTGTGCCGGGGCACAAAACAGGGCCCGATAGGGACCCGTTTCAAGGCCCTCTTTAAAAAACTGCCGGTGCTCAGCACCGGTGAGACCCAGCCCACTTAAAGCCCTGCATATAGCCCTCAAGCTTTGGCTAGGGAGATTGGTAGGTCATTTCCTCCAAACATTTTAAAATTCTGCAGCCAAATTCACAAACGTTTCGCGGAGCGACAAACAATTGCAAGGGGAATTCTCAATCCAAATCAAGTAAAACAGGACAGGCGTAACTGTAAGCAAACTGGACCCGTGAATATAGAAATTCAACCCCTCTGTCGCATTTAGACATGTACGGCTGGGGCGGGATTGAAGGCTTTCCTGAGAGGCAGCTACTAACGGGAAGAGGCCCCTCTAGAAGGAAAACTATTTTTCTCTTGGAGAAACAAAAAAATGAAGAATTAAATATGCTAATGCAATTTTACATTACCTTTCCCTACTGAATGTTAAGTAAGCCTGGAAACATCATACTGTTGTATTTTTCCCTGATTATTTTAATAGTTTAAGAATATGATAACATTGTCAATTTCCTCAAAATGTCTGACTTTTCCATCCCGCCTATTACCAATCCAGGCTGTCTGGTTGTGCCCAGTTACAAGTCAAGTGGAGTAGAAGCCCCGGTAAGATATCGCTCCACGTGATTACAAATGGCCACTGCGCTCTCACATGGGTTTCCCAGTTGCAGGAACACAGGGCCCAATGCTACTGGCCGGGATCCAGTTAGTAAAATCACATGTGAATTGGGCTGCGTGCGCCACCCAACCCTGGCCTCTTGCACCTAAAGCATGGGGCAGCATGGATCATTTGCCCCTTCCAGCCCAAAGCCTACCCTGACCCCTGTCAACCTCAAAGCAGGAAAGAAAGGTGAGCAATAATCCACATTGAATTGGGAATTCCAGGTAGCATTTTAACTGAAAAAAATGGGTACATGTGGTTCTTCCCCACTGCGTAGAGATTAACTAATATAGCCTTACCAGCCATTAAAGGCTCACTCCAGCATTAAAGGCCGAAGGCAAGGGCCTTTAACAAGGGAGCAGGCCTTTAATGGCTGGTAGAGCCCACTACGGCGGGCTCTAAGGCTATTAGAGCATTCCGTCCCTAGAGGGCAGAATGTTATAATTTATAAAACAAAGGCCTCATGGAGCCCGAGGGGGTTGAAACCCCTTCGGGTTCCGTGAGGCCTTTGTTCACAGCAATAGCTGTGAACAAACATTCAAATGCTGATGCTCAGGGCTTCTACCAGGCATTAGAAGCCCGGAGCACTCCATTGTTTTCAATGGAGCTCCCAGCATTCCAGTGTTCTAATATTAGTTAGAGGTAGGTGTGAGGCTAGTGGCCAGAAATGTTATTTTTATACATGCAGTATCCGCACACCTAAACCCGCCCACTTGTAATTGGACCCTATGTGATGATTATATGTGTGTTTATATAAATACTTTAAATAGGCACAGAGCTTGAATTGGAACAAGGAACCCCGAGCAGGAAAGAATGCACTATAGCGCTCTGCTCTTTGCAGAGCTGCACTGTGGGCATGTTGTACAACACTTAACAAGGCGAGTTGTGACGTGATCTGTGCCCAGCCACAGTGTGTGGGCTTGATTGTGAGGCACAGAAGGGTAGGGCAGTGCAGGATTGTTCTAACAATGTCTATGTGGGGCTCATATTCATATACTCTATGGGGCGGATTTACTCTGATTTTGCGTCGGGTTTGTGTCACTTTTGTCACGCTGCCCCAATACAAAATCATTTTTGGTATTTACAAAGCCACTTTCTGTGGCTTTGCCTGGTTTAGTAAATACAAAGTAATACAACGCAGTGCAGCGGAAAGTGCTGTGTTACATTACCTTGCATTGGAAAGGCGTTCCATTGGTGGAACCTTGCCAGGTAGGTCGCTCCCCCACCACACAGCTCCGCCTGTGTTGTGCGCCCGCTGCTGCTGCTGGTAAGCTCGCCCCTCCGCTTGTGGCCTCGGTGCCCGTATTTCTTGCTTCTGTCTCTCCATTTTTCCTTCTGTGCCCTTCGCTGCCCCATTGTACTGTGCCCGTATTTCTCTGTTTGCTTTCTCTCCTTTTTTCCTTCTGTGCCCCTCGCTGCCCCATTGTACTGTGACCGTATTTCTCTGTTTGTTTTCTCCCCATTTTTCCTTCTGTGCCCCTCGCTGCCCCATTGTACTGTGCCCGTATTTCTCTGTTTGCTTTCTCTCCTTTTTTCCTTCTGTGCCCCTCGCTGCCCCATTGTACTGTGCCCGTATTTCTCGGTTTGCTTTCTCTCCTTTTTTCCTTCTGTGCCCCTCGCTGCCCCATTGTACTGTGCCCGTATTTCTCTGTTTGCTTTCTCTCCTTTTTTCCTTCTGTGCCCCTCGCTGCCCCATTGTACTGTGCCCGTATTTCTCTGTTTGCTTTCTCCCCATTTTTCCTTCTGTGCCCCTCGCTGCCCCATTGTACTGTGCCCGTATTTCTCTGTTTGCTTTCTCCCCATTTTTCCTTCTGTGCCCCTCGCTGCCCCATTGTACTGTGCCCGTATTTCTCTGTTTGCTTTCTCTCCTTTTTCCTTCTGTGCCCCTCGCTGCCCCATTGTACTGTGCCTGTATTTCTCTGTTTGCTTTCTCCCCATTTTTCCTTCTGTGCCCCTCGCTGCCCCATTGTACTGTGCCCGTATTTCTCTGTTTGCTTTCTCTCCTTTTTTCCTTCTGTGCCCCTCGCTGCCCCATTGTACTGTGCCCGTATTTCTCTGTTTGCTTTCTCTCCTTTTTTCCTTCTGTGCCCTCGCTGCCCCATTGTACTGTGCCCGTATTTCTCGGTTTGCTTTCTCTCCTTTTTTCCTTCTGTGCCCCTCGCTGCCCCATTGTACTGTGCCCGTATTTCTCTGTTTGCTTTCTCTCCTTTTTTCCTTCTGTGCCCCTCGCTGCCCCATTGTACTGTGCCCGTATTTCTCGGTTTGCTTTCTCTCCTTTTTTCCTTCTGTGCCCCTCGCTGCCCCATTGTACTGTGCCCGTATTTCTCTGTTTGCTTTCTCTCCTTTTTCCTTCTGTGCCCTCGCTGCCCCATTGTACTGTGCCCGTATTTCTCTGTTTGCTTTCTCCCCATTTTTCCTTCTGTGCCCCTCGCTGCCCCATTGTACTGTGCCCGTATTTCTCTGTTTGCTTTCTCCCCATTTTTCCTTCTGTGCCCCTCGCTGCCCCATTGTACTGTGCCCGTATTTCTCTGTTTGCTTTCTCTCCTTTTTTCCTTCTGTGCCCCTCGCTGCCCCATTGTACTGTGCCTGTATTTCTCTGTTTGCTTTCTCCCCATTTTTCCTTCTGTGCCCCTCGCTGCCCCATTGTACTGTGCCCGTATTTCTCTGTTTGCTTTCTCTCCTTTTTTTCCTTCTGTGCCCCTCGCTGCCCCATTGTACTGTGCCCGTATTTCTCTGTTTGCTTTCTCTCCTTTTTTTCCTTCTGTGCCCCTCGCTGCCCCATTGTACTGTGCCCGTATTTCTCCGTTTGCTTTCTCTCCTTTTTTCCTTCTGTGCCCCTCGCTGCCCCATTGTACTGTGCCCGTATTTCTCTGTTTGTTTTCTCCCCATTTTTCCTTCTGTGCCCTCGCTGCCCCATTGTACTGTGCCCGTATTTCTCTGTTTGCTTTCTCTCCTTTTTTCCTTCTGTGCCCTCGCTGCCCCATTGTACTGTGCCCGTATTTCTCTGTTTGCTTTCTCTCCTTTTTTCCTTCTGTGCCCCTCGCTGCCCCATTGTACTGTGCCCGTATTTCTCCGTTTGCTTTCTCTCCTTTTTTCCTTCTGTGCCCCTCGCTGCCCCATTGTACTGTGCCCGTATTTCTCTGTTTGCTTTCTCTCCTTTTTTCCTTCTGTGCCCCTCGCTGCCCCATTGTACTGTGACCGTATTTCTCTGTTTGTTTTCTCCCCATTTTTCCTTCTGTGCCCCTCGCTGCCCCATTGTACTGTGCCCGTATTTCTCTGTTTGCTTTCTCTCCATTTTTCCTTCTGTGCCCTTCGCTGCCCCATTGTACTGTGCCCGTATTTCTCCGTTTGCTTTCTCTCCTTTTTTCCTTCTGTGCCCCTCGCTGCCCCATTGTACTGTGCCCGTATTTCTCTGTTTGCTTTCTCCCCATTTTTCCTTCTGTGCCCCTCGCTGCCCCATTGTCCTGTGCCCGTATTTCTCTGTTTGCTTTCTCTCCTTTTTTCCTTCTGTGCCCCTCGCTGCCCCATTGTACTGTGCCCGTATTTCTCTGTTTGCTTTCTCTCCTTTTTTCCTTCTGTGCCCCTCGCTGCCCCATTGTACTGTGCCCGTATTTCTCCGTTTGCTTTCTCTCCTTTTTTCCTTCTGTGCCCCTCGCTGCCCCATTGTACTGTGCCCGTATTTCTCTGTTTGCTTTCTCCCCATTTTTCCTTCTGTGCCCCTCGCTGCCCCATTGTACTGTGCCCGTATTTCTCTGTTTGCTTTCTCCCCATTTTTCCTTCTGTGCCCCTCGCTGCCCCATTGTACTGTGCCCGTATTTCTCTTTTGCTTTCTCTCCTTTTTTCCTTCTGTGCCCCTCGCTGCCCCATTGTACTGTGCCTGTATTTCTCTGTTTGCTTTCTCCCCATTTTTCCTTCTGTGCCCCTCGCTGCCCCATTGTACTGTGCCCGTATTTCTCTGTTTGCTTTCTCTCCTTTTTTCCTTCTGTGCCCCTCGCTGCCCCATTGTACTGTGCCCGTATTTCTCTGTTTGCTTTCTCTCCTTTTTTCCTTCTGTGCCCCTCGCTGCCCCATTGTACTGTGCCCGTATTTCTCTGTTTGCTTTCTCTCCTTTTTTCCTTCTGTGCCCCTCGCTGCCCCATTGTACTGTGCCCGTATTTCTCCGTTTGCTTTCTCTCCTTTTTTCCTTCTGTGCCCCTCGCTGCCCCATTGTACTGTGCCCGTATTTCTCCGTTTGCTTTCTCTCCTTTTTTCCTTCTGTGCCCCTCGCTGCCTCTCTCCATTCCCGCCGCAGCGTCCCCTGCGGCCCCGCCCCCCTGACTGCCCATTCGCTGCCCCTGCCTCCCGCCTCCCAGCTGCTCCTCCCTCCCACCTCCCCATATATGGCGGCAGCTGCGCGGTGAGGAGAGCGACCCTTGACCTTGCCAGGTAGGTCGCTCCCCCACCACACAGCTCCGCCTGTGTTGTCCGCCCGCTGCTGCTGCTGGTAAGCTCGCCCCTCCGCTTGTGGCCTCGGTGCCCGTATTCTTGCTTCTGTCTCTCCATTTTTCCTTCTGTGCCCCTCGCTGCCCCATTGTACTGTGCCCGTATTTCTCTGTTTGCTTTCTCTCCTTTTTTCCTTCTGTGCCCCTCGCTGCCCCATTGTACTGTGCCCGTATTTCTCTGTTTGTTTTCTCCCCATTTTTCCTTCTGTGCCCCTCGCTGCCCCATTGTACTGTGCCCGTATTTCTCTGTTTGCTTTCTCTCCTTTTTTCCTTCTGTGCCCCTCGCTGCCCCATTGTACTGTGCCCGTATTTCTCTGTTTGTTTTCTCCCCATTTTTCCTTCTGTGGCCCCGCTGCCACTCTCCATTCCCGCCGCTGCGTCCCCTGCGGCCCCGCCCCCCTGACTGCCCATTTGCTGACCCTGCCTCCCAGCTGCTCCTCCCTCCCACCTCCCCATATATGGCGGCCGCTGCGCGGTGAGGAGAGCGACTCTTGACCTTGCCAGGTAGGTCGCTCCCCCACCAAACAGCTCCGCCTGTGTTGTCCGCCCGCTGCTGCTGCTGGTAAGCTCGCCCCTCCGCTTGTGGCCTCGGTGCCCGTATTCTTGCTTCTGTCTCTCCATTTTTCCTTCTGTGCCCCTCGCTGCCCCATTGTACTGTGACCGTATTTCTCTGTTTGTTTTCTTCCCATTTTTCCTTCTGTGCCCCTCGCTGCCCCATTGTACTGTGCCCGTATTTCTCTGTTTGCTTTCTCTCCTTTTTTCCTTCTGTGCCCCTCGCTGCCCCATTGTACTGTGCCCGTATTTCTCGGTTTGCTTTCTCTCCTTTTTTCCTTCTGTGCCCCTCGCTGCCCCATTGTACTGTGCCCGTATTTCTCTGTTTGTTTTCTCCCCATTTTTCCTTCTGTGCCCCCGCTGCCTCTCTCCATTCCCGCCGCTGCGTCCCCTGGGGCCCCGCCCCCTTGACTGACCATTCGCTGCCCCTGCCTCCCGCCTCCCTGCTGCTCCTCCCTCTCTCCTCCCCATATATGGCGGCCGCTGCGCGGCCGCGCCGAAGGCGCGCCTAAGGCAAGCCCGTCTGCGCCCGTCCGCGACTGGACCGCGCCCAGCGCCAGAACCCCTGGACCGCGCGCCCCCCACTCCAGCCTTGAGGACCGACGCCGATACGATGCCACCACACTCCACGCCCTCAACCCCGGACGGACGCACAACTGCTTCAAGGCCGCCCCGAAACGCACCCATGGTCCTTTCAGCTGCCGGAACTGCAGCTACACCAGCCTCAGAGCCACCGAGGCGCCCGCCAAGAAGGACCTCAACCACCTCCGGTGCATCCTACTGAACACCCGCTCCGCACGCAAACACGCCGTCGAGCTCTGGGACCTACTCGACACATCATCACCAGATGTCGCCTTCCTGACAGAGACCTGGATGAACGACTCCTCCGCCCCCGACATCGCCTTAGCCATCCCAGACGGCTATAAGATCACCCGCAGAGACCGCGTCAACGCAGTAGGAGGAGGAATCGCCATCGTCCACAAGAACACCATCAGGGTCTCGACCAGCACCGACGACACTCTCAGCACCGCCGAACACATGCACTTCCAGATCCACACGGACCCCAACACCACCCTTAGAGGCACCCTTGTCTACAGACCCCCTGGGCCCCGACCCCAGTTCAGCGACTCCATCGCCGACTTCATCAGCACGCACGCCCTGACCTCTACCGACTACATCCTCCTCGGAGACCTGAACTTTCACCTGGAGAACAACAACGACAGCAACTCCACCACCCTGATCGACAGCCTCGCCAACCTCGGCCTGAGCCAGCTCGTCACAACACCGACCCACTCCGCCGGCCACACGCTTGACCCCATCTTCTCCTCAAGCTCCCACGTCTCCTTCAGCCACACCACGGAACTCCTCTGGACCGACCACCGCTGCATCCATTTCACCTTCCAGAAACCCACCACACACCACCGCACCCAACAGATCCCACGCCGCTGCTGGAGCAAAGTCACCGAAGACCAACTCCGGGCAACCCTCGCTCTCAGCCCTCCCTCCGACCCATCCAACACCGACGACGCTGCCTGCAACCTCAGACGATGGATGGACGACTGCGCCAACACCCTCGCCCCGCTGAAAAAGCTCACCTACAGCGACACCACCAAAAGAGCCAGCTGGTTCACCTCGGAACTCCTAGCTTCCAAGCGTACCTGCCGGAAACTAGAGAAGAAATGGCACAGCGATAAGACACCGGACAGCCACACAGCCCACAAAGACGCCATCCGTAACCACCACCACCTCATCAGGTCCGCCAAGAGAATCTCCTTCAAAGACCGCCTCGACAACAACGCACACAACAGCAAGGAGCTTTTCAACATCGTGAAGGAACTCTCCAATCCCAGCTCCAACACCAACGACATCCCGCCGTCGCAACCCCTGTGCGATTCCCTCGCCACCTTCTTTCACCGCAAGATCGCCGACATCCACGACAGCTTCAACACCCAGACAACCCCAACTAAGATCGATACACCAGACCCGCCACACACCATCGACCACGACCCCCTGCCAGCCTGGGCCAGCGTGAACATTGAGGACACCATCAAGACCATGAGCACAATACACTCCGGCTCCCCGTCAGACCCTTTCCCGCACCACATCTTCAACAAAGCCAGCAGCTCCATCGCACTCCACCTGTGCAACATCATCAACCACTCCTTCGAGACCGCGACCTTCCCAGAGAGCTGGAAACACGCAGAGATCAACGCCCTACTCAAAAAACCCAAGGCGGACCCGAGAGACCTCAAGAACTTCCGGCCCATCTCTCTGCTTCCGTTCCCAGCCAAGGTCATCGAGAAGATCGTCAACAAACAGCTAACCCGATACCTCGAAGAAAACAGCATCCTGGACCCATCCCAATCAGGGTTCCGCAGCAACCACAGCACTGAGACTGCCCTCATCGCCGCCACCGACGACATCAGGATCCTGCTGGACAATGGTGAGACCGCAGCCCTCATCCTGCTGGACCTCTCCGCCGCCTTCGACACTGTCTGCCACCGCACTCTACGCGCACGCCTCCACGACGCAGGGATCCGAGACAAGGCCCTGGAATGGACCACCTCCTTCCTCGACGGCAGAACCCAGAGAGTCCGCCTCCCACCTTTCCGATCCGAAGCCTCCGAGATCATCTGCGGCGTACCCCAGGGATCGTCCCTCAGCCCAACACTGTTCAACATCTACATGGCCCGCTCACACGCATCGCCAGACAACACGACCTCAACATTATCTCCTACGCCGACGACACTCAACTGATTCTCTCCCTCACCAAGGACCCCCTCGCCGCCAAAGCCAAACTCCATGACGGAATGAAGGCCGTCGCCGATTGGATGAAGATCAGCCGACTAAAGCTGAACACGGACAAAACGGAGGTCCTCATCCTCGGCTCCAACCCTCAGCCTGGGACGACTCCTGGTGGCCAACGACGCTGGGAGCAGCCCCGACACCCACCGACCACGCACGCAACCTGGGAGTCATCCTCGACTCAACGCTCTCCATGACCAAGCAAGTCAACGCAGTCTCCTCCTCCTGCTTCAACACACTCCGCATGCTTCGCAAGATCTACAGGTGGATCCCGACAGACACAAGAAGAACAGTCACCCAGGCCCTCGTCAGTAGCAGACTAGACTATGGGAACGCCCTCTACGCGAGAGCCCCGGCCAAGCTCATCAAGCGACTGCAACGCATACAAAACGCCTCCGCACGACTGATCCTCGACGTACCACGCCACAGCCACATCACCCCCACTTGAGGAACCTGCACTGGCTCCCCGTCGACAGGAGGATCACCTTCAAACTCCTCACCCACGCACACAAGGCACTCCACAAAACTGGCCCAGCCTACCTCAACAGACGACTCTTCTTCTACGTCCCCAACCGCCAGCTCCGCTCCGCCGACCTCTCCCTCGCCACCGTCCCCCGCATTCGAAGAACAACCACCGGCGGCAGATCCTTCTCACACCTCGCCGCCAAGACCTGGAACACCCTTCCACTAAGCCTACGAAAGACCCAAGACCTGCTGACCTTCAGGAGGCCACTCAAGACCTGGCTGTTCGACCAGTAGCAGCATCCCCCCCTTACCTCCCCCCAGCGCCTTGAGACCCTCGCGGGTAAGTAGTGCGCTCTACAAATTCTGTGATTGATTGATTGATTGGAGCAGGGATCCACCGATGAGTTTTGGTGCATTCTCAGATTTACTAAAGCTAGTAAACCTGAGAATGTGTCAAAATGCTACGCTGTCCCATGTGAGGCATAATCACAAGAAATATCTTTATTTCTCCTCATTATTTCCTCTTTCCAGGAGTGCTGCATTCTGCAGGACACATAGAAAGAGGAAGGAACACGCCTCTAAGGATTGTATGTTGTCTTAGTAGATATGACGCATTTCGGCTCTCTGTCTTTCACGCAACGCAGCACAGAAACTTGCCTTGCGGCACTGCATTGCATGAATTCTGAGGAAATATGCCCCTATATTTCAAGGAGATTTGGCGTAGTGCATCAATCAAGAGGTACACTGTAAGGACAGTCATGGATGGATCAATATTTCTCAGTCACACACATCCTACCTAACACATGTATGACCTACCCAGGCTCCATCTCCCCTTGGGTGCCCAGGTCCTGAATGGGTTGCATTTTTCCCATTGCCAGGAAGAACCCAGATTGTGATTTTTTGAGGCAGTGTTTGGGTGTTGGACTTGACCTGGTGCTGTTATAATTCTGTCATGCATTTGTTAGCAGAGACAAAGGGGTCGATTCCGATTCGGGCCGGAAATTTCTCCGACCGAGCCGGACCCGGAGAGATTTCCGACCGAATCGGACCCGTGCAGTCCGACCGAACGAGTACGATGCGGCCGTATGTTATCGGACTCGAGTCGGTCGGACTCCCATTGAAGTCAATGGGAGCCGGTCGTACAACGCGTACGCGGGCTCCCATTGACTCAATGGGTGCGGAGTCGGACAAGGGCGCCCCCTACAGCGGGTACGCGGCGAAGCGATTCGCGCCGCACACGCACAGGTAGGGGGGACCCATGGGTCCCCCCTGTGTGCGACTCGCGCGGCTACGCGTACAGGGGGTCCGACACGGACCCCCAAAGTACGGCTCCGACAGCTCTTTCGAGCCGGAGTGCGCGGCTCGGTCGGACTGCTCGCGGCGCGCATCGTACTTACCCGGCCGGGAAACGTCTCCATTGCGCGGTGCGAGTCGAGTCCGAGCGAGTCGGTCGGAGTGGTTCGAGCCGGGAGCGAGTCGGTCGGAGCGGTCGGGACGCCCGGACCAGTCGGTCGGCGATTTCGCATCGTACTCGCTCGGCCGGACCCGCGTACGGTTCGGTCGGGAAACAGGGCTCCGAATCGGATCCGGTAAAGCCGAATCCGATTCGGAGCACTACCGGCCAAGATCGGAATCGGCCCCAAAGTATGCAAAATTCATCAATTTCAAGTCATTCCTTCCTACTTTATATCTTTTGGTACGTCTTCCGCTAATTGTTAGACCTGGCATCCTTGGCGTGGGTCTCCCTTCCATTTTTTCATAATGCCTCCACGGTTGCCGATATGTTTTTGCTGGACTAGATGCTCATGGGCACTTTGCCGCTGCTAATCAGTGCCAAAGTGCAAGTGCTCCCTATCGTTAATTGATACATGTATTAGTGACTCCATGATTGGATGATTGGTTTACTTGTCAGTCCCTAGTACAGTGCACTCAGTGTGCCCAGGGCTTGTAAATCCAATGCCGCTGGTGGGCTCGCAGCACTGGTTGTGCCACCCACAGAAGCGGCCTGTAAAATATGTCTCGGGCCTGCCATCGCAGAGCCTGTGTGCAGCCTCGGGCTGCCATGTCGACTTGGTGAGTACACCCACTTACCAGTCCCTAAACCTTCCCTGTACTGCATGTTGGTCACCCCTAAAGTAGGCCCTAGGGCAGGGTGCATTGTAAGTATAAGGTAGGACATGCCCTGGTGTGTGTGGCATGTCCTAATAGTGAATTACAGCCATTTTCGTTTTTCACTATTGCAAGGCTACCTGCTCCCCATAGGCCAGAATGGGCAGACTGACTATTACACCTTATAGTCAGAACTGACCCAGGGAACCTGGTAGAAAAACGAATTTAGTATGCCTGAACTCAGGATGATAAAATACATCTTTTAGTGAAGTTGGTTTTAACATTCTGTGTTCGAAAATACCACTTTTAGACAGTGGGTATTTTCTTGCCTAACTATCCAAGCCTGCCTCTGCTAGGTTGTGTATTCCTTGTCTGGAGATTGAGTGACAGGGGCTGGGGGTGGCTACAGGAGACAGGGTGAGTCAGCGCAGGTCTGAATAGGGCTGTGCCTGCCTTCCACAATGCTGGCTCCACCTCCTGCCGGGCGGCTGAGCACTCTGCCCCACATTCTGAAAGGAAAGAAGGAGTCAGAAAAACAAAGTGCTCCAGGACTGACCAGAACTGGTTTTGGACTAGGCAGAGGCCTCTCTGCCTCCAGAGAACAAAGAGAATCAGGGTATAAGAGGGGCACCCAGACCCCAGGAAGATTAGATCACTTTTGGGAACAAGAAGAAACCTTTACTGAGGAGCGGAACCAAGAAGAAACTGAGGAGAAACTATCCCTAAGCCTGAAGTGCTGCTTGGGGGATTGGCCTGCAGTGGTTTGCCTGACTGCCAAAGAGAGGAGAAAGGAACTTTTGCTTTGCTGTGACTTTCATCAACTTGTGAAGGATCTCCAAGGGCTTGGAAGAGAGCTTGCCCCCTGACCGAAGTCCCAGGACCATTGGACTTCACCCCCTTTGTGAATTGCTGCTGGAAACCTGTTTCAGTGGCTACAGAGGTAGGGAGCTGTGACCGACTCTCACGACCGACTCGGTGTCCTGCAAGCACCGCATCGAAGCACCGTCTCGCCCTGCAACGCACGGCCCTGGTCTCACCGACTCCGTCAACGAGCCGCTGCCTGCACCGCATCGAGGGACAACGCGTCCTGCAACGCTTCGCTACGCCGAATCGAACTGGTCCGACCGACACGGTCACTGCTGCTGAGTTCGAGTCCTGTGACCGCACCGGAGTTGGGCACCGCTCGCACGCTTTGCGACGCACCGCCCGACTCGCACCGCTGTCCGGACTGATCGACGCCAGCTCCTGAATCCGGCTCCGTCGCCGCACCGCAACCTGCCAGCACCGCATCGAAGCACCGTCTCGCCCTGCAACGCACGGCCCTGGTCTCACCGACTCCGTCTCGACGACGTCAACGAGCCGCTGCCTGCACCGCATCGAGGGACAACGCGTCCTGCAACGCTTCCACTTTTGCATCGCGACGAACAGCCATCCGGCTCGCACGCCCGTGCCTGCCGCTTCAAGTAAAAGGTACTGTGACCGAGTCTGTCTACGCTGTGTTGGCCCGTCTCGACGCGGTCAGCTGGATTTGTTAGACTCTGTTTGTTCTCGACATCGCCGTAGCCGGAGGAGGCTACCGACTCGCACAGAACCTTGAATTAAGCCTTTTTGATCAGAACTAAGTATTCTTAACAGTATTGTGGATTATTTTTGTCGTTTATGGTCTTGTGATAAATCTATATAAAGTATACCTATTTTTATAAATATATAACCTGTGTGGTGTCCATTTGTAGTGTTGTCACTTGATTACTGTATGTGTTCACAAATGCTTTACACACTGCCTCTGAACTAAGCCTGTCTGCTCGTGCCAAGCTACCAAGAGGGTGAGCAGGGGTTATTTCGAGAGTGTACCTACTCTCCCTGACTAGACGCAAGGGTCCCTATTTGGACAAGGGTACATCCCTCTGCCAACTAGAGACCCCCAAATCTAACATTGGTGGCAGCGGTGGGATTCTGGACTTGCATTTGTGACTCATGTACAGTGATTGGTGAACACTACTTAGTGAGTGCAGACCAAAACGCAACCACATACTTTAATAGCATTTTTTCTGGGATTTCCTATTTTTGCAAATGCCAAGTTCAGTCACTATGGAGAAACCAGCATCAGTAGCCTCTGTTGAATGTGATTGGGAAGAAGAGAGGCTAGAATGCTACACCCTTAAGCAGCTCAAGCAATTCTGCAAAAAGTTTAAAGTGTCCATGACCGGGATCTCCAGGAAGGAGGACCTCCAAAAGGCGCTGAGGGCCTGGGTCGAATCAAGGAGTGCCCCTGTGGAGGGGGCTGAGAATGCAGAAGGGCAGCTGGAGGGGCTATTGGGTCTAGGGGCTAGAAGACCACCTTCCCCAGTAGGTAGCAGTGTTTCTGCCAGAGGACTGTCTCCAGAGGAGTTGGAGGACAGGAAAGAGAGTAGGATGCACGAAATGGAGCTGACCAAACTCAAGCTGAATAAGCAGTTAGAATTCGAAATGCAAACAAGGAAATTAGCCCTAGAGGAAAAGAAAATGCAGTTTGAACATGAGAAAGTTTTGAGGGAGTTGGAATTGAAGGCCAAGAGCTTAGAGATTACTCCCTCTGGTGGCAGTGTACCGCCTGTGCCTGTTGAAGCTAGGGTGTATATTCCCAAAGATGTGGTGAAGGAGTTTTTAAAAATGACGACATAGGGCAGTGGTTCAAAGCCTATGAGGTAGCCATGTCTTCCCACCGGGTCCCTGAGAAGGATTGGGGAGCGGGGTTGTGGGGACGGTTCCTCAGTGAAGGGCGGGATACCTTGTTGGATTTGCCCTCTGAAGTCTATAATTCGTACAGCCACATGAAGGATGCCTTAATGACTAGATATGGTTTGACCCCTGAGCTTTATAGGCAAAGGTTCAGGAACTGTAGTAAGATTGAAAGCAGTACCTGGGTTGAATATGTGACCTTCTTTTGCAGAGCCTTGGATGGTTGGGTAAAGGGTAGCAAAGCGACTGATTTTCAGGCGCTCTTTGATTTGATTGCCTGGGAGCACTTGTCCGGTAATTGTTTTCCTGAGCTACGCCAGCACCTGATTGATAGTAAGCTGACTAACCCTAGGCAGCTTGCTGAGGAGGCGGACCGCTGGGTGAGTACCCGGGTCCACAAGGGTCACGTGGGAGACTCCGCCAAGGGTGGGCAGGGTCCCCAGCAGAAGAGTGGGGGGACAAGGGTAAACAGAAGGAGTTCCATAAAGGGCCCCAAAGTAGACCCCAAGGGAACCAAGGGAAAGGTTCCCAGCCTCCCCCTGAGAAGAAGCCAGTGGCCCTGACAGGCCCCCCTGTTCACCAGGGACCACTGGTATGTTACAAGTGTGGCGCCCCTGGCCACAAGGCAAACGATCCTCGTTGCCCTTTGCATGGAAAACCAGCACCCACCAGTGCAGTCCCCCGGCAGTTGGCTAGTGTAGCCCTGGGGGAGGAGTTGGGTGCCCAAGGTGGGGGGATCCCACAGTGTTTTCCCTTGTCTCATTAGGAGACTCTGAGATGGTCCCTAGGACCCCGCTGCCTGAGAACACTAAGAAATACAGGCAGTGGGTGACCATCAATGGCCATAGGGTGGAGGCTCTGAGAGACACAGGAGCCAGTGTGACAGCTGTCAAGTGTCACCTGGTGTCTAAAGAGCAGGTTATCCCTGATGCATTCTATCCGGTTGTTGCCGCTGACAACACAGAGAGTCACTGCAAGGTGGCTCAGGTTC
Source organism: Calotriton arnoldi (assembly GCA_963921515.1). Lineage (NCBI taxonomy): Eukaryota > Metazoa > Chordata > Amphibia > Caudata > Salamandridae > Calotriton > Calotriton arnoldi. The sequence goes on along the minus strand of CAWUFW010006845.1, from coordinate 340,739 downwards.
CCTTTGAGTGGGGGGGTCTCGGGTACTCTTCAAGTAGCTGTGAGGCCAGCCATGCCTGTTGACTGTTTGTTAGGGAACGATTTGGAGAGCTCACCTTGGGCTAAGGTGGAGCGGAGTGCGCATTTAGAAATGTTGGGCTTGCCTGATTGGGCATGTGTGACCACCCGGTCAATGGCAGCTAAAGGTGTTCAAGAGGACCTGGAGCCTGAGAGGGAGGCCCAGGTGCCTGCCGGAGAGAGAGGAGGCAGGGGGCGCGGGAAACCGGCCCCCGAGGTTCCCACGGTCCAGGAGGAGGCAGACCCTGAGGGGGATGCCCTGGAACCTACAGGGGAACAGGTAGCTGAACTGGGGGACCTACCTGAGCTGACCCATTGGCAGCAAGAAGGAGGACCCTCCAGGGAAGAGTTCTGCAAGGAGCAGAACACATGCCCTTCTCTCGTGGGTCTGAGGCAACAGGCCACAGACCAGGCAGCAGGTGATCAGTCTGGATCACATTGGGTTTACTGGGAGAATGGTCTCCTGTATTCAGAGCCTAAGGTTGCTGAGCCTGGGTCAGCCCGTGTGCTGGTGGTACCCCAGCGCTTCAGAGCCTTCCTACTGGGGTTGGCTCATGATGTACCGTTAGCGGGACATCTGGGGCAGGACAAGACCTTTGACAGGCTTGTTACCCATTTCTATTGGCCCCAGATGCGCAGGAGTGCCGCCACTCACTGCAGGACATGCCAGACTTGCCAGGCAAGTGGAAAAAGTGGGAGGAAGCACAAGGCTCCTCTCCAGCCATTCCCTGTGGTCAGCACCCCCTTTGAACGGGTGGGTATTGACATTGTGGGGCCACTGGACCCCAAGACAGCCATGGGCAACAGGTTTATCCTGGTCTTGGTGGACCATGCCACCCGGTACCCTGAAGCCATCCCTCTGAGGACAGTGACGGCCCCCGTGGTGGGACGGGCACTGATGGGAATTTTCTCACGTGTGGGATTCCCTCAAGAGGTGGTGTCTGACAGAGGTACCAACTTCGTGTCCAAGTACATGAAGTCCCTGTGGCAGGAGTGCGGTGTAACTTACAAGTTCACCACTCCTTACCACCCTCAAGGAAATGGTCTGGTTGAGAGATTCAACCGGACCCTCAAGGGCATGATTATGGGTCTGGAAGAACCCATGAGGCGTAAATGGGACGTCCTCTTACCATGCCTGTTGTTTGCATACCGGGAGGTGCCACAGAAGTCTCTAGGGTTCAGTCCCTTTGAGCTCCTCTATGGACACCCGGTGCGAGGACCTCTGAGTTTGGTCAAGGAAGGCTGGGAGCAATCTCCCAGGAAACCTCCCCAGGATGTATACAGTTACATGCTGGCCTTCAGGAACCAGACTAGGCGTTTCAGAGAGCTTGCTGAGGCAAATCTGGAAGCCAGCCAGGAGGAGATGAAGCGGTGGTACGACCAGAATGCCACTCTGGTAGAGCTTCAGCCTGGTCAGAAAGTGTGGGTCATGGCCCCTGTGGAGCCCTGTGCGCTCCAGGACAGGTGGACCGGCCCTTTTACGGTGGTGGAGCGCAAGAGTCCAGTTACCTATTTGGTGGACTTGCAGTCTCCCAGGAACCCCTTGCGGGTCCTGCATGTGAACCGCCTGAAGCCCCACTTGGAGAGGTCCCAAGTGGGCATGCTCTTAGCTACAGATGATGGAATGGAGGAGGAGACCGAGCCTCTTCCTGACCTCCTGTCAGCCCGAGAGCAAGATGGATCAGTGGAGGGAGTAAACCTCTCTACCTCCCTGACACCTGAGCAGCAGGGTGACTGTCGCCAACTGTTGGGACAGTTCCCTGACCTGTTCTCCCTGGTTCCCAGTGTCACCCATTGGTGCGTCCATGATGTGGACACTGGGGACAGTCTTCCTGTGAAGCACAAGGCTTACAGGGTGACTGACAGGGTCAGAGCCTGCATCAAGGAGGAGGTCTCCAAGATGTTTGCGCTAGGGGTGATTGAGTCCTCTAACAGCCCTTGGGCCAGCCCCGTGGTCTTGGTTCCAAAAGCTGCCGCGCCTGGTGCCACACCAGAACTCCGGTTCTGTGTGGACTACAGGGGACTCAATTCCGTCACCAGGACTGACGCCCACCCCATCCCCAGAGCTGATGAGCTCATAGATCGGTTAGGGGCTGCGCGGTACCTCAGCACGTTTGACTTAACGTCTGGATACTGGCAGATCGCCTTGACTGATGGGGCAAAAGAGAGGTCAGCATTCTCCACACCAGATGGGCACTACCAGTTCCGGGTGATGCCCTTTGGGATGAAGAATGCCCCTGCCACCTTTCAGAGGTTGGTCAACCAGGTGTTGGTTGGACTGGAGGATTTCAGTGCCGCCTACCTGGATGACATCGCAGTGTTCAGTGCCCGTTGGGAAGAGCATCTGCGCCACCTCTGGGAAGTGTTGATGGCGCTGCGGAGGGCAGGCCTCACAATCAAGGCGAGTAAGTGCCAGATTGGGCAGGGTTCTGTGGTGTACTTGGGACACCAGGTTGGGAGCGGCCAGGTGGCGCCCCTCCAACCGAAAATTGATACCATTCTGGCTTGGGAGCCCCCAAGACCCAGACAGAGGTGAGAGCCTTCCTAGGACTCACCGGGTATTACCGGAGATTCGTCAAGGGGTATGGCAGCATTGTTGCCCCCTTGACCGAGCTGACTTCCAAGAAGCAGCCCAGGAAAGTGATTTGGACTGACGCCTGTCAAAAAGCTTTTGACACCTTGAAGACTGCCATGTGCACGGCGCCTGTGCTCCAGGCACCCAACTTCTCCAATGAGTTCATTGTTCAGACCGACGCTTCAGAGCATGGTGTAGGGGCTGTTCTATCACAGATCAATGAGGAGGGCCTAGACCAACCTGTAGCCTTCATCAGTAGGAGGTTACTTCCCCGGGAACAGAGATGGAGTGCTATTGAGCGTGAGGCATTTGCTGTGGTCTGGGCACTGAAGAAGCTGAGACCATACCTGTTTGGGACTCACTTCCGGGTTCAGACAGACCACAGGCCCCTCAGATGGTCGATGCAGATGAGGGGTGAGAATCCAAAGCTGTTGAGGTGGTCCATTTCCCTACAGGGGATGGACTTTACGGTGGAACACCGCCCTGGTACAGAACACGCCAATGCTGATGGACTGTCCAGATTTTTCCGCCTTAGCGATGAGAACTCCCTAGGGGTAGGATAGTTCTCCCCACATTTCAGCTGGAGGGGACACGTGTTAGACCTGGCATCCTTGGCGTGGGTCTCCCTTCCATTTTTTCATAATGCCTCCACGGTTGCCGATATGTTTTTGCTGGACTAGATGCTCATGGGCACTTTGCCGCTGCTAATCAGTGCCAAAGTGCAAGTGCTCCCTATCGTTAATTGATACATGTATTAGTGACTCCATGATTGGATGATTGGTTTACTTGTCAGTCCCTAGTACAGTGCACTCAGTGTGCCCAGGGCTTGTAAATCCAATGCCGCTGGTGGGCTCGCAGCACTGGTTGTGCCACCCACAGAAGCGGCCTGTAAAATATGTCTCGGGCCTGCCATCGCAGAGCCTGTGTGCAGCCTCGGGCTGCCATGTCGACTTGGTGAGTACACCCACTTACCAGTCCCTAAACCTTCCCTGTACTGCATGTTGGTCACCCCTAAAGTAGGCCCTAGGGCAGGGTGCATTGTAAGTATAAGGTAGGACATGCCCTGGTGTGTGTGGCATGTCCTAATAGTGAATTACAGCCATTTTCGTTTTTCACTATTGCAAGGCTACCTGCTCCCCATAGGCCAGAATGGGCAGACTGACTATTACACCTTATAGTCAGAACTGACCCAGGGAACCTGGTAGAAAAACGAATTTAGTATGCCTGAACTCAGGATGATAAAATACATCTTTTAGTGAAGTTGGTTTTAACATTCTGTGTTCGAAAATACCACTTTTAGAAAGTGGGTATTTTCTTGCCTAACTATCCAAGCCTGCCTCTGCTAGGTTGTGTATTCCTTGTCTGGAGATTGAGTGACAGGGGCTGGGGGTGGCTACAGGAGACAGGGTGAGTCAGCGCAGGTCTGAATAGGGCTGTGCCTGCCTTCCACAATGCTGGCTCCACCTCCTGCCGGGCGGCTGAGCACTCTGCCCCACATTCTGAAAGGAAAGAAGGAGTCAGAAAAACAAAGTGCTCCAGGACTGACCAGAACTGGTTTTGGACTAGGCAGAGGCCTCTCTGCCTCCAGAGAACAAAGAGAATCAGGGTATAAGAGGGGCACCCAGACCCCAGGAAGATTAGATCACTTTTGGGAACAAGAAGAAACCTTTACTGAGGAGCGGAACCAAGAAGAAACTGAGGAGAAACTATCCCTAAGCCTGAAGTGCTGCTTGGGGGATTGGCCTGCAGTGGTTTGCCTGACTGCCAAAGAGAGGAGAAAGGAACTTTTGCTTTGCTGTGACTTTCATCAACTTGTGAAGGATCTCCAAGGGCTTGGAAGAGAGCTTGCCCCCTGACCGAAGTCCCAGGACCATTGGACTTCACCCCCTTTGTGAATTGCTGCTGGAAACCTGTTTCAGTGGCTACAGAGGTAGGGAGCTGTGACCGACTCTCACGACCGACTCGGTGTCCTGCAAGCACCGCATCGAAGCACCGTCTCGCCCTGCAACGCACGGCCCTGGTCTCACCGACTCCGTCAACGAGCCGCTGCCTGCACCGCATCGAGGGACAACGCGTCCTGCAACGCTTCGCTACGCCGAATCGAACTGGTCCGACCGACACGGTCACTGCTGCTGAGTTCGAGTCCTGTGACCGCACCGGAGTTGGGCACCGCTCGCACGCTTTGCGACGCACCGCCCGACTCGCACCGCTGTCCGGACTGATCGACGCCAGCTCCTGAATCCGGCTCCGTCGCCGCACCGCAACCTGCCAGCACCGCATCGAAGCACCGTCTCGCCCTGCAACGCACGGCCCTGGTCTCACCGACTCCGTCTCGACGACGTCAACGAGCCGCTGCCTGCACCGCATCGAGGGACAACGCGTCCTGCAACGCTTCCACTTTTGCATCGCGACGAGACAGCCATCCGGCTCGCACGCCCGTGCCTGCCGCTTCAAGTAAAAGGTACTGTGACCGAGTCTGTCTACGCTGTGTTGGCCCGTCTCGACGCGGTCAGCTGGATTTGTTAGACTCTGTTTGTTCTCGACATCGCCGTAGCCGGAGGAGGCTACCGACTCGCACAGAACCTTGAATTAAGCCTTTTTGATCAGAACTAAGTATTCTTAACAGTATTGTGGATTATTTTTGTCGTTTATGGTCTTGTGATAAATCTATATAAAGTATACCTATTTTTATAAATATATAACCTGTGTGGTGTCCATTTGTAGTGTTGTCACTTGATTACTGTATGTGTTCACAAATGCTTTACACACTGCCTCTGAACTAAGCCTGTCTGCTCGTGCCAAGCTACCAAGAGGGTGAGCAGGGGTTATTTCGAGAGTGTACCTACTCTCCCTGACTAGACGCAAGGGTCCCTATTTGGACAAGGGTACATCCCTCTGCCAACTAGAGACCCCCAAATCTAACACTAATGATGCCTGGAAGTATTGTAGTTGTATTGTAGTGAAGTTGCATTACACCGATGCAGAACCACATTGTGGACTGTTAGCAAGCTTCTCCTTATAGTGTGGGTTGCTTGTCGGGTATGGGTTTGCACTGCCACCTACGTAGTAGAGTTTCAAGGTTCTTTGGTGATCAGAGTTTTGCTTTTATTGTGTTATATGTGGCTGTGACTCTGTGGGTGTTGGAGTGAAACAGTATGAGAGATAGGACAGCACAAGATACAACACTCCCTCCTTAACAGAAGACCGAACAGTGCCAGGTACAACTCACCTACCTCTGTTGCGGAGCGTCTGCTGGGAATAGCAGTGTTTACCATTATACTGTCTTGCAACACCTGCGGACTGCTTCAATTTCCGTTTGATTTAACAAGTCTAACTGCTTGTCTTTCTAAGTTTGGATGCCTTTAGCTTTCAGTAGTTTAAGTTGTCACCATGTTATCCATCAACAATGTTTGTTAGCATGCTATTGTCTTGAGTTTAAAAAAAGGATTATTTATAAAAGTATACGATTACCCATCACTGGATTCAAATTTCACATGGATGATGTCACTTCCTGGATGTCATTGGGGGCCCAAAGGACACATGCTATAATTTCCACAACCCCGTGATTTTATTACAGCTATATAGGTGGATATGATAGGTTATGGACTAATTGTGGATAAAGATCGACAAGAGGAAGTGCTCATCAGACATTAGTCGTAGGTAAGCATGCGCATTCGATAAGGTAGATTTCATCGAGCTAGCCTGCTTGGCTATGGATGAAGTGAAGGAGGGCTTCAGAGCACTGAAGTTGGGCTGCAGAGTAGGTTGCAAGATCTCCTGGCCATCAACATGGCTCTATTTTCAAAGCATGCATCGTGGCATTGAAAATACGGGTGTCCACCGCATGTCATCGCTTTCAAGAGATTTCTGTCCAACTACAGTAATAACATTTCTGATAATTCTGGTTTCTCATTGCCTGCAGGTCACAAAAGAAACACGAAAAAATCTGACCATGAGCTCAGCGTATGTTGAAAGCCAACAACTGCTGGTGTCCCAGAAGGACTACAAACTGTTCCGCACCCTCATGGTGCTCATGTGCTCCTTCTTCTTGATGTGGAGCCCGATAGTCGTCACTGTCCTCCTGATCCTGGTGCGGAACTTTAAGAAGGACTTCCAGATCTCCTCTTCGTTCTTTTTCTGGATCATGACGTTCACCTTCACCAACTCCGCTCTGAACCCCATTCTGTACAACGTCAGCGACGTCAGGCATAAATGGTGGCAAGTCCTATGCTGTCGCTTGTCGGACAAGAAATCGGATAGTTCCGACACCACCACGCAGAAAAATGAAAATGATCAGCCAGATTTGTCTATTATTGCCAAATAAGTCATGTTTTTACGTAGATTGAGGCGTCGGTTGTTTATACTTTGATTCAATGTAAAATTTACATTAAATGGTTTTCCTAGGTATAGTTTGCTTCTTCACGTTTGAGGAAATGGCAGTTTATAGAAAAGGTATTTTGTACTCTTTCCAAAGGACACTTATGGAATCATATATAACTTGCTTTTCTATGGTTGAAGCAGCTAGATTTGTGTTTTTATTGCCTTTATTTAGAGCCCCCGCGCCCCATTGTCTCAGTGACTCCAGTGTGGCATTCAGCGCACCGGAAGTAAAACTGAATCAACGTTCTGAAAACAGTGAAGATTCACAATGCATGGGTTTTCGCTTTAAAAACACACTCTGGATGGCCAGGGGTCTGGGGACTTTTGTTAATTCCATCTAGCATTTTTCACTTGCTTTGGATGGTAACCAAAAATGTTCAGGGATCTGTGGACGAACTCGGCTTTCTGAGCATGGTTGTACTTGGGTTCAGAAGACTGGCATGCCGTTAACCAGTGGTCTAACGCAAAATGAAGGGGTCCCCTGCAGAATGTTATGAGGGACACCACCAGAGTCTCCCATAGCTCACAGATATTCATTGGCTTTGGGCTGAATAGGGGTCCATTGAAAGGATGAGGCCCCTCTGAGATATATTTATGCGGCGTCCCAGCTCTGCAGGGGCTGCCGGGGCCTGTGCTGCACCCCTGCCGTTACCTCTTGTGGCTGAAACAGACGTGCCCTTTGAGGGTAGGTAAAGTTGCTGAATCCTTTTTGTTTCACTGATAGTGTCTGAAGTCTTTGATACCCCTTAAATATGGGCCTATTGCTATTAGGCTACTTCGATTATCAAATGTTTCAGAAGCAGCGATGTATTTTTAGACACAAGCTCCAAGTTAGAAAGGAAGGGCTCTGGGGTCTGTTTTTCTGTCCACATTACGTCATGTTATATTTTTTTATGCTATGTCATGTTATGTTTTGTGATGGTATGATATGTTCTGTTCTTTCCTGGTATATTATGTTCTCTTATATTCAGAGTCCCCTCGAATGGCATCGGGCAGGTCACAACAACCACCTGCCTCTGGCGTGAAGGGAGAAGTGACCTAAGTTGTTTTTATGATTCTTGGAGGCCCAGTGGCGATATAACCGGTGGGACCTGAGCCTGCCCTGAGTCATTTTGGTTCAGTCGCTCTAGTTCTACCACCGAGGCGAGGCTCCTAAGAGGTTTGTACCTGATGTTTTAGAGCTGCCCACAACATGACACCAACACTGTACAAGGTACCACAGTGATGTCTTTTCTCCAACTTCAGCAAGGGGAACAACAGTTAGAGGCTTAGATGGACTGTGTAGCAGAACTCCTTCCATGATCTGACTCCTACTGGGGACACAATGAAGCAGCAGAGGCTGGGCAGACAGCTTTCCTATGTAACTTTTGGGGAGGCACAGGAAAATAACCAACACAAATCAAAAGAGTTTAGAAATAACATAAGAACTTTCCGGATGCACATATTCAGGAAACAATACATGCATACAAAAATGGAATGTAATTGAGACAAGGCATAAAAGTTAAAAATAACGTGAATTATTTGTGGCTAAAAAAATTAGACACGCAATTAGGGCATTTAGGCTAAAGATTGAATTATGGGATTCTAAAATGAATGCACCACTGCCTCTGGGACAATATGGTGGATCTTATTAATCACCTCAGTGAGACACCAAAGTATGTTTTCAATTCTAGATAAGTAAGGTCCTTAGCATTGTCACTGGGTCTAAGTTACACATATTTGCCTTTTTAATGTATTTTGTTGCAATGAATCTGTGAAGCAATATTCAAGGCGCGTCTGTGGTTCTTGAATGTTTCAGGACATCTCGTGGCCGAACAGTCATGGATTCCTTCTGCAAAGCTATTTGCTTATTTTCATCTCTTGACTTGTACAAAGACAACAGGTAATGAAGACACAAAAAGGTGTGATTGAATTAGCCAACGCAATGTCTAGGGTGTACAGGAAGGGCTCCCACCACTTAGTCCCGCCACTCTATGTGGGCAGTAGATCTCCTGCGCTGGCATGCTGACCCACATGCATGGCATAGGAGGGGCACTGGCTGTAGGAAATACTGTTCATTGTATAGCCCGATGCAGTAGGAAGACCTGAATCTACCACAGGGATGGTACCGTACAAGCCTGTCTCGTTCCTGAAGATTTTCTATTAGAAATGTGACCTGCCCTGAATAGTTAGATCAACAGGGGTACGTTTGACAGGTCGGGAACGTATACCCTAAAAAATCAAGAACACACCTTTTCCTTGGTGGCGGGCAGATAGCAGGAAAGGGAAGTGAAGCTCTTGGGAGGGATAAACGTGTTTCTCCAACGCCATGCATTCCATCTCGGCCTGTAATAATGTCCAGTCAGAGTAAAAATAGGAAGACATGGGACTAAAGGTGCACCACACCTGAGCCTGGGCAGAGCACATTTGGAAGAGGGAGGGAGGGCAGGCAACAAAAATCGAATCCCTTGGGGCCTCCAGACCAGCCCTTGCGTATTTCATCTAGCGTTGGGTAGTCAGAGACCCAAATGCCATGCCAGAATCAACGAGGAATCCTAAATAAATAATTTTAGGAGCAAAGAAGACATTTAGGACTAATATCGGCAAAGTAATGTCCTCCTTTCCTCAATCTCATCAGATCCAGACCAGCAGGGATGCTGAAGAGAAGGAGATTGGGAAGGCTTTGTGGACTTGTCTCAAGGCACGAGTACCTGCTTGTTTCTGAGAAGTGCCAGTACTCTCCAATTAAATGTATTACATTTTCCTTGAGAAGTGCAAGTACTCTCCCTCTAAAAATAAAAAAGTGCCGGTACTCAGTACCAGCCTATTTAAAGCACTGCTCTTGCTTCTATCAATCTCCAGCCTCCCCGCCCCCACACTCACGCAGGATGGCTGTGAACTCAAAGAAGGGAATTATTCCAAACATAAGCCGATAATTAAGTTTATTTAAAACTTAGGGGCATATTAGCAAGAACATGCGATAAATATCGCAAACCTTGCTTAGCGCGCCTTTTTTTATCGCCGGCTATCGCTGGATATTACCGCGGAAATAACATGCTATTAGCAAGGTTTATCTCCATTGCGATAAAATATCCAGCGATAGCGGCGAAACCCAGCTTTAACGCGAGAAATCCAGCGATAAAATCCTATCGCTAATTCTGGGGACTTAACCTTACAATCCACCTCCCATTGACTTTCATTGCTAAGTCATGTTTTTATCAGTTCTAAAAAACAAGCGCTAATCGGGGTTAGCGCGCGTTTTTTATCGCTCGCGGGTATTGCTAATAGGCGATAGGTATGTAAGCGACTGTTATCTGTCGCTTTTAGTTGGGAACGCCTACCTTGCATGTCATTAGCGATAATTATCGCTGACATGCAAGGCGATGTAAAACCCGGCCGCTATCGCCGGAAAGCTGTCGCTAACGCCTGTTAGCGACAGCTTGCTAATAGGGCGTTAAAAATATCGCCGCTTTAGCGGCAAAAAGTGCCACTAAAGCGGCGATAAAGCCCTTGATAATATGCCCCTAAGTCCGTGCCAGATATTATTCTAATAATGTGAATGGCGACCACCATTTTAATAGGGTAGTAAGCACCTTGGGTAACCATGTGATTAGGTCTGAGGGTAACTGCACCTGGTGCCACTGGCAGCGCGTCAAGGAGTCCTATTGAAAAAATGAAAAACACGAGGAGGTTAATTCACCAAAACAACAGAAGTAATGAATACAAAAATAAAAAAGGTGAAACTACCCAGTTAACTAGTCGAGATATGTACTCCCTTGCAATCAAATACTTCAAGGTACACCCACGCCTACCTGAACCACTTCAAAGTTTTGATCTGGAACGAACACCTCACTGTCTTTTGTGCCATCAACGCTGCGAAAAAACTCCCCTAAAACACACCTGCACAAAGAAGAAGCAATGATTCCAGCTTCCATCATACCATCCTCTCAACCATGTCCCATATAAACATATATATTGTAAGATATATTAATGTATGGAATGTCTACGTCATGACTTGCTTACCACCACCATCAACACTATTCTGTTTATGTTATGTACCAAACTGATAATTTTGTTCTATGTACGGCATATACGATAGCACTTCCAGAAATGCTCTTGCTATTATTATCCAAACAAATACATGGATTTCTCTCTCTTTCACAGAGGAGACGTGTGTGGATCAGGATTATGAAGTAGGAGTGGCACGGCATAGACCTTTCACAGCAGTAACCTACCCAAGTGCAGGTCTGGTGCATTAGCCTCTGGGAATCAATCAGTAAATCAATCAAGGATTTATAAAGTACTTCCCTGAATTTCCAGAACGCTGAGGCAGTCCTGAGGTGGAAGGGAAGGCCATTCCACACTGTGGCTGCCAGGTGTGAGAAAGAGCGTCCTCCGCTGTTGCTTCTGCAGATTTGAGGGGTGTCTACGAGGAAGAGAGAGGCAGATCACAGATGTCTGGTTGGTTGGTGGAAGGTCATGTGTTTGTTGATGTATGCTGGTCCTTTGTTGTGCAGAGCTTTGTATGCTTGGGTCAACATCTTGAACTGGCATCTCTTCTGGATCAGGAGCCAGTGTAGCTTTTTGAGGTGGTGTGTGATATGGGTCCATCTGGGGAGGGTGAGGATGAGTCTTGCCGCTGAGTTTTGTAATGTCTGTTGTCTCTTCAGGAGGCGTGCTGTGATTCCTACGTAGAGTAGGTTCTTGTAGTTCAGCCTGCTGGTGACGTGGGCCTGCGTGACGGTCCTTCTGGTGTTGACTGAGAGCCACCTGAAGATCTTGCAGAGCATACATACGTGTGGAAGCAGGAGGATGAGACTGAGCGTACCTGTTTCTTCATAGCTTGCTGTCCAAGATGATGCCAAGGTTGTGGGCGCCATCTTTTGGGTAGGGGATGGGCCGAGTTTAGCAGGCCACCATGCGTTGTTCCATGTCGAGGTGCTGTTCCCAAAAGATGAGGGTGTCTGTCTTGTCCATGTTGAGCTTGAGTCGGTTGCCGTCATCCAGCCTGTGATGTTCCTCATACATCTGTGGAAGTTGACTCCGATAGAGGAGGGGTCTTCTGACAGCGAGAGGATGAGCTGTATGTTGTTGGCGTAGGAGATGATGTTGAACATGTGCGATCTGATGGTGTTGGCCGGGGTGTGTGTCATGTACGTGTTGAAAAGGGTAGGGCTGAGGGACAATCCTTGGGGGACGTTGCAGATGATCTTCTTGGGTTCCGAGGTGAACGGTGGGAGATGGATTCTCTGGATTCTTCCGGTCAAATCAAGATCACTCTTTGAAACTTATGACAATGGCGCTCTTGGATTCCACTCACACATGCTTCAGGCCTTTCTTGGCTATTTCAGATGGATTCCACTCCCAAACTGGGTAAGTGTTACCACTCTCTGTAGCATAAAGTGAAATGTGTGAAGGACGTATAGTGCTCCCACGCTTACTTAGGGGAGGAATTATGTGAACAAAAGGAGAAAGGAGGTAAACTTGAGTGGTAATGTGGAGCAACCTTAAATATCCATGGGAGGAGCTACCAAGGGTACTGTGTGATGCTGTAATGAATAAATAGAGTTTATAACTGTTACTCAAAGTCATTGGACATGAACGTGCATACATTTATTGACACTACTTCATGACTGGAAACCATCGCCATTGACACATCGCCCACAAAGCTGGATGAACAACTGACCTCAGTCACCTGGTGAAATTGCTGCAGTGAAATGCGTGTGTTTTTTCTAGTTTGGCAGAAGCAGGTAATCCAGATTAATATATTCAGTAGTAAAGTTATGGGATCCCAAAAAGGCTGGAAGAGGAATGGTGGACTCTGATGTCTCTTGGAGGTGAACAATTAAGAATGTTATTCTGCCTCACTATTGCTGTGACCTTGTGTAATGTAATTGGTGCTCACGTAAAGCACTCCAATACATTCGGCTCGAGTGTGCGCTATATAAAACTACAAAAGGACATCACGATTAAGTTTCTTTTCCTATTTGGTGACTATAAAGTCCTATACCAAACCTCCAATAACTTGGTTTTAGAACAGAACAGAGACTGCAAAGAAGTGGAAGATTGAACTAATGGCTTCCTAAAGGTTTCAGTTACTCATAAAGCAATTTGTATTGAAACAAAATGCTCATGTCTGACAAACATTGCTCCCATTACATGACTGCCATGTATCCACCTACCATAAACATCACTATGGCCATAAACACTAAACTCCTCCTCCTCCCTCTACTAATCTTTTTTTTTCTGGTCTCGCTGTGTTATATATGAGTAATAAAGGTGAGCTAGACATATTCAATATTGATATGGCATTTCTTTGATTGTAAATGTATACTTGTTTAGACCTAATAAAATAGCAATATGAAAAAGCCGTTCCCATGTTAGTCTTTTCTCCTGAGTGCTGGGTGAAAAGAGCAGGCTCACCACAGGGTGCAATGGGGCGTGAGTTTGAGATCCCAGAGTGGTAGAGTCAGTGGACCGGAAGTCCACGCGGCCATTCTGGGCACACCAGGCCCCTCCCCTCCAGACAACGAGAAGTAAGTCCATTACACGGGTTGAGGGGTCTGATCCTGTCTTGTGGTTTGTTGCCTGCCTTGTTATGTTGGCCTAGGCCTGGCTGCCATGCTGCTTTTCTTTGCGCACGTTACACTGAGCCAGGGCTCCCTCGCCCTTTGCTCTTGCCAGGTTCTTTTGCGCTGTCTGCATTTTCCGTCTTTCACCTTTTCTCTTGTTCGATTTGGGCTCAGACTGCACAACATGTACAAGGTCGCATAACAATGTATTTCGGTTCTTCCTGATATGGCCAGTCTCGCGCACCCAGACATAACATTATGCGCAAATGACATGAAACTTTGTGTGGCTTTAATACTGCAGTTTTACTGGCGCTTAACACACTTGGAGGAATCCTTTCCAGGGAGAAGAACTGTGATTGTCTGCAGATGTAGTTCTGCATCTAGAGACCGAGGTATGAGGGTTCGCTAGTCAAAGCCCAGAGGTCTTCTATTTTTATAATAAACTATCTTACTGCACGGGGAGGGTGGTAATGTTATTTAGACATTTATCCACTGAGTTATGAAATGCTTTCCCCGTTTGTATTCTATGGAATTGTAACCATGCTGCTTATATTATTCATATGCATTATGCTATTAGTGCTGACACGTGTACTGTACCTTAGAGCACGTAAGTTGAAATAAATATTTTAATCTACCCTGTGTCTCTTCATACGCGCATTGTGGACAAGTACGAGTGAGTGACGAAAGAGTGTTCTTGCTTCTGCGAGTCCTGAGATAAAGATACCGTGTTCTGGGTTGTCCAATCATTGGTGCTTTGGTACTAATGGGATGCTAAGCTAGTTGGGTTGGGGTTTTGGGTGCTACGGGATATGGTAGGCAAACCACTGTATTCCGGGGTCCTATTATCCTGTGCATAGCTCTGTGTATGTGCAGAAACCCTATGACGTGGCGCGACCACCGTGGGGCTGCTTATCTGCGAGACGCTTGAGTAGTACTTGTGCTTGTCCACAAAACCCTCACGTACGCTTCCGGAGGCGTAAGTGACGGTGATACCTCCTATATTGAATGTTTTATAGGTTCTTTCAAGCTTGAAGTTATTAAAAAGGTTACATAAATAACCCATTTTGTGCTCCCTGTTAGGTTGTCGAATACAATTGTTTAGTTATGGCTGGTGTGGCGATAGCTGCACATAGCCGAGGACCACTCCGAGAACACCTAGGTGTATACGGAGTGCCCGATGCTGGGGTCGAGTTGGTCTTTGTGGTTCAAGCCGATCCGGCTTATCACTTTGAAGTGTTTTACACTTGGATCACTTTTGAGGCGGTGGATGCAGGTGATAAGCTGTTTCATGAATATAAACTCACCGCTATTCCTGCTGCCTATCGACCCTATACTAATCTTGAAGTGCCTCTCACGGCTTGGCAGCACCGTGTTTGGTTTAATGGCGCCCTCCCACAACCAACTACCGCAGTTCGTTTAGGCCCCTTATCTATTGAGGGGGCCACTTGGCCTGTATTGGCCGGGTATACCCCGCATCCAAATTATCTGGCATTATCGATTGCGGATCTGCGCACTATGCATACCGAACTGGTGCGAGTGCATCGAGCCTTAGTGACATACGTTACAGGTAGCCTCCATGGAGCTGCTCCTGTAGTCGCTGGCCAACCAGCTGTTG
Organism: Calotriton arnoldi; assembly: GCA_963921515.1. Lineage (NCBI taxonomy): Eukaryota > Metazoa > Chordata > Amphibia > Caudata > Salamandridae > Calotriton > Calotriton arnoldi. Next base: position 325,562 of record CAWUFW010006845.1, on the reverse strand, counting down.
CAGCTGGAGTGACCATAAGTCCTGTCATGGTAAATTCTGTGATGGGCAAACGTCCACAAAATAAGGACGATTATCCTTACTGGCTTGCAGAAAAGTTCGATCAGATAGAAGCGGTGTTTCCACATACATCCCCGGTGGATAAACACCGCATCCTTACGATAAGTTTGCCAAAAGACTTAATCCCCGATTTGACATCATGTGAAAACTGGGGTAAGGTATTCGCAGCAGTTTATTCAAAATGTTTTGGTACTCCTTCCATGACGGTTCTACCCTCTGTAATTAAAAAAGTACAGGACGAGCATGGCCCTGAAGCGGCTGTGGAATTAGGGATGAGACTAGTGGGAGTGTTTGATGTAGTAGCTGAACTGATCCTTGGAAATGTCAAGGGCGATGCTATGAACTTTCAAGTAGCGAATGCTTTGGCTTTGGTCCCAGAGTTGGACAGGCCTCGCAAATTACCGAAAATTATTGCCCGGGCTTATAAAACAATTGGAAGAAATAGCCTAGGCAACAAGCCTTTTGTAAAAATGCAAACTCAATCGCAACCACAAATTACACAAACAAAAAGTACATCTGAGAAAGATGATAGACCAGTCTTCACTAAAAAGAGTTGGAGACAGAAAAAACAGGGTAAGCAACAAAAGAAGCCGGGGTCGAGAGGCGCTTCCCCAGTTTCGGTTTCTTCTGAACGTACTTATGATTTACGTGATAGGTCGAGAATTAAATCACCAGAAAGGTTTCAGAGCTCTGATACGCGTTCTCCTCGTTCTTCACAGGCCCAGACGTCGTCACAGGCTGGTGGAGGAGGACGGCAAGATAGAGGAAGGGGCCGAGAGGCTCCCCAGGAGCGAGACCAACCTCGGCAACAAGTCAGAGGGAAAGCAGAAGACTTTCACATTCCTCGACCGCAATTTCAGAAGAAAAAGTTGCCGCTGTAACAGCGAAATATGCCACAGACCGTGAGAACGAGACTCCAGAATTGGACGTGGGCAGTGACCCTCCTAGACAGCGCCGCGGAAGTTACCATAGTGCGGGAGGCGCTACGTCCTCATATGGAGGCGACAGCAACTGAAACATTTGTTACTGTAGAGACAGCTGACACGAGAGTGGCACCCCTGACAGACTTTACAACATAGTCATCCAAATTGAAGGTGATATACCGCGTGAAATAACAGGGATTTTTTGGGAAAATCTAACCTCTTCATATGACATTTTGTTAGCAGAGGTGGATTGGCCACCCCCATTCGTTCTCGCTGCACATAAAGGAGAGGAGGTAATCCTTCCAAGCTTTTCACGGCATGTCCCAAAAGACAAAGCTGAAGCACTTGCAGCTGAGTGGGCTGTGTACTTGGCTCCAGCGTTATACCGCAACCATGTGGGATGGGATGTAGAATCACCTCCCCATGCAATACCTTTGCGGTCACTACCGCAGCCACAACCCCAATATCCCATCAAACGGCAGGCAAAAGGCCCCGTCTCTGAAATTCTGACACAGTTGGAATATCAGGGAGTAATCGAACCATGCGTATCACCTATGAACAATCCCCTATTCGTGGTTTCTAAACCTGATGGATCGTACCGCTTAGTTTTGGATTACCGGCATTTAAATTCTCATTGTTGGAACTTTGCGGTGCAGAATACACACAGTTCTGCGCTTGTAGACAGTCTTGTTCGTAAAAATACAAAACGACACTTGACCTTTCAAACGGTTTCTACACGCACAACCTAGCCCCGGAGAGTGGTCAATGGACCGCATTTACATCCGGTGGTAAATTATTCCAGTTCCGGCGTTTACCCATGGGCTACAAAAATAGTCCGGGTGTATTCGCCGCCCGTGTTGTCTCTTTGCTAGACAGCATAGACCAAGATGCATGTTCGTACGTTGATGACATTTATCTGACGGACGACGAATTATTTCAGCATCTGTCCCGTGTGGACCGCATTATTCTTGAATTTGCGGAGCAGGGTTACAAATTTAACTTTGCTAAGTCACACATTGCTGAATTTACCGTTCTGTTCTTGGGCTATGAGCTCAACAACGAAGGTAAGGGCTTAGCCCCCATTTCTTGGAAAAATGTGCACATTTGTGCCCCCAAATACACTGAAGAAACTTCAGTCTTTGCTGGGTTTCCTGAATTTCGGGCGTACTTACATTCCCGAATATGCCCAGCGTATCAAGCCTTTGTATGCTTTGATACAACCTACTTATTCAAGGTCTTGCTGGCTGCCTGAGCATACCTTGATTCTGCAGTCTTTGCAGACAGACCTATTGGAGTCTAAATATCTTTTGACTCGTGATAACCACACAAACCTGGTGATTAGAATAATTCCGGGGGCGGTGGGATTCACGTACTTAACCTTTAATGAAGGTGATACAGTACCCATCGCATACAAGTCGCATCTGTACACTTCCGCTGAATTGCGCTTTACATCTGTCGAAAAAGTTCTAACTGCAGTGCAAATGGCGATTCTAAAAGAACGCGCACTGGCACAGGGAAAGCGGATTCTAGTGGTAACACCCTGTCCTGCCCTAGAGGCAGTAACGAAGGCAAGTGTACCGAACTCGAAAGCAATGCATCCCCGTTGGATACAATGGGCTACATCCTTGACGTCATCAGACGTCACCTTTATTTTCGATTCTTCTCTTCAGACTCAGGAGTTCTTACAGTATGAATTTGTTCATCCTCCTCCTCTGTTTTTATTGCCGCTTGAGGATTACAAATGTGTGATCTACACCGATGGTTCGGCGCAACCGGCCACTGGGTCCAAGCACGCTTATTCAGCTGCGTGTGCTATTGTTGCGGGTTCCTTTGTAAATGGAACGTTCAAATCCTCTGTAGTGCATACTCGCACACTTGGAGATAGTACCGCACAATTGGCCGAGCTGCATGCATTGCTACTTGCACTTGAGTTCGCTTCTCAGGATGAGACCACTCTTATTGTATGTGATTCTTTTTACTGTGTACAATCTTACAATGACAATCTGTTTTTCTGGTCGAAAACGACTACAAGGACGCAAAAGGGAGCACAATTAAGCATAAAATGCTTTGGGTTCGAGTGGCAGAATTGCAACAACGTCTGCCCCTCACACAGGTGGTTCACACCTTAGGCCATCAGCGGGTGGGCGCACACGCTATTGGTAACGATCTGGCAGATGAAGCTGCCCGTTCAGCAGTAGTCACGTGTTCAGTAGCAGCGGTTACCAGGTCCATGTCTAAAATTGACTCTGTTATTCTAGCAGCTATTGCTGCAACCAAGGAAGGTGATAATTACCCTACAGGTTTCCCTTCCAAGTATTCTTACAAATTAAGTCCCGATCAGGTTCCTTATGTAACAATACCTGACGTTGGAGATCGGCTGATCCCCAACGCGGACCGCAGGAGTGCCTTGATATCAGCTGCACACGAAGGCATGGCTTCTGCTCATGCAGGTGTGTCGGCTACAGTTTCCATCTTGCAGCAGCGTTATTGGTGGCGTGGATTGTATAAAGACACCCGTGCTTTTGTGCTTTCCTGCGACGTTTGTCAACAGATTAAGCCTTCCACGGTAACACGCCCTCCACAGACCCCGCTCTGCATTGCTAACAGACCCTTTGGGTGTGTTTACTTGGATCACTGCGGTCCATTCTCATCAGACACTGCCTATAAATACATCTTAGTAGCAGTGGACTCGTGCACACGGTTCCTCTGGGTCTGGCCACAACGTAGTGCTGACGCTCGAAATGTAATCAGGGATTTGCGTGTCTTTGTGGGAATTTTCGCATGCGGCACCTTCCATTCGGACCAAGGTCCGGCGTTTGCCTCTAGGGCTTACAAGGATGCAATGGCTTCGCTTGGGGTGCGGGTGAAATTTTCATCTCCGTATAGGCCTGAGGGCAACTCTATCGTTGAACGAATGAACCGTGACTTAAAGCAATCCTTAACAGCTAGAGTTATAGGTACTGGCAGGAACTGGCTGGCCCACTTGTATACCGTTCAGCGTGCACTTAATAATCTCCCTAGAAGACCTCTGGGTGGGCGGACCCCATACGAAATGCTCTTTGGCATAAGAATGTTTGTGCCTGACCTTGAGGGTCCAGACATCGCGGCGCAATCCGCCAAGTTTGATGTAGATAACCATTCTGCTATGTTACAGGACTTACAAGAAGCCCGAGACAAACTTGCAACTACACATTTGCCTTCAGCCACAGATCCTGCGTTGCAGATTCCGGTAGCCGGCTGGCTTCCAAAGGTTGGAGAACTGGTTCGAGAGAAGGTTGAAAACAAAAAGAATTCGGCCCCTCTTTTCGTGCACCGGTTCCAGTTCTGGGCTTGAAGGGAACACGTACAGTCATTTTACCACCGCTTCCTGGTCGCAAGGAGAACAGATACATCTCAGTGGAAAATGTCAAGCTACAGCGCCTGGCCGATCCTGAATAGTATCACACCAGCGGTCTCTTGTCCTGCCATTTATCGGACATATGTTCGTGGCCCATCTACACGAACGGTCGCTGATGCTGTAATTGAGATGGTTGATTTGCCTGAATCCTCTCCTTTGCCTGAAACTATAATTGATCCCCAACTCTCCACCAACATCGACGAGGACGAGTATACCTATCCTGCATCTGAATCGGTGGCGCATCAACCAACAACGCCACTTGGCCCGACTCGTTATTCCTTTGATTCGGATTCCACCTCTTCAAAAGTCCCATCCAAGTTCAGTATTTTTGTATCCTGGTTTAGAGACAATTTTTTGATTTCACCCTGGACATACATCTGGTTGGTACTTTTCTTGATTTTTTTGTTCATGTCTATTGGCTTTGTCACCGTGTTTTTCCTACTAATCAATGGTCACTATTTACCTGAACGCTCTGCTGTAGACTATGTTTCTGGAACTTTGGCTCCTCATTCCTCGTCTCACATCATGAAGCGTGACCACACATTTGTGAACATTTCAGCTTTTCCAGTTGCTGATGGCATCGTATGGGATGCAGTGAACTATCAAATCCATGGTCCGACAGAAATTATTAATGTACCTAATGTCCTTCGTGTTTCAATGGGTGATGTAGTACAAAATAACATTCATTCTGATGATTGGGATGTGCATGCCGTTGAAGCATTGTTTGCCGATTTAAAATATTATGCATCTTTTAATGCTGAAGATTTATATATGAATTCTGCGAATTATGCCGATTTGTATTATTACCAACATTGGGGTAATCATTTTCTCCATAAGCCAAGTGCCCTGCGTAGTTCTGTTAACTACACCCAATGGGAACATTGTCCAAACCCCTTGCCAGGTAGCTCACAAACTCTTCGAAATAAGTTTACCTATTTTACTGATTTTAATCGGTCAAACCCCGCATCCTATTATTTTAGACTAAATACCACGTCAACTCAGAAAATTATGTTAACACACACCAAATTGCTTTATTCGGGTTCCTTTTTAAGTGCCCTAGCAGTGGGTGGTTATGAGTACTGGGAGGATACAGTAGATTTGAAATCTATTTGGGGCTCCAAGCCATGGCAGGTACAAGGAACCGAGGCATTGCACCGTGCTTGCCTTATCCCTACCCAAATTATGTTCCTAAATGATTCTATTTATCAGACTACGTGTTGGGGCTTAGCTACCACTAAACAATTAAACACGCCCTCAATTCCATCCCTGTCGAGTTTTCCCAATGATAGCTCACGTCTTAACTTGTCCCTGGCGACCCTACAGGCTCTGTTACAGAATAATTCGTTTAATGTTTCCGAAATCGATCTGTCACCCTGGTTGGTATGGCCTATATCATCTAATGCATGTCAAATGCGTTTTCACGACTCAGGTACTAGCTATACACAGGATAGGCCTGATCCGAGATTTACTGCTTCCCGTTCTGTCACTACATATTCTGTTGGTAAATTATGCAAACAATGGCTCCAACATTCGTCCCTTGATTCTGTTAAACAACATTTGTCCCTCCTTTCAGGCAATATTGATCTGTCCGACTTTGTTTTGGGACCTCGTGGTCCCCGACCTAAGAGATTCATTTATGAAACGTATAATGAACTCTGGAAGCTGTCACAAATTGAAGCTGCTTCCCGTCTCCGGGAAATAGATCAAGCAAATTTGGAAAAGGTGCTTGCTGTTGTTGACAATAGTATTAATACCCTGTCTTCTCGCATTTATACTTTAGAGAATATTGTGTCCTCTGTTGTTGATATTGTACAAGATGATGTTTCTGTGTTATATCATGGTCAGAATCAATTGCGTTCAGTTATGCAGTTTGCATGGACTTTACAAACGCTCAAGTTAGGTAAAGTTCCTTGGCATTTTTTGAACACCTCTGCCTTGTTTCTACCTTTTAATTTAACTGACAAACAGCAATTTATGTCCATGAAAGACGCAACTTACACTCTATTACATATCGAAAAGATGGATCCTTTGCCGTTCTCTGTTGCAGAACTCGATTCTGCTGTGTGGCTAGTTCATGGGGTTATCGCTTTACCTTTTTCCTTGTTTGAATTTGACTCGTGCATGAAACATTATCCTGTGGGCCGTTACCAGCCCTTGGGCAGTGCTTTCCTGCATGAACTCTGGTCCTTGCCTTTCATGTATAAATGCCTTCGGGACGGCAAGGAAGTCTTTCTCACGGGGAGTCATGCGACTCGACTTTGGGTCATTCGCTTATTTGTAAACACATTAAATTGCATGGCTCATGTAGCGTTTCCGCTCCTAATCTTGCTTGTGTGCTGAAAGGTATTCCTGCTCCTGTTATTTCTCCTACTTTCACTCTCCTTTCCAATGGTAGTTATTTACTTTTAAATAACGAAAACTGTTGTGGCCTGCAGGCTGGCATTCCTTACATTGTAACAGTTTCGCACAGGGTTGTCTGCTGCAAAAATGTGCTTTTTCCTCCCCTCATGGCAAGGTTGATATCTCTATTTGGCCTTCCATCCCTACCATGGAGGCAGATTTCAATAGACTGAGCAGAATAAAGGCACTATTATTGAACGAGGAAGTTATGCTCGCGTCCGCCCGGGAGACATTCATTCTCCAGGTGGCGAGTACCCACAGTGAAATACAGGCCCTTTTGAACACTAATCTCCCCCAACATTTTGGGGAGTTAATTCATCGTATTTTTAACGCATCTAACACTGAGGGTCTGGTACACTTTTTTAAGGTCGTAGGGTCTGGTTTGGTGTCCTCCTTCCAAACTATTTTTGGTGTCATCCCGGCTTTTATTCATTCTATTTTTTCCAGCGTCTTTGGCGGTTTCCCGTTGATCATCGCTTTGGCGGCTGGTGTCCTGCTATTAATTTGTTTTCTGCGCAATGGCTGCTCCCCGATGGGACCTGCTCGATCCGGACCGCCTCCAGCTGCTCCGTGAGCGCCTTTTGGCTGGTTTTGGTGTCTTGCCATTGGCGACACGGAGTGTGTCATATACTCTTTCTTTTCGCTTTGCGTATTTCACTTGCGTGCAACCTGTAATGACTTGTGTCCGCTGTCCTTTCACCTGGACTTTGGATTATTGCCTCTCCAATTCGTCATTGTCTGTTCCGGATTTTGTTCAGTTGATGGGTCCCTTAGAGGCCCATGAGCAGGACTGTTCCGTTGCCGGCAGTATGGCGCGTGCGGCTGCACTGGGGATTTTGGCGCAATGGGATATCTGGGCGGCTGCCCGGGATCTCCTACATCAAAGCTATTTCGATTATCACGCAAGTTGTCCCGCATTGCTTTTGGATGCTCCCTCTGCTGAGGTGCATTCCTGCTCTTTTGATCTCATGGATTGGATGGCATCTATGTTCTTTGACGATTCCAATGATGTCCTCTTGGAGGGTATGGCCTTTTTCTGCACTTACACTTTCATGGATTGACTTGTCCTCCGCCGTTTGGGCGCTCCCTGTGCTCTACTGGATTTTTTTTTTTTGCCCTCTGTCCTGGCCGCCGGACTGCCCAGGGGAGGGTGTCTTGTGGTTTGTTGCCTTCCTTGTTATGTTGGCCTAGGCCTGGCTGCCATGCTGCTTTTCTTTGCGCACGTTACACTGAGCCAGGGCTCCCTCGCCCTTTGCTCTTGCCAGGTTCTTTTGCGCTGTCTGCATTTTCCGTCTTTCACCTTTTCTCTTGTTCGATTTGGGCTCAGACTGCACAACATGTACAAGGTCGCATAACAATGTATTTCGGTTCTTCCTGATATGGCCAGTCTCGCGCACCCAGACATAACATTATGCGCAAATGACATGAAACTTTGTGTGGCTTTAATACTGCAGTTTTACTGGCGCTTAACACACTTGGAGGAATCCTTTCCAGGGAGAAGAACTGTGATTGTCTGCTGATGTAGTTCTGCATCTAGAGACCGAGGTATGAGGGTTCGCTAGTCAAAGCCCAGAGGTCTTCTATTTTTATAATAAACTATCTTACTGCACGGGGAGGGTGGTAATGTTATTTAGACATTTATCCACTGAGTTATGAAATGCTTTCCCCGTTTGTATTCTATGGAATTGTAACCATGCTGCTTATATTATTCATATGCATTATGCTATTAGTGCTGACACGTGTACTGTACCTTAGAGCACGTAAGTTGAAATAAATATTTTAATCTACCCTGTGACTCTTCATACGCGCATTGTGGACAAGTACGAGTGAGTGACGAAAGAGTGTTCTTGCTTCTGCGAGTCCTGAGATAAAGATACCGTGTTCTGGGTTGTCCAATCATTGGTGCTTTGGTACTAATGGGATGCTAAGCTAGTTGGGTTGGGGTTTTGGGTGCTACGGGATATGGTAGGCAAACCACTGTATTCCGGGGTCCTATTATCCTGTGCATAGCTCTGTGTATGTGCAGAAACCCTATGACAATCCCTAATCTGAAGTGTAGGCTGTCTCTCTTCTGCCCCCACCACCGTCCCACCAGACATCTCCGCGAGTAAACACTTTCAGGGGACATGCTCGCTTCTAAATAGCTTCTTATCTCAAGTGGTATCAAAGGCTGCACCCTGGGATCAGGGACATCTTAAGGATTTGGGGAGCCCTGGGCCAAACGGATTTTGGAGGCCCCTGTTCGGAACAGCTTTGAATGTATGATCCGGCTTCAGTTCTTTCATGCCCTCTCTTGGCCAGGTCACTGACAGTGCACAGGCACACTCCTACACATTCTAAATGGGTTTACATCTAATATTCAGGGGAAATTATATGTTTTCAATATTGTAACACAGCAGCAGCTCACTTATGTTTCTGCAAATAATCTCTCTGACACCCTCCCATTTTTCATAAGTGAGGCCCTGTTTTGATCTAAAAGAAACTATCTTTAATGTCTGTTGCATGAAACATAAAAATAACATGTGTCTGCAACAGACTCTCACACATCACCCACATGAAAAATAAATTAAAGGAAAACAGTATTTAAAACAACCCCTTTAAGAAATATTCAAGGTCATCGGGGCAAGACTCTTTGCAGAACAGTATTGGCTCTATCAGGAGGCCCCCTGAAAGGCTGGGGCCCTGGGCCAGAGCCCACTTTGCCCATGCCTTAAAACGTCTATGCCTGGGATGCCTCAAAGGCTCCCAAGCCTCTCTGTGGTTGTAGTTCCTGGTGTACACACACTGACTGTAAATCCATATTTGGTAATACAAGGAACACTGGGATTGAAAACTGCACAGCTCTCAGGCGAGAGTTACTACTTACAACAACTAATGTCATCACAATTAAGAATCTTGGCAAATAACTAAGGAGCTGTGTTCCCAATGTATTTTCCTATGTGCCTATGGACCCTATCTCTCCTGCATTTTATTGTTATTGCACAATTTGCATGGTCCTTCGAAATATTCTGCTTCTCATTAGGACAAGCTATCACCCACGAAGCAGAAAAAAAGACCACCTAGCCAATAGGCAGCATTTTGCACACTTTGTAGGGTGTGTGGGAGGAGGCAGGGCAGGCCACAAGAGTTCTCTTACCCCACCCATTCAAGGAGTGGAAAGCAGCACTCTCTCAAAGTCAGGGAAGTGTTCGGACTAGGGCCGAAAATAGGACCAGCCACCAAAATAAAAGTGGCCACCATTAGTAAATGATAAAGCTAAAAAAGTGGCCCATGTTTGCAAATTGGGACAGTTTTGAGCTTGTATAAGTGCCTTGCAAGGAAGGGAAACTGCATGGATAAGAGCTTGCTACTGGCAATATTTTAATCTCGGGGAAATCAGCAATAAAATCCAAAAAAAAGCAGACCAAAAAACAGGCCCTCCAACTGCCCAAACAAACAAGCTTTTGCAATGAAATAGGTCTCACATTTACATGAGTTTCTTAAATGCGAAACCTATTGCATTGCAAATGGTAGTTGGTGATCCAGCGCCATACCGGGGGTCTCTGAATGAACACAAAGACAACGGGCCCCAAACATACAATACACAATTTCTCACCATTTAACAGACCCTACCAGAATGACGCTGAATATGCGTTTAGTGTGACGTTGATTTTTGTCTTTACTCATCTAAAGGGAAAACAGATTATCTAATAGTTTCTTCGTTATTTTAGCCCTTTAACCTATATCGTCAACTACTTTCCTCTTGGGCGATGAATCATATTGATTGAGTAATGTAAATTATTGACATGACTAATTAACTAAAATCTCAACAATTGTCATGAGGAAGTAATCACAAACTCAAAATATCGTTAATCTGTTTATGTTCAGTGCGCCCCCCGCTCCAGCCTCGAGGACCGACGCCGATACGATGCCACCACACTCCACGCTCTCAACCCCGGACAGACACACAACTGCTTCAAGGCCGCCCCGAAACGCACCCATGGTCCCTTCACCTGCCGGAACTGCAGCTACACCAGCCTCAGAGCCACCAAAGCGCCCGCCAAGAAGGACCGCAACCACCTCCGATGCATCCTACTGAACACCCGCTCCGCACGCAAACACGCAGTCGAGCTCTGGGACCTGCTCGACACATCAGAACCAGACGTCGCCTTCCTGACAGAGACCTGGATGAACGACTCCTCCGCACCCGACATCGCCATAGCCATCCCAGACGGCTATAAGATCACCCGCAGAGACCGCATCAACGGAGTAGGAGGAGGAATCGCCATCGTCCACAAGAACTCCATCAGGGTCTCGACCAGCTCCGACGACTTTCTCTGCACCGCCGAACACATGCACTTCCAGATCCACATGGACCCCAACACCACCCTTAGAGGCACCCTTGTCTACACACCCCCTGGGCCCCGTCCCCAGTTCAGCGACTCCATCGCCGACTTCATCAGCACGCACGCCCTGACCTCTACCGACTACATCCTCCTCGGAGATCTGAACTTTCACCTGGAGAACAACAACGACAGCAACTCCACCACCCTGATCGACAACCTCGACAACCTCGGACTGAGACAGCTCATCACAACACCGACCTATTCCGCCGGCCACACGCTCGACCCCATCTTCTCCTCAAGCTCCCACGTCTCCTTCAGCCACACCACGGAACTCCTCTGGACCGACCACCGCTGCATCCACTTCACCTTCCAGAAACCCACCACACACCACTGCACCCAACAGATCCCACGCCGCTGCTGGAGCAAAGTCACCGAAAACCAACTACGGGCAAACCTCGCTCTCAGCCCTCCCTCTGACCCATCCAACACCGACGACGCTGCCTGCAACCTCAGACGATGGATAGACGACTGTGCCAACACCCTCGCCCCGCTGAAAAAATTCACCCACAGTGGCACCACCAAAAGAGCCAGCTGGTTCACCCCGGAACTCCTAGCATCCAAGCGTACCTGCCGGAAACTAGAGAAGAAATGGCACAGTGATAAGACACCGGACAGCCACGCAGCCCACAAAGACGCCATCCGCAACCACCACCACCTCATCAGGTCCGCCAAGAGAATCTCCTTCAAAGACCGCCTCGACAACAGCGCACACAACAGCAAGGAGCTCTTCAACATCGTGAAGGAACTCTCCAACCCCAGCTCCAACACCAACGACATCCCGCCGTCGCAAGCCCTGTGCGATTCCCTCGCCACCTTCTTCCACCGCAAGATCGCCGACATCCACGACAGCTTCAACACCCAGACAGCCCCAACTAAGATCGATGCACCAGACCCGCCGCACACCATCGACCACGACCCCTTGCCAGCCTGGGCCAGCGTGAACATCGATGACACCATCAAGACCATGAGCACAATACACTCCGGCTCCCCTTCAGACCCTTTTCCGCACCACATTTTCAACAAAGCCAGCAGCTCCATCGCACCCCACCTGTGCAACGTTATCAATCTCTCCTTCGAGACCGCGACCTTCCCAGAGAGCTGGAAACACGCAGAGATCAACACCCTACTCAAAAAACCCAAGGCGGACCCGAGAGACCTCAAGAACTTCCGGCCCATCTCCCTGCTTCCGTTCCCAGCTAAGGTCATCGAGAAGATCGTCAACAAACACCTAACCCGATACCTCAACGAAAACAGCATCCTGGACCCATCCCAATCAGGGTTCCGCAGCAACCACAGCACGGAGACTGCCCTCATCGCCGCCACCGACGACATCAGGACCCTGCTGGACAACGGTGAGACCGCAGCCCTCATCCTGCTGGACCTCTCCGCCGCCTTCGACACTGTCTGCCACCGCACTCTACGTGCACGCCTCCACGACGCAGGGATCCGAGACAAGGCCCTGGAATGGGCCACCTCCTTCCTCACCGGCAGAACCCAGAGAGTCCGCCTTCCACCATTCCGATCCGAAGCCTCCGAGATCATCTGCGGCGTACCCCAGGGATCATCCCTCAGCCCAACACTGTTCAACATCTACATGGCCCCGCTCGCACGCATCGCCAGACAGCACGACCTCAACATAATCTCCTACGCCGACGACACTCAACTGATCCTCTCCCTCACCAAGGACCCCCTCACCGCCAAATCCAACCTCCATGAAGGAATGAAGGCCGTCGCCGATTGGATGAAGATCAGCCGACTAAAGCTGAACACGGACAAGACAGAGGTCCTCATCCTCGGCTCCAACCCCTCAGCCTGGGACGACTCTTGGTGGCCTACGACACTGGGAGCAGCCCCGACACCCACCGACCACGCACGCAACCTGGGAGTCATCCTCGACTCAACGCTCTCCATGACCAAGCAAGTCAACGCAGTCTCCTCCTCCTGCTTCAACACCCTCCGCATGCTTCGCAAGATCTACAGGTGGATCCCGACAGACACAAGAAGAACAGTCACCCAGGCCCTCGTCAGTAGCAGACTTGACTATGGGAACGCCCTCTACGCGGGAGCCCCGCCAAGCTCATCAAGCGACTGCAACGCATACAAAACGCCTCCGCACGCCTGATCCTCGATGTACCACGCCACAGCCACATCACCCCCCACCTGAGGAACCTGCACTGGCTCCCCGTCGACAGGAGAATCTCCTTCAAACTCCTCATCCACGCACACAAGGCACTCCACAAGACTGGCCCAGCCTACCTCAACAGACGACTCTTCTTCTACGTCCCCAACCGCCAGCTCCGCTCTGCCGACCTCTCCCTCGCCACCGTCCCTCGCATTCGAAGAACAACCACCAGCGGCAGATCCTTCTCACACCTCGCCGCCAAGACCTGGAACACCCTTCCACTAAGCCTACGACAGACCCAAGACCTGCTGACCTTCAGGAGGCTACTCAAGACCTGGCTGTTCGACCAGTAGCAGCAACCCCCCCCCCCCCATCTCCCCAGCGCCTTGAGACCCTCGAGGGTAAGTAGTGCGCTCTACAAATTCTGTGATTGATTGATTGATTCAGTATTTATAAGAAAAATCTCAGGTACAAAGTTATAGGGAAAGAAAAATACACATTATAGGGGAAATATCATAAAATATGCAGACAAGATCACAAACATCTGAATCACAGTGAATATTATAGAGTGGATAGATGAAGAGACATAAGAGTCATGAAAAGAAAACATTTGCAGACATTTGCAAATTTCCCTATTGATACATACCTAACGATAAAAGTTCAGAAAAACCACCACCCCCTGGCCACGAGGATAGTGAAAAAGGAACCCGATGAGGAAAACCGGGATATAGATGGGATCAGGAAACAGGTAGGCCTCTAACCGACGGACAGCGACGATCACCCTCTGCCTCTTCGGACCTACGAAAGCTGACAGTCTTAACCACACACCCCAAGAGCACCCCAATTATACCCTAATTCAACCTGACCATCCCACTAATCTGCAACATTCGGGAAAACCTTAACATGTCATTGGTCAATTTGTGGGGTGTTACACCACACCTCCATTAGTTCATTTGGTTTTACATGCTCTTCTTTGTTCTTAACTCATTCTCACGATTTACATCCCTGCTTATGAATCGATTCTCTATCCCCCATCACGTCACATTTTCTGATGAATAGCTTGTCCCTGTATTAGCAACTTTGTTTCAAACAATGTATCGGCTAGACATAAAATGTTCATCAATTTGAGCTTTCCCAGGCATCTCGACGTCCTGTAATATTGCACGTCTTTCTTTCACTCTTCAAGGTTTCCTTTATCCGCCGCTGACACCCACCAAAGTTCACGTATAGGTCACATTTTCATGGCCTGTCTTCGGCCTTATGTCAACTTTAAACACCCAACTAACTGCTCACCATAGGCCCATTTTTAAAACTACGATGAAAGAGAAATATAAAGAATATTAATAACACTAAAATTACACTGTTTCCCTCCCACCATTGCACTAATCCCATGTTAATTCATATGAGCATTAATGTGCAAAGCATTATTATTTGCAATAGCATTATTCCTCTTTGTCGGTTTTAATATGCAAAAAGCGATATGCGGTCTAAGCATTTCATGCATTAATCTTTAATTGCAATGCACGCGTGAGCAAAGCATCTCCCCGTGTTTGTGTGTATGAATGCATATTAGTACAAAACACACTATTAATAAATGTTATCTTGAGGCGTTGATCCGAGCAGGTTTCCATGACGCAAACCATGCTCCATCAATTCCTCCCTTTGATGGCTTTTTATGCCATCATAAAATATCCATCACCCATTGCCATTTCTTGTTTCCTCAGAAACTTGTACTTCTTTCACTTTTAAGTTTCTTCTTTTCACCTAAATCTTTCATCGTTTCATAATATTTGCCTTTTATATTTTCTAACTATTTCTTCTAATTTCCTTTTTCTACCTTTACATTTGTTATCTACACCTAGCATACTTATCTTTTCTCTTCTTTTCTTGCAACATTTGTAAGTCATTATTATTAGCATGATCACTATCACTATTGATACTATTGGTATTATTACTCCACCTAATAAACTCTCAAAAGCAGTGAACCATTTACCTAATTTTGAAAAACTCTTATTAATTTTCTCCCAAACACCATCAACCTCTAGTTGTGTTAAATCTCTATGTAAATTCGTAATATTTTTAATATACCCTTCAATACCTTTGCTTTTGTCAGGAATATAAGTGCAGCAATGTTGCACTTTTAGCATCCTACAGACTCCACCCTCTTTTGCCAATAATATATCAAGGGCAAGTCGATTTTGCATAACCATTGATCTAATTGCAACCATTTCTGTATCAATTAATAAAAACCCTCCAGCAGTATCAGTTGATAATCGATCAACCACTGTGGATAATTTTTGAATTTTTTGTGAATTAAGAACCACTCCAACTGAAGGTATTAACGCACCAAATATATCACCCACTATTTCTGAAAAACTTGCTCTCTTGCTACGTATTAATCCATGTTTCATCTGATTAATCTTATTATTTCTATCTATGTGGTATACCTTAGGAAATACGATCCCAAAGTAACAACTACCGTACCAGTGGGCAGGCAATCTATAATAAGCATTCCTCCCACACACATAATATACACCTGGGAAAACAGGGTCCGTTCCTCCCTTTAATCCCCATCCTCCTGTTATTAAGAAATTATGTTCACATTTACTAGTACCTAAATGATAGTTATTATAGTTAGTTTTTAGTCTTAGTAAGCAAAGCTTCCCCCTGTGATTCCAGTCCAGAGACATTGCAGCATAAGTCTCGCCTATCTTATAATTTCCTTCTCTAAAAGCCCAAGGTGATATATTAATTTTCTGTTCAGCAGCCTTTTTATGGATTTCTTGTCTTCTATTCTCTACCATATTAATGACATCTTTTTCTTCTATTTGTAAACTACAGGTGAGATTATTTTTGTGGGCATATATTAAATCCAAAGTTTGTGTAGTATGAAAAAGTCTCCCATATATTCAGCTTCTAAGCCACTAGATACTTTATTTAGATTTTTTCTAATAGGAAGTTCAGAAAAGACCACATCTAGGTTAGAATAATAAAATTCAAATTTTCCCGTTACATAAAATAGACTAGTTAGTACACTACACGAAACACCATAGGTTAAAGGAAGGTGGTGGTATGTCACACCCTCCGAGACTGACGATGGTAATTGCATGCAAACATAAGTCACTCACATTCATCGTATTAATATATTCATACAATAATTTAGTAAAAACGTTTAATGAGAAATCAGTAATTGATCTATCTTGATGATAAATACTTTCATCATTATAAACTATATTAGTTGGACTTTTAGTAATCACTTCCACTCTCATACTTATTGTATTATTAGTCTGATTTTTGTCATTAGTCACCATCAATACTGGAACAACAATTGTTAGTATTAACCACACTGACATAGTTAACAAGACGCCACATAAGCAAGCTCTAATACATTTACGTTTTAGACTAGGTTTCAGGTGTTCAGTCACTGTAGATTCTACCATTTTTTTTTTCTGGTTTAAAAAAATTAAAAAATCTAACTTTACTATTAATTTCTTATAAACCTAATTCTAATTTTTTTTTTAATTAATCTTCTTTTGTACAACCACACACTTAGGTATTTTCTCAGGTATTTTTGTTTGGCCTTTTCTTTTTTTTTTTCAAATCTTCTTATGTATCAACTTAACTTGAATGGATTATGATGCACCTTAATATCTAACAGTCTCCTTTAAGGTGGTTTCAATTTGCTCTCATCAGTTCGTTCTGTATCATCTGTAACTTCTCCTTCTGTTTGATCAGGGCTTTCAATTTCCTTTAAGATAACGTAAATCCACTCAGGTCTGGTATACTTTCGGCTTGCAGCTCTTGTGGTTCTGCGTACTATTTTCTTTTGTGAATCGTCTTGATCTGACTGACTTGAAATTTCATTTATTTGCTCTGGCCCTCTTCTTTCTAGGATATATCTCAGTCTTTTTGCTCCACTTTGCCAGTTATCATTATATCTCAGTCTTTTTGTTTGAACTTCTTCTTCACCCTGATTTTCAGATTTTACATTTCTTTTGCATAACCCTTTTCTTGGCTGTTCTTCCTTTTCACTTTCAAAGTCTCTTTCTATTTCCGGTTGACTAGTATCCTTTTTTACTTCTTCTCTCTGTTGACTTTGTTCTTGGCTTTCGATAGCTTTTTCTGTCAGCTGATTGTCTTCTTTAATCAACTCCTTTTCTCGTTGGCCTTGTTCTAGGCTTCCAGCAACCACTTCCTCTGTTTGGATATCACTCTCAATCCATCCCTCTGTATGTTGGCTTCCTTCTTGATTTTCGGAAGCTTCTTCCTCACTCTCTCCAACAGCAGTCTTTTCAGTCCCAGTATCTGGTGCCCACTCTACTCGGCTGGTACTTGGTTGTTCATCATCCACAGGCTCAGTGACATCTGCCTCTCTGGATTTTTCAGGCTCACAACCTCTGGCTTCTAGTCTCTCTTTTTCTTTTCCAAGTTGCCGTTCAGCTTCTTCAAGTGGACTTGGGACTCTTCTAGTATGGCTGGCGTGCATCCAATTTGGTAGACCACCACACTTTACTGCAGTTGTTGTTATCAATATGATTTGGTACGGTCCATGCCACCTGGGTTCTAAACACGACTTCCTCATGTGTTTGACAAGAACCCACTCTCCTGGACTTAGATCATGCACTGGATTCAGCTGTATTTCATTTGCGTCTGCTCCAACCTGATGAGACACAGAACACACCATATCAGCCAGTCCTTTGCAATATTCAAGAATCAGATCATCAGAAATGCTCATCAGTTTGTTTGCTGGTACAATTGCTTGTCTCATGACTCTTCCCATGAGAACCTCGTGTGGACTCAATCCAGATCTCCTGTCAGGAATGCTTCTGATACTCATTAAGACCAAGGGCAAAGCATCAGGCCATTTCAGTGTTGTGGATGCACAAACTTTTCCCAATCTAGATTTTATAGTGCCATTAATTTGCTCCACAATTCCAGAAGCCTCTGGTCGGTAAGCACAGTGCAGCTTTTGTTCAATTTGCAATGCTGCGCAAATTATTCGAATTATTTCATTATTAAAATGTGTTCCCCTATCTGTTTCTAGAGTGACTGGAAATCCGTACCTTGGTATTAATTCTCTCAAAAGCAATTCAGCCATGGTAAGGCTATCATTCCTCCTTGTAGGATAAGCCTCTACCCAGCGGGAAAAGAGACACACAATGACAAGTACATATTTCAAACCATTACACGGAGGCAATTCAATAAAATCAAGTTGCAAACGTGTAAATGGTCCTGCATCCTTTCCGATAGTTCCTGTACCCACAACTGTCCTTCTCCCTGGATTCTGCTGCTGGCAAACAACGCACCTCTGGCACAAACTCTCTGCAATGTACCTGAACCTGGGATTAAACCAGGTTTGCTTAAAGAGTCTGATCATTGCATCCCTTCCAACATGAGTGATCCCATGATAGACTCTTGCCATATGAGAAAGCATGCAATCGGGCATAACTGGTCTGTCATCTACATATACCCAAATTTCATCCTCTGGTGTTTTTGTACATCCTGCTTTTCTCCAAAGCTTCTTTTCCTCTTCACTAGCTTCTTCCTGTAATTGCTTAATTTCATCCCAATTGTTTATTGATGTAAACATTGAATGGCAATCAGTGATTTTTCTTTCTGTTTTCCTGTTAAGTGCAGCTGAGTTTTCCGCACAGAAACGCGCTAACTGATCTGCGTATCTGTTGCCACTGGTCACAATCATTTCCTGATTTATGCGCAGAGCATTTTACCACTGCAATTTGTTTTGGCAATTGCAGGGCCTCCAATAAATCTTTCACAATTTTCCCATTTTTAATAGGGGAACCTGATGAAGTCATGAATCCCCTTTGCATCCATAATTGACCGAAATCATGCACCACCCCGAAACCATATTGACTGTCCGTAAATATGGTTACCCTTAAATTTCGAGAAACTTTACAGGCTCTAATCAGAGCGTATAATTCTGCAATTTGTGCTGATTTTACCCCAAATAGGCAGGATGCTTCCACAGTTCCAGTTACTGTGCACACTGCATAAGCAGCTCTCAACTCTCCTTTTTTATTCCTCAAACATGATCCATCAACAAACAGAACATTGTCAGATTCTTCCAAAGACACATCTTGGATGTCGGCCCTAGGTTTTGTACAGAATTCTGTCACATCCAAACAATCATGATCTGCTTCTTCTCTTACCTCCTCCGCATAAGGATTTGGTAGTAGTGTTGCTGGATTTAAGGTGGTACACCTCACAACTGTCACATTTTCAGCACCCAAAATCACTCTCTCGTACCTAGTCAGCCGACTGGGAGACATGTGGTGAGTTCGTGTATTGATTAAAAGAATCTCAACAGAGTGAGGAACATACACTTTGACTGGATAACCCATCACAATTGCTTCACTTTGTTCCAAACTCACACATGTAGCAGCAACGACTTTCAAACATCCTGGTAATGCTGCTGCCACAGAATCTAACGTAGCAGAAAAGTATGCCACTGGACGTCTAGTCAATCCATGCCTTTGAGTTAACACTGCTAACGCACATCCATCTCGCTCACAACAGATCAGTGCGAATTCTTTTGTATAATCAGGCATTCCCAATGCTGGTGCTTGGCACAAACTGTTCCGCAAATTTACAAAAGCTTCCATACTCTCATCATCCAAATCAATCGGAACAGTCACATCTTTATGCGTCAACCTCTGTAAAGGTTTTGCAATCACTGAAAATCCATTTATCCATTGTCTGCAGTAACCAACCATTCCCAAAAACATTCGCACTTCTTTCTGGGTTCTTGGAGGTTTCATCTGTTGAATTGCCTCAATTCTTTCTGGTGTCACTTTTCTAACTCCTTTCTCAATCCTGTGTCCTAGGTATTGTACTTCTTGTTTACAGAACTGCAATTTCGCAGGTGACACTTTATGTCCCCCTTCTGCCAGATGGTTCAATAAAGCAATGGTATCTGTCACACACGCCTTTCGAGTTTTTAATGCCAATAGCAGGTCATTAATGTATTGAACCAAAACCGAATCTTCTGGCATTACCAATGTTTCCAGACATTTTTTCAGAATTTGATTGAAAATCGAGGGGCTTTCTGTGTACCCTTGAGAACTCGGCACCATGCCAAGACACGGTTTCCAAACCGAAATGAAAATAAAAACTGACTGTCTGGGTGTAAAGGGATTGAGAAGAATGCTTGACACAAATCAATTACTGTATACCATTTGGCATTACATGGAATCTGGTAAAGGATTACTGCTGGGTTCGGCACGATTGGACAGCAAGGTACCACTATCGTATTGATTTTTCTCAAATCTTGCACTATTCTGCATTTTCCACTTGGCTTTTTAATTCCCATAATAGGTGAATTACACGGACTGCTCAGTATTTCTTTTAGAATGCCTTGTTCGATCATTTGAACAATCACAGGAGCAACTCCTGCCATTGTCTCAGGACTCATTTTATATGGAGGAGTGTTTGGGTAATGAGCACCAGGTTTCACTATAACCTGAATAGGATCCACATTTTTCATTAACCCTATTTCCTTTCCTGTAAAATCCCATACATCCGATCTTACTGTCTCTCTCAGCTCATCAGGCAAATTCTGTTCTGTTAAAAGTGAATATAGTTCATCCACTTCCGTCCCTTGCTTTGCTAGCATCAACTTAACCCCTTCGATGCGCGTGACGAGCTCAGCTCGTCATGCTGCGCGGTGGGCATGTGCGCATGACGAGCTGAGCTCGTCATGACCACACCCGCGATCGGAATGTCCAGCACATGAGCGGAATTCCGATCGCGGCGAAGGTGTTAAATTCGATAACCTCATCAGGTGTCTGAAATGCAATACCATCAGGCGTACAAAAGATGGTACAATTCATTTTGCATAGTAGATCTCGTCCCAATAGATTCACTGGGCTCGAATCACATACCACAAATTGATGCATGTCTTTAAACCTCCCAATGTGAACCTCAATTGGTTCTGTAACTGGAGTTTTAATCTGCTTGTTTGACACTCCCACAACTTGGATAGTTTCTCCCGAGAGGGGTAGGTTAGGAATTTCTGCTGCTCTCACAGTAGAACGGGTAGCACCAGTGTCCACTAGGAATGTAATGTTGTTACCTTCCACCTTCCCATCAACAAATGGACCTGACTGATCTACCTCCAGAGTTACATCAAGCACGCACTCTTCCCCCTCAGGCACCGTCATTGGCTACTCTCCGAATCACTCTCATTACACTGCAACCAATATTGTGGAATCATCTGCACATTTGGGTTCTTACCATGTGGTTCCATAGGAGTAAATCCAGTATTCACACTGTATCTTTGTACCTGAGCACCTACATTACTCTGCATAGGAGCTTGGGGCACCTGTAACTGGGGTGTAACTATCTGCTGCGACTGTTGCTGTTGTTGGGTCACAACCACTTCATTCTGCACCTGTGAATTTAAATTTTGGTTTGTCCCATTAATTTTTACAGTGCTTCTACACTCGTTCTTCCAATGTCCAAGCTTACCGCACGCATGACAAGGAAATTTTCTTTGCAAATCATCTTTAACAAATTTTCCTTTACCCTTTCCAACACCTGGTACCTGACCATTTTGATTCTGATTATTCGTCTGCTCGACACTATTTGCTTCCTGTTGCTCTGCTACCTTAACTTGGGCCCACATAATTTTTTCCCTTAAGCGTTTTGTGTCTTGAATCAATGTTGTCGCTGCAGTACTTTGCATATCTCAAAATCTCATCTATCGTTTTATTCTGCCAGCAAATCAGATGCTGTTGAATCATATTACTAATCTCTGGGTTCAGTCCAAACACAAAACGATACACAAAATGTCCCATATCCTTGTCACCTATATTCTCAAATCCGCTATACTGCTTAAACACCTGTAAGAACCGCTCATAGTATGCATGCACTGACTCTTTTGGCTCCTGTGTTGTCCTGTCTATTTTTACCCAATCAGTTTCCTTCGGGGAAATCTTTCCTTTTAAGAAAGTAATCACCTGATTGTACTTTTTCATCACCTCATCTGAAGGTGCACCAGTTTTAGGGTCTCTTGGATATTCTTCTTTAGGCCAATCAACAGTTATCTTACACTCTGTCCACAAATCAGCCGGAACTACAATCTCGAATAGACCATCTAAGTCTTTCAGCAATACCTTTGAAACCTTCACAAACCTTTCCACCTGTTTATACCATTCCACTGGTTTTTCTCTCAATCTGGGGAAATCATTCGTAAAGGACAAAATGTCCTGTCTACGCCATGGAACATGAACATATCCACCACCTGGAATTCCCTCATTGGACACACCATTTCAATCTGTCCACTTGTTTTTAATGGATACATCGAAGTACCTTCTGTAGGGTTTAATTCATTTTTTCTTTTCGACCATCTACCTTTCCAACGATCAACATCTCCCCATTTTCTCAGAATCAACATCAATTCCTTTATCTGTAATCTTTTACCAGACACATTCAAACTTTCCAAATCCCTGTCAGTGAAATCCATCCTGTATGTTTTCTGCAATACCTTCGATCTCTCAATATCTATTCCGTAATCAACAGCAGCTTCTGCTATCTTCTCATGCAAATTCCTTGCTTTCCATGTAATATTCTTACACAAAAATAATAATTCCTCATCTCTATAAATACTTAATCTATCTGGACTGATCGAACCAATTATAATTTCCTCCAAATCCACTTTCAATCTACACACATCTTTACTTTGTGGTAGGGGTTTTCGTTTTTCCATTCCCTTTATCCACTCATTCAGCTCTTCTGGTGTGGGACCTACTGAGCTTTCAGATGCAGAATCACCACTCTGTGCTATTCTCCTAGGATCTATTTGAACATTTCTTCTTGGAGTTTCATGTACTACTTCTCCTACGGGAAGATCCATTAAGGTAACATTTTCTTCCATTCATTCAACTGGACTAGGTATAGTCATTGTCTCATTCCTCATACCACTTGTCGGAACTGCCAAAGCATGTACTCCTGATATACTCTGTTTATTCCCATACAACGGAACTATAGGACCTATTGTTACGGGTACTGATAATGCTTCTGCATTCAGGTTTAACTGTTTAACTTTCTGAATTAATTCTTCTCTTGCTTGGTTTTTGTAACTCTGTCTCTCTATCCCGTACTACTCTCGTAACCACCGGAACTTGTGGAACCTGCGGAATCAGTGGAGATCCCGTTATCGGGGCATTTGGAACTACTTCTCTTGGACTTTCCTGATATGGTGGAGGTCTTTTTGTTACAATATCCTCCAATAACTCGGAACAGGGGTGGGAGCACACCGCTTCACCTCCCAGGCAAGGTTCGCCCCAGGCATTGTGGTAAATGCAGTCTCTTGTTTCTTTGCTTTGCTAAAATATTTTCGAGTGTTCCGCCAGAGTTGGCGCAGATAGTGCTGATCTCTAGACACGTGTTTCTGGTTCTTTAACCGTCATCAGTAGAGATTACAGGCTTCAAATTTGGGGTTTGCTGGGTAGGCTGCCAAACATCACATCAGGTCAAGTACCTCTCACTGGCGCGCGGGTGCTTCTTCCACGAGCTCGTCAGCTCAAATGACTCACGGGAGTACTTTTAAACAGGAACAGGGGTGGGAGCACACCGCTTCACCTCCCAGGCAAGGTTCGCCCCAGGCATTGTGGTAAATGCAGTCTCTTGTTTCTTTGCTTTGCTAAAATATTTTCGAGTGTTCCGCCAGAGTTGGCGCAGATAGTGCTGATCTCTAGACACGTGTTTCTGGTTCTTTAACCGTCATCAGTAGAGATTACAGTCTTCAAATTTGGGGTTTGCTGGGTAGGCTGCCAAACATCACATCAGGTCAAGTACCTCTCACTGGCGCGCGGGTGCTTCTTCCACAATGCCTGGGGCGAACCTTGCCTGGGAGGTGAAGCGGTGTGCTCCCACCCCTGTTCCTGTTTAAAAGTACTCCTGTGAGTCATTTGAGCTGACGAGCTCGTGGAAGAAGCACCCGCGCGCCAGTGAGAGGTACTTGACCTGATGTGATGTTTGGCAGCCTACCCAGCAAACCCCTAATTTGAAGACTGTAATCTCTACTGATGACGGTTAAAGAACCAGAAACACGTGTCTAGAGATCAGCACTATCTGCGCCAACTCTGGCGGAACACTCGAAAATATTTTCGCAAAGAAACAAGAGTCTGCATTTACCACAATGCCTGGGGCGAACCTTGCCTGGGAGGTGAAGCAGTGTGCTCCCACCCCTGTTCCTGTTTAAAAGTACTCCCGTGAGTCATTTGAGCTGACGAGCTCGTGGAAGAAGCACCTGCGCGCCAGTGAGAGGTACTTGACCTGATGTGATGTTTGGCAGCCTACCCAGCAAACACCTAATTTGAAGACTGTAATCTCTACTGATGACAGTTAAAGAACCAGAAACACGTGTCTAGAGATCAGCACTATCTGCGCCAACTCTGGCGGAACACTCGAAAATATTTTAGCAAAGCAAAGAAACAAGAGACTGCATTTACCACAATGCCTGGGGCGAACCTTGCCTGGGAGGTGAAGCGGTGTGCTCCCACCCCTGTTCCTATCCTCTAATAACTCGTCATCTGAATCATTCATGTTACAACTCCCTCTTTGCATTTCAGTATTATTCTTTTTCTCCTTACTTTTGCCTCCTATTGACTCATCATTGACCAAGACAGGATACAATCCTTCCGTCACTACAGCTCTTCTCCATCTTTTCACTCTCTCTTGCCTACTCTCGAAAGGATATCCGGACATGATATTTCTGTATCTTCTTCCGCCCCTATATTTCTCTTGCTCAAAAGCCTCATATTCCCATTCCTCAAGTGCCTCATACTGAGTCGGTCTAGGTCTAGGCTCCAACACATTCATCCGATCTCTTAAATTTTGTAAAATTCTCACATTAAATGTTCCATGTTCCGGGAAAGCCAGAACACCATCGCTCTCAGTATACTTCACCCAATTCTCCAACCAAGTGCACGTATGATATCCACATTCTAGCATTATATAGGATGCGGGTGTTCCTGGAGGCGGAATAAGAATTCCCTCCCTTGTCACTATCGGTCTGTCTTTTCTGAAGAAATTCCTGATTTTATTAATAAACTTCATTTTTCTCAACTGTCCCTTCAGAATGTGACTCAAGAATGTCAACAAACCCTTCGTACTTCTGTAGTCTCTATTAGGCAATTGCCATCCAATACCAGCGCGACTCACACCAACCAACCAATCAGAGCACTGCTACGTCAGCAATGTCTCAACCAATAGAGATGCAGCTCACAATAGCTCATCCAATCACAGCTCTAGAAGCTCCCGCTGCCTGACCAATGCCAGCGCGGCGTTTTCTGACGTCAGTATTTCTCCTTCTACTGACCCTCCCTTTACAAAATGACTCGGCAAATTTTTTCTTATGCTTTTTCTCAAAGAAATCTTGTTAATAACGACATAAAAAAACAATGCTACCTTGTCTGTTTTCTAAATAAAGAGATAGTTTTTCACTTTTCCAAAGAGAAATTTTCTCTACGAGCAAGAATAACGACCCAACGCTATCTCAATCAAGCTCCGGGAGGACCTGTTACTTCTCCAGGGATAAGGCCAAAGTTTCTCAAGAGGACTTTTTTGGTATGAAAAGGAGTCTTGGTACTTCTCTGGGGATAAGGCCAAAGTTTCACAGGTGGACCCTTCGCTATAACACTCCAAATCTACTCTCATACGAATATTCCCTAATGCAACACCTACAGCCTTTCACTGTTCAGTGTTATGACTTACAGACAAAGTACTTCCGTAGTGGGATACATCTATCCACACTAATTCCCAGCCTACTTCAGGCTATGATTTTACCCCGGGCAACCTTCTCGCCCGTATATTCAAGACGACATAAAAACGTGACGTTAACTTTTCGGGTTAGAACACATATAATCAATAATCAACTAATCAATAATAAACCATCATACTGCTACCAAAAACTGATCCAGCGCCATACCGGGGGTCTCTGAATGAACACAAAGACAATGGGCCCCAAACATACAATACACAATTTCTCACCATTTAACAGACCCTACGAGAATGACGCTGAATATGCGTTTAGTGTGACGTTGATTTTGTCTTTACTCATCTAAAGGGACAACAGATTATCTAATCGTTTCTTCGTTATTTTAGCCCTTTAACCTATATCGTCAACTACTTTCCTCTTGGGCGATGAATCATATTGATTGAGTAGTGTAAATTATTGACATGACTAATTAACTAAAATCTCAACAATTGTCATGAGGAAATAATCACAAACTCAAAATATCATTAATCTGTTTATCTTCAGTAATTATAAGAAAAATCTCAGGTACAAAGTTACAGGGAAAGAATACACATTATTTGAGAAATATCATAAAATATGCTGACAAGATCACAAACATCTGAATCACAGTGAATATTATAGAGTGGATAGATGAAGAGGCATAAGAGCCATGAAAAGAAAACATTTGCAGACATTTGCAAATTTCCCTATTGATACAAACCTAACGATAAAAGTTCAGAAAAACCACCACCCCCTGGCCACGAGGATAGTGAAAAAGGAACCCAATAAGGGAAACCAGGATATAGATAGGATCAGGAAACAGGTAGGCCTCTAACCGACGGAGAGCGACGATCACCCTCTGCCTCTTCGGACCTACGAAAGCTGACAGTCTTAACCACACACCCCAAGAGCACCCCAATTATACCCTAATTCAACCTGACCATCCCACTAATCTGCAACATTCGGGAAAACCTTAACATTTCATTGGTCATTTGGCTTTACATGCTCTCCTTTGTTCTTAACTCATTCTCACGATTTACATCCCTGCTTATGAATCGATTCTCTATCCCCATCACGTCACATTTTCTGATGAATAGCTTGTCCCTGTATTAGCAACTTTGTTTCAAACAATGTATCAGCTAGACATAAAATGTTCATCAATTTGAGCTTTCCCAGGCATCTCGACGTCCTGTAATATTGCACGTCTTTCTTTCACTCTTCAAGGTTTCCTTTATCCGCCGCTGACACCCACCAAAATTCACGTATAGGTCACATTTTCACGGCATGTCTTCGGCCTTATGTCAACTTTAAACACCCAACTAACTGCTCACCATAGGCCCATTTTTAAAACTATGATGAAAGAGAAATATAAAGAATATTAATAACACAAAAATGAAAATTACACTGTTTCCCTCCCACCATTGCACTAATCCCATGTTAATTCATATGAGCATTAATGTGCAAAGCATTATTATTTGCAATAGCATTATTCCTCTTTGTCGGTTTTAATATGCAAAAAGCGATATGCGAGCTAAGCATTTCATGCATTAATCTTTAATTGCAATGCACGCGTGCGCAAAGCATCTCCCCGTGTTTGTGTGTATTAATACATATTAGTACAAAACACACGATTAATAAATGTTATCTTGAGGCGTTGATCTGAGCAGGTTTACATGACGCAAACCCTGCTCCATCATTGTAAACACCCATGGGGTGTTTAACTTTATTATCGGCCACGCCCCTTTCTTTAGACGAGCTGTGTCTAAGGAAAGGGGCGTGGCCGCCATTAAAGTGAAAGCGCGGTTTGGGGAGCTTTTACCAAAAAAAGCATTTGTTTGTGAAGTTGACAAACAAATGCTTTTTTTGTAAAAGCGCCCCATGCCATGCTTTCACTTTAATGGCTGCCACTCCCCTTTCCTTAGACTCGGCTCGTTTAAGGAAAAGGGTGCAGCCGACATTAAAGTGTAAGTGCAGCATGGGGCGATGTAAAAAAAAAAATGGTTAAAAAAAACATGCGACCTTGTTTGTCGCCGCAAGTAAAGCAAAGGCACGGCCGCCACTATCAGCGTGGCGTGCTATGTAAAAAATAAAAATAAAGATGTTGCGAGCGAGTGTGTGATGCCTGCAACAGCAGGCATGCGAAAGCCATTAAACGAAATAGTGCTCGGAGGCTGTAATTAAAGCCTACCGAGCAACAACACATGTAAAAGGGGGTGTCCTCATGGGAGGTTACAAATAATGACAAGGC
Source organism: Calotriton arnoldi (assembly GCA_963921515.1). Classification (NCBI taxonomy): domain Eukaryota; kingdom Metazoa; phylum Chordata; class Amphibia; order Caudata; family Salamandridae; genus Calotriton; species Calotriton arnoldi. The sequence continues at coordinate 297,270 of CAWUFW010006845.1, read as the reverse complement.
GGTACTAAGGAGGGACTAACAAGCCTATTTACAAATCAGAAGCCAGCATTTTTAAGGACAATGACAAGTCAATGACAAATATGGGCGGAGAGTGGGCGGGGCATCAAGTGCATACTCCAGTACAGCATGGCTGGCAGAGCAGCGCATGCGCTGCCCAGGCTCGACCTAAAAAAAGTGGTGAAGTGAGCTCTTTTTCCCTTTCCCAAGTGCCTCATACGAATGCCTCACTTAAAGTGCAATCAGTAACTCCTTTTGTCTGAGCCTTATTCTGGCTGGGAGCAGCTAGATGTCAAAGAAGTACAGCTGGAACCTACTGCCTTGCTGCCAGACTCAGACAAACAGGATGCAGAGGAAACAAAGACACACAACATATCACTTCAGGCCACGCCCTCCAGCCAGAGGCCTCGGGAATCCGGGGAGCCAGGGTACAAAAATAAGTGCCACTCTCTGCTCCTACAACTCACTGGGCATGGGTAAAGGTAGAGCTCTGCAGGCTCTGAGGTTGGGGAACTAAGTGCAGCACATGGACAAATCCCACGTTTTGTGCCCAGAATCTGCTGGACAAAGCCACAGTACAAGCCCCTGCAGGCTGTGCAATACCAAGGGCCCGGTTAGATCAGTGTAAAGCCCGAATGGTACACTCTGCTCCCTCAGTCGGAGTGGCTGAGTGCTGTGGCCAATGAACACTGGATACAGGGAATCAGGGCTTGGGTAATGGTTAATGGTCACATCCTGCACTGAGAGTCTTCACAGCAGAGTCAAGATCTCTAGGGGCTAGGAAACCGCGTAGAGGCCAGGGCTAAAGATAATTCCCTGTAACCAGTGAGTCGTGCTCAGGGAGTTCCATGAAAAATATACTACAAACGGTCTGTCCGGTGAGCAATTTCTTAGCATTCCATCATAAATAAGTAACACAAAACCCACCAAGTGAGATATTTTCAAGATTTGTATATTATAATTTTTTCTTTTTTGTATATGCAAAGCTGTCACAAAAACACGTTCATAATCGAAAAGACAAATACGTGACTCATTAGTGAATACCTGATCATAAAGTGACAAGGTGGTAATGAGAATACAATATGTACAGTGCAAGCATTTAAAAACAATATATAAGATGTATGTATCAATTAACATCCGTCCCTATACAGATAAATCTCCAACAGCCCTCATCTGGGTCCTATTTCTTTTTTAGGGGTGGAGAACATAGGGTATGGATTGCAAGGAGGCGTTGACGTTTCTATTCAGGAACGTGCATTAATGAACCAACGTCACAACGGGTCTTCTTCAGGACAGGGGTGTGGACAGCCTATATGGGCAAAATGAGTCAAAGATTAAATGGGGTGTGTTTCAAAGGAAGAAGTAATTATTTTATGGTTGGTCAAGATGACCTACCCGATATAGTGGTGTAGAATTCCAAATGTAGCCCTTAAAGGCAGCCAGTGAATCCACCGTCCGGTTGGATTCTGTAATTAAAGCAAAGTTTTGTTAAGAAAGGAAGAGTTAAGCCTAAAATGGAATGCCTTAGTTACCTTAAAAGAGGTGGAGTGCACCTTTTGGTCGGCTTAAGCTGGAGTTAGTGGGGTACCAGCGAGGTTAAACCAGATTTCGTGAGCCAGAACTTAATATAGGATGGGAAAAATAAGCAGTTTTAGTGTGGTATTACGTGAAGAAACAGAAACCATCACTATACACCCTTGGTCCGAGTGATGTGAACATCAAAATTAATGTTAACCACTATGTGTAATCAATCACATTACGCTGAGTCATGCAGTTAAAGACTCGTGGTCCAAGCGATGTGAAAGCCGGTTAGCATAAGACCGAATTTAATTACGATCTGCTGAGTCATGCAGCTAAGGACATATCGTCCGAATCATGTGAACGCCAGTAACCATCAGAACAAAATGAATTACGATATGCAGAGTCATGCAGCTAAGGACCCGTGGTCCGAGTGATGTGAAATCCGGAACACAACAATGTATAATCTAATTAAATAAAACTAAGGCATACGGGTACAAGTGATGTGAACGCCAGTAAATATCAGAGTTAATGACTCCATTGTGTAGAATAATTAATTGCAAAACGCAGTTTGGACAGTTCGAATTGGAGCGGGGCGCAGCCCCTATTAAAATTCCAAGTGTTAATCCATAGTCAGTAGCATAATACCAAAACCGACGCGAGCACGAAGAGGAGCGTCTAAGCGCGTGTTAGAACATGGGCGTATGTGAGCGTCTCACCTATCTTAGTGATAGCCTCTGTAGGAATCAGTAGGCTGAAAGACAAGGAAAGAGTATGTTCAAAAGACTCTTAAAGACTACGGATCGGCCAGGTAAAGCAAAACAAGGAGTCCAAGCACGCAGAGAAGTGCTCGCGTGTCCTACCTGCAGCCACGTGCGTCGGTCACTGACTGTGTTTCACGCGTGCGGGTAGCGTAAAGGAATTTATGGGTGCGTCTGTCAATTCTTGACAGAACGCAATGTGCACGTCACGGAGTGACGTGATAGTGCCATGAAGATCACACCTATAGAAACAGGTAACAGCGTATTCCAGATAGTTTGCAAAGTGGAGGGTCAGCGGATATTGAAGGGGATTAGTCCCATCGCCTATATGGGTGTCTGTGCTGATGGAATATAAAGACCACTCAAAATACATATGATCAATAGATATTTGATGACCATTGATTTAACAAAAATTGACATAAGTACATAAATGAATTTATCAACAATATTATAAAAAATATTACAAAAATCCAAATAAGCAATGGCCATGGATATTTGATGACCATGCATTTAACCTCAGTACATAAATGAATTTATCAACAATATTACAAAAATCCAAATAAGCAATGGAGGTCCTGTCTCGGGGGAGGACAGTCCTTTCATAGGCACATAAATGAATTTATCAATACATAGGCAATGGGGAGGACAGTCCATATCGACAATGCTCAGACAAAAATATTTACAATAAGTTACAATGTGCATTATAGTTAACCCTGGGCGTAGTTCGCGGAGTTGCACTACGCGGCACTATGCGAAGTGCAAAAAAAACTCTGCCGCACTACGCAGAGCTACGCGAGCGGCAGAGTACGATAGAAATATGCCGTTCGCGGTGATTGCACAGTGCCGGATGCTTGTCCGCACTGTGCAATCATTGCGAACGGCACCATGCACAGTGCAAGCGGTTCCTTTTCTGCCACTCGAGTAGATATTTACTCGAGCGGCAGCTTTCTCAACGCGAACGGGCAGTTTCTCATTGCGAGCTGTCACGAGCATACGCGACCACTCGCAATGAGAAACCTGACCCCCGCGTTGAGAAATCTCACCGGGATGTTGATTTTCCACGCTCGCGCTCGCCAACTTGATGTTGGCGATCACAAACGAGGAAAAATCTCGCCGGGAGGTTGATTTTCCTCGCTCGCGGTCGCCAACTTGACATTGACGAATGCGAGCGAGGAAAAAAACTACGCTACGCAACGCGAAGCAGAGTTTTTCGGAACTCTGCGATCTCCGCGTAACGCGGAGTGCAGGAAACTCCACAAACTCCGCGAGCGGAGCGGAGTTCACCGCCCAGGGTTAATTATAGTGATGTATAACCATATACATGACCAGTTAATCAATAACAGGTTATCCAATGTTTATAATGTAGGGGCTTTTTTAACATAGACCCGGGTACTGGTGCACCCTTTATTATCTGGCATCAACCTTGTTGCACATTGGTGACAAGGGCAATTGTGTATGTACAGCTGAACAGACATGAACAATATGAGAGATATCTGCTGTCAAAACTGTGCTCATGTTGTCACAACTATGTCTACTAACTTAGATAGATGTACATTGGTCACAATGGCAATAACCTATCAGTACTATGCTCATGTTGTCATCACGTCTTTTCTTTGCTTCATGTCTTGGACAGGAGGCCTTGTTGTCGGTTTGTTTCTTTTAACTCATTCAAACCCTGGGTGACTGTCTCCAAAATGTGTATCCATTTGCTCTCCTTGTAATTGAGGGATGATGTAATATCACCACCTCTGGAGTGTTGGTAAATCTTTTCCATCACCCACCATTTCAGGCTTTCCACCTGGTGTGTCATGTTGGAAAAGTGTTCTACCAGAGGGGCTCCCTGTACTTTGCAGTGGATCCTGATACAATGTTGCAGGATTCTGCTTTTCCCCTTCTGGGTTGTTTGGCCGATGTATATCTTGTTTCAAGGACATTTGATGGCATAGATTACATTCAAGCTGTTGAAGTTGGTGTGGTGTGGCAATGGAAAGACACGGCCCTGGTATGAGAAAGTAGAGCCCTTAATCGTGAGTTTGCAGGCCTTACAGTGACTACATTGGAAGTGACCCATGAGTGGTGGTAAGTGCAATTGTGTCCTAATATCGGCTGGTTTGGGAGGTGCCAAATAAGAATTCACCACATGGTCTCTAACATTTTTCGCCCTTTTAAAAGCAAAATTTGGAACAGTGACTGTATTGAATTCTGAAGATACCAGGTTCCAGTATTTCTTGACAATTGTTTTGATTTCCTGGCTCCTAGTGTTTTAAGTGGTGACACACACTAGCTTCTCTTCAGTAGTAGCCCTGGGGCATACTTCCAACAGCGTATCATGTGGACAGTACCAGGCCCTTTTCCTAGCTCTGTTTAGTAGTCCTTTCGGGTAGCCTCTGTCTTTGAGCCTGGTGATTAAAGTGTCTGTTTCCTTGAAGAAATCTGATCTGCGCGAGCAATTGCGCCTTAATCTCAAAAATTGCCCATAAGGCAAGTCGTCTCGAAGGCTTCTCGGATGGTGTGAAGTGTACTTCAGAAGAGTGTTACGTTCAGTAGTTTTCCTGAATAGAGTAGTGTAAATCAGGGCATCCTCAATCCACAAAGAGAGGTCCAAAAAGCAGATGGTTTCTTTATCGTAGGACATCATGAAATGAATGTCTGATGATGTTCCATTGAGCCACATCCGGAAGTCAATCAAGCTCAGCTCTGAGCCGGTCCAAATCATTAGTACATCATCGATGTAGCGTTTCCACATCGAGATGTAGTCAATAAATGGATTGTCTGTGCTGCATATATGAGCATCCTCATATTTGTCCATAAACAGGTTTGCCAGGCTGGAGCGAATCCTGCTCCCATCGCCACTCCTTTAAATTGAAAGTAGTCTTCATTTTGAAATACAAAATAATCCTTGGTCATGGCAATTTCCAATAAGTTGACCAGGAAGTCCGTAGGAATCCAATGTGGAGTGGGTCTTCTGTCTAGCACTTCACGTATACATTCCATTCCCCTGATCCTGTGGGATGCTAGTGTACAAGGAGGCGACGTCCAATGTCACCAGGAACTGTTTGGAGGTGTCGAATGGTTGGTTCTCCACCATGTGGATAATGTGCATGGTGTCTCGTACGTAGGACTTAGTTTCGGCCACCAAGGTTGCAAGAACATGTCGATGAACTGGTTCAAGGGTTTGAAAATGGAGCAACAACCCAAAACAATAGGTCTCCCTGGAGGACGGTTAAGGTTTTTGTGGATCTTTGGGAGACTGTTGATTGTGGGTGTCCTCTGGTGTTTTTTGTATAGAAAGTTATATTCAGGTTCACTCAGAAATCCCCCTTCTAATCCCTTTAATGCGAGTTGATGGATGAGTTCTAGCACATCCTGTGTGGGATTCTTGTTCAATCTAGTATAGCTATCTTGGCAGCTCAGCTGGTGCTGGATCTCAGCAATGTAATCTCCTGTGTTTTGGACCATGACAGCCCCTCCCTTGTCCGCGGCCTTGATGACGATCGCATTATTAGTCCTCAGTGATTCCACTGCTTGCTTTTCATCTTTGGTGACATTGTATTGGATGTATTTTCTATTATCCCTTTGGGCCATTACTTCTCCGAGTACAATTTGTTCAAAAGCCAGGATCTTTTGGCTCATTAGGTAGGCTGCAGGTGTGAAAGTGGAAGGGGGCTTTAGACCAGTGGCTGTTTGAGGTTTCGGGCCAGGGTTGTTACCTTGAAAGAAATATTTCAGCCAAATTTTTCTGAAAAATTGTTGGAGTTCTAATTTCATGTTAAGCTAATTTGGGGGAGCTGTTGGTATGAATGAGAGCACTTTGGATAGTATGTCTATCTCAGGAATCGAGAGGCTGTAATCTGAAATGTTGATGATGGTGTTGGATTGGTCTTGACTTAAGTTTAAGGAGACTCTAAGGTTGGTACTGGACTGGTCATCCCTGTGTTCTACCACCTGTACGTTTGTAGTCTCGTCTGGATCTCTCCGTGGCTCTCTTGGGGGTAAAAGTTGACCCTGTTGTTGCCCCTCTGTGTGTTTCTTCCCCTATTCCATCTCTTGGGTTTGTCCTACCCTGGTTCTTGACCCTTGACCCTTGAACCTGTTGGGTGCCCATGAGGGGTCCCCTAAAAAAGGTGAACCACTGTGTGTCTTGGAACCTGGGACCTTGATTGTACTGACTGGTGCCCTGCTAGTTGTTGGTCTCTCGGATTTGCTATCAGACCCACTTCCAATTGAAGAGTCAGAGAAAGTAGCAAACCTCATTGGTCCTTGTTTTCTCCTCTAAGTGAAGAAGCTTTGACTATCTTGTTGGTAATAGTCGTCTGACAAGTAAGGGTATGTTATCTTCTTATCATATGACCTAACGTCCTTACTTAGTTTATCCAATTTTTTATTTAGTGTAATAGAGTTGAATTCCACAATGGCTTTCTCAGCTCGTTCAAGGGCCTCTTTAGCATTGCTTAAGGCTCTATCTTCTAAGGTTTCCCTTTTCAGATCAGCTATTTCTTGGCCCAGTTTTTTTACATACTCTAACGCAGTTTCCACCCCCAAAACCATCCAGTGCCTTGAACAGTTATTCGCTACAAAGCTAAACCCTTCCCTGAACTTGGGTAAGTCAATGAAGATTGCGGGCTCGTTCTTCACCTGAAGGCCCTTGGGAATGATGTTTGCCTGTAGGTATTTAGCAAGGAGGTGACCGTGTAAGTGGGATCTGATCAATTTTTTCTCCAATCTATCTAGTTTAGCTAATTTCTCATTTATAGCTGTATTGAGAGGTGTTAAACCTGGTCCCAATAGGTTAAGCTCAGTCTGATCCTGAATTAGCTTGTTAATATACTCTTCATTATAAGAAAGAGTTTCTCTGTCTGACATACTTTAATTTGACAGTCAATGAATGTTAAAAATAACTCTCGCAGGTATGCACCTGCACCAATACACATGAACTGTAATGGGGTAACCCAGTATCCCTCAGAACCTGGGCGTTTACAACAAATACTACAAACGGTTCTGTCGGTGATCAATTTCTTAGCATTCCATCATAAATAGGTAACAAGAAACACACCAAGTGAGTTATTTTCAAGATTTGTATATTATAATTTTGTCTTTTTTTGTATATGCAAGGCTGTCACAAAAACACGTTCATAATCGAAAAGACAAATACGTGACTCATTAGTGAATAAGTGATCATAAAGTGACAAGGTGGTAAAGTGAAAACAATATATACAGTGCGAGCGTTTAAAAACAATGTATAAGATGTATGTATCAATTAACATCCGTCCCTATACAGATAAATCCCCAACAGCCCTCATCTGGGTCCTATTTCTTTTTTAGGAGGTGGAGAATGTAGGGTATGGACTGCGAGGAGGCGTTGACGTTTTGACCCAGGAACGTGCGTTAATGAACCAACGTCACAACGGGTCTTCTTCAGGAAAGGGGTGTGGACAGCCTATATGGGCCAAATGAGTCAAAGATTAGATGGGGTGTGTTTCAAAGGAAGAAGTAACTAGTTAAAGATAGGTTAAGCTGACCTACCCAGTGGTGTAGCTAGGGGGGGGCGATCCGCCCCAGGCGGCACGAGTTTTCGGGCGGCAGCCGGCCCCCCTTCCTCCTGCTCTTACCTGCGGCCGTTGCGGCTGCAAAAATCGGCCGCGGCTGCTACCACCACCCCCCCCTCCCCCTCTACCCCCCGCTCTACTATGATTTTGCCGAGGGCGGCAAACGCAGGGGCCGCCACGGGCAGCCTAAGGCCTAGCTACGCCCCTGGACCTACCAGATATAGTCCTGTTGAATTCCACTTGTAGGCCTTAAAGGCAGCCAGTGAATCTACCGTCCGGTTGGATTCTGTAATTAAAGTGCATTTTCGTTAAGAAAGGAAGTGTTAAGACTAAATTGGAATGCCTTAGTTACTTTAGAAGAGGCTTAGTGTACCTTTTGGTAGGCTTAAGCTGGAGTTAATGCCAGCGAGGTTAAACCAGATTTCATGAGTCAGAACTTAATCTAGGATGGGAAAAATAAGCGGTTATAGTGTGGTATTACGTGAAGAAATAGAAACCATCACTCTATACCCGTGGTCCGAGTGATGTGAACATCAAAATTAATGTTAACCACCATGTGTAATCAATCACAATACGCTGATTCATGCAGTTAAAGACTCGTGGTCCGAGCGATGTGAGAGCTGGTTAGCATAAGACCGAATTTAATTACGATCTGCAGAGTCATACAACTAAGGACATATCGTCCGAATCATGTGAAAGCTGGTAACCATCAGACCAAAATTAATTACGATACGCAGAGTCATGCAGCTAAGGACCCGTGGTCCAAGTGATGTGAAATCCGGAACACAACAATGTGTAATCTAATTAAATAAAACTAAGGCATAGGGGGTACAAGCAATGTAAATGCCAGTAAGTATCAAAGTTAATTACTCCATTGTGTAGAATAATTATTGCAAAACGCAGTTTGGACGGTTCGAATTGGAGCGGGGCGCAGCCCCTATTAAAATTTATTTTGATGTTGACATCACTCGGACCACGGGTATATAGTGATGGTTTCTGTTTCTTCACGTAATACCACACTAAAACCGCTTATTTTTCTCATCCTAGATGAAGTTCGGGCACTCCATTAACTCCAGCTAAAGACGACCAAAAGGTACACTCCGCCTCTTCTAAAGTAACTAAGGCAATCCATTTTAGTCTTAACACTTCCTTTCTTAACGAAACTTCGCTTTAATTACAGAATCCAACCGGACGGTGGATTCAATGGCTGCCTTTAAGGCCTACAAGTGGAATTCAACACCACTATATCTGGTGGAAATATCCATTACAACGCAGGCATTACATCGTAAAGCCTTTACAACGCAAGTCGTTGCAATGACACGTTGTTACATCGCATGCCATTACAACGCAAGTCGTTACAACGACTTGCTGTAGGGGGCAGAAGGTGTTGGATTTTCAATCCAACACCTTCCCTATTGTTTCACACACTGGAGTTGGAATAGTAAATTATACTATTCAAAACTCCAGTGCCCCCCCTACAGCAAGTCGTTGTAATGGCATGCATTGTAAACGCATGCGTTGTAATCAGTGCTATTCTATCTGGTAGGTCAGCTTGACCAACCATTAAATAATAACTTCTTCCTTTGAAACACACCCCATCTAATCTTTGACTCATTTTGCCCATATAGGCTGTCCACACCCCTGTCCTGAAGAAGACCCGTTGTGACGTTGGTTCATTAACGCACGTTCCTGGGTCAAAACATTGACGCCTCCTTGCAATCCATACCCTACGTTCTTCACCCCCTAAAAAAGAAATAGGACCCAGATGAGGGCTGTTGGATATTTATCTGTATAGGGACGGATGTTAATTGATACATACATCTTATACATTGTTTTTAATTGCTCGCACTGTATATATTGTATTCACTTTACCACCTTGTCACTTTATGATCACTTATTCAGTAATGAGTCACGTTTTTGTCTTTTTGATTATGAATATGTTCTTGTGACAACCTTGCATATACAAAAAGACAAAATGATAATATACAAATCTTGAAAATAACTCACTTGGTGTGTTTCTTGCTACCTATTTATGATGGAATGCTAAGAAATTGATCACCCGACAGAACCGTTTGTAGTATATTTTGTAAACTCCCAGGTTCTGAGGAATACTGGGTTACCCCATTACAGTTCATGTAGGCAGAGTGTTCTTTGGGTAGGAGCTAAAGTATATCATACCAAACATATACAAAACCAAAGTAATTCACTGAAAGCGGTTTGTTAGTTGGCTGTTGGGGGTGTTTAGTAAGATCACAAAATAATGTGTATGACAAAGCATATCATACTAATTGTAAACATACCCAAAGTAATTAAATGAAAATGGCTTTTTTAATTGGCCTTTGGGGATTTTTAATAATATTACAAAATAGTGTGTCATATAAAAATGCAAATTTCCCTAAAAAGACTTCAGTTGGATGTTATGGTTGAGATAAAGAACAGTCTAACCCACTGGAAATGTCCATTTAGACAGAGCTCTGCTGCCACATCTCTCTGAGTGCACTGTTCATGCCCTCATAAATTATGCCCCAGGTGACATTCCATATTAAATCAATGGTGACATCATTTGTTAACTCACAACCTGACCTCATCAATGCCATCACTGAAGCAGATCATTCTCCTTGTATCGGAGTACTTTGGAAGCAATCTTGGGATCACTGACAGAATACCAAGAACAAAAATATCGTGTGGACAGAATATTGTGTCCAAAACATTGAGGATCAAAATTTTGAGGGGGTAAGTGCAACTATGTAAGTATATATATATCATCAAGGAACATATGTGGAGTTAAGTATAGTAAAAGTTTGCAGACCCATAGAAAATTACATTCACAATATTTTTCTCCTTGATATTCTTGACACAATATTTTGTCCACATCATATTTTGAACTCGATATTTTGTGCAAACACTCAATCTTGTGCTTGGGGACCTGTGGCAAACTTCAGGTAACTCTGGGAGCAGAGTATGACCTTTATCTAGGCCATGCACTCAACACTTGTTGGAACGGGAGTGTCCCCTGCTCTGCATGCCTAAACTGTGAGCATCTGTTATGTTGTTTGAATTTTGTCCCCAACCTCACACCAATTGAGCATGTTCATGGAGTCCTAGTCCTGCGTCTACTGTTCCTATGATGGGTTTCAGACATGTAGCATGGTGTTGGGAGCACCTGTGATAATAAAGACTTCACTACCTATCAGGATATTGTCACCGTGACCCAGAACACCATGTGGAAGTGTCAGTGGCATAGCTAGGCACTCTGCCGCACGTGGCGGTCCCTGCCTTTTGCCGCCGCGCTGAGGGGGGAGGGGGTGCTGGCGATTATTTTTTCCGCCGCCCCCACCGCCCCCCCCCTGCTACGCCAGTGGGAAGTGTGTCTCCATTGTCAGAGCTCCGCATTTGGAAAAGAGGACTGCCAACTACCTCTAGCAGAGGTGCCTCAGCATGACTGATCAAAGACTGACCAGTGTGATGGAGCTGGACCTGCTGAATCTTTAAAGTCTGCCTGCTCAGAGTGATCGTCAGAGCCCAGCAGAGGTACTAAGCCAGAGGCACTGAAATTTGCCATGCAGCCGGCAGCTGCTCACTTCCAGTGGGACTGTTGTGTGCTGTGCGGAAGGCTTCGCCCACCACTGTTGAACCTGTTGCTATGCGAAAATTCAATGTTGCTCCAAGTCGCATCAGTGGAGACAGGCTGAGAGACTGAAATGGGCCTAGAGCCATTGAGACTGTGCGCTAAGAGAAGCGCAGGAAGATCTCTGCAACCATAATAGAGACTGGGCCACATCAACCCTGAGAACCCTGACACTGAGACAAAGGGAGAAAGTGTGCCCAAAGGGAGGGAGTCCCACTTTGAAGCATAAGAAACTCCCACTCGCAAGTCGGGTATTCCAGCATTACTGAAGTGTGTAGTATTTTGCTTTCTGTATAGTAAAGTAATTGCCCTTTATAAAGAGAAGCACTGGGCTGGACATTTATCTAATTACGCTGCTTGGGGTGGTCTTGAGTGGTGCACCTGAGTAACTCCACACAAACCTCGCTGAGAAGCCCATGGCTGCTTGCCTTAGCCACCACCGAGGGTTAAGTGCAGAAAGGGATGTACTTGGCCCAGAGCCATAGTAGAATGGGTCCGGGAACAGCAAATACAAATGACCCCAGACTCCATGGCTGTGGTCCGTAGCCCCTGCCTGGCCTGTGGCCACTGAGTGGTATCTGACAACTCCCCTATCCAAAGCAGTTGGGGAAGCAAGAGGATCTTTGTGGGTTTCCAAAAGACGGCACATTTAAAAACCTGAGTCTCTTTTGACTCATCAAGATGGCCTGAGACCCCAAAACGCAGATGAACCACAGGGGAAGCAGAGAGACCACCCTCATTGTAAGGCTCCTCTGACCTTGTCCGCTCTTTCTTGTCTACTGCCAGGAGGCAACTGAAAGCCTCAAGTAACAGTGCAGGGGGAAAGAAAGATAAAATGAGAGAAAAACAAAAACAAAAAGAAGAAAAGGAAAGTGACAAAGGGACAAAAAAAAACTGACTAGAAAAACAAAAAGAAACAGAAACAGAAAAGAAAGAGAAAGCTCTTGGTTTGCCCAAAAGTGAATGTAGCACAATCACGATAAATCTGATCATAACACAGGCACTACAAAGTGGTTACTGGTCACATGCCAAAACTGCAGAAAACAATTGAATAAACAAGAGAGATAGGGGCATATGTACAAGGGGATTGCACCACCGGAACGTCACTTTTATTGACGTTCCGGTGGCGCAATGCCCTGCTCCATATTTACAAAGTGGCAATAAGCCACTTTTTGTGGCTTAACGCCGCTCTGTAAATATGATACCCTTTCACGCAAGTATCTGCTGTGGGCTTTCCACCACAAGACCCATTCAGGCACATGCATCAAGGTAGGATTTTGCAAGTCAATTGCGATTATTAAGGAATCGCAATTAAGGACTCGCAAAAGCCCATGCATGTAGGAATCGCTATAAAAATAGCGATTCCTATACATTCCTTAATTGCGACTCGCAAATTGCGAGTCGCAATTAAGGAATGGCATCCCATTAATTCCTACGGCCCATAGGAATGAATAGGAAATTGCATGCGCAAATTGCGAGTACCAATTGGTACTTGCAAATTGCGCATGCAATTACAAGGGTGCAAGGGTGTCAAAAGGACACCCTGTTGCACCCCTGAAATTGTACTGTGTACCCATGTTGCGCACACACATGCCCCAAGGGCATGTGTGTGTGACATGAAACTTTGAAAAATGCACTTTAGTGCAATTTTCAAAGTTTTTGCAAAATACCGTTTTGTTTTATTTTATGGTAAATTGCGGCCCCAAATAGCGAAATCGCTATTTGAAAGTGCTTCTTGCATTGCATTTAAGGAATCGCAAATTGCGATTCCTTAAATGCATTCGCAATTTGGGAAATCGTAAAAAATTGAGATTACCGAAATTGCGCATGACAAATTGCTTCATGCATCGCAAAAGCCCATTTTGCGATCGCAAACGGCCGAATTTTGCGATTCGCACCGTTTGCAATCACAAAAAGCTTTGATGCATGTGCCCCATTGTTTTTTGACGCTGCTCCAGATTGACAAGAATCTGTAAATCTGAGGCAGGGACAAAAACTAACGCTACTGAAAAGCAGGCATTACAGTGGCCCAACGAGGAGAAATACTTTTATTTCTCCTCGTTTTTATTACATTTTCTATGTGTGCTGCAGAAAGAGCAAAACGCCATTAATTAAATAATCGCGGTTTGCTACTTCTATGTAGAATTGCCATTATTGATTGTTTATATGCTAGAAGGGAAACCTTCCTGCACATAAACAATCATCCCTGCAACACAGACTCCATTGCACTATGGTGCAACTGTGTCTGTGTTGGCGCAAGGCACCTATTTTTAGCACCAGCGCCAGGGAAAACACAGGGGTGCGCCGTATTCTTGTAAATACGGTGCATCCCGCGTTATGAAAATGGTGCAGCGCGGTGCAGCACATTTTGCCGAAGAGCCGTGCAGCACCATTTCCTTGTACATATACCCCTTAGTAAAACTAATGCTAGAGACTGTTCCGGTATGGAAAGAGTTGATCTCAGAATCATTTCACTGTAAAATAGCAAAACAGGAAACTTTCATTGTGATACTCATGGTGTCGACAGAGGGCTGCTGCACTTTTGAAGTCAGCTCAGGCAGAAGTTGATAAGTGGCATATCAAGTAACATTCACAGTTACTCAATATTCAAAGCATTACAGTGTCGATGGCCTGAGGTATGTTCAATACATAGAAAAACTTTCATGAAACGGTTCATGAAAGTGAAGACTCGCTGTTCGTGATGCATATTACTTCCTTACCATTCACTAAACTTGGTAATCTCAATCATTACGTCCTTTCAAAAGACACTTTTCATGCATCAAGAGGGTTTTGACTTTTCAACAAGACAAATATCTGAAACAGTTAAATTTTAACAGGAAGCATTTATTGAAAAAAATGACTATCTAAATACAGTTTTTAACAACTCTTTTGGACAAGACCAATTCAATCAAAGATAAATGATATTATGTTTACTAAATTCATATTCCAATCCAGGTTTCCTTGTTGGGACATAAATGTAGTAATTCGAAGACATTCTGGTTTCAGGGATACCCACTGTGCTATGTACACTGTATACATAAATTATTGTTATGTATTTCTATTTCATATTTATTATAGTTTTCTCGATTCTTTATTGTGCATTTTCCAAAATGTTACGGTACTGCCATAAAGGCGCCGAATAAAGGCTTTGGGGAAAAGGTGTAGAGTTGTGTAAACAGTCTTGATTGATAACTTGCAGTTGCTGCGTCTTGCTTAATAAGGATTCTGATTGCAGTATCCTAAATTAACAAAATAACAGAAAACAGACAAAGTTAAACAGATCAAGAATTCACAACAGGTGCAAGATTACAAATTAGACTCCTTTCTCAAGGTAATAAAATCAATCAGGTAAATGTAACAATATTGTGAAATGTACACACAAACCGTGCATTTCCTTTACGCACCAGGACTTTGTAAATCATACAAATTTACCTCCAGCTGTGCTTTACACGCATTTAAACTAACTAAAAGACAACACAAAGTTGTGTCATCATATTTCAGAGTGGGTTGGCGGACCCCTTTACCTCAGGGATAAAATGTCTGCTGAAGAAAAATGTCCGCACAACTGTTGGAGTTTTACTTATTGTATTCTAGGTATTGTGGAGTGCTTCAAAGCCTACAAATCCTATACCCAATGGTCCAAATTCAACTACTTAAATTTAGTGAGTGGTACCTAACAGGTGGGTTTAATAAAAAAAAAAAATATTGTGCAGACCCAGAACAGATTACAGTCTGTAAAAACAATGTATGTATTTATATTACATAGTCTGTACATCCAAATCCAGGATGTACAAACTGATAAATGCAGAAGTGACGCCAGCTGTTGATAGGACATCCATGCCCAGAGTGGTTGCTCATAACACACCTTCTACTCAGTTATGTGCACAATATGACGATAGTCACTTTTGTTCCCTTACGTTAAGAGATTGTGCTTGCTGACCACACTTAATTAAGGGCAATAGGCATTCCATTCTGCTTTTTTATAATTATTCTTTTCTGTGATGTGGGCTCCAAATGAGAGGGTATTACCTTCAAGACTTATCCTCAGGATTCCTGGCTAACTGACAGGAAGAACAAGGTCAGTCTCTTTGTGGGGCACACCATCTTGCCATAAATAAGTGGCAATCTTCATTATTCTGAGTCCAGGTCTTCCTTTTCACAGACACCTCAAAGCAAGTCTTTGACACATCCATTGTCTAGATTAATTCAAAAATAAAACTTTTGTCTCCCTTTACCTCACTCCTATGGGTTGCTACTTCTGTTTCTGCCATCAGAAAGGGTGCTGCTGTTCTGACATTCTCCTGATTCTCCTGATGCACCACACTTAGTTTACAGTAATATAGACGTGCGGAAGAAGGAAATTCCAGGACTAATATGAGAAAGACCTCAACTTTGATTAAAGAAGATTGGAAGTAAGAAATTGGAGCACTTCCTCATTGTCCATCATCACAGTCCTACAGAAGAGTTTGGAAATCCTAGAAAGGGCACTGTGTACCAACAAGGAATGAGAACAAAACCTAGGTATCCAAATGTTTCCCGTAGATGTTGGTCTTACAGTTGCAAAATACCCCAAGCCAAGGGTTGATTTCATCTCTGGGAGGAAATGCCAAGAAATTCTCCATTGGATCCTTGATAACATAACATAGCATAACATGTGTATTTGTAAAGCGCACGTTCACCCCCAAGGGGCATCTTGGCGCTGAATAACAGATGTTTATTGTTACCCAATTCAATGGTAGCTTATACTTCCTGTTCCAGGACCTCAAGAGGACCAATCCAACTAGAGTGAGGCCTAGGCGCAGAAAGCTCTTGGACCAGCCCTTGGACATGAGAAGACAAGGAACATAAGGGACCTGTTATGACTGTCCGATGAAAGTTTTTCTGCCATTACCCTATAAAGATAAAAGCCTACACAAAACAGACTAGAAATAGTGTCAGACTCTCGGAAGTTCATGTATTCCCCTTTTTTAATTCACATAACGTACCACAGTCCAGCAGCTACCGAGTGCTGTAATGACCAGGTGATCATTTTATCCTAAATGTACGGTATTTAACTGAAGAGTCAGAGAAGGAAAGAAAGTTGAATTGTGAGTTGCAATCTTAAAGATTGAAAAAATGATGCAATCAATTGTATCACAAATACCCTCGGCTAACTGCGCAGGATGAAAGGGAAGTGCTCCATAGTGAACCAGATGAGGTCACCCAGAAGCTAAACACCCACAGCCTACCTGGGTAGCCATGTCAGGACAGACTGCTGCAGCTATTACATTAATGCAGTAATCTTACAGTAAGCTCTTAAGAACTGAAAATAACAATATGTAGCGACATGGAAAGATACATCATGGACAGCAAGGTATAGCACTGTACAACAGGGATACTCAGCTGTAGAAGGCTATAGCAAGTCACTCCACAGCAGGGTTGATTGATGAACAATGATGCATTTATTTGCTGTCAGACTACAGAAGATGAAGTCCTGTCTTTTCGCCAGCCCAATAGGGCAAACTGACCTAGCCTACATCTGGTGACCTCAATGGAATGCCAGGGTCATCACTTTGGTGTCATCAAGTTCCACCTAGGTCTCACATTATAACACATACCCTCTCTTTCCTTCAACAACATGAAATGTAAAAAAACAAATGTACATGACATATACACTATTGCAAAACTTGCAGGATAATTTGAAATCCTATAATAAGA
This sequence comes from Calotriton arnoldi, assembly GCA_963921515.1. Lineage (NCBI taxonomy): Eukaryota > Metazoa > Chordata > Amphibia > Caudata > Salamandridae > Calotriton > Calotriton arnoldi. The sequence continues at coordinate 280,123 of CAWUFW010006845.1, read as the reverse complement.
AGCATAAAATGACAAACATATTGTTCGGGTGAACCTTAAAAATATAAGAAATGTGAAGTTAACGTTTGCTGATTTATGTCTCACAAGGCTCCATGATTTTCCACTGACACTCTAGAAGACACATAAGACCCATCCCCTGCACCCACAGAGATATCACCCTTCAATACTCTAGAGTTTTATCCTGAGCTACACATAAACTCGGTGTCACTCTTCAACATCATGCCATTCCACTACTTTTCCTCATCCACCTCAGGTTGTAGTACCATACTCCTCCTATTTTTCTCATACAGGGCTGCTCTTCTCCTGTTCCATCTTGACCATTTGACAACTGGACACCCTTCACAATAGCTTGTCATGGTCCTCCAAAGTTTAACATACCATGCCCTACCTACCAACTTAACCCCTATCCTTTACCTGCTTAACCATGACCCAATCTCCAACCTCCAACCATCTTGTGCTTTTGCGTTGTTTCAAGGTAATTCATGTTCCTTCTTCAACAACAGATACATTTTCAACCCACCAGGAACCAATTTAGTTTTTCCTTATCTTTCTCTTGGTAGACTGAAAGGAGTGCATCCAGTGAAAATGTTAACACAAGAGCAATGAGCCCATATTTTTCCAAAACAGCCCTCTCCACATCCAACTTGCTTTTTAGCACCCTCCCAATGACTCATTTACACAAGCGGTTAACTTTTTCAACAATACACCAATTTGCTTGTAGATAATACACTAATGTTCTGCAATATTTAATACCGGATTGCCTTAAAACTCTCCTTGTTTCGACAGAGGTTAGTTGCGTAACGTTATCTGTAACTAAAATTGTAGGTATGTCTTCTCTCGTGAAACTTTTTTTCAAGACCGTGATGGTTGGCAGTATTTATTTCATTGACAAATTTAACTCCATTCCATTTAGTGTGAACGTCCACTGATACCACAACATCCCTCAAATTACTTGGTAAACAGTTCAAGGCTCAAATAAAATCTAAACACACCTTATACCAAGGCACACCAGGGTCCGGTATATGTTGCTGTGTGCCTTCACCCACTTTGTCTCTTCTCACCTTCTTTACTCACAGCACTTTCGCACATGGCGTGGTGTTTGTTGCCCACCACCATCTGCTCTGGGTTCTGCGCTTTTTAATGTCTATGTGGCCCCTCTGGGAGAACTGATTGACTCTTTTGGCTTTCAGTTTTACACCTATTACAGACGACACTCAGATCATCATATGTACAAATGGGAATCTCAGTTTCTTACAGGATCGTTTCAAATACTTTCTAGTCAAGGTAGTTAGTCGGATAAATACCAAGTCACTTCATTTGAATTCTGATCAAATTGGTGTTTGACAATTCTTCTTGTTGGTCTCCTTTGTGGTGGCCTCAGTCGCTGGGCACTTTTCCCATCCCAACAGCTATTGCCTGCAATATTGGAGTCATAGTTGATTTCAGAGTGTCCTTTGAATGCCATAGTAGAAAACACATGACCACCGGCTTCCTGTTTATGAAGGTGCTAGAAAAGATTCTACCTTTCATTCCTCAGACATCAAGGCAGCTACTGATACAATCAATGATCATTAGTAGGCTGTTTGTTGGTCTTCCAGCCTCTTTGATACATAGACTGGAGCTAATTCAGAAGGCTGCCGCGGGATTAGTACTGGGAATTAGAAATTTTAACAACATTTCCACCCATATGAACAAAATCCATTGGCTCCTAGTACAGAATGAAGCTGCTTTAAGGCCCTCTGCCATGAGGCCTTCCACCTGGCTCATCGTCCCACTTACATTTCCTCTTTGTTCAAAAGATATACCCCTCCTTGGGCCACATTACAGACAAGGCGCACTTTTCATTGTATGCGCCGAGTGCACCTTTTAAAAGGTGCACCCTGCCCTATTTTTGCCCTATTTTTGCACCCAGGGCAGCCCAAGCTCGCGCTACCCTGGGGGCAGTGCATTCGGTGAAAAATGGAGCGGCTACTTTACATCAGCTCCGTGTTTTCACAATGGAGGCGGCAACCCTCCTGCACTTTGAAGGGGAATTAGAGATCCCCTTCGAGGCGGGTGCAGTCAGTGACTGCACGCATCTGCAAGGGGGTGTCTGGGGGGTCCATAGGAACCCCTTTCCCCCCCAGAGGGCTGCTCTCAGGGGGCACAATCTCAGTGCGCCACCTTCTATGTGGAGCACTTTGAGTACGCCCCCAGAGAGCTTCTTTGCCTCTGTGCCCGCGTCTGTAATATGGCACGGGCGCAGAGGCAAAGGGATTCCCTCATTTGCATGGGGCATGCCCCCATTCAAATGAGGAAACGCCCCCTGAAGACAGCGCTGGCGCTTTATGTGCGCCAGCGCTATCAGTATTAGAGAAGGGGCCGCACAAGCAACTGTGGTCCCTTCTGTAATAATAAAGTGCCCCTGGGGCAAGCATAGCGGGCCCATACGCCCGTTGTGCCCCCGGGCTCTTTCAGTAATACGGCCCCTAGACTTTTATGTATTGCGTTATCGAATTTCATTGTTGTGCTCAAATTTCGCAGGGCCAGGCACGGTGGACAAGCCTTGTCAGTGGTTACAGCATAGACATGGAACAATCTCCCCTATGAGTTACATTCCAAACCCTATCTTTTAAGACCCTTTAATGCCCTAGGAACCAAATTGTTTAAATCATTCTTAGTGAGAGGTGCTTTCATCTCCAGCGCCATTGCAGCTTCGGGTAATCGCACACTCTATAAACTAAATATATAAATAAACAGTGGGATGCGGATGATTCAATTCGTTCCACCTTGCTGCGGCTGGGAGACATCCATTACCACGCGGGCATTGCATCGCAATGCCTTTACATTGCGGGTATTACAACGCACGTCGTTACAACGACTTGCGCTGGATGGCGCTCTAACCTAAGGAATAGTATGATTTACTATTCCAACACCTTCCCTACTGTACGTAGACTGGTGTTGGAATAGTAAATCATACTAGTCCTAAGTCCAGCGCCCTCCAGCGCAAGTCGTTGTAACGACTTGCGTTGTAAAAACAGCGATGTAACGTACCGCGATCATTTTGATCGCGTTGTAACATCCCATATTCGCTGCGGCTACCTTAGCATCCTGTTACATACAGCCCTGCAGCTCTGCACTGTCTTCTGACTGAGGATACAACATTCACTGCCAGTTAAAGCACTGCGTGGTCCCATCTATGGGGTTCATCAGGTGGTAACTTGAAAGGGTCTCATTGCACCACCTGGAACAAGCTTCCCTTCCCATCAAATCCTCCACGAATCTTTTGGCTTTCAGGAAAGCTCACAAGACCTGGCTATTCAATTCTTTATAGGTTATTCAATTCTTTAAAGGTTATTCAATTCTTTATAGGTTTTCTTCACGTTGCACAGTAGCCAGCGCCAAGACACCCACAGTTATTCGAGCGCTTAACAAGTCCATTTCACATAACATAACATTTATCGGAATTCCAGATATTTCTTGAAAAAGGGAATCTTGCCCCAGGTTTGGTACAGATTTCTGGGACGGAGTCAGACCTGCTGGAATAGTCAGAATTTTATAAGCCATGTGGCTGCCATGAGATGAAGCTTCTGCGCGGGCTATGGCAGAGTTTTTTTTTAGAATATCGTCTATTTCGATGGAGAGACTTTTTGAGTAATAAACTATCAATTATGAGGAAAGATAGAAATCTGTGATCTATCAGGCAGGACCATGTATTAAGACTGAAGAGCATAAAAAATATTTGAGCAGAAAAAGTTATTGAAGTTCCAGTTTGAGGAATATCAACACTGCTTGCTAAATAGCAAAGTAAAAACTGACCTGAGCCTTTAAGGACAACAGAATAGTAGTTGCTGAAAATGAAACATTCCTAATCGCATAAAATAAATTATTATTAAGAGCTTGAGTGCAGTATATGCACTTGCAATGCAAACCTTCTTTCTACAGACTTTTATCACACGTGGTCCCAGGTGTAAATTACCGAAATGGCTGTATTTCTCGGCTCTTTCAATAACTTTAATCAAGGCAGTTTGGAAGCTAATTAGTGGCAGATACCCATGTCTAGAGATGTTGTGTCTGGTGACAAGTGGCAGGTGAAATAGGCCTGAAAACCGCCATTTGTTGTCAGTGGCTACCAATGGCGGCTCGCACAGGTAATGCTGTGGGGCGGTGAGGCGGGGCGGGGCACGGTGGGGGGCTAGTGGTGTCCGACAAAGGACGGCAAAGATTAAAGTAAAGAAATAAAGAAATAAAACCACTTACCTTGCACTCGCCGCATCGCCAACTCGGCGATGTGGCGAGCGCAAGGCAAGATAAGTGGTTTTATTTCATTTATTTCTTTACTTTCACCTTTGCCGTCGTATGTCGAACTCCACTACCACCCCACCCTGCACCGGCCCCACCGCGCCTCACCGCCCCACAGCGTTACTTCTGCGAGCCGCCACAGGTGGCTACTAACAATCTGTTATTCACACTCCTGGCCTCTTCGAGACGCAATGGCCAGCAGGGAAGAACAGTATTTTTAAGAGGCCCTGACTGCAACCACATGCCAACATATGAGTCAACTGGGCATGCAGTGAGGTTGTTTTGGGTGAAGGCCAGATAGTCAGTGTAGACTAACAACACTGTTTAACTTTAGGTCTGACATCATGTCACGAGATGTGAATGCCCGTTTGCCAGTCTCCTGTTGCGTCTCCCACTCCTGTGACCCATTCGTCCACACACTACAGGCACTGTACTTCCTTTAATGATGTGGCAGCACCAGGCTTAAATATATTTATATTCTTAAAGAATAAAAAGCATTTCTTAACGGTGAAGAGTCCAAGTCTACAGGCAAACCTTTCAAAGACAGCCAAACATTCAACATGAAACCTCACCATGTGCGCATGTGCACCAGAGTATGAGCACAGAACACACCCCTGATGCCTGACAGAGAGAACAAGAGTCATTTGGAAACATTGGAAGTGCCCAGACCTTTCTTAATAAGGCTCAGCAAAGAAATAACACAGGAAATAAAAAAAAATATGGAAGTGAAGAACAACAATTTGTTCTAACTGCGATGCTAAAATATAAACCTTCTCCTCAATTGGTTTTCACTAACGGCCAACAGGGATCACAGCTGAGAGAAACCTTATGAAGGTCCTGATGTAGAAATTGTCAAAAATATTAATATAGTCAAGTTTTAACACTGACTACTGTCATTTGTATACTACTTTAAACATCCTCAAAGGATTGGGAGAACAATTGACTGAAACACTGTTTCCAGTGCTCATTACTTAAAATCTCCTGTGGAAGAGACAGTCATACTAAGAGGTGACATTTCTGGGAATTTATGGGAGTTCTGCCAGTCAGGGCGCTGACTTTGGGACCTGGGGTTTCATCATGGCTTCAGTAATTGACCAAATTGTGTAACTCTGGGCAAATCTCTCTATCCACCTGCAAGTAAAAAGTTTAAATATTTGAAATGCAATTAAGTGTCCACTTGATGTACATACTATTACATTGTCTCCCAATACTGCTATGTACTGTACAGTATTATGTTGGTCTCTGAAAGGCTTGTGCTATATAAAATACAATACATATATATGCTAACTCCAAGCCTAGACTGGCCACATTGGACACTGGTCAAACTTCTGTAGGTTGGCACCTACTTTTTGAGCTGGGTGGCGTGTCCATCCAGGCCTAGGGTGCATTTCACAATATACAAGTACAACTTGCTGCTGCAGGAAAACAATGTTGTTGGGTACTGTACTTGGGTACTGCACCAGACCTAAAGTATTGCAAAATTTAAATAGTTTCTCTAAGGAATTCTTATAAAACCTACATGCATATATCTCTTCAGCCACTATATCTAGAAAAGTGTTCTGTGTAAAGGAATCACTCTGTCCCATTAAAAAGATCTTGGAGGAGAACCTCCCCAAATCCTTCTTGTCCATTGAAATATGGGCAATTATCACAAAATTTTCCATTGCTGCTTTTATCGCTTACTCCAACCATGACACCTTGCTTCCAAATAAATGCTTCAATTTGACAAAATAAAAGACATTCCGAAACAAATGCTTACCATTATGAACTACAATTCTGTACTTCCTTTCCAAACACAGAACTTCCTGCCACTTCCGCACAATTTGTCTTGCCTCGGGGGTCAACCCGTTCGGATCCCTGGAGAACACGAAGGAGTAGCTGTCAAGGCAGGTGCCGTCATACTCGTTCTTCTTGCGGCATGCATAGTGGATTGCGTATGTGTCGTAATCAGTGTCCACCACCCAGTGAGGGTCATCTACAAAACAAAGAAGGGGCAGATACAAATCACAGCAGGTTTGTGATCAACAAGAGGCAGTAACAATGTCTGCTTGAACCAGCACCTGGGAACTTGGAAAATCACTCAGGGCCCAATTCACAAAGCTAAACTTACACCTGAAGTTTAAGTTTACCTTTGTGAATTGGGCCCTCAGAAAGTAAATACTATTACAAATGTAAATATAAACACATTGCTAAGCTCACAAAGAGAACATCAAGTGTTACTCTGAAAAATACACTTTGAATGAGTTCAGGGAACAGCTATGTTTGTCCCAACCAGGACTAGAGACTGGGAGATATTTGAGTTAGCTTTAGTCCTTCTGGGTCTTCCATGAGTAGCCTTGTGATTCTCCTGAGAAAAATGGTGCACTGATCGACCCTTACATGATTCTAAAAGTCTCTCCAGAACGTCAGTGTAACCATACATGGCCACACTGTGTGGAGAAAGGATCAACTCTCCCTTCTAGGAACTGGGGCAGGTGGATAAATCATTTACTCATCTTACGTAGTCACTCTCAGGTGACTAAAACTACTGAAATATTTTATCTGCCACCATTTTGGCCTTCGCCTTTCACATCCCTAACCAGAGCTAGTATCCTTTCAAACCTTACATTCAAATTTAAACTACACCTGGTGAGGGAATATTCTAATACGTCTAGCCTCAGTCCAAAGCTAGCAAACCCTAATAGAAAATCAGCAGGCATAATTTAGGTCTTCTTTAGATATATGACATGAGTTTGGCGTAGGAAGACAGAAGTTCAATAAATATCTACAATTCTGGCACTTTTAGTACAAACATTTTCTGTTTCCCTCAGCTTGGACAGAATAGACGTGGTAATTACGAACATGTGTTGTTGCTCTTCAAAGGCATGGTGATTGAAGAATATTTTTTATTTATGGCCACAAAAGTAAAAGAGAGTACAGTATTAAGCCAACTTTAATTACTCAAAGCGGAGTTTCTTGCTACAGCGGAATTTAGCAATAATAAATTCAGCTCCCCTCACTCTGCTGCCTCCGTGACTTAGATTTATTGATCAATCCACTCGCTAAGTGACACCCTTAGCCACGCTTGGCCTTTTAACCAGCAACGCTTTGCATGGTATTTTTGAGTCCATGCCTGTAATTCTACGTCATCAGATTCAAAGTGGTTCAGCAGTTTTAGCTTTCTCATTACATGCAGTAACTATTTATTTCATGGTACTCGTTGTGTTTATGGGGAAATGTAAACAAGACATGAAAGCATTTGATAGGAATGCAAGACACGAATGTAAGTGAAATTGTCAGCATTAAAAATATCAAATGCATAATTTGTTTGTATACACCAGTGTTCAACGACAAGCAGTTGTGGAAGTGACTATAAGTAAGCCAGGCAATATAGCCTTAGGACACTTGCAATGTTGTCAAACTATAAACACCATTTAGATGTAATTGCTAAAGTGTTTACATGCTGGATTGCCTATTGCTTAAAGTATGAAGCAGTACGTGTACTCAACATGGTAAAGTGAATTATACCCATCAGAAGTGCCCAGGGCAATAGTAAATTGCTCAGACATGCCACGCAGTGCCTCAGCCTCAAATGGCACCTATCTATTATTTACTATCTGCATAAACATCTCGTCCCTCAAATGCAGTACAGAAAAAAGCAGAAATTCCCTCATTTGTCTCATAAATTGTTTTCCGGCTTCCCTCTGTCAGGAGTGAGTTCCTCATTGGGTCGTTTTCTTCTGTTCATTTTGGCACTTCTAGTCAAGGGTATATAATGGCAAAATACTGCAAGTACCAGAATGCAAATAAATAAAAAATAGGGTTGAGTGAGCTGTCATGGGAAATTTTGGGATCACTCCGACAGGCTGTATGTAAAAATATCAAGAGTCTCAACCTGAACTTTTATGGACTGTTATGTTATGTTATAGCATTTTTATAACGCACACAGCTACTCAGAAGAGTGTCCTGGCCTGAGCCCAGTGTGAAGAGAGAGGAAAAAAGGGAAGACAGCCTAATTAAAAAGGAAAGTCTTACTAAAAATCTTAGGATCCTGAAGGCGGCGTAAGTCAAGAGGGAGTTGATTCCAGGCCACCGTGTATGAAAGGGAGCTGCCACCTACCCTTTTAAGGCGGAACCTGGGAGTGCAGGCCATCAGCAGTGTGGAAGAGCGAAGCTGACTAGTAGGAGCATAGAACCGAAATCGCTTCCTCAGGTACACCGTGCCGAGCCCTTGGAGGGCAGCATGTGCCATTACCAAGGGCTTAAATTTCACCCCTTCTTTTACTGGTAACCAGTGCAGGTTACGAAGGTACTGCCTGACACTGACCCTCTTAGGGAGGTTAAGAAGGGTTCTGGCCGCAGCATTTTGAACTACCTGAAGCTTATCCAGTAGATAGCCGGCAGACCAATATACAATGCATTGGCATAGTCAATGCGTGAGGTAATGAGTGCTGAGTGACCGTTTTCCTTGAGGAAAGAGGGAGTAATGGCAAAAAATGTTTTTTGTGCTTTCAAGATGCCAAAGCACATACCAGTCAACTTGTTGATCTGAGGGCCGACGCTCAGCTTTTCGTCAAACCAGATACCTAAGTTCTTAGCAGGTTGACCCCGTAGTGTAGGCCGAGGAGACTCATCTGGCCAGAAGGAGTGCCAGAACTGAGGAGGAAAGTTACTGAAGAAAAGAATCTCGGTTTTATCCTCGTTACATTTAAGCTGGGCCACAGTGAGCCAATAGAACACTGCTGTCAGACAAATTTTGACATGGGAAGAGGACGACTCATTTTTCTTCCAAGAGAAAAGAAGCTGAGTGTCATCAGCATATGCGATGACTTTAGCACCCAAGTCTTCTGCCATCCAAATGAGGGGAGCCATTTAGAGGTTGAACAACAGAGGGCTCAAGACCGACCATTGCGGAACCCCTGTCATCAGATTCTGGGGGTTGGCCGTAAAAGGAGGGATCCAGACTTGCTGAGTTCCATCCTCAAGGAAGGATTTCAGCCACTTCCATGCAAAACCTGTTATGCAAATGTCCTGAAGACGGGACAGGAGCAAGGCGTGTGGCACGGTATCAAACGCTGCCCACAGGTCCTAAAGGACCAGAGCCGCCTGCCCCCTGCATGTAAAGTTTCACAGACTGCACAGTGTTGACTTCCAACATATTGTCATGGTAAGCATATGTCACAAATGGATACATTTGCAATTTAAACTCCACACATACGTACCTTGACTAGTCAAGATTGCTCAGTAAGTATAAGTGAAGGTCAATTTAGGAACATCAATATTTTTAAAAAGTATCCTCTGATATCACCCTGTGCCCATCAACCACAAAGCAACCTGAGTGTCCCCTGCAGATCACCGTGAACCCCCAGCTGCACAGAGTTAGGACTGGCTGGGAGTATGTGTGTGGGGGTGCTTGTATGTCAATTGTTTTTTATGCTTACTTGAATGGTTGTCTGTATATCTGGTGCTCTGTTTATACTGATGCATGCATGTTTGCAGGTCTGTGTGTATGGGCGCTTGTTTTTTAGGTTGAGCCTGGGCAGCATATGCGCTGCTCGGCAAGTCATACTGTATTCAAATATGGACTTGAAGCCCCTCCCACTCTCCGCCCATATTTTTCATTGGCTTGTGTCATTGTCCTTTGGAAATGCTGGCTTCTGATTCGTTAATAGGCTAGTTAGTCCCTCCTTAGTACCGCCTTGTCTTCTTTTGTAACCTCCCATAAGGACTGGATCTTTTACTTCTGTTGTTACATAGTATGTCGTATTTAGTCTGTAAGCACTTTTTTCTTTAATGAGTTTCTCCTGCTGCAGGCACGCCATGCTTTCCTGCAACATTCAGGGCTATGCGCGCTTTCACTTTCCAAGCAGCCCACGACAATGGCGGACGCTTCTTTGAAATTAAATAGTTCTCGCAGTTTAAAGAGTTTGAGCTATTGGCATTGTAAATGACAATGCCTTTTATTTATATGTTAATTATCAAAAGTATACATAAAATGCATTGTCATTTACAATACCAATAGCTTCAACTCTCGCAAATGAGAGACCTATTTCATTGCAAATGCTTGTTTCAATTTGTCTGTGTGCATGAGTGCTTCTAAATATGTGTCTTGTGTGGGTTTATCTGAGTGCCTATAGGTGTGAATTATATGTACTACTATACTGTGCTTTTGTGTGCAAACACTATACCAAAACAATACCCTTTGGCTTTGAAATTGTTTCTTTATGTACATAGCAAAATCCTGTAATGTGTAATCAGACGTGGTTCCCCAAGCAGTGCAAGAATCCATTGGCCTGTTTGAAAATGGGGCAAACACAAGGAGATGATGGACGGAGCGAAACCGGCCCCAGGATGCTTGTTTCCGGTCCAGGGAAGACATGGCTTGGCAGTTCGGGCTGGACTGTTCCTATGAGGCACAGGGTCAAGACTGATTTGCATAAAGCTGTGTCTGAACTGGGGTGGCAAAGTGAGCTAAAGAACGATGATGGATTCAACACAGATCTGTGACTGGGGGTGAGTGTCTGAAAAGTTTCAGCGCTCCGTCCATCATCTCCTTGTGTTTGCTTTGTTTGCCCTAAGTTGGCAGGGTATGCACAGACGTGGGTCCCTTGCTCACTTTGCCACTGGATTCAAGCTATCCTGGCTGATGAGGGCTGTTAGCCCTAAACCGGTCCCAGGATGCTTGTTTCCGGTCCAGGGAAGACATGGCTTGGCAGTTCGGGCTGGACTGTTCCCATGAGGCACAGGGTCAAGACTGATTTGCATATAGCTGTGTCTGAACTGGGGTGGCGAAGTGAGCTAAAGAACGATGATGGATTCAACCCAGATCTGTGACTGGGGTGAGTGTCTGAAAAGTTTCAGCGCTCCGTCCATCATCTCCTTGTGTTTGCTCTGTTTGTAAATGGGTCCATAATCCTGATGAGGCTGGTAATATGAGTCAGTAGCTCAATCAGGAAGACCACTGAGGTGAGTGTGAGTTTCACATGCCCAAAGCAGGCAAAAGGTCCAGATGAAAAACCTGCACCAATAGAGAATAACATGCAGGAATAGTTGTGGAAACTAAGATTCCTCCATGTTTTTCTACATTTCTTACATTTCTCATGGGCAACTTTGTAATAGTCTGATATTTTCATAGCCCATATGTGCTGATAACCACAGTATTAATACTTTGGGGTGTGTGAACACCTTTGTGGTATTACCGCAGCATCCATAAGCAGGGGTGTGGTTACAAATCCCTGTGGCCCCAGTTTGCGCATGCATGACCCCACCCGTAGACCCACATTCAGCCCCAGGCCTATGAGTATCTGTGAGATATTGGAGACTTAGGGGCCTCTCACCACATTGTGCATGGGGTTCCCATTATTTTGCATACTCCACTGCCCGCAGGGGCACTTTGAGGTGATAATATGAGACAATGGGTGAAAATCACTATAACTAGGGCACAAGTCCTAAAAAAAGAAGCGGGGGACTAACCAAGTTAGGCAGTATGCTAGTGACATCACAGCGCATGACGTCACGGCACTTGACAACGCACGTGACATCACAGGAAGTGACCTTGCAAGAAATAACATCAGATATTAAGACCTCACACATATGTTTAGCAGGTCTACCATGAGTACATTTAAGCACATTATGAGATTTAACAAACGAGATTTCGCTGCATGGTTGTGACAAAAAAAGTGGCACAACCTCGACACAAAATCTGAGCCTTAACTAATACATTTTGTTTTTAACTGTGACACAAAGAAATTGGCAACAAGGAGAAACATGGCAGTAGATCTGTTCTGCTTAATTGGTTGAAAAGTCTGCATTTTAAAACATCTTATGGGATTAAGGCACCTGCTGCAGAGACACCTGCTGCAGAGATCTTTGTGTGCCCAGTAAATCTCAGGGAATAATAGTATTGGTAAGATAACTCTGGAGGTTCACACTTTTGCTGAAAAAATCTGTGTTTCATGCTTTATTGTCAATGTATAATGTGTATACTACGTAAAGCACTCTAACACCCTGCAGTGGGATGAGTAGTGCTATAAACGAAATAAACTAGTGGTATTTAAATTGTTATTTGTGTAAATACTGGGACAGACCAACACATCTGACATTCTTACAGTCAAAGTCAAAACCATACCTCTCTTAGGTTCCTGTACAGTAATAACAAGTAAGTTGTGAGCCTTTGTTTACCCTCCACTCCATTTCCATCTAGCTGTGAGGCTCGGCTAGTGCCAAGCCAGGATCATACTGGAACAAAAGGAGGCCTGATGGCCCCTTAACTCCGGCCTTTATCTTTGGCCCAGCTTGTGGTGAAAATAAAAAGCCCACTCCCTGCCTTCATGTTGCTGCTGGGAATGGAAAGCAGACTATATGCAGGTGCTGCTGAATGTGTCCCAGTGTCTGAAAATTACACCGGAGCAAGTTCAGCATATTTTAGTGGGGCCCAACTTCTTGGCAGGGTCTACGGCATCTACCCTGTGAAAATAGTGAGTAGACGCAATGTACCCTCGACTTGTGCCCTGCTGTAACAGATTTATTTCATTGCAATCCCGATAGTTTTATGCAGCCATATTGTATTGACAAATTCATTTAACCTCATGGAGCTATGCCTCAACATACTCAAATGCTGAGAGGTTGTGTCACATAATATAGAAATATACTGTTCACAAAGGGATGGAAGGTTAACGCTAGTGTTACAGGAAGCAAAAGAAGAACTAACACTTCCTAGTTTATCTCATTGAAATGGAGGCCATCCCTTACCACCCGTCTCAAGGTAGGACAGGAGTCCACTGTACTCCAAGCGGAACTTTGCGGGGTCCTCGGTGTCTGTAAATTTCCCAACCATTTCAGCACACAGCTCCAGACTCCTGCAGGGAAAAAAAGGCACAGCAGTCAGTTCCAGGTTGAAGTGCACATAAGTTAACCTATGGTGAACCACGCCCTGCAGTTCAGGTCAAGAAACCAAGAAGACATTGACATGACTGACCCAAAGATGACAACTCTTCCCTTGGCTGTGGCGGTCATTCTTCCATTCGAGTCCACATCATACTGGGCGACAATATTATCCAGGAGGAAGAGGCCCTCAGGGTCTTTCTTGGCCACGGCATACCATGTTCCTGCATACTGGAAAACATAAGCAACCAGGGTGTGAGGGTAAGATAGGTGCAGAGCCAGTGGGCCCTCCTATGACCTATTGCAAAAAAAATGTCCCTGTCACCCGCTGTGTGGGAAAAGGTAGCCATAAATGGGGCGCTGTCGGCCCCTCACAACCTTGGGCCCTCGTGCCACTGCACCTATTGCACTAATAATAGCTGCCTCCCTGGAGTGGGGGCTGAAGCTCTCAGGGGGAGGCGAAGGGTCTGTTATGCTATGTTAATTTTATTTATATAGCGCGTTAATGCCCAGGGGCGTCTAAGCGCTGTTTGTTTCAGATTGCGAGTGTGATCACGACTGCCGGCCGAGTTACCATGATTTAAACAGCCAGGTCTTTACAGATTTCCTGAAAGATAAAAGGTTGGGTTCATTTTTAATGGTTAAGGGGAGTGTGTTCCATATTTTGGTCGCTTCCATCACAATGCTCTTTCCACCCCATTTAGTTTTCTTCAATCTGGGCTGTATCAGTAAATTAGCCGAGGCCGAACGAAGTTTCCTAGCTGGAACATACCGCCTGAAGCTATGGTTCAGAAAGGCTGGGCCCAGGTTGTGAATTGCCTTATAGGTTAGGCAGAGTACCTTAAAGGTTATTCTTTGTTTAATGGGGAGCCAGTGTAGTTCTTTTAGCCTTTGAGCCACTGAGTAATGTTTAGGGATTTTAAGTAGGAGTCTTGCTGCAGCATTCTGTAGTACCTGGAGTTTATTCAAATTGTATTTTGGGGTTGTCAGAAGCAGACTGTTGCAATAATCTATTTTGGAGAGGACTAATGCTGTAAGTAGCCGGTATAAAAGGTTGGACTTTCTTGATTATTCTGAGGATATTAAAAGTGGAGGAAATCACTGCATTTACTTGTTTTGTGAAGTTGAGTTTTGAATCTATAATCACTCCTAAGTTTTGTGCTTTATCTTCTGGGGGGGGGGGGGGACTGGACCCATAGTGTTTGGCCATATGTCAGGGCCCCAAAAATGTAATTCAGGTCCAAACAGCAGCACCTCGGTTTTTTCAGAGTTTAGCTTAAGGCAGTTTCTCTCCATCCAGCTATGGACGGCTATCATGCAGTTCTGGAATCTGTTTCCAGTACTCCCATCATTTTTCTCTATGGAGACGACAATTTGAGTGTCGTCAGCATAGGATGTGAGTGAAAAACCAAACTTCCTTATCAGTTCTGCTAGAGGAGAGACATAAATATTAAAAAGTGTGGGGCTCAGTGAGGATCCCTGTGGAACTCCACAAGGCAGGGAAAAAGAGTGAGAAGTGAAGTTTTCTAATTACACTACTTGTTCTCGATCTGCCAAGTAGGATTTTAGCAGGCTCCATGCCTGTCCTGTGATTCCACACGTCTTTAAGCGGTTTAGTAGTAGTTGGTGGTTGACAGTGTCAAAAGCTGCCGAGAGATCAAGCAGGATCAGGGCAGCTCCTTTTCCCTGATCTAAAACCTGCCTGGTCTCCTCAGTTGCCTTGAGCAATGCTGTCTCTGTGCTGTGGCCTGTCCGGAAGCCAAACTGTGTATTATCTAAGAGTTTGTTTGTCTCAACAAAGGAGACCAATTGTTGTTCAAGAACTTTTCCGCTATTTTCGCAGGTAGTGGAAGATGGGAGATTGGTCTGTAATTGCCTGAATCCTTTTGATCAAGGGAAGCTTTCTTTAAGAGAGGGATTACAACTGCTTTTTTCCAGATCTTAGGAAACGTTCCTGTCTCACACATATTTTGGAAAATAGACGTTAGTTTGGGTGCAGTGGTTTCCGCTGCTAATTTTATTATATTAGGCGGACATGGATCCTCTGGTGATCCCGAGGTGGCACTTTTTAGTAACTTTATAATGTATTCTGTTGACGGTGGACTAAATTTCATCAGAGGTTTGGTTAAATTAAGATCATAATCTCCCTCTGTTCCAAGTGTTGGTTCTCTGCATGCTTGATCGTCTGGAAAGTTTTTGTTAATTTTTTCTACTTTCTCTAAGAAGAAATCTGCTACCGCGTTTCAGAAGGGCTGATTGGCATTTGTATTTTGGATGTTTTGATTGGTTGTTAACTCAGTTACTGTGTGAAAAAGCTCTTTGGTTGAGTCTTTAGCGCTTTCAATTTTATTTGTAAAATAAGCTATTTTGGCTTTTGCAATCCTGTCCTTGTATACTGCTTGTATATCTTTAAACGGAGTCGAGAAATTTGGAACAACGCGAGAACCTGAGCTCTCGACTAGAAGCAGAAGAGTAGAACAACAACCACAAAGAAAGTGAACTATAGTCCAGATTTACCAAGGCTTTGTGAAAGCTCTAGTGTCACAAAAAGCAGCGCAAAGTGACTTATGCTATTAACTACACTGAGCCAAAGGTGTTTTGTGCTGGAAAGGTGAACGTTTCACAGTACAAAAACTGCTTTGTGCCACTTTGCGTCCACTGGGAGCTGCTGGGGCATAACCAGAGTAGGTCATCATAAACAGACATAGGTTTGACACCAGGTGGACACAGTACTTGCAGCACGGGACGGGCCTAACGGCTGCCCACATAGATCTCGGTAGCAAGGGAAGCCTAGAGGCCACAAACACCAGACACCTCTAGGAGGGGGTCATCGCGTAAAGGGCTGTGCCGGAAGTGCTGTCTATAAGTAATACGGACCAACAAACAGGAAGTGATGCATTAGCAATACCAGTTGTATAGAAGGTATATTGAATAACCCATGGAGAGTGTGTATGACCATTAAATTGTGATGTTTATGATCCATGTGTTATGTGATGGAAATAAACTGCGCCCGTTAAGCACCAGCAATGGCTCAGCAGTGGCTCCCCCGTTGTGGTTAATAGAGCACGGAGGGAGGGGTGCATGGGAATGGCCAGAAGAGGAAGGGCGGTCGCTTGCACGTCTGGGAGGGGTTAATGTGCCCATTTGAAGAAGAGGCAATCAAGGGGAACTTTCCTCAATTCTCGAAACAAATCCTGGCATTGCAAGCGTGTTACAGTTCACAGCATGCATTCGGATTGTGGGAGTCTTCTGAATTTGTCTGTGTACAGGAACATGCATTGGAAGGGTACGGCTCCAGTACAAATCCTGTGTTAGACAGCAAACACTCACCTCTGCACCATGGTGTGAGGCTATGCATGACCCAGGATGATCTGATTGCATGCTAGTTCGAGGGATGACACCAGTAAAAGGGCTGGCTTTGTAGGTATGGCGTTGCACTATTTTCCCCCAGTGCAACTCAGTGCAGCAAATTTGGTTGGTCTCTGCACCGCATGACAAATAAGTTAATCTGGGCCTATGCATGTCTTTGAGTGATCTAAACTCCAAGTAGACAAAAGGCCAATATGGAAGAAAGTGCGCCATTCTGTGGCTATGTGTGATTTCTAGTTTCTAGAACTCAACAAATTAAATCTGATAGACGACCGAATACAATTCACTTATGAAATTCAGGAACGAACCATCACATACTTGGATGTGAGAATAACCAAGAACGAAAAAGGATTTGAAACTGATCTGTTTCGGAAAAAAACTGATAGGAACAACACCTTACACTATGGGAGCTTCCATCAACCAGCATTAAAAGAACATTTACCATTCTCCCAATTACTAAGAGTAAAGAGAATTGTATCCGACCCAACCAAACACACTGAACGCATAAACGAAATGCTACAACGATTTAAAGATAGAAAATATCCAGAGCAAATATTAGAACGAGCAGAAGATAGAAGCAAAAATACATCCAGGGAAGAATTACTAATTTCTAAAGTGAAATCTACACAGAATCGCACGACAGTAGTGTCAAAATTTTCTACCAAAAGCATGAAGTACAAACAAATAATCAAAAAGCATTGGCCAATTCTGATACTGGAACCTGATTTCAATCACATTTATGATGAGGAACCCATTTATGCATATACTAGGGGTAAAAACCTAGGAGAAATCATTAAACAAAGTACAAAAGAAATAAAACCAACAACATTTAAAGGTACTAATCCATGTTGGAATTGCAACAATTGCCATAATGTAATCAAGGGTCCGTACATATCACACCCCATGAAAGGTTACAACATCAAACTCAGAGTGAACGCTACGTGTGATTCAAGTAACATAATATATCTTTTAAAATGCCCATGTGGAAAGGTTTACGTTGGCCAAACTGAACGAAAAATGAAAATAAGAATCAACGAACACAAAAGTAACATTCGGACCAGGTCATTGAAATCATCAGTAGCAAGCCATTTTTTGGAAGAACACCATAATGTGAGCCAATTGAAGTTTTGCGTCCTTGAGACTGTGGTGAAACAAGAGGGAAGAAACAATCATAACTATCTGCTACAACGCGAGAACTATTGGATACGACTTTTGAATTCTCTTAAACCATATGGATTAAATGATCGGATGGAGTTTCAATGTTATCTTTAATGCTAAACAACTAATCCTTTTTATGCCTTGATATTTGTATCTCTGATTTATCTCCCTAAACCTTTGTAGATTTACTACATCATTATATATCTTCATCCATAATACAAGTGTTTAGTTTAAGTATTTTGAGTTATATTTTCCGCACGTTTAATTTCACTCATTAACACACAGATAGTCTGTTCTCTATATCGCTTGTAGTTCACAATCGCGGTAATCTTCAAGTAACGTGAGTCCGTTTTTTACCCATATGGCTAACTCACCAACGAAGCCGGTAACTGAAAGAACGCGCCAGAGAGACGGCTCGTTTGAATTTCTTACACGAGTAAGTACAACTATGAAAGAGCACTGCTCATTAAGAGGTTTATTTAATCGCACAATAACTGTAGCACACCCGTGCATAACTCATAGATATTGCGTTCCGTTCAACATCAGTATTAGATATCGCAATGGTTGTAACCGATGTAAATGTTGGCACCCCGTGCACTTTTTAACACTGCGTCAGTTCACCTAGTTTTCTTTTAGTACATTAGATTTCTTTTGTAGAATTTCACAACTATCACATTATTGATTTATTCATCACACATTAAAAGAATCACTGAATATCATCACGCACTGTAAATAGATATAGAGTCACCAGCATGAACACTTGAGCACAACTAAAGCGATGTATTACTTTCAGTGTTTCTTTTCTTCATGTGAAGTGAACAATTGCTTTAAATCATCTTTCAGAGTGTCGGCCAAGAAGGCCGAAATGCAATGGGACCAACTAAGAATTTGTAAAATGCAGTGAATGAACTGTAACAACTTGACAATATATGAAGCACAAAATATGAACCTTTGAGTAATTGTTTATTCATAAATACAACGTTGAAAAATAATTTGGCAAGAATCTAATTAACCTCTTTGATGAGGCCTCCACACTAGTGCCCGGGGGACACATCCCACACACGTGGGAGTGCTACTAGACGTCATATCCAGATTCACCCCAGTTCAGAGAGTGAAACCCTGGAGGCACGTGATACCATATTTACAACAAATGGTCAAATATTAGGTTGTGCACGTACTCATAACTCGCTACGTTGCACTATTTTCCCCCAGTGCAACACAGTGCAGCAAATTTGGTTGGTCTCTGCACCGCATGACAAATAAGTTAATCTGGGCCTATGCATGTCTTTGAGTGATCTAAACTCCAAGTAGACAAAATGCCAATATGGAAGAAAGTGCGCCATTCTGTGGCTATGTGTGATTTCTAGTTTGGACAGATACAATGCCTTATAAGAAACTAGAGAATGCATTGTTTCTGATTTCTACTACAGACATATATATATTCGAGGAAGTGTGGCCTAACGACCAGAGCTGCAGACAATTTAAACGGGGGAACTAGGTTCAAGTCCTGGCCTCTGGTCAGTCAATATCCTATTATTTTGAGAAAATAGGAAAGGCATTGAGCCTAAAATAAAAAAAAATATATGACCCTGTGTAATGTATGTAATCTGGTGCTCATATAATGCGCTCCAATGGCCTAGGGCCGAGTTTGCACTATTTAAAACTGCAATTTTTTTTTATATCTGATACTATTCTCGAGAAATTACTGCATTGTGTCCATGTGTATGACACAGATAATACCAGAATACCATTAACGAAGAGAACACGCTGCAGGGTGACTAAATACGATCTCTCTCGTACAGGCAGGCAGATACTGCCATAAAGGAAATGAGAAGAGGGCAGGGTGTCCATACCTGGCCTCTTGAACAGGCAGGCAGAATGCCACACACAAGAAACGACACTCTGCTTGCATGGCCACTCCAGTGCATGAGGCATAAAGGGCCCTGTGACTGCACTACTATCAACTATACAGAAGCAGTAACATAGCATAAGTATTTGTAAAGCACACGCTCACCCATAGTCCTCTTGGCGCTGAATAACAGATGTTTATTGTTACCCAACTCAATGATGCTCATTTTATCGACCTCAGATAGATGAAATTCTGAGTGCTCGAACACAGGTCTCTACAATGTACGCATTAGTCCACTGAGACACAAGACCCGGCTTCTGGGTGCAGGCCGTGTTGTCTACCGGAGCCCCTCAGAAGAGACATGCCGGCTTAGAGAATGGTGTGAGCTAAGAAGGCCGAGCCGCCAACAAGACTGTGAGGGAGGGGCAGAGGAAGGGAAGGCAGGTCTGATGTTACCTCACAGGCGGCATACGCCATGCTGCAAAGTCAGTGCCGTTCTCACCATAACTTACATAGCATAACAAATCACATTATAAAACAGCATAACAGCATTTACCGTTAACGTATAACGTTAGCTGGGGAGTTATGGGTTTCAGTGGAAAAAGATAAAATACACCCCTCGCTCCCAGCTAGGTAGTACAAGTCAGCTATGACTGTAATGCACTAGACCGTATTCACCCTTGGGCCCTGGTGCCGCTGCACCTGCCGCACTAACAATAGCAACGTCCCTGCTTAAACATACAAGAGTACATGGCATATAAGACATATGTAACATAACATTTAACACACAGCCCACAGAGACGCCCTCGCGATACATACCCGCTCACGGTCGAAGTTTTGCTTGACCGGGAAGTGGTCCACTGTGCAGTCCCTTTCCGCCAGGCAGGTGCCCAGGAAACCCAGGGCCAGCAGGAGCCCACACACCTTCATGTCCATCTTGCTGACGTCACTACCGCGTTCTCAGAGAAGACACCCCTGGAACGAAACACAGACCAGTTACTCAACCTCAGAGAAGCCTCCTCAGGAGAAGGGTCAGCACATATACACGTCTGGTGATTGTGAAACGCAGGAGCGCCTGGACTGACTCTGCCCCATCTGCTGAGTCCAAAAACCTGCACAATTCCAGCCTGACGTGAGCCTGGCTCTACTGCACCTCTGTTTACAAGGGAACTGCATCGTCTGTCATAAATACTAATTATTCCTAATTTGTGACTAGTGTTCCCTCAGCCCCTTCGGTCTTTCGCAAGTGAGGCCTATCAGACACGTTGCTGATTTCCCCCACCCGCAGCAGGCCTCTCTCTCTCTGAGGACCGGTGCGTCAGGAAGTCTCTAGATTACTACACAAACCACTACTTGTGTGGCCCTGCGCACTTTTCCTTAATGCAGCGCTGACACTCCTTGGAGAGGAGCTTAAGTGACCCTGCGCACTTTTCCTTAATGCAGCGCTGACACTCCTTGGAGAGGAGCTTGAGTGACCCTGCGCACTTTTCTCTAGGGCAGCTGTCACTCCTGCTCCTTGGATTAAAGCTTAATAGACCCCGCACACTTAGCTCAGTGCAGTTCTGTCACTTCTAAAAGTGCAGTGTAGGTCACTTTCTCCAGTGCAGCTGTTACTCCTACTCCGTGTAGTGGAGCATAAGAGTCCCCATGCCCTGTGTCCACTGCAGCTCTGCCACTCCATAGTCTGAAGCTTTAAGTGACCGTGTATTCCCACTTTCGTCCTACAGAGTATATTCCAAGAGTCTTTCGTAGATGAAACCACAATAACCCCGAAATAACTGCTAAAAGATCTTCTGAGCTTCCTTCTCCTGGGACGGTCACTATGGCGCTGTCTTCCATCCTCCCTCACCCCTTTGGCCCCAATCCTGCTTTAAAAGACAACTTTAGTCAGCCTCTGTAGTTCTCTTCATAAAAACGCGGTCCCTTACAGAGCCGTCGGCGCGAGAGAGAGGCAGGCTTCCCAGCTGCGTGCAGATGTGCAGGCAGCCAGCCCAGCGCGTGAGAGCTTTATATACAGCGGCGCGCGCGGCTGCCGCTGTTTCATAAGCTGGAGGAGGGGAGGGGGACGGGATACAGCCAGACTGGGGGGGTCCGGAGTCGAGGAGCCGCCGCAGCCGCCAGAGTTGGCAGATTGCCCAGCTCAACAAGCTTGCATAACGGCTCGGATTGCACTTTAACCTCGTCCCAAAAACAGCAGGGAGCCGCGGCCCTCACCCAAGCACTCTCCGTGCGGCACTTGTTGGAATAAACAGAAATGCACGCCTGGGATGGAATGGCGCCCGCCTCACAAAGGTGCTCTGACGAAGGTTTACGTTGGGGGGGGATTCCTAACTCAGGCTCCCAGACCTACACAGAGAGTGGGGCACCATCCGTACCGCAAAAGAATGACGCAATGCCATTGGTAGCAGTGCAGTCTCAAATCCGACACCATATACTGTCTGCAAGGGCCATTTATTGATGCCTTTTTTTGTACAATGAAACTAGGGTGACCAACTGCCATGGGTGCAAATTCAGGACGGTAAGTGTAAAAATTCAGGACAAAGGGTCAAAATTCAGGACAAAAATTCAGGACAAAAATTCAGGACAAAATGTCAAAATTCAGGACAAAACTTCAGGACAAAAGGTAAGTTTTACAGACACATCAGAGGAGGTTGCCCGATAGTATAAAAGTAAGTAAATAGACAACCACTAAAGTACAAGTCAAAATAAGTTTATATTAGGTTGAGACAATCGTGCACTTCACAGTTTTTCGGTATGCGCGCAGCTTTGAGCAACTATGCAGGTCTTTTTGTGGTATTTCATATGATAATAATCTATTTATATGGTTACTGCACTGGGTTGTCCAGTCTGATATTTTGTTAACAACTCATGGTCCTGTGCAGGCATGTTTGGTGAGAGAAGTGGTCAGGAAAATCTGCTCGGATAGACTTTGTTAATAGCATCTCATATCTGAGTGCCATTGTGAGATGTAAAGCAGCAGATTGCAGTGATGAACTTACTATAGGGAACGCATTATGGGTGTTTCAGCAAGTGGAACTTAAAATATGGAATCTGACTTTGCTTACGTGGGCTTCGCAGAGAGTTGCACTAGCTGACGGAAGTCACAAAGGTACTTTTCCCTGCAGCTTTCTTAAAGAAGGCATTGTCGATACACTTTTACACAGTTTATTTTTGACACCTTGCCTATTGCTACAAACCAGTGCTTAATTTGTAGAATATTAAGTGCCAGGGCTCTGACCGGGGGGCCACTGCAGCTTGCACCACCCATCGCCCTTGACAATATACATCTCAAGCACAGCTCATGGCACTATGAGGCTCTCCCTAAAACCTTACACCTAAAACAAAACATGCAAACATTTACAATTACTAGTGTAACATTCAAGTAGCAGTTGGGTGTCACTCAAAATGTCATATGCATGATGTATAGATCCCACACATAAGCACACAGCAAATACAGAATAGTAACACATAGGCAAGGGAGTAGCCAGAAAATGAAAATACCTCCTACTTTGAACTAAAGCTCTTATGGCACCAAGAAAGCAAAGTCATCACAACCCTCCCCAGAAGAGCTCTCTTGTCCAAGGACCTAGACATTCATCCTTCCATCAAACCCCTGATATCCACCATTTTAAATGTACATTGTTATCTATTAATTATTTCATCCATCATTAGGTCTTTCACCATTGATTCTGTCCTTCCATCTGTGTGGCCATCCATATCCAAACATTTTCAACCATTTGCAAACCTATCCATCATCTATCCTTCCATCCATCCATCCATCCATCCATCATTTCACTCATCCATCCCTCCATCCATCCACCCTTTCACTCATCCAGCCACTCTACCACCCATCCATCCATTCACTCATCCATCCAACCATTTACCCTTTCACCCATCCAGCCATCCTTTCACTTACTCATCCATCCACCCAGTCACTCACCCGTCCACCCATTCAAGTTTTCACTCATCCATCCATCCATCCATTCTTCCAGCTCTCCACCCTCCCTTTCACTCATGTATGCATTCTTTCACCCATCCATCTTTACATTCTTCTTTCCACTCATCCAGGCACCCATTCGCCCATCCATTCTGCCAATAATTCATCCATGCTTTCACTCATCCATCTATCCATTCATTCTCCCTTTCTCTCTCAATTCCCCTTTCACTTAGCCACCCATCCTTCCATCCACCCTTCACCCATCCACCCACTCATCCGTTTACTCATCCACCCATGAATCCATCCATTGACCCTATCACTCCTCCATCCTTTCACTCATCCATCCTTTCTATCATCCATCCACCCTTTCACTCATCTATCTATCCTTTTGTCCATCTACCCTCCCTTTCACTCACTCATCCATCCACTCTTCCACCCATCCATCCATTCACTCATCCATCCAACCATCTACCATGTCACCCATCCAGCCTTCCTTTCACTTACTCATCCATCCACCCAGTCACTCATCCGTCCACCCATTCAACCTTTCACTCATCCATCCATCGTTTCTTCTAGCTCTCCACCCTCCCTTTCACTCATGTATTCATTCTTTCACTCATCCATCTTTACATTTTTCTTTTCACTCATCCATGCACCCATTCGCCCATCCATTCTGCCAATCATTCATCCAAGGTTTCACTCATCCATCCATCCTTCCTTTCTCTCTCTCTCCGTTCCCCTTTCAGTTAGCCACCCATCCTTCTATCCACCCTTCAACCATCCACCCACTCATCCATTTTCTCATCCACTCATGAATCCATCAATTGACCCTATCACTCATCCATCCTTTCTCTCATCCATCCACCCTTTCACTCATCCATCCATCCTTTTGTCCATCTACCCTCCCTTTTACTCACTCGTCCATCCTTACATCCACCCTTTCACTCATCCATCCATTCATTCATTCTTTTACTTATCAATTCATCAATCCATCCATCATTTCTCTCATCCATCCACCCATTCACTTGCCCATCATCCACCCATTCACTCATCTATCCATCCTTATACTGATCCATCCATCCTTTTACATCCATACCCTCATCCATCCTTCCACTCACGCATCTATCCATCCTTTTTCTCATTATCCATCCATTCACCCTTTCACTCATCCATTCATCCTGTCACAAATCCATCCAGCCATTTACCCATTCCTTCTCTTATTCACTTACCCACCATTTCACATTAATTATGAGCTGAGCCTTTGTCTACTGAGTTGCAGACAGAAGAAGCCCATAAAGAACTTCACCCTCACTGTAGTTCCTAAAGCAAGGGTTGTGGTGGGTTGGGGTTGGGGAGGGTTCACTATGCCCCTGCACATAAGGCGTTGTATGGTGGGGGAGCCATGGATATGCAGAAACTATTTCTCTGGTATCCCCCGCAACGGAATATTAGATCATCCAATACAGGGCTAGTTCAGGTTCCCAAAATCCAAAAAGCCAGATGGGGAGGGAAAAGCCTATCCCACGGGCAGCCAAACTTTGGAACAGGCTGCCGATTACCATTAGGCTACAGCCTAACAGGCTTCACTTTAGGAAAATGATCAAGACCTGGCTATCCCCCCCCCAAATAAACTCCGGTACTGAGCCTGGTTACTTAAGACACGTCACCCCTAGCGCCAAGACGCCTCAGCATTCGTGCGCTCTACAAATACGCTACTTACTTACATAGACAATCTGAAAACTTGAAAGTCATGAGTCATGCATGATGCACAGTGCCAGGACGTGAGGTGACTGTGACATGGTGTTGTTTCCAGGGCTTTAAGTGGGATGAAAAAACTGGGGTGCTCTCCAAGGGGTGTGTCTAATGTAATTAAGGGCGTGGCTTAAAACACCTAAGCTAAAAATATGTGCTGAGCATAATGTGCCGCCCGACTGGTATTTTGCTGTTTCTATCATTGCATCCAGTAACATTATACCCACAACAAGCCATGACTATTGGCTTTGTCAATGGATGTTAGTTTCATAAAATAAAAAAAGAGCAGCAACTATGGCTTCATTGTATATAATATTAAAAATTGTATTGTAATTGCATTTATATAGCGCTTACTACCCCTGACGAGGCGTCGAAGCGCTTTTTCGGCGAGTAGCACGCTACTCCGGGACCCATAGAGGATTAGTGTTGAATTAGTATAGTGAAACATGCAAGTAAATTATAAGTGGTGGATAGGTTAGTCAGTTATTTGGATTTGGAAGGATAGAAGAGGGAAAAAAAGCTTTGTATTTATATAGCGCTTATTACCCCTGATGGGGTGTTGAAGCACGCTGCTCCGGAAACCCATAAAGGATTAGTGCTGAATTAGTATGGTGAAATATGAAAGTAATTTGAGTGGTGGGTATTAGTCAGTTATTTGGAGTGAGAAGGATAGTGGAGGGATAAAAGGGCAGAAAGGTTTGCATTCATGTAGCACCTGTTACCCCTGATGGGTGTTGAAGTGCTTTTCTGGCGAGTAGGACGCTACTCCGGAACCCATAAAGGATTAGTGTTGAAAATTAGTATAGTGAAGTATGAAGTAATTTGAGTGGTGGATATGTTATTCAGTTATTTGGATAGAGAAGGGTAGGTTGCGGGATAGAAGAGGGAAAGAGGTTTGTATTTATATAGCGCTTGCTACCCTTTTTTTTTTTTTTTTTTAATTTATTTATTGATTTTCAATGATGTACAAACAAAATGCAGACATCTTCCTAAACAAAACAAACAGTGGCGTGTGGTAATATCAATGACATTCTAGTCATGAGACAGAACTATTTCTTAAAGTAATTTCAAAGCTGTGGGCATATCGGTGCACAGCACATTCCCCAACTTCAGCAATTTTCATTTAATGAAGAATCATGCAGGACAGCACTCAATTTGACAGTAGTATTGCAGTTTCCCCTCCCTATATCCACCACTATCTATGCATACAAGACAGGTTCCACCATCCCCCAACAGAGACAGACACTCAGGACTATTTGGAAACATCACTCAGGCTCAACGACCACTCCGGCGATCACGTTGACGTCAGGTCCTTCAGATCTGGCACGGACCCAGTCAATAAAGGGTTCCCATATATCTTTGGGTCTGGAGTTAGGTGGCATTAGTTCCCAGAATGTAGCCAGCTGAGTTCGTCCATATGTAACCTCCCTTATCCAGTCCCGGACCGTGGGTCTTCTCTTCTTCCCCCAACATAAAGCTATCTGCCGTTTGGCAAACAGTAGCAGAGCATGTAATTTGCGTTTTTTAACATGTGTGTCTCTGACATATCCTAGCAATCCAAGTGGTGGAGATGGAGCCAATGCTAATCTCAGGATCTGATTTATGGATTCAAAAATTTGAGCCCAGTATTCCATGAGTATCGGACATGTCCATGCCATATGAAGGAAGGAAGGAAGCTTCAAATGCTCCGCACCTCCAACAGCAGTCGTCTTCTCTGACTCCCATTTTAAATAAACTAATTGGCGTTCTATAGTAACGGTGAATGAATTTAAAATGTATTAGTCTGAGTTTATAGTTAGGCGATAAGTCTGTCATCTGGGCACAACAATATGTCCATTGGTCATCGGACAGAGGGGGACCCATTTCACTATTCCATTTAAGGCGAGCGGCAGAGACAGCCCCAGGTGCATCATTTTGCATATGAGAATACAGTCTGGTAACCAGTTTTCTCGGTGATGGTGTAACCAGCAGATTTTCCAGAGCAGTAAGTGGGGTGGGCTGGGACGGGAAGTCCGCGTGTAGCTCCCTACATGCTGCACGGAGTTTATGATATAAAAAGGTTAATCCAAAGGATATCTGTTGGCCTTCCTCCGCTCTAGGAGGGTCCCTGAATACTCCGCCTGGGTAAAGATCGGCGAAGGTGCGAAGTGACATGGACTGCTCTGTCTTTTTAGAAATTTCATCCATAACATTTGGGAGCATTGGGTTATGCGCCAGAGGGATTGAGGGTGCGTACAGAATTCGCGCGCCTGCTCTTCTACGCAACCCATCCCACGCCCATCGTAGAGTCTCGGGAGTATCTATGCAATCTACGGGGCGTTTAAATTTCTGGTACACTGCAACTCGGAGTGGAACTGGCGCAACCGCATCCCTCTCAACAGCTACATGAGGCTGAAATGGCATCTGGTGTACCCAATATTGCAAGAACTGCGCCTGTGCGCACAAAGCGTACAGTTTCATGTCTGGGGCACCCAGCCCTCCCTGCCTGGTCGGTAAAGATAACTCCCAGGAGACCCTGACCTGTCCTCCGGCCCATACCAGAGCTGTCAGCAGAGATCGCAGTGTCCTGAAAAAGGATTGAGTAAGTATAAGCGGGAGATTCACGAATAGATACAAAAAGTTAGGCAATACAACCATTTTAGCCAATGCGATTTTCCCTGCTATTGAGAGTGGAAGTTTAGCCCACAGGGATACCTTGTCCTCTAACCAAGCAATGACTTTCCCAAAATTCAGACTCCAGAGCTCCTGCAGGTCCCTGCTTATCCAGATGCCTAAGTATTTCACAGCTCCATTTTCCCAACGCAATGGGAACTCCGAAATAACTGCCCTTGTATTGTCAGTGAGAGGAAATACTACAGATTTAGACCAATTGAAGGTTACCCCTGAGATGCCTCCAAATCTAATGAGTTCCCTTAATATTTTATCCAGATTACAGTCGGGGTTCAAAATATACAGTGTTATGTCATCAGCATAGAGCGAAATCGTGAGACTTCTAGTTCCGAATCCTATGCCTATGTCAGTGTAGTGTTGCCTGATACCACCAGCTAGCGGCTCCATGGCAATGGCAAACAATAGGGGAGATAATGGACATCCCTGCCTGGTTCCTCGCGTAATTGGGAACGGGGTGGAGATCATATCATTCACCCGCACCCTAGCCAGTGGTTCAGTGTACAACAGTCGTATCCAACGGAGGAAAAGGGGGCCAATTCCCATACGTGTCAGAATGTTGAAGAGGTAAGGCCACTCAAGCGAGTCGAATGCCTTAGTGGCATCCAAGAAGACCGCCGCTGCCTGAAGATCAGGGTGTAGGTAATGTAAGACTGAGAAAACTGTTCTAAGGTTATGGGAGGTGGACCTTCCAAGTATAAAACCCGATTGATCAGGCAGCGCTATCGTGGGAAGTAAAGGTTTCAGCCTATTTGCTATTAGTTTTGCCAAAATTTTAACGTTTACGTTAATAAGTGACAGTGGTCTGTATGAGTCTAGCTCAGTGTCCGGTTTACCAGGCTTTAAAAGAGTAATGATGATGGCTTCCCTCATTGACTGAGGAAGAATCCCTGTGTCACAAGCCTCTTCATAAACCGCGAGGAGTTTGGGTGCCAGTTCCTCAGCATATGTTTTGTAAAACGCGGTCGTCAGGCCATCCGACCCAGGAGCTTTATCCAGAGGCAGGCTGTTAATAACCTCTTTGACATCGGTCACTGAGAACGGTAGGTGCATGTATTCCCGGTGTCTGTCATTGAACCACACCAACGCCACTGAATCCAGGAACTCCTGCATGCCGTCTGGGCATACAGTTTGTGTAGCCGTGTATAGATTGGTATAATACGATGAGAACTCATTTAAGATGTTTGGGGAGCCCCTGACGGTATCGCCATCTGGGTTCCTGATTTCGGGAATAAAGGCCTTAGAACGAGGGCCTCGAAGCATACCAGCCAGCGTTCTCCCCGGTCTGTCCCCCTCTCCATATCCTCTGGCTACCGCATATTTCCCCAGGAACCTCACCTCACGCTGCGCTTCCTCCTCATATTCTAACAACGTAACTTTCAATTCGGCCAAAAGGGCATCCTCCCCTCCTGCTTGTATACGGGTCTCCAGATCCTTAATTTGTGACTCAATATTACACAAAGTCGTTCGAATTGCCTTAAGAACACCTGCCTGGCGTGAGATACATTGACCCCTGATGACCACCTTGAACGCTTCCCATAGAGAGGCCTCAGTGTCAACTGAACCCGTGTTAAGTGTGAAGTAATCATTTATATCAGTGCGTATTTCTTCTTTAAATGCCTCGTCCAGGAGCGCCTGTGGGGGCAGTCTCCAAGAGAAGGCCTTTCGTGTAGTGTTTGGTAAGGATAGAGTGAGCAAGCACGGCGAGTGATCTGACAGGGTTCTCGATAGGTGCTTGACATCCACCACCCAGCTGGCCACATCTTTCGTCAGTAACCAATAGTCTATTCTAGACCAGGCGCGATGGTGTTCGGAGAAACAGGTACCCTCTTTAGTCAGTGGATTTCGAAGTCGCCATATGTCTATCATTTCGCCCTCTTCTAATATGGTGTTTAATACTCTGTTTGCTGCAAGGTGATGTGTCCTAGCTGTGCCCAGTCTGTCTAATTCATCATGAAGAATAGCGTTGAAATCCCCGCCCCAAAGTGTCGTGGTGCAGCCCGTGGCTCTAACTTTAGCCCAGATGTCCTGAAAGAAGCTAGGGGAGTCTATGTTGGGGCCATATAATGCTACAATCGTCAGTAAAGTGCCAACTAAATACCCTAGGAGTATGACGTACCGGCCATCAGGGTCAGTGTATGTTTCCCTCTCTCTCCAATCTATGCCTCGTTTCATCAACACCGCCACTCCTCTTGAGAAATTAGAGTACACTGACGTGTAGGTCGAGCCCCAGCGTCTATGTCTGAGTTTCGTTGATTCCTGAGAGCGGAGGTGGGTCTCCTGCAGTAGGCATATGTCGATATTGTGTCGTGTGAGGTATGCCTGAACTAATCTCGCCTTCCTACTGTCGTTAAGGCCTCGTATGTTCCATGTTAAACAATTCACCTTAGTCTCGTGGTCGTCTGTGAAGTTGCAAGTGCGTCATCTTTGTGCCCAATCTGACATATATTTCTGCCAATGTGCATAGTAGTAGTGTTATCATTCAACGGCCACACTGCCACAAACAAACCTAAAACGAACCCAACCCTGATCCCCCCTCCCACAACAACCCCCCAATCAGGTTGAAGCAATAACCCCCCCCAATAAAACTCAAAACAGACAATAGCAGGGAAATCTCCCATGGGGGCGCAAGAGTACCGGCCTCTTACCCTACCGTAGCAGGGTGGCCGAGAAACTGCAAGAGACTAAACCTGTAATATAACTAATCATATACAACAGGTGGCTGTAAGGTAGTATATATGATTACCATCTCTTAACCTGTGGTTACAATCATTCACCTTCCTTAACTGCCGCAGCCGATGTGATTAGATAGACAAGCGAATGTGAGTACAGTTGAGGCCTATCGCATATAAAGCTGTGTATCGTGACATAATAGTATAAGTATACGTAAATACGATGCACACATGTGTTACAAGAAAGGACTGACTTGAGCTTACGGAAACTGGATACAGTACATGGCATTGACCCAAAATACGAGCAGTGGTGTTAGAGAGAACACCGTGGCACACGGACTGTAATTGTCCATTATTCAGTCATTGTCACTTAGCTACCTTCCCACTGCGTCCTCTGGTCCCGGGTTTTTCTTGTTCTGCTTACCGCCCACTTGTTTAGCGAATTTCAAGGCGGATTTGGAGTCAGTAAAAAAGTGAGCGGAACCATCATAGGAAACTGAGTTTAGCGGGGTAGAGCAAGGAGTAAGGAATCTGCGCCTGCAATAGGATCTTCTTTGCAGGCAAGAATTCTCTTCTGGCGGCCTGCACCGCTGGGGTGAAGTCCGGGTAAAAGGCGAGTTGATTTCCCTGGTGGGTTATTGTGCCCATTGTGCGGGCCTGCCGCAGCACCGTATCTCGGTCCTGATAGTTCAAGAGTCTCACCATTATGGGCCACGGAGGAGCCCCCACCGGAGGTCTCGCTCCCAGAGTGCGGTGTGCCCTCTCCACCGCAAAAACTGGAGATAGATGGGCCGCAAACAGGTCGCGAAGCAAATCTGTCACATAGACTTCCATCTTCGTGATTGCCGTCGTCTCCGGTACTCCCGTGATGCGTAGGTTGTTTCGTCGCGATCTGGCCTCTAAATCTTCATTCTTGGCACGGATCACGTGTAGGAGTCTGTCCATCTGAGATATTTGGTCCTTGGTCTCCACCTGAAACTCATGCAACTCGGTATGTTTATTTTCTAAGACATCTAGCCGGTGTTCATGTTCTCCGACTTGTGTTTTTACTGACTCCATTTGTGTTGTGAGAGTATCTAATTTGTCATCTATTGTCCGTAGGCTAGAGCGCATCTCCAACATAAGTGTGCGCAGATCTTCTCCCTGGTCCTCGCGCTGCCCATCAGTGGACCCCCCCATAGCGGTCTCCGAATCTGACTCTTGTTGCCTGGTGGATCGGCGCTGTTCAAAACTTATTTTGGGCTGTTTGGCGTCCTGTTTGCCCATGGTGAAGTGGTACTTATGATCTTTCCCCTCACTGCACGCACCCCCCAGGAAACCCCTCTTCGCCGGCGGCGTAGACTATCCGCACAGTTCGTGGGTCTACAGTACCCCAGGGTGACCAGTATGTTGTGGGATTCACCAGTTAGCGCCTCCGGAGCAATTACACCCACCTGTGTAAGGGCACGTCTGTGGTCCCACCTCCAGGTACCAGCAACAGCAGTCCAGAACTCCTCAGGGCCTGATGATCACGTCACTTCCACGGGGTTTTACGCCTCTGGGCCTCAGATATGTGGCTGTACTGGTCTATTGCCACCCGCCTTGGGTCTTCCATGTGCTTCCGTGAGTATTCGCACGCCAGTCAGTATAGCACGGTGCAAAAAATGGCGGAGGGTCAAGTCTTTGGCATCACATCCGCGCAATAGTCCCCAAGCTCAACAGGGGCAGCCTCTCCGTCTCAGCTTCAGGCCCTGCGATAGCACACAACAGCGGCTCAGCAATTCGGCTATCCCACCCGTTATAATGTGATCGCTGATGCTCCCGCGATGTGGACAGCAGCGCCCCAGTCGACCCAAAATGGCGCCTCAGGTGCTACCCCTCGATGTCATTCCGCAGGGCCCCCACACAGTTGCACCAAATCTCGGCCGTGGGCGAGGTCCACTCGCACCCTCCCACAGCCACACAGCGCCACGCTTCAGGGTCGATCGATTTCTCCGCTAAGGCCCTCGCTGTTGCATTGGCCCGCCGTGGAGCGCACGGCGTAGCTCCGCACGGGTCCCGCCTCACCCTGCACGCCCGTTCATGTCCTCCGGGGAATATCTCCCAGCAGTTCGGCTCTGCCTCCGGGGTGGTCTCAGGGCGATGACCGCAGCGTCGGGTCCCTGCACACCTTACCCGAAGATGTAGGGTTGCCAGCTCCGCTCGATCACAGCAGCCTCGTATAGGCCCACAGCGAGACCGCGGCCTAAAGTAGCCAGGGAGGCCGGGTCACGCTTCCAGCAGCCATCTCCTGCATCTGCCGCGCTGCACTCTGGAGCCCGCAGGAAAGCGGTTGAGGATTCGCCACGGCTCAAATTTCTCCCACCAGTCACCACATGTCATGTGCCTGCCACTGGGCCGGGAAGACAGGATTTGCCTCTATAAAAATGTGCGGATAAATGAACATGCGGATCTCGGCCGGCGGAGCTCACTCAGAGAGCAGCCATTCCGCAGCTCGGCAAGCCACGCCCCCAGCACGCTTGCTACCCCTTGATGGGGTTTTGAAGCGCTTTATTGGCGAGTAGCACGCTACTCTGGAACCCATAAGGATTACTGTTGAATTAGTATGGCGAAACATGAAAGTAATTTGAGTGGTGGATATGTTAGACAGTTATTTGGATTGAGAAGGGTTGGGGGAGGGGTAGAAAAGGGAAAAAGGTTTGTGTTTATATAGCGCTGGTAACCCTGATGGGGTGTTGAAACGCTTCATTGGCGAGTAGCATGCTACTTTGGAACCGATAAAGGATTAGTGGTGAATTAGTATAGTGGAATATGGAAATTGAGAAGTGAACGTGTTAGTCTGTTATTTTGATTGAAAAGGATAGTGGAGGGACAGAAGAGATTTTTTTTTTTTTTTTTTTTTTTTTTTTTTGAGGTCATGCTTCACCTCTGAAATGATGAGACTGTGTAAGAACTATAACCTCTTCTTTTTAACTTCTTTCCCCAGCTTCTTTTTATGAAGTGGGACATAGCAGCAAGGGCGTTTTTGTACATTTGTTTTGTGCGTTCCATCTAACCCTAACAGAATGCCCTGCCGTAGAACGCGGCAGGCGGAGGCCACCACATGCTGTAACAGCTCAAACTGGTCCATTGTCATTCTGTATGTGGCTATCAGCCTGCATACAGAATGACAATGGGCGGGGTTGGGCTGCTCTTGTGCTGCGAGGATGAGTGCGAGGTGGCCCCATCAGGGAGCTGAGGCCTCTCGCAGGGGAAGAGCTCTGCTCCCTGCAAGGCCCAAAATTATGGACAAAAGGCATCCGTATAAGGGAGTCTCACGGACAACGGACGTGAAGTCCAAATTACGGATGGTCCGTGAAATTTACGGACAGTTGGTCACCCTAAATAAAACAGGATTCATTACATGAGATACAATTTTTACAAACAGTTGCTAGTTATGATCAACTATAAAAGGCACAAAGAGGTGGAAAGATACCTACGGACAGTTGTTCCTATCGACCACTGCAAAGGAACATGCTTACCTTTGATAGGGTGTAGGTGTAATGGGTAGCGACATTAAGATTAAGTCAAGTGAGACGAAGGTAGAGCAGTAATCTCATGCTTGGTAGGGGACATTATTATAGGGTAGGTTAGCTAAGTGGACACCTGGCTGAAGTGTCTTTGTAGGAGAAGCTAGGACTTTCAGCTCCGTTTTTAAGACCGGCGATGAGGTCGTGGTGCGGAGTTCCGGGGTTAGGGATCTCCATATTCTGGTCGCACTGCCCAAGAAAGATTGTGTCATGAGTCATTCCTTTTTAAAGGTCGGAGGCTCTAGCAACAAAGCTTCAGTGTTCTGGTGCCTCCTGATAGCTTCAGTTTGTTCACTAGTTAGCAAGCAGTGTATGGATGTAAGGTCTTGTGAGTGATAAAAGCAGTTTTATATATTGCCCTGGCTTTTATGGGGAGCCTGCAGACTGGCAAACATAGGGGAAATAAGGTTGTTTCTTTTCGCCCCATAGACAAAACGAGCCGCCAAATGTAGAACTGATTTTAGAGGGATGAGGGGGGTTTTGGGGAGACCTGTCAGAAGAGAGTTACAATAGTCAATTCTCGGGAAAACCAGTGAGTGAACAAGAGATTTCAGATCCTGCTGAGGAATGTAGCGGTGGTTTCCCTGAAGAAGGCATAAATCACATTCTTGGCCATGGTACTCCTATAGGTCTGAAGACGGAGCCTTTTATCCACAGTGAGTCCCAGGGATCTGGCACTCTCAATGATGATGGGTTTGCTGTCAAAGATGTTGAGTTTATCCATCCATATTTGTAAAGGCGGGGGTAAGTTTGAAGAGGAAATGAGAAGGAATTCGGCTAGTCATCTAGTCTTGAACGGAGTTGAGAGCGCTGGCAAGATGAGAGATGTGGTTTGTGAATGAAATCTTTAAGTAGAGGTAGGTGTCTTTATTATACTGAAGGTAGACAATCCCTGCCTTTCTTAGTAGGACTCCCAGAAGCTCTATGTAGTGGTTGAACAAGGTAGGAGCAAGGATAGAACCCTGGGGGACTCCTTGATTGACGGCCTTCGGCGAAAAGAGACTGTCATTTGGATCCTCTGTGACCTGCCCATGAGGAAGGATGCAAACCATTTTAGGATCACACCGTCAACGCTCATCCAATTTTTTAGTATATCAAGAAGTATATTGTGATTTACTGTATCAAAAGGGGCAGACAGATCAAGAAGGATCAGGAGGCAGGAGCTGCCAGAGTCTAGGACTTGAAGAGCATCATCAACTACCTGGTGAAGTGTTGTTTTAGTGATGTACCCTTGATTGAAGCCGGATTGCAAATCACCCAGTAGGTTGTTGTTTTTGAATTGTTGCGTGTGTTGCTCCGCAACACATCTTTCGATGATTTTTACATGAAAAGGCAGTTTGGAGATAAGTTGAAAGTTGTTGAAGTCATTCGTATGCACAGAAGGTTTTTTTGAGAAGTGTGGTGACTTGACCTGTTTTAAAGGGGTCATGGAGTGATCCTTGGCTAAGACACAGATTCACCTTTTTTGTCAAGTAAGAGAGCATGAGTGTGTAAATGTCCCTGGGTCAAATTAAAAATACTGTATTTGCGGTACTGTAGTGGTACTGCAGGGTTCAGCATGGCCCCCAATCTAATTTCACAGTAGTAAAAAAGGGCGGGCCTTAGGGCTCTAAAAGATCATGGAGGTTGACCACCAACGGGGTCTTGGCTGCATGTGAGGGGTTGGGTGCACGGCTTGGCCACAGGTCTAGCCCTGCGGCCAACCCCAAGGCCATGTGCGGCGGGGGTTCGCAGGCTGCGGGTGGGGACTAAGAGCAGAGCCTGTCCTAGGGCCAGGCCCTGCGGTCAAACTCAGACTGCGCATGGCTGAAGGGCGTGCTCTATGGGGGTTGGCCACCCACAGTAGTTGGGCACATACATTGTGCCCTTGTAATGCACTACTTATTACCTCATACATTACATCACTCATGGCATTTTCTATGAGGTCATTAATAACATTAAAGTGACATCTAAAATTACATAATTGATTACAACACTGTGCATGGTGGGCGCAAGTTATAACTATAACTTGTGAATTTCAGTGTTTTTTTTAGTTGAAAAGGTATCATTTTAACTGTAATTTTCATCTAACTATAACTTCACTTTAGCTGTTGTTTTTTTCAGTAAAGTGCTTAGTTTTTTTAAATGTAAAGTAAGATGTTATGACCATACCTAACTATAACATCACTTTATCCTTTGTTTTTTTCAGTAAAAAAATAAATATATGACACATATATATGTGTGTGTGTGTGTGTGTGTGTGTGTGTATATATATATATTCAGAATCATATGTTTAAGTATGTGGACCACGATGTATAACATTGTTGCTCTCTACAGCTTAAATTTTCCGATTGCTTGCCTACTCAGATAGCCTTCTCCCACTATATTCCTAAAACCTGCATGGAAAATTGACCTTAACTTACTCCTGTGTGATTCCTCTCCTTCTTTCCTCAGAGTGACACTCTTCTTACCTTCCATCCTCTCCATACCTTCTATTTATGAGAATAGCCTCTTCTCATTCTCATGTTTGCC
Organism: Calotriton arnoldi; assembly: GCA_963921515.1. NCBI lineage: Eukaryota > Metazoa > Chordata > Amphibia > Caudata > Salamandridae > Calotriton > Calotriton arnoldi. The sequence goes on along the minus strand of CAWUFW010006845.1, from coordinate 243,517 downwards.
GGCCTCAGTCGTTCTTATTGTAATTCTGCAATTGGCTGATACCTTATTTCGTAGACTACAACCTCTCCTCTTTAAAACCCTACCCCTGTAATCTAGCATTACCTAATCTCCACAAGCCCATCTATCTCACCGACCACTCACCTGAAACCGCATAGCCCCACTAATGATCACATCTACCTGATATTAATATATCACAAAGTAACTACAGTAAATGCATGCAATTTTTCTGAGAGCACATGACTAATCACAATAACCAACAATAACCCCTAGATTATCCACTAACCTTCGGTTCCGGAGTACCGTGTTACTCGCTATAAAGCGTTAAAATGCCTCATCAGGGGAAGTAAGTGCTATATAAATCCAATTACAGGTATCCTTTGTGTGTATATCTATATATATATATATATATATATATATATATATATATATATATCCAACAACAAGGGTTGCCCCAATGATGGTGCCCACACAGGTGAGTATTTCTGTATTATTTAATGCAGACTGCAGCTGAAACAGATACAACGCCAACAGCAATATTCATAAGCCGACGCGTTTCGGGCTCCTGCCCTTCATCACAGGCTAAATTCCGCAGTCATGCAAACACTGTGGTGCGCCCATTTTTCAACAAAGTACCCGCCCCAGTGGGCGTGGCCGCTCCCCCGGCCTCATGGTACTTGTAGTGCTGACACCAGTATTGCTTCCGTGAGTGTGCGTACATGCTGCAAATAAAGTTATTAAAAACCCCAGTGGGTTGCTGAGATCGTCTGCAAATTGCTCCGCTGCCGTACTTAGTCTCCATTACAGCACCTGTCCCCAAATTAGTGTTCACCTTCTGGCGTCACCAGGGTCCGTTCTCGACAGCGGGGCTACCATCGCGGCTGGGCTCGCCGCTCAATATCCAACAACAAGGGTTGCCCCAATGATGGTGCCCACACAGGTGAGTATTTCTGTATTATTTAATGCAGAATGCAGCTGAAACAGATACAATGCCAACAGCAATATTCATAAGCCGACGCGTTTCGGGCTCCTGCCCTTCATCACAGGCTAAATTCCGCAGTCATGCAAACACTGTGGTGTGCCCATTTTTCAACAAAGTACCCACCCCAGTGGGCGTGGCCGCTCCCCCGGCCTCATGGTACTTGTAGTGCTGACACCAGTATTGCTTCCGTGAGTGTGCGTACATGCTGCAAATAAAGTTATTAAAAACCCCAGGGGTTGCTGAGATCGTCTGCAAATTGCTCCGCTGCCGTACTTAGTCTCCATTACAGCACCTGTCCCCAAATTAGTGTTCACCTTCTGGCGTCACCAGGGTCCGTTCTCGACAGCGGGGCTACCATCGCGGCTGGGCTCGCCGCTCAATATCCAACAACAAGGGTTGCCCCAATGATGGTGCCCACACAGGTGAGTATTTCTGTATTATTTAATGCAGACTGCAGCTGAAACAGATACAACGCCAACAGCAATATTCATAGGCCGACGCATTTCGGGCTCCTGCCCTTCATCACAGGCTAAATTCCGCAGTCATGCAAACACTGTGGTGCGCCCATTTTTCAACAAAGTACCCGCCCCAGTGGGCGTGGCCGCTCCCCCGGCCTCATGGTACTTGTAGTGCTGACACCAGTATTGCTTCCGTGAGTGTGCGTACATGCTGCAAATAAAGTTATTAAAAACCCCAGTGGGTTGCTGAGATCGTCTGCAAATTGCTCCGCTGCCGTACTTAGTCTCCATTACAGCACCTGTCCCCAAATTAGTGTTCACCTTCTGGCGTCACCAGGGTCCGTTCTCGACAGCGGGGCTACCATCGCGGCTGGGCTCGCCGCTCAATATCCAACAACAAGGGTTGCCCCAATGATGGTGCCCACACAGGTGAGTATTTCTGTATTATTTAATGCAGACTGCAGCTGAAACAGATACAACGCCAACAGCAATATTCATAAGCCGACGCGTTTCGGGCTCCTGCCCTTCATCACAGGCTAAATTCCGCAGTCATGCAAACACTGTGGTGCGCCCATTTTTCAACAAAGTACCCACCCCAGTGGGCGTGGCCGCTCCCGGCCTCATGGTACTTGTAGTGCTGACACCAGTATTGCTTCAGTGAGTGTGCGTACATGCACACTCACGGAAGCAATACTGGTGTCAGCACTACAAGTACCATGAGGCCGGGAGCGCCACGCCACTGGGGCGGGTACTGTGTTGAAAAATGGGCGCACCACAGTGTTTGCATGACGTGAATTTAGCCTGTGATGAAGGGCAGGAGCCCGAAACGCGTCGGCTTATGAATATTGCTGTTGGCGTTGTATCTGTTTCAGCTGCAGTCTGCATTAAATAATACAGAAATACTCACCTGTGTGGGCACCATCATTGGGGCAACCCTTGTTGTTGGATGGATGGATGGATGGATAGATATATATATATATATCCACAACGCTCCACACCAACAGAAACCTCTCCAAAGACGAGAAAGCAGACCCAAAATTAGTGCAAAACGGGTTTATTTCAGGAATGCCCGCACCTCCGCCATTACGCGTTTCAGCCTCCTCCGAGGCCTCGATCACATGACGCGTTTCGAAACCATTTTTTCTTTTTTAAAGTGACAGTGCAATATATATATATATATATATTTTTTTTTTCCCAATATGCTGCCACAGTTGAAGGTGCACGCAGTAACAGGCGAACCCAGCCTTCAAGGTCAAGTCCTTTATTCGGCAAAACTGGCAACAGCGCTGAATATTTCATCAAGCCCCAACGCGTTTCGGAGCTCCTTCTGCTTCTTGCTCACGGGGCGGCATGCAGACGCAGAAAGAGATGAGTCCCCGGTTCGTCCAATTTCATAGCCAATTGGCTGACGTCATCTCCGGACTTCTGGGACTCGTAGTCCTCCTGCCACAATATGACCCATAGTGGGTTCTGCCTTCTGAAAAATAATGTCATGCCCTCAATAGGGCCTTCAGTTCAAAGCCAGTTTTAAATGTATGCACAAAACCTGTCACCCTGCAATCTGGCTCCATGATTTGCGAAACCTACAGTCCACAATAATCCACGTGGTGGTGCTACCTCCCCGACCTGGCTCGGCCGGTGAATATTTTCCTATATGCTGCCACAGTTGAAGGTGCACGCAGTAACAGGCGAACCCAGCCTTCAAGGTCAAGTCCTTTATTCGGCAAAACTGGCAACAGCGCTGAATATTTCATCAAGCCCCAACGCGTTTCGGAGCTCCTTCTGCTCCTTGCTCACGGGGCGGCATACAGCGTGCAGACGCAGAAAGAGATGAGTCCCGGTTCGTCCAATTTCATAGCCAATTGGCTGACGTCATCCCGGACTTCTGGGACTCGTAGTCCTCCTGCCACAATATGACCCATAGTGGGTTCTGCCTTCTGAAAAATAATGTCATGCCCTCAATAGGGCCTTCAGTTCAAAGCCATCATGGAAACCAGATTGCAGGGTGACAGGTTTTGTGCATGCATTTAAAACTGGCTTTGAACTGAAGGCCCTATTGAGGGCATGACATTATTTTTCAGAAGGCAGAACCCACTATGGGGCATATTGTGGCAGGAGGACTACGAGTCCCAGAAGTCCGGGGATGACGTCAGCCAATTGGCTATGAAATGGACGAACCGGGACTCATCTCTTTCTGCGTCTGCACGCTGTATGCCGCCCCGTGAGCAAGGAGCAGAAGGAGCTCCGAAACGCGTTGGGGCTTGATGAAATATTCAGCGCTGTTGCCAGTTTTGCCGAATAAAGGACTTGACCTTGAAGGCTGGGTTCGCCTGTTACTGTGTGCACCTTCAACTGTGGCAGCATATAGGAAAATATATATATATATATATATATATATATATATATATATATATATATATATATATATATATATATATTGCCACCAAGTAGAAAGAATTACTCGCACTCCAGGAGATTGGTATCAAGACTTCTTTACTTCAGTATGATACAGCCAACACCATCAAGTCCTCTCACAAACCAACGCGTTTCGACCACTCTGGTCTTGCTCACGGTTAGCGGTGATCCACATTTTAGGTCTATATATACACAACTACCCATTAAGCCATTATGGTGCATTATGGGAAATGTGGTTCCAATTGACATAAGTGATAATATTTACAGTGCATATTCTTTATATTTACAACATTACTTTTGTGAATCCATGTTAACTATACAGGCTAGATTAGTAATGGCTTAGTGCCCAAAGTATCACTTGTTCATGTGATTGTTAAATTTTAAACTGAAGTTTTTCATTTGCCGTCGTAGTGCCATTTAGTTTCTCTTCTAGTCATCTCTCAGTTGCGACAAGTACTACTTAGTGTGAGTATTTACAAGTGCACATGAAGTTCTTCGTCCCCATTCAATCCGATTGGCTGTTTAGTTTGGAACCTGATGATCATTCTTGATTCCAAGCGTCTCAGTTTTTTGGTTCTGTCTCCTCCTTTTTCGTTTGCAGGGACTGTTGCCAGACCCCAGTATTTCATTTGTTGCCATCCGTAGTTTTGATGTAATTTCATATGTTTGGTCAAGGCGTATGTTGGATCATCATTTTGAATTGCACGGATGTGTTCCAAAATCCTCATTTTTAGTTGGCAGATTGTGCTTCCAATGTATCTGCATCCGCAATTGCAGTCCAACATGTACACAGCATATGTGCTTTCACAGTTTATTTTTTCCTTTATTGTATATCTTCTTCCTTTTGGGTCAGTGATTTCTTTTTTGTTTTCTCCGATCTTGCAAGCCTTACACTTTTCGCATTTTTTGAAGCCGACTTGTAGATCTGTTAGCCACATTTTTATTTTAGGTTTTGTAAAGTGACTATGTACAATTTTGTCTTTGATTGAAGGAGCTTGCTTGTATGTTATACTGGGTTTGCCTTTTAGTATTTTTCTCATGTCAGGATCTCTTAACAGTATGTGCCAATGTTTGTTCATTATTTCTGCGATGGCATGATTTTCCTTATTGTATGACAGGATCATTCTTATATCTGGATTCTCCTCCTTTTTACCGTCTCTTGTGGTTTGTAAGGTATGTTCTCTGGGGATTTGTTCTGCCTTCTTTCTTCCCATCCTTACATCTATTGGTTTGTAGCCTCTTTCTAGGAAGTTTTTGGTTGTTTCATCCATTTTGTATTCCAGTTCTTTATCATCAGAGCAGTTGCGTTTCATACGTAAGAATTCACCGTATGGTATACTTTTGATTAACGATGTTGGGTGAAAGCTTGAGCCATGGAGTACGCCGTTTGTGGCAGTCGGTTTTCGATATGTTGTCGTTTTCAGTTTACCTTCTTCCTGATATACTTCAATGTCAAGGAATTGTATTCTTGTTTTGCTGGAGTTGTGTGTAAATTGTAGACCTTCAGCATTGGTGTTTAACTTCGCTACATATTGGCTGAATTCTTCCGACGTGCCACTCCATATGATAAAAAGATAGTCAATGAATCTTAGCCATAGTATGATTTTTTCCGTGTATGTATCCATATTTTCACTCCAGGCTATTGATTTTTCCCACCATCCCATTGTGAGATTCGCGTAGCTGGGTGAAAATGACACGCCCATGGCGGTTCCGCACATTTGGCAGTAGAGTTGTTGGTCAAATATGAATATATTATTTCGTAGGCATAGCTCCACCATTTCCTTGATCATTTTGGAATGTTCAAGATATTTAATATCTTTTTGTCCTAGAAAATATTCTAAGGCTCCAAGTCCTGTATTGTGATTGATTGATGTATAGAGTGATACTACATCAATTGTGGCTAACAGATAGTCTTCTTGCCAGTGTGTTTCGTTCAAGATCCTCAAAAAATCGCCTGTGTCTTTAATGTAGGAGTTTAGCATGGTGACCATTGGTGCCAGGAAGGAATCCACATATTTTGAAAGGGGTTCATAGAGACTGTCACAGCTTGATATTATCGGTCTTCCTGGCGGATTGATCAGTGTTTTGTGGATCTTAGGTAGGAAGTATATAGTTGGGATCGTAGGGTTGTCCTTGGTTAGGAAGCTCACCTCATCATTGGTTAGCAAGCCTTTTTCTGACCAAGTTTTCAATTTTGATTGTAATTCCAATGTTAATTGATTGATGGGATTTGTTTTAAGTTTTTTGTAATTTTCGATGTTGTTCAGTTGTCTTAGTGCTTCTTTTTTGTATTGTGTCTTCTCCAGCACCACAATGTTCCCGCCTTTATCGGCTGGTTTAATTTCCAGGCTTTCATTTTCCATCAATTCTTTTAGCGCTCTCCTTTCTGCTTTAGTTAGATTTTCATTTTTCTTCCCTTGTTTGTTAGTTAGATTTTCTAGATCTGATGTTATGAGTTCATAGTAGAGATCAATTTTATTTCCTTGCGTTAAAACAGGACAGAATTTTGATTTAGGTTTGAATGTGGTTTTATCTCTTCCTGAGGTTTCAAATCCTAGTCTGGTTATTACATCTGACTCCTGTAATTCCTCATCCTCTAGATCATGTGTTAGATCGTAGACTGTTTTTATTTCCGGTATTTGATTGATTGTAATACTAGGGGATGGATCAGTTGTGCCACTTGCTTCGGCTGGTGTGTTTTTGTTTTGATATTTGGCAAAGTATTTGGCCAGTTTTAATTTCCGAATAAATTTGTATGTTTCAATTTTGGTTTCTACTATATCATGGTGGGTTTCTGGGCAGAAAGTCAGTCCTTTGTTTAGTACTCTACATTGATTTTTCGTTACTATTGTGTTTGACAGGTTTACAATCAGATTGTTGTCTGGTTCTAGATTGTGTTTATGGCTTATTTCCTTGATTTGCTGCGTAACGTGTATTGATTTGTATTTCCGGAGGCTTCTCCTTGTTTTTTTGTGTTTGATTGTTCTGCCTCTTCCTCGGCCCCGATTTTTCGTTTGTGTTTGTCCTCTGCCCCTCCCTCTGTTGTTGCCTGGCCTTTGATCTATGTACATCAGTCTCATTTCGTCTAAGAACACAGAGGGATCTGTTGGTGAAATATATATCAGTACAGTATTTTAAACATCAATATTATTGTAAAAACATAGAAATGCTTACCCTTAGTATTTTAGTACTGAATATTTTATTACTCCACATTGATAATATGCTCAAACATTCTGGATTTGATACTCAGGAGGCATACCTATTTGCGCCTTGTGACCTGATCACAAGTGCCCCTTGTCAGATGTGATAATTATCCAACCCAACAAAATCTGAAACTGATGTATTCTGAATTTATTGGCTGCAATAATTATTGCCTGGTCTGCCTTTTTGAAAATATTGGTGCTTACTGTGTCACAATCCATATGTCCCAGCAAATGCCTGGCCTTTTTCCCCTGCTAAATTCCAGCAGGGTTGACTGCTAGCAGGTGAGGTGAGAACTTTATTGGACCCAGTAATTACCAGGAGTGATAAACATTGATCCACTTATTATTGTGATGTTTGCAGAAACAGGTGTTTGCTAAGGGATCCCATTTTAACAGGTCACTTGGATTCAGGCCCTATATGTACAGATGACAGGGAAATAATTGATAGAAGTGAAATATTTGTTGACGGGAGAGAAAGTAATCCCTGCAAACGGGTCGAGGGTCAAAATGGTAATTGACACACTTGGATCATTCTGGTATTATTGATATCAAACAGATAACACAGGGTCAAATGCCATATGATGTCACTTCCTGGGAAGTAAATGAGGTCACAGGGTTTGTGATATCACTTCTGCTACCCTAGGCACTTTGGTGAATTAATGTCCATGGGAGAGGTTAAATTTACCTTTACTGTTGTTGCCAAACAGTATTGATTAAAGTAAGGCAGGTCTAACCCTCACTCCAGATTTGGACTATTAACTGTTCATAAGACTATCATACTATCTTCTTTTCTAGCCATTCAGATATGGTTCCTGTATTTCTTCACTATTTCTGATAATTGTTACTATGAGCTGTATATAAATTGCAAATAAGTCCAAACTTATTGGGAACACTTGCTTGTCTATTGTTACAGTGATACTCCATGTTTTCATCTTTACACAAAACTCACTATGGCCTACATTCTGATTGTATGGATCTCAAAGGACTGGACATATGTGATTCAAGGGCCACCAATTTTCCAGACTTTACTACTGCTAATAACTTCTTGAAAAGTTATGCCTAAATTATGCTTCTCTGAGTATGATAATATTACGGCTAAGATGGATTCTAGAAATGCTACTTCCAAATTTACCTTATTTGCTTTTTTAGTACAAAATAGCTATGCATGACGACATGAAATATAATGGAGTGAATAGTGCAATAACAAAGAAAAGGGTTCTGATCATTATAAAGTCAAGTAGTGCCAAGTGCCATGATGAGTTCTGCATTAGATGCTGGACCCAGCAGCTCCGGCGAGGATCAGGAGCAGCTGTAAAGAAATATGGGGTACTGGACATCACTTTTCTGGGGTGGAAGGCAGTTCTACCTTTGAAGACCTTTTAATAACTAATTTTAATTTATGTTTACACATAAAAACACAGAAGCAAACAGATTCATACACATGTCAATTGGCCGAGGTTCAATAATCATATATGTGATCTGTAAATTTTACTGTTGGTAAGCAGGGCGGCATAACAGCAGGTTTTTCGCGTATGTGTCAATGGCGTTTCAACCCTGTCTAAACAATTAAAAGGTCATCCTCAGGGCAAGAAAGGTTAATACCACTGCAGTATGTGAATGGTGTAGTGTCAATTGATTACTGAGACATGTTTGTACAAGGATGTCATTTTTATTCCAAGACAAGACCACAAATCAGTTATTTGTTGTGATAGATCCATAATCATGAAACAAGGGCTGTGACCACACCTAGGGACCGGTTCACAAAGAGCCTCTGCCGTTGTGGCGGAGGCTCCACACTCATGGCTGAATCTCCGCGATGAGAATTCTCATTGTGGAGATTCTGCCGCGAGTGAGGAGAAAGTGCCACGACTGTGGCATCTCCGCCATGACTGAGGAGGCTATATGTGACTCGGGCCCATAGTATGAAGTGGTGCTCGTGCAGAAGAGGAGGGGTGACGTTTATCACTCTCTGTCTTCAAAGTGTTTTTCATGTATCATGATGGCACTGCAGGCAATGCGGAGGTATTCCTCCACCCATTTACCACAACCTATCTGGGGGGTGAAATAAACTGTATGTTAGTAGTTGAACTGTATGAGGCACAGGCAATCCAGTGTAGCCAGTTGTTGTGGAGCCATTTTTGCCACGGTCTAATCATCTTCCTCTAATGGGCCTAGATCTTAGATCTTGTTCCCTGCAAGTCTTGAATGCACAAATGGGGTCAGGGGTATTTATCACCAAGGAGTGGTAGATCCTGGAGATACCCTTCCTATTCTGTCGTACACTGTCAACTTAGCCTCCTTTGGGCTAAATTCTGGGAGAGGCAACACCTTTTCATGATACACTTCAAGTGCATGCCACAAATGCAGGTAGATGTAGAATTGAGAGTTGTGTATGATGAACTCTTCCTTAAGTTCTTAGAAGGCCTTCATATATTCTCCAGTCCACACATCCCACAGTTTAGAGGTCTTACTGATTTCCTATTCACTGAAACCAATTAGAGCCACTGACTGGGACAACCAAGTGCCCTGCCACAAACGGGTCTCTTTTGTAAGGCTGCTGTCCCATCCTATCCATCATAGCGGTTTGTGAAAACATTCTAGTGTGATCTTGGAGACTGAGGGGAGTGGGCAGGGAGTTTGATGCCACAGGTCACCCCCATAATGCTGAAGTCCATTGACATTACTAATTCCAACAGATATCAGGGTCATTTCTGACTCAAAGAGCTAATCATTAATAGTGGTGAGTTGTGCTGCCCAAAAATAGAGCTGCATTAACTTATTCTCAGTCCCTCATCTTATTAAAAAATACTCTTGGTTGCTTATTGGCACATCAGAAATTAAGTGCGTCTCTACGCACAATCTCAAAAAAATATGGCAGGATTTCAAAGGGGTAGTTTTGCAGTACACATAACATTTGGAGTGTGACAATCCTAAATATTGCCACCCTTCCAAGGATGCTGAATGGGAATAAACTCTGTCCCTCCATACCTCTTGCATTCTTTTTATAACTGGAGCCAGGTTTAGATCTCAGCATTGCTAGGGGTCCATTTTGACATATATTGGTAGGTATTTAAAGCTGTCTGGTTGAATTTGATATCTAGATTGACAGTTAGTTTCCCCCACCCACTGGTACTATACTGGATATCTCCCTGTTTACTGCGAGCCTAGACTCATCAGCCAGGGATACTGGAAGAAAAGGAGCATGTCATCAGTGTAGAGGGATAGGCCAACCTTGATTACCTCATCCCACTGCAGGGTTCTCTAGCTGTTGCGAAAAATAGTGCCCCACTCGATAGAGAAAGGTTACCCAGATCACACCTACAGACTATTGTAAAGAATCTTAACTTTTGAGAGGAACTGTGGGAAAGTTTTAATTTTTTAAAGAACCTGAAAAGGAAAAGCCCAGTTAACTGAATCAAAGGCTTTCTCAAAGTCCACCAGAGTCAATACACTGGGCCTGGAGAATCTGGGACAGTGACAGCTGCATCCTTCAAAGAAAGTGGCAAGTACACCTTCCTAGCATAACCCCAGACTGGTCTTGGTGTATTAAGGAAGTAAAGGCTTTAACCAACCTATTTCAATATTAATAGGAGATTTTCGACAATAGAAGGTGCAGGCAGTTGTCTGGAGGTTTTCTGTGCTTTAGCAGGAGCAAGATGGTTGTGCGACAAAGGTTCTCAAGGAGGTACCCAGTCTGGGAGGCTTCATTGAATAGGTCTAGTTGTTGCGGGATCAGGAATAAGGCTTATTTCTGGAAAATATTCAAGAGGGAAGCCTTTGGGTTAAGAGTTTTACGGGACTCCATTTCATTTATGGCCTGCAAGATTTCTCCGTTCATCAAGGGGAAATCATAGGCATCGCGGTCTGTCTTTTAGTGTTTCCTAATTGACAGCTCTTGTAGTAGAGGGCGGGATTGCTCTACCTTTGTTGGATGATGAACTGTGTACATGTGCTGATAGAATTCTGTAAATATGACTACAACACACACACACACCTTTACCGACTGTTAGTCCATGAGGATATTCACTTTTTGAACCACTTTGGAGGCTTCTTCATGGTAAGGCAGCCAATAAAGCAACTTACCCGCCTTGTCACCGGCATCATATATGTGTTGCTGTGACATAATCCAGGCAAGTTTGTCCATGTCTAGTGCCAGCTGTCTCAGCTTTAGCTTAGCTGATCCAAGCTGACAAAGAAGTGCCTTCTCTTGGTTAGAAATGGATGTGTGCTCTAGGTTGTAGTGCGACCTTTTTAAGTTCCCGTTCCCTCTCTATATTGTGCACCCTTCACATCAGAGACCAAGAAACTGATATGCGGAGACCCACAGGGATCCTCCCACAGCCCCTCCCTTTTCAACATATACATAACACCGCTTGACAACATCATCCGATCAAAAGACATCACTGTTATCTTCGAAGCCGATAGCACCTAACACATCCGCTCCCTGACGGACAAGACAACCACCACCAGAACCAACTTCACCAACTGCATGACAATGGCCGGAGACTGGATCCGATCCAACTGCCTGAAGCTCAACTCCGATAAGATGGTAGGTCTGGTTCTCGACAACAAGACCTCCCCATGGGACTCCAATAAGTGGCCACCAGAGATAGGACCAACATCCACAGAATACGCAAGAAATCTAGGGATCATCCTAGTCAACTCAGTGAGCACCTCTTGCATCCACATCCTATGCCTGCTGCAATAGATCTTTAAATGGTTGACTTAGAACACCAGAATGACTGCCACACAAGCACTCATCACGAGCAGGCTCTATACCGGAATCTCCAATAACTACTACAGAGACTCCAGATCAACCAGAACACATCTGGAAGACTCATACTCAACCTCCCACACCACAACCACATCAGACAGCACCTCAAGAAGCTTCACTGGCTCCCCATTCTCAAGTGCAGCCAATTCAAACTTCCCATGCACACATACAAAGCCCTACACAACAGAGGACCAGAATACCTGAATAGCTACATACTCTTTCACCAACCCACCAAACACCTATGCTATGCTATGTGGATTTCTAAAGTGCATGGCTACCCGTAGGCTTACCAGCGCTGGCTAAGAAATAGCGTTGCTTCGGGACAAGTGGGGAAACACAAAGGGTCTATTAATGTGGATATAGGCATGCTTTCAGCCTTTTCCTGAACTGTGATTTGTTGTGTAGGCATCTTAATTCTATGGAGAATGTGTTCCAAAGTTTGGGGATGAGATATGAAAAGCACCTACCGCCCCATCTGGCCTTGTGAATTCTCTGTATCTTCAAGAATCTAACCGTAGAGGATCTTAAAGCCCTAAGGGTGAAAAGGGGATCAAGAGTGCCCTTATCATAGTGGGTCCCTTGGCGTTAAGCCCTCTATGTGCCCAACAGAGTGCTTTAAATTTCATCCATGCCTCAATGGGGAGCCAGTGCAGAGAAGCTACAGCACTGTTAGCTGCGGCAAATTTTGGGATCTTGTATAGGATCCTTGTTGTCGCATTTTGCACAACCTGGAGCCTTTTGATGACATATTTGGGGGAGCCTATGTACAGAGATTTCCTGTAGTCCAACTGGGAGAGAACAAGGGATTGAATCACAATTCTTCTGGACACACTCATGATAATGTCTAGGATTTTATGGAGTAACCTGAGGATGCCAAAGCAAGTTGACACGTTTTTTGGCCTGTGTACCCATGGAAAGGGACTTGTCCAGCACATGCCAAGGCTTTTGATATGAGAGGAGGGGATAGGTGGATTGACCAAACATTCTGGCCAGTCTATAGGTGGTTGGGGATGAGGTCTGTTCCCCATTATCATCAGCTCAGTTGTTTCCCTGCTCAGTTTTAAGCAGCAGTTCAACATCCACTTGGATACTTTTTCCAAGCAGGGAGACATCTTATGGGAGTGTGAGCTTTTTCCAGGGGCAAGGGAGACAACCAATTGTGTGTCATTGGCATATGATACTATTGATAACCCAAACTCCTCAACAATATCTGCCAATGGGCGCATGTACAGGTTAAAAAGTGTAGGACTGAGGGCCGAACCCTGCAGGACCCCACGCTTTAAGGTAAGAATGTCAGTAGAATTAATTCTCACAAATTTGAAAAGATCTGTCCTTTGAAAAGGAGGTGAGCAAATTAAGATCAGAGTTCTATATTCCAGCTTCACCTATTCTGTTTGTAAGTGTATCATGGTCAAGCATGTCGAACACTGAACTTAGGTCCAGGAGGATGATAGCAGCTGTTCCTCCCTGGTCCAGCAGCATTTTCAAATTCCTCTGTTACTGCGTGGAGGGCAGTTTCCGTACTGTGTTGTGTACAGAATCCCACCTGGGAGGTGTGCAGTAGTTGATTTGATTTTCTTCAAGGAATGTACACAGTGTTTGGTTGACATGTTTCTCTAGCACCTTGCCTATAACTGGGAGCAGGGAGATTGGTCATAATTCCCTTGACATGTCGGGTCAAGATAGTTTTTTTAGCAAGGGTTTGAACACTGCATGATTCCACTTAGATGGCACTATTCCAGTGGATAAGGACAAGTTAAGGAGTTCCATTATAATGGAGAAGGTGGGTGGATCTCCTTGTGACAGTGTGTGTGGGGGTGTGGGGTCAAGCGGGACCCTGATTTGACCTTGCTGAGACGAGCGGGAAGCTCTTCCTCGGTGATGGGGGGAAGAGAGGCAGGCCCATGTGGAATGTGTTGGGCATACACTTCACTGATGTGAGAGCATTTACAATTCTATTCTTTTGTAGACACATAAATATTGGCTATTTTGTTCGGAAAGAGTGCTGCCAATTTGTGGAGTGAGGAGAGTGTTTCCGGTTCTTGGAGTTGTCAGGGATTTCACAATTTGAAAAAGTTCCCCGGGAGCGTGTTCAATGCCTGGCTTATTTTGGTTTCGTAGTAGGACACTTGGGCCTTTTTAATTTCGTGGGCATGATAGGAAAAGTCTTGAGTCGCACAGTACTAAATATCTACTGATAAATGCTATAATAATTGTAATGGTGAGACCACATCATTAACAAACTGGACCTTCTGCCTGTCCACAATGATAGACAAACGGAGACAAGGAAATTGGCTACAGCCACTTTACATGAGTCAAAGGGGAACCCAAAAAGGAATTCCAAGAGTACACATGAAAGCTGCACCTGGTAAGGGTTTCCAGGTGTAACTTGGAAACGTTTTGTATATTCCAGAAAGTTGTAAATGCAGATTTACCCATGTGAGATTGTCGATCTGCAAGAGATGATTTATGACTTTCTCTGTGATCAGGCCCGACACTGATACATTATTAAAAAAAGAAATATACATGGGCAGAGTGATATTTTCTCCTCTTCTCATATGGATTACCAGCTACGAATTATAATCACTACACTCATCCACCTCAATGTAACCCTCAGATCAGGTGCAATGCAATTCATTAAATGCAGCCTGTTTGATGCTACAGCGCACGTCCAAATTGGAGCAAACACAGTCTAGAGCTTCGGCTGAAAATGCCAGAAAAACAGACACTCCATACATTAAAATGAGATACATAAGGACATACCAAAACCTGTCTCACCCATCCACCATAATTGCGATTTAATCACGTAAAGGCTTTTGACATCACTGCAGGAGAATTTTCTTTAGCATGCACAAAGGAGTGCTCATCTAGTGTGCTACGCCTAGCTTGCTGTCAGTTACCTCTGATAGTGTCATTGCTATCGCTGGGCACTGGTACGAAGGCGTCTGGAACAGAAAGTGAACAGGGCTATTTGATCCTGGATCCTTAAGGAGTAGACCAGGTTCCTATGAGGAAGGGTAGGGGCAATGGTCATGGGAAGCCGGCCCCAGTAATTCCCACAGCCTGCGCAGAGTACAACACTAAGGCCGTAGGAAATGTGCCTAAGAAGGCTGAGATGCATGGTACAGGCAGACTTCTGCAAGGGGCAGAAGGGGTGCCCCTTTCTTAAAGGCCTTCCGCAGCATGCTGAGGCACAGGTTGATAGATTGGGTTCCACTGGGACTTTACAGAGTAGACCAGGTTCCCTTGAGGAAGAGGAAGGGAAATTGGCACAGAAAGCTGACCCCAGAAATTCCCACAGTCCTGGTGGAGTACAGCACTAAGGCCCTAGGAGACGTGCCTAAGCTGGCTGAGATGCATGCTGCAGGCAGACTCCTGCAAGGTGAAGAAGAAGTGCCTACTTCTCGAAGACCTTTAACCACATGTTGGGGCACAGGATAATAGAGTGGGTCCCACAGGATCTATAGAGAAGGAGGAGTCTTGTGTGGTAAGGCCAGGGACCCTATACCTTGGGCGGCCAGAAGGCCGATAGTGACTAAATGCTAAAGGACCTTCCTACTTGGCTTGATCCAGGACATCCCATTTGCTGGTTATCTGGGGCAAATCAAAACTTTGGAGAGGTTAGTCGGGCACTTTTGCTGCCCCAGATGAATATTAAGGTCAACAAACGTTGTTGGTTGTTGCTTCTGCATAACCTGCCTGGGCAGTTGAAAGTCAGGAGGACTATGCAAGGCACTTCTTATTCAATTGCCAGGGATGGGGATGCCTTTTGAGAGGGTAAGAGTAGACGCTGTTGGGCACTTCG
This sequence comes from Calotriton arnoldi, assembly GCA_963921515.1. NCBI lineage: Eukaryota > Metazoa > Chordata > Amphibia > Caudata > Salamandridae > Calotriton > Calotriton arnoldi. The sequence continues at coordinate 227,883 of CAWUFW010006845.1, read as the reverse complement.
ACCTCCAAAAGCCTTAGGGACCAGATTCTTTATGGTAGTGGTGGATCATTTCACCTGGTTTGCAGAGGTCAAAGCTTTAAGGAAGGTGACTGTGCCCATTCTGGCCAGGGCCCTTCTATGTATGTTCACTCAAGTAGGATCCCCGAAAGACTTATCTAATATCATCATGGTTGTTAGCATACATGATGTCCATTTTAGATGAATGCTGGGTAAGCTGCAAGTTTTAATGCCTTGCCACTCCCAGACCAATGGACTTCAACAGAACCCTATCCATCCATTGCTAAAGAAACCTTCCCTCGACTCCCATGAGATTCAAAGTTTCCGTCCTATCCCATGCCTACCGATGCCTGCTAAAATACTTGATAGACATCTTAATTCTGAGCTGTCCAGCTTCCTAGCGGACAATGAACTTCTAGACGTGGCACAATTTGGGTTTAGGAAAAATCACAGTATGGAGTCTGCCCTAATAGCTGCCACTGAAGAAATCAGATCTATAGTTGACAATGGAGGAAGGGCTGCGGTTATCCTTTTGGACGTATCCACAGCCTTTGACACCATAAGTGACAGTGCTAATCGACCGTCTAGCGACCATAGGCATGGGAAGACCGGCACTTGAATTGCTTCATTCCTTTCTTCTTGACAGACAACAGTCCATATCCACGGGTGAGTATACATCACAACCCTTCTTTCTACCCTGCAGCGTCCCACAGGGGTCAACTTTGAGCCCCGCCCTTTTCAATGCTTTTGTTGCCCCCCTGGCCAGACTGATAAGCTTCTTTGGATTCTCCCTGATTGCGTATGCAGATGATACGCAAAATCGCAGTGCCAATTTCTACGGCTATTGCTGACACCGCCAAATGCTTCAACAGCTTCATGATTGAGATGGTTAGTTGGATGAGAAAAACTTGTCTTAAACTCAACTCCAAAAAAAACGAAGTCCTTTTGTTCGGGAGAGAGACCGCTTTTTGGAACTCTTCCTAGTGGCCTCAACATTTGGGTACTCTCCCTGTCCCAGCTCAGAAAGTCAGGAACCTAGGAGTCATCTTTGATGTCAACCTGACCTTTTCCAACCAGATCGGCAAGCTTACATCTTCCTGCATTCTTCTACTAAAATCATTGAGAAAGATTGTCCCGTTTATTCCTTTTGAACTGCAGAAGTTGGTAATCATTACTCTGGTGTTATCCAGACTTGATTACTGCAACACACTTTACATGGGCGCCTGACAACGAATTTTGAATAAACTGCAGATTCTCCAAAATGCAGCTGCCTGCCTTTTAATGAGAATCCCAAAGTTTAAATCAGCCTTAAACGTCCTGTTGCAGCTGCATTGGCTTCCCATTAGGAATTAAATTGCCTTTAAGGCTTTATGCACTGCTCATAAATCACCCCATAATACAGGCCCTGAGTACCTTAAAACAAAATTCGAATGGCATACCCCCAGTCGAGTCCTTCGTTCTGCTACATCAAGAACAGTTGCAACCTCCCACATTAATAAAGCATCTTGGGGTCATCAAAGTTTCACCATCGCCACCTGTAAGCTCTGGAACAAAATGCCCAGGCACCTCAGAGACCAGACGAATGGTCTAGGCTTTAGAAAACAACTCAAAACCAGGCTTTTTACATCTCTGCCATTAAACTAGCTGAACATATTATGATATCTAGCAGCAGACAACAGTGCCAAGATGCCTTTGGGCAATTGCACACTATCAATATTTATAAGGTTAGAGCCTAGAGGAGACTCTTAGGTCTAAGTGGTAGATCTAGTTGCCTTGCCTGTTTGCCTATATGGAGGTACCATAGAAGGGAGTGGGTATCAACTCCTTTGAGCTTCTTTATGGGCACCTGTAAGAGGCCCCTTAAGTCTTGTGAGAGACAGATGCAGCGAAGTCGTCCAGAAAACCCACACAGAATGTTGCAGACCATATGCTAGGGCTAAGATCTAAGGTGGCGAGTATATGAAGAAGGTTCACAAAAGTCTGGAGGACAGTCAAGGGCTGATTAAACAGTGGTAGAATCAAAAGGAATACGAGCCTGGGCTGAAGGTGTAGGTAATGGAGTGAGTAGCGCACATGTACATCAGGATAGGTGAACCAGGACTACACAGTGCTGGAAAAGAAGAGGCCGAGAACAAGAGACAAGGGAGACCCTACTCACAAGGAACCATGGTAGTCAAATTAACAACAGAAACAATGATTCCTGTGGAATAGTACAACAATTTATACTGGTATGGGTGTGCACAATCGCAATGAAAAGGGTTAAGTTGATGTCAATAGGAGAAGAGACCGCATACACCTTTGTTTCTTATTTTTAACAATCGTTTTTTAATAATAAAGGTTTGAGCAAATATTTACAGAAAATGATAAAATAGTGCGTGGTGTCCCCAGTGAAATGGAACCTAAAAGATCAGCGACATATTTGTGACATATGCGCTTGGTTTCCAAAATTTCATAAAGTCGACCATCTCAAATTGTACACAGTAAGGACAGCGTCTATATACAATGATAAGCGCTGGGTAATGGTTCGCTTTAATTATTCTGTCGACGACGTTTCGACCCTTTGTGCAATGTAGGGTCTCTTCAGGACCTAAGAATGTAGGGACATCTGAGAGAATGAATGCGCAGCCGCGTGATGGATGTGTGCCACAGACAAGTGAAAAGGAAAAAAGGAATACTCACAAGGGACCCAGCCGGGTGCCCAATGAGAGGGTAGGGGAGGGCTGGCAATCCAAAGAGTAGCACAGCGCGTTGAGTAAGTAGATGCATAGTACAATGGTTTTCTGAGCGCACAGCGATGTGTGCGGACCTGAATGATCTCACGGGCGAGAAGATAACCACAGGAGGTGCGAACGCTCCGACCTGTGACCTTTCAATGCAGCCAAAGACTCAGTGAATCAGTCTATGGGGATGCGATTTCCTATTGTGCAGCAACACGGAGATCAAGACGTGTGCCGACGCTACGCGCAAAGGTAGAGCCGCGTGTGTCAGTCTACCTGGGCCAAATGGCCATGGTAGACTGACACACGCGGCTCTACTTGCACTACGCATCTGCTTACTACGCATCTACTTACTCAACGCGCTGTGCTGCTCTTCGGATTGCCAGCCCTCCCTTACCCTCACATTGGGCACCCGGCTGGGTCCCTTGTGAGTATTCATTTTTTCCTTTTCACTTGCCAAATGGCCCAGGTAGACTGACACACGTGGCTCTACCTTTGCGCGTAGCGTCGGCACACGTCTTGATCTCCGGATTGCTGCACAATAGGAAATCGCATCCCCATAGACTGATTCACTGAGTCTTTGGCTGCATTGAAAGGTCACAGGTCGGAGCGTTCGCACCTCCTGTGGTTATCTTCTCGCCCGTGAGATCATTCAGGTCCGTACACATTGCTGTGCGCTCAGGAAACCATTGTACTACGCATCTACTTACTCAACACGCTGTGCTACTCTTCGGATTGCCAGCCCTCCCTTACCCTCACATTGGGCACCTGGCTGGGTTCCTTGTGAGTATTCCTTTTTTCCTTTTCACTTGTCTGTGGCACACATCCATCACGCGGCTGCGCATACATTCTCTGATGTCCCTACATTCTTAGGTCCTGAAGAGACCCTACATTGCACAAAGGGTCGAAACGTCATCGACAGAATAACTAAAGCGAACCATTACCCAGCGCTTATCATTGTATATAGACGCTGTCCTTACTGTGTACAATTTGAGATGGTCGACTTTATGAAATTTTGGAAACCAAGCACATATGTCACAAATATGTCACTGATCTTTTAGGCTCCATTTTCACTGGGGACACCACGCACTATTGTTTTATCATTTTCTGTAACTATTTGCTTAAACCTTTATTATTAAAAAACGATTGTTAAAAATAAGAAACAAAGGTGTATGCGGTCTCTTCTCCTTTTGACATTAACTTAACCCTTTTCATTGCGATTGTGCACACCCATACCAGTATAGATTGTTGTACTATTCCACAGGAATCATTGGAAAAGAAGAGGCAACATGGCCTAACTCATGGATCTTTCCACAACCAGGAACCCTTTGAGGGTCCTTCCTGTGAACCAAAAAACATCCCCTGTGACAGGTCAGATATGACTATTCTCATGGTGACTGACAGACGAGAAGACGGCAGAGATCTTCCCTGAGCTCTTGTCACATGATGAGAAAGGGCTTAATGGAGGGAGTTTCACTCTCTCCCACTCTTGCTGAAGACCAGCAGTGGGAATGCCACCAGCTGCTAGGGAAGTTGGTCTCTCTGTTCTCACTGACACCTGAGCTCATCCCTGGGTGTGCCCATGACATCAATGCAGGTGACAGTATGCCTGTTAAAAGTTATATTTACAGGTTGTCAGGCAACGGAGGGGCAAGCAACAAGGCAAGGTTTCCAAGATGTTGGATGCCGGGTGATTGAACATTCCAGCTCTCCTTGGCCCTCTGCGGTGGTTATGGTACCAAAAGACAGCCTGCAAGGGGGAGTGCCAGAGCTAGGTTCTGTGAGGACTACAGGGGAATCAATGTGGTCACAGGAATAACACCTACCACATACCTAGAGCTGAGGAGATCAATGACAGTTCAAGGACTGCCAAGTTTCTCAATAATATTGATAAATCATCACGAAACTGGCATATCATCCTAGCAGAGGCTTTAAATTAAAGATCTGCATTATATTTATTTAAAGCAATTCTTTATTAGTGATTTTAAAGAGTACCACACTATGAGCAGGTGAAGAAATAATCAGCAGTCAAGATATCGCTGCCAGGGACAGCTAAATGTAGGGTAATCAGTACACAGTTAACAGTTGATCAGGAGTTCACAATGCCTCCAGGGACGCGAGTTCGAACAGCAACACTTGTAACTTTTAAAGAAACAACCGCATAGTGGCGAGAGTCTGACATCACAGTCTTATGCAAGTTATGTACAGCATATTACATACACAGTGGATGGATCCTATGAACATGAAACCTCAGTGGTCGCAGAAGTGCGCATTTACCACCACCCGTCGCTCAATATCTCAAGTGCTGGACACTCTCCGGACAATCTCACCCGCCAATCCCGTCCAGTACGATCTACATGGGGCACCATGGACTGTACAGTTGCAAGGATCTGCATTCAGCACCCATTCCACCCTACCCCATCAGAACATAACATTCCAGACTTTAACACGTCACATCCCACCATAACACATCATAGCAGATCATACATTTTGCATCGCCCCTCCTAGCTGAAAAATAGTGGGACACTTCTCCGGAGGTGGCAGGACCTGTTGCCCAAGGAGCAGTTAGTGGATATCAGCTGACCAGGTTATTTCAGAGGTTTAGTAAATGGTTCCTAGATTGGGTCGAAGACAGGTATCTGATCATTAATCTTATATACTATGTGCGCGCATTCCTCAACTCTGGCAAGCGCCGAGAGCCATTTTGAAAGGGTGAGAATGGTTGGTGCCCTTCAGTGCAGCAATATGCATACTTTAGCCATGTCCAAGGATGTAGCCAGCCAAAGTTGGGTATGTTTGTTGGATACAATGCAATCAATCATGTTGTGAACAAGAACTAGGTGGATCGAATGGGTGATTTGCAACCCAGGGTCAGTGCCTAACACGAGCCACACCACTGCTCAGTACAGAATTCATTTCGCGCAACACTATATAATGTATGGTAGATCGCAGGCCTCTATACCACACCTCTAGCAAGTGTCTTGAGTCAGGAGCCCTTCCCAATTGAGCCTCCTCTGGGCTAAATACCAGTTGTGGAGGACCTTGAAGTAAGTGAATTTTAATTTGTCCTCTCGAAGAAGGAAATCATGAGTGCATCAAAGTTCCACCCATATCTCTGGGGTATAATCTCGACATGGGCTAAATTGCCAAGCGGCCCTAGTGAAGTCCCTCGTGGAAGTAGAGAATAATTTATCAATTAGTAAATTGTGCATACTGGATGCCACCAGATCTGTAGTCTCTACTAAGTGGGACACACTCAACTTAAAGTTATGCTTTTGGACTGAGGAATGCCATGGCCACCTTCCAAAGGCAGGGTGACTGCATCTTGTCCAGGCTGGAAGGCTTCAATGTCAAGTGAGGAGATGACATTGCAGTCTACAGCTCTAGCTGGAAGGTCTACATAGCCCACTTGAAGGAAGCTCTTTATGCTCTGCAACTCACAGGCTTGACATTCAAAACCAACAAAGGTCATTTACAGCAGGGTACTGTGTTGTATCTTAGTCATCCAGGCTAAGATCCAGTCCATTCGCTTCTGGGAGCCTCTTACGATCCAGACTCAGGTGAGTGTTTTTTGCCTCAAGGGGTACTGAAGCATAATTGTCATGGGGTATGGCAGATTGTTGCGCTTCTCGCAGAGCCATCCTAAAAGAAGCAACCTAAGAAGATGATTTGGACAGCAAAGAGTTAGAAGGCCCTTCACACCTTGAAGGAGGCACTGTGTTGTACACCTGACTGAAGTTTGTGAAGCAGAGAGATACTTCAGAGCATGGAATGGGGTGGAACATTCCCACTTGAATGATGAAGGACAGGACCAACCCACAGTGTTTATTAGCAGACCGCTACCACTCAGGAAACACCAGTGGAGTGACATTAAGAGGGAGGCCTTTGCCGTGGATTGGTACCTGAGGAAACTGAGACCATATAGTATCAGAAACAAAGAGACATTCAGTGGGTACAAGGAGGTGGGAGGCCTGATAGTAGAAGATTAAGATCATGTCTGGTAGCCCAAGGCCACCTTTGCACCTGGAGCTATACCATTTGGCCTTGGACACTCGCAGGGTACAAACTTTCCTTAGGAAAACCCAAATCAAAGCATTCAGGGAACAATAGAAAGTGAGAGAAATATGATGGGGTAATTATGGAGTACATATAGTTCAGGGAGGGGGCCATTTTCGTATTGGCCACCCATCCTATCAAAGACAGGAGAAGTCCAGACTAGTAGTACAAATCTCTGCAAAGTGAGATAAGGGGACTGAGGCCCTTTAACTAGCCATGGGCAGCTGACCTGGCAATATGGACACCCAGATATTGGACTCTTTTGTCTTCATTTGCTGTGCAAATTTATGACAGACCTAGAAAATTACTTCTAAATACCAGCGGAAAATAAGTTGGTATGATTTACTAAATTTGATCATTCCTGGATGTTATACAGTGGCTAGAGAAAATGATAATGGCCTGTACCGCGCACTTGTTCTACACATTCCTCAGAGAACTTTTGCCCAGAGGTGTCATTTAGAAGTTGCTTGGAGTAGCAGTTGCCCCCTCCTTTGAAGGCCGATTTCAGAGCAAGGCCGCATCTCACAGCTGAAAAAGAACCCAGCTCTAGGGACACTTCCAGATGCATCAAATCTTTCCAAAGTGCGAGGAGGGTTGTAAATGGGACAAAATAGTGCTAAAACGCTCGTGCACTTGCTCTGCCCCTGTGCTGCTGCAGGCAACCCCTGTGGACTCCTTTGCAAATCTCGATTTAACAAAACTGAATACTGATGATACAAAATGAATGACTAGCTTCATTATTTTGAGCAGCTTTGGTTGTTTGTACCTATTATTACTGGCTATTTTTTAACATGCTGCAGTCTTAGTTCCCAATTAATATTTAAAGTGACACCTTCTACTGCTTGTCATCAAGGACAAATATGGCAACATTGTGATGCCATCGGGGTCAACATTTGTGCAGGGGTCTTCAACAGGTCGATTGCGCGCTACCAGTAGCTCTCAGGCTGCCTCCGAGTAGCTCACACATGGTAATTAACTGTCAGCTGGTTTGACAATACGCAGATGCCTAAATGCTATGGCAGCACTTTAAAACACAGTGCAACGCTTTCTGTGGGGCCAGAGAATCTGAAAATGCAGAAACATGTAGCCCACTCTCTTCGGAAAAATTATTATTTTATTATTTTCTTTCATTTTCTTTCCTTCTTTCACTATTTCTTTGTTTATTCCTTTCCCCCCTTTTGTTCTTCTTTCTCTGCTTTGTTAGTTCTTTCTTTTTTCTTTTGCTTCTTTTAGATTTTCTCAATTTTTTTCTCTTTCATATTCTTTCCTTTCTCCTCCTTTCTCTCTTCTTTCATTCTCAACTTGTTTTTCAACTTATCTTCTTTGTCCCCTTTCTTTATTCTTCTAGGCTTTCTTTTTGAATTTCTTTTTGTCTTCCTACACATTTTCATTTTCTTTTCTCCTTTCTTCCTCTAGTTCTTTCCCTTTTCTCTTCTTTGTGTTTCTTTGTTACTTTCCTTTTACTTCCCCTTTTTAATTCTTCAATCTTGTCTCTTTTTGCACTCTTTCTTTTTTTTCTTTCCTGGTCGGGTCTTTCTGTTTTATTTCTTATCAACTTCTTTCTTTCTTCCTCTCCTTTTTTGATTATTTCTTTCTTACATTTTTCTTCCTTGCTTTCCTTCTCAACTTGTACTCTACTTGCTTTCTTTTTCTCTTTCCTTCTCTCGTTCTTGTTTCTGACTTGCTCTTTCCTTGTTCTAATCTTTTTCTACCTCTTTCTTTTTCATTCTTCCTCTTTTTCCACTATTTCTGTTTTCTTCATGGCTCCTTTTTCCTTTTTTCCACTATTTCTTCTTTCTCCTTTGATTAGCTTCTGTTTCTTTTTTCTTCCTTTCTTTTTCTTTTCCTTCTTTCTCTTTGTTATTCTGTCTCCTCTCATGTCTTTTTTCTCTCATCTTCTCCTTTTTGTTTCTGTTTCTGTTGTCCTTGTCTTTCTTCCTCTTCTTTTTTTCTCTCTTTTGTTGTTGCTTCTTCTCTCCTTCGATTTCTCAAGCTCTCTCCCCACCTTTCTCTCTCCCTTCCTGTCTCTCATTCACTCCTCTTTCTTTTTCTCTGCTTTTCTCATTTTGTATCTTTTTCCCCATCTCTTTTTCACTAGCTTTCTCACTCTCGTCTTCTCTTCCCGTCCTCCTCTTATTTCTTTCTTCCTCTCCTTACATTCTTCCTCTCATTATCTTTTGTTTCCTTTCTTTCCTCCTTTCTTTCCCCCTCGAATTTCAGTTTTTTCCCTCTTTTCTTTTTATTTCTGAAATTCCTTCTTTTCTCTTCCTTTCTTTCTAGCCTGGTTTCTTAAAGCAATTTCTTATTGGACGCTTACTTGTACATATCTTTGAAGTTTTGCATGGGCCTCTCCAAATGTATTATTTTTAATGGTCCTTTGTGCTCTAACTCTCAAAATGAGAGCATTGTCAATTTATCTATTGCATGATAATGAGAACATATGTCTAAATTAGATTCTCACCTCTTAGTGTGATTCATAAACAACGGACAAAACTGATCTTTAAGACCCCCCACAAGTTAACATTATCTGTAGAGCTAATGGTATATTAATGCTGTTTGTTCACTGGAGCAGGACTGGGGTATTTTAGGGGCAGTGTTTAACTTACTTGGACTTTATGTACCCTTATCTAACATTATATTACGCGGTAGCTCAAGAGGGTTGGGTTCGCGACGCAACAACATCATTTGCATGCATAGAACCAACAGAGTTGGGTTTGCAGTGCAAATAACTAATTTGCATACATAGAACTACTGAGAGAAGCTCTCCAGTCATTATTGCAACCCAGTACTAAATTGAGTTTAATGGTGATATGAAACTAACAAACAGCTTATGAGAGTGTTGCTTTTCTTTGTGTTTAACCTTTTGCTTTTCAGATCTCCTTCCCCGCTGTACCCGCCCCCTCCACCCCTGCCACTCTAAGACTCTATCCTATTAAAGCATTCAGAGTTGGAGGTGCCTGGAGGTGGGCCTTGTAACGTCTCGTGCAGATCCTGAGGAAGGAACGGTCTCCCTGACAGAACGAATGCTCACAAGATTTTTGAATTCGTTTCACACCACAAGCAATATTTATACATTCGACTTTCCAGGAATGTGTTTGTTTTACACTGAATCTGGATTGGAGTAATTTATGTAGCTTAGCCCAAATCTGTAAATGATTTTCTTTTCATTATAAACAGAGAAGTAACCACAGTTGAGCTGTTAGGGGCACGAGACTAGATGCACGTACAATCTTGGCCCTTAAGGACCTGCTTCTCTTGTTTCACAAAACACATTTATAATGTGTCAATGCACTTTCCCTGGAGGGGCGGCACAGGGAGCAGGAGTATTTCCCATGATTAAGCGGAGTGCTACTCAGAATATGTCCTGTTAGTGGTTTATTTAAATCCATTTAGCAGTTTTTTTTTTAGATATTTACATGTTTGAGCAGTTAAACCTATAGATCTCTTGGTGGTTTATCCTCGGATTCCCCCTGCATGATCTGAGGATGATACATTTGAAAAATAAATGAATCCAACTGAAAAAGGGAACGTTTTTCCCTTTGCCCAGTGTGGGATGATACACAGGGCCTCAAAGGAACCCCCTACCCTTGCATTCTGATTGACTTGCCAGAACTCAACAATTTTGTTGGGGGCCACCATTAAATGATGCGAAGGGTCTATGAATGCCAGTGGGTCCTGTGTCATGAATGTTGGGATACAAAGAAGAAAGGGGAGCATCACGTGACTTCAGGTAGGATCTGATGGGTCTCAGGGGTTAGGTGCTGCACTCTAAAAATGAAAGATGACATCATTTTTGCTGCGTAACTCGCAGCTCCACCCGTGGATTCCTAAATACGCGCAGCCACTGTTTTGTCTGTGTATAGGAGAAGCTGGGCCAGAGTGGCTATAGGGCTCCAAAGGCAGAACCAAATCTGACTATTTTAAAACAAAAATAAAAAAATCCCAATGCTAGTGCACACAGCCACAGACCGTTGGTTATGTCAAAAGAGGGGTTTGGCAAATGATCTGGTTGCTCCCAAACCCAAATACGTGATGGGGGGAGGTTGAGAAAAAAACAGGGCCTAAGCTCAACACTGGCTGCACACAGTAGAAGGCTCTGTGCGGTGAGGTATTTCACATGCAGTCTGGGCACAGGACCCGGTCAAAGGTCGAGACCAGTCTCAATGCTGGTGGATAAAGGACGTGACTGAAGGCCATACCATGCACTAACCCCTGCTGTGCCTGGTCAATGTCAGTGCACAATGGATCATTGCTTTGTTAAAGGAATAATGTACATCTTTGCAAAATCCCCATAGTTCACTTCAAAAAAATCTTTGTTAAAAGTGAGTTATAGTGAAGAAAACATAAAAAGTTCCCTAACAAACTTTAGCTAAAGGGATGTTGTGGTGTTAGGTTTCTGAAATGTCGGAACTGACTCTGATGAGCATCAAGAGAGAGAGGGAAAAAAAACGGTGTTTTTTGGTATTGGTTAAGTGGTAACGTCTCTCTCACAACAGATAAGATGCCACCAAATGCAATGCAGGTCTTCACGCTACAGCACAGTAGAAAAAGAGGGTGGGGGCACGATGTGTCACATCCCAGCACTCAGTTCACCCCAATGCATCATGGTAAATGCAGTGATTCATAGCACTTACTTCAGTGACAGGCTTTAATTTTTCACCTTTGTTGGTGCAGCCAGTGCTGTGCATCTCTAGACACATGTTTCAGGATAGTTGTCCTTCTTCAGTAGAGAGCAACACTTTGTTTTGGGGTTCTCAGGTCTCTGTGCCACTCACTTGGCACAGGTGCATCAGCCACAGCTTGTCAGCTCATGAGCTCCAGGGAGCCTCTTCAAACAAAAAGAGGGTGAGGGCACGATGTGTCACATCCCAGCACTCAGTTCGCCCCAATGCATCATGGTAAATGCAGTGCATGATAGCACTTACTTCAGTGACAGTCTTTAGTTTTTCATTCTTGTTGGTGCAGCCAGTGCTCTGTTTCTCACGTGTTTCAGGATTGTTGTCCTTCAGTAGAGAGCAACACATTCTTTTGGGGGTTCTGGAAATGCTGCCCAAAGTCTTCTCAGGTCTCTGTACCCCTCACTGGGTGCAGGTGCATGGTAGAATTGGATTCTGACGTTTCTAGCAATATTTAAAGTCATAAAGTAAACCGCTGATCAGTCTCTGACAAGAAACAAGCTGCAGACGAACCCTGAAAATACCAGGAGCCTTTCAAGTGTCCATGTAAATGTGGGAGATAATGTAATAGATGGTAACAAGCAGAAGTGGAGCGGAACAATCCCATCAGGAATCACAGCGACAACGTAGGAAGGTGGGAAGGAACTGCAGGAGATGATAAAGGGAAAACAAAACAAACTTGGAAGAACGAGAATCAGGGAATGAGATGGCAGCAGAATATCCGTACAACTACGTGTGTTGCCAGGCTCAAAATGAATGGAAAAGCGGCTTTTTATACTCCCTGCCAGTCTTGTCACAAAAGTGTTTTTCACAATCGAAAGTGTGATGTGCAGTGGGTGGTCAGCTGTCTACTCTTTGCTTGACTGGGAAATCTTCCATCTCACTGTCCTGCAAAGCATCCAATCTTCACCCTTTGGGATACAAGGGTGCTTCATCAAAATCTTGTTTGTCTAGTGGAATGTGTACAGGTCCATTCGTTACACCCTTCTGCATATTCCTGACTTGTGATTACAGTTTAAAGTTCCAAATTCACCATTAATAGTGAGCAACACAACCATAATTTGCCTCCCAAACAACTGCTCAAGATCTCACAGATGTTGTCATAGATGGGCAATCAGTAGTGGCTGCTACTGGACGGGGTTGGTGGGGCGGGGGGAAGGGAAGGAAGGGAGGGCAGGCATAGGGGGAGGAATACAATACAAGAAAAGAGGACTTACCTTACAGCTGGCTGCCGCTTCTCCTCTGTCCTCGTAATTTTCCTGTTCCGGCCGGCGGCAGCAGGGAGCACCCGGGCAGACAGGCTCCTCTGAGCCAATCACAACGCTGCAATGCAGCGTTGTGATTGGTCTGAGTGCTGTGGATCGACACTCAGACTGGAACAGTGAGCCTGTGCATATTCCTGACCAGGCTGTGTAATGTAGCCTGGTAGGAACATCAAAGTGCGCATGAACTGTTTGGTAAGCCCTAGAGGGCCGGCCAAACAGTTCATGCGCACTTAGAGAGTGCACACCACTCCTCCCCTGCTCCGGCCAGTCCCGCCCCACCACTGACTGCAAGAGAAAAAATAAAATTATAATAATGATATGTTATGATCATTTTATTTTCCCTTCTGTGGGCAAGACAGGCTGCTGCAACAATAAATGGTCAGCAAAATTCCTCAGTGCGTGCTTCATTCCAGATGTTCCTACAACGCACACATACAGACACAAGGCTGTCTTTTTATAGTAAATAAAGGGAGGAGGAATAAAACAATTATTGAGTGCTCCATTGATAGCATCAATCATGTCAATGGCCATGTCTATGCAATGTCAGCAGCGATGTCCTTTACAATACATAGCAGGATAGGCAGTGCTTGTGGTTGGAAAGCTGCATTGCCTCTTTGAACATACAGATATCAATACAACAGGTCCACTGTCAACAGCTGGATGTGGAAAAGAGGAGTCATTTGCAGCTTCAGTAATGTCTTTGAGGAGGTCACTCCAAACAACCAATGAGTTTCCACACCCATTAGTAAATGCTGAATTACTTGAACATTCCCAGTATTTGGGGAAATTCCCAAACAGGTGTCTGTGAATGCTATGTTTAAAAGTACAGCGAAACTTCTGAACACAAAGCAATTTTACAAAAGCATGCATGAGTGGAATGCTTGTAAATTTGAAATTAAGTGGCATTTTGCTATACTGTAACAAAAATGAACAAGAAGCTTTGGTGTGCTCTTTGGGACCCACCATTTCCTTACCATTTGACCTCGTCGACTAATCAGCAAAAAACTTTCCAGGATCTCACTAAGTTGAACCACTAAATTGTGCAATTTTGTGCAGATTCGTAAAACAGTTCAAAGGCTATTAGCAAACAAAAAGTGTTTTCTAATTATGAAAAGAGATCTAACCAGAACTACCATGTCCTATAGGTAATCAGTAGCCAGTGCAAGTACTCCGACTAGTCATTTAAGTCCACAAGCGTCGCTCTGTCTGTTTTTGCTTCTTTGACCTGCTCTGTGAAACTTTTTTCAATAAACAAAACATATTTTGAGTCCATTAAGTCAATTGGGCAAGAGTACATTCACAGTGAACCCCGAGCCCTCGTGAAAACTTACTATTACACCTTCACCAGGCTGTCTTGGCAGTAGCTACTTTTTAGTGCAGAGGTTCATGACTCCAGCCTTAATCCCTGTGAGAAGGTCTACTGTCCTGTCGTGTAGTGTAGTTCCTACAAATTTATACAGGATCTGTGTGTTTAGACAACATAAACTAAGGGATTGGTGTCCACACTGATTCCAGACACCCCCAATGGATATGTTAGCCTTTAGACCAGCTAGCTCACAGTGCCACCATAAGCCCCCTAACCTTACCAAGGAGCGAATAGTTTCTGACAACTATCGAACATGACAACACTTGATCCTTCAGGGATCGTGGAAACAGAACAGCACTTTTCGCTCAGTCAAACGTGCTCACTTAGTCTCAGAGAATACACAGAATAAACGATGGGGACGTTTTCAATAAGCATTTATTGAACCAGCGTCCTTTAGTATAAAACATGTTCGCTGCAACAATCATTAGACAGAAACAGATGTATAAGAGTACAAGCACCAACAGAGTAAATTAAAAGGTAGAATTCTACCATGGTGCTAAAACAGTGAATATCTACAGGCATATAGATACATGGCAGTAATCAAGCGTACTCCTAAGATGCAAATCCTACCTAAGTGTACCTAAGTGTACCCAGCATGTATGTGGGTGTAAAGGCAAGAATCCCCTGGGAGAGAACGAAGGACCCTGTCTTGGTCCCGAGTTGGACAGCCCACAAGGGATGTCAGATCACTGTGTGCTGGAGCTTCTGCGTGCAGGGACCTCAGCGTCTTGTGTCAGTGTGAAGCTTCTCCTCTGTCTATCTAGTGTTGATATGGGTCTTTTATACCATAAAGATAACCTCGGGGTTCCTTACACAATCGATATGTTGTGAGTACGATTATGCAAATGAGCCTAGAACAATACCTGCAATTATGCAAAGCAGTTCTTTCGCCCTAGGATGAAGATGACCATGACTTTTACGCAGGGTATGTTCATGCTGTGATGTACTTCATGTGCAGGGGACTTTTCTAAGAATCCTCATGCATAATAAATGAGGCTAGTTTCCAAGAAACTGATCGACATTTATTCAGCACATAACTGGGTAAAAGGTCAGTGCTAGAACCGTTATGCAGAACAAGGTAGGACAAATGTAGGTAAAAGGTTGTGTAGCTACCTAGGCCCAGACTGGGGTACATTGGGGTTCATACCAGCCCCCCTCATAGATATTTGTTTAGTTCAGCTTGTATGTATGGGGTGGGATGTGATCTGCGGCATCTGTCTAGTATGCTTGTGTTGTGTGCTGCATTTTTTGGGAGTCATGTCATGTGCTGACTGACTGGCATCCTCTAGGCGTCATGTGTCAAATTTTGGAAGTGCCCTACAGTTTGTTTTGCTGTGTAGGTGAGAACCTGCATGCTGGTTTCCCACCATAATGTCTGTAGCACATCTGGAAAGTTTGGGGAAATCCACATTTACACGGCACTAGGTCACAGTAACGTCAGAAGTCTGCTAAAAAGCACCACAGATTGACTCAAGCTTATGGAGCTGCCTGGGCAGTTCTGTCCTCAGATCTACCCAGCAACAGGCTACCTGTGCTGTACCTCTTATGACTGGAAATGGGATGTGAGAAGCTGCCAAGCTGAGCCATTCGCAGCATCGCATTTAAAAAAAAATGATTTTGAAACCCTGGAGCTGTTTACCAGCCATCTGATGTTCCATTCATGATGGGCATGCCATGCCTTGGCTGGGAAACGCCCGAATAGTGCAGGTCTTTAGCAGGGAAATGATGCACTGGCTGAAGTAGAAAACTTAATCCAGCTTAACTGGTGCAGTTTCTAAATTTGCCCAATATCATGAGGGAATATTCCAGCTGTGCCAAGCCCAAGACTTCAACAGTCTGGAAAGAGGAGAGACCACACTCAGGTCTACACCTTGTGGCCTATTCACAAACTGCACTTTGTAGTACGTTTAGTAGTACTACAATAGTAGTACTCATGGTCTGCAAAATTTTATTCACAATCTTATGTCTTGAGACCTCACTCTTTCCTATCTTTTCCATTCAGAGTTCTGTGCCATGGTTTCAGAGATCTTCGCACACTTAGGTATAGGCGTTAGTAGTAAATGTGGGAGAAACCCAGGGCACTGGCTGGAAAACTGGGAATACTTACTATTAAATGGGAGAATCTTAGGCAGGGGTAGCGAGAGCCTAAGCAAGGGGTAAGGAGGGGATTAGCAAGAGACATTCAAATACTTACACCCACCCACAAAAGAGTAAGCCCATTGCTATTCACAAATTACACTTATAAAGTTCCTACAGCCAAAAAGGACCCAAAAACTTGTCAACGTACTCCATCTCAGCCTTGGAGTACGTCCAGCACCTTCCATGACCAATCACAGGCACTTCAACACACTCTCATAAAAATAATGGAGGCAAGGACATAGAACAAAACCCACATGGGAAATAATGTTAAATAAAAGAAATTATTCCACATTTTAACACACACACACACACACACACACACACACACACACACACACTAAACTGTTGAAAGTTATATTCGATTTATATTTTCAATTAAATAAATTAATATTGACATTTTTGTTTACAAATAATGACAAAACTTGTAAATGTTTAATAAAATTAATTAAAATTAATTAAACAAATAACTTTTATTAAAATATACTGAATAATAATTAAATACAATAATATAGAGAGATTTTTATTAAATAAGTATTTAAAATATTGATTCTAAATGCGATTAATGTATATTATTTATTTAAATATGATCAATATATTAATGAGGTAGGTCACAAACTGGGACTATCTACAATTGGTGGCCATCACTGGGATGGTGCCTGCTGGGATAAGAATATCACCATGTCTGTGATTGCTTTTTGAATAAAATGTTTTTTTCTGAAATGCATCCTGTTTTCCATTTAATGCATTTTTTTTAAAGTTTGAAACTTTGTAAAAGTTTGCTTAAAGGGTAGACATTGGTCCTCTGGACCACTGCCCACTCCCCCCAAAACTTTTATTTTTACATTCATCAAGGGGAAGTGGTCCCAAGGGGACTCCTCTTTTTGCAATTGGGTTATCAACCCCATGTTGATAGTCCCAAAAATGTCAATGTTTTGCGACTGGTTTTCTGTCACAAAGCATTGGTGCATACCATGATGAATTGCTCTTTGGAAAGGATGGCCTAAGATGCCCTTTCCAAATATTGATTTGTTATCCCCTTTGAGACCCAATTTGCAATTCAGTAACTTGTTACCAAATTGCAAAATGGGCTTTGTACATTGCAAAAGCATCTTGTGGTCACAAACTCTGACCCGAAATGGCTGTTTCATAGAATGTAACACTGTAAGAAGTAGAAGAAATACAAAGTGGGTAACCACAGCAGAGTCTACCTGTTACACAAATTCACAGCAACGAGTCCCTGCATTCACAGGGATAATGTTCCGTTGAAGTCAAATAGTATTTTCTCACCAAAACAAGGCCATGGAGAAAATATATATGCAAGAATATACTCAACAGAGTTCTAATCATAGTAGTACTGTCCAAGTATTTTGGAATACCATGACGGAAACTCTCTCAAATGCAGACCCACATGGTCCTTCTGGGATTGGTCCTGGCATGACATCGAACAGCAATACATTTTGTGGTGGCTACGGCGCCAGAACCCGAACTTTGGCAACTGATCGGTTGGAATGGGCGACTGCCGACAAACAATATATAAAACACACTTGCAGGGATGAGAAAGCGGCTGAATATCTGATCTGTTGAGGGGGCCATGATTAATAGGCTACCAAAGACTCTCCTGAGATAAACCACAGTGCTACACCTGACTGATAAGAGAGGTGAGACAGGGGTGTGGTTGCTACCTCTTGGAAGACACTCCGAGGCCACCAGTAGAAGGTTGTGGGCAATGCACATTGTATGTACGGAAATGGGTATGAGTATGGGGAGGTGGGGGGTTTCATGGCTGTCTGTATGATTGTCAGAAAACTCAATAAAAATATATACAAAAAAGTATTTTGGGATGTCAACTTCAAACTAGGTCATGTTTGACCAACTATGAGGCACACAGATAGAGAAAGAGATAATTAATTTGTGTCAAGCGGTGGCATGACAAGTGAAAATTCAGTGGCCTGGTAAAGTTAAACAAAAGAATAATGTGAAGCATCTCCAAACATAGAAAGTGAAGAGTTCTTTATTAATTATGACACTGTGCACCTTATCTTGAGCCAATGGGGTTATTGGCCGTCTTTCATTGTAGATCCTGAGAGGAATGTTATTAATTAAGCAACGTGAAGGCACTCTACAAAAGTAATATTTGAGCAGTAATCCTTGGTAAACACAAGGGGTTCATTACCTTTGACATCGGAGTATGAATAAATAGAGTTTCCAGAGAGTTAAGATCGACTTACCCTCAGACACAATTCTGAGGGTGAGACCTCACCTTTTGTTTCTGCACAAAACAGCTCCAATGAGTATGTCAGGATCTGGCCCCCGTTGACCCAGAACCAAAGGACAACGAAGGAACTTTGCCTCACTGGCCCGCACCTTTATTGTCGTTCCAGCCCCCGGGATCGCTATGTGACATTGGGTATGCTGAAGAAGGTCCGGACGAACAACAGTGTGGCCCCTTTATATCTATCCCGGAAGCAGAGAGAGTTTTAAGCCACACCCCCTGGAGCTGGGAGCGCGACACGCCGGAGAAAGGAGAACACGCCGAAGAAGGGGACGAGAGAGCAGTGACTCGAACCAAAGGAATACCCCTGGCGGAGACGAGAGAGGACGCTCACCATCGTCGTGGACGGACGAGGAGTGAAGGCGACTTTCTGCACCGGGACTTCATCGGAGAATGTCCGGGAGAAGAGCCAGGAGGCCAACGACCTCGTGAATCGCCCAGCCGCGTTCTAGGAGGAACGTGGCTTGCCCAGGTACGTGCCCGGTTCCTGGGACATGGGAGGCGGGTGGGAGCAACGCCCCGGGGTCTAGAATCAGGAAACCCCTCAGGAAATCTGTGAAGTAACGGAGTGGGTGGCTCCTCTGTACCTATGGTGGCGGTCTCTTGCCTATCTTCACCCTGTCCATTGATGCCAACGGGTGTATTGTTTCCTCACTCCCTCTCCCTCATTGTAGCAATCGTGCATCGCGCCGACTTTGTTAATTTCCTCCTTTTGTTTTGGGTGCAGTCCCTCCTGACTGGGCTGACTGAAAATCGGAAACCAGTGGAGAACAAGTCAAAGCCGCAAGGAGAAGCAAAAAGGATTCCCCAAAATGACACTGAATATTGGTTTACGTTTATTTTCGTTCTACCCCATTGTTTTGATCCTTAATAAACCCTATGCCCGGCATATCTTGTCGTGTGATTCCTGCAGATCCCAACAAGTGGTGGAGAATGCAGGCATAAACTTTCCATTGGTTAACCGAAATGGAAACATTGATACATCACCTGGATGATGGCCAAAAGAAATTGGAATGGGCCATCGAACGCCAGATGTCGTCCGCCCAAGCAGACAGAGAATCATTCAAGGATGTAATTAAGTCACAGGTGGATGCCCTACAGCGAGTGGTTGAGGAACAGACCCAGACAGCCACTGGACAGAAAGGAACCCGGGCTTTTACTTTAAAGCATCAGAACGTTTCCTTACAGAAATATATGCCGGGTGAAGACCCGGATGCCTTTCTCCTCAATTTCGAAAGGGCGGCCAACGCTTCAGGATGGCCGGTCGGGAAGTGGCTGTTTTTTCTGGCTCCCCTTTTGTCTGGGGAGGCCCAAGCAGCATACCAGGTTGCCAATGCTGGGGGTACCACCCCGTATGAGGAAGTGAAAGCTATCATCCTGGACCACCTGGGTATGGATTCTGAATCCTACAGGGTTAGGTTCAGAAAAGAAAGAGGGGCTCCCGTAGACAACCCAAAGACATTATTCTTCAAGCTGAAACTGGCAGCCGATAAATGGCTAAAACCAATGGAAAGAACCAAAGAGGAGATCATGAACCTCATATCTCGAACAATACCTGGAAGCCTTGACATACCCCACTCAAAGGTGGCTTCGTCAACATTCCCACCTTACCGTAGAGCAAGCGGTGGAAATGGCCACCTCATTCTCAAGGGAACAGCCACGGGTTTATCCAGGAGAATCGGATAAAACAGGGCGAGGAACCCCAATACCAAAGAAGAGCATGAGGCCGGTCAGCGAGACCCCAAAACCGCGGTTCTCCAAACCTGAGGCTCCTCCTTACCAGGGTCCACAATGCTTCGATTGTGGAGAGTGGGGCCACATTGCGCGAACCTGTCCTCACAAGAAGCTGAGTGATGAGCCGATGGACATCAGCTGCGTGCCTAAATCCCTCATGTATACGGAGGAAATGGGTTCTTGTTTCTATGTAAGTGCTCTACTCAATCAGACTCAGGTAACTGCCCTCCTTGATTCTGGTTGCCGCCAGTCCGTTGTCAGGAGGGAGTTGGTAAGGACTACCCAGATCCTTCGGGGGAAACTGGTACGGATTTGGTGTGTCCATGGGGATATCAAGTCCTATCCGGTAGCTCGCATACCCCCTCGGCTGCTGGATGGGCCACAAACTATGGTAACCGTAAGGGTGTTGTCAACATTACCCGAGGAACTGATACTCGGGACAGATAACCCAAACTTCATATCCCTAGTCAGGGGAAACATCCAAGGGAAAAGAGACTGGCTATCAGAAAACCAGACCAGGGTCTCCCCTACTCTCATCACCCAAGAACCCTGGCAAACAGATACAAACTTTTGAATGGCCCAAGTCAACGACGCCACCTTGCACAATGCCTGGCAGGAAGCACGACAGTCACAGAGCAGTTTATCCCCCTCTTACCCCTTTTTCAGAGTCACCAACGGTCTTTTGTATCGGGTGGGTGGACAAAACGAGTCTCCTCAGCTGTTAGTACCCAAAGACTTCCGCGAACAGATACTCTTCTTTGCCCACTCCCATCTGTTGGCAGGTCATTCTGGGGCTTTGAAAACCACCCAGAACCTCCTGCGGCACTTCTTTTGGCCGGGCATTTATGCCCACATTAAGAAGTACTGCCAGGAATGTCCCGTATGTCAAAGGAAGAACCCCTATAGACCCCCTCCTGTTCCCCTCCAACCACTGCCCATCATAGGCAAACTGTTCGAAAGGATAGGCATGGACCTAATAGACCCCTTCCCCAAATCCACAAAAGGGTTCCAGTAGGTTCTTGTGTTAGTGGACTACTCCACTCGCTTCCCAGAGGCCTTTCCACTGAGGTCCCCTAATACCTCCAGCTTAGCGGATAAACTAATAGAGTACTTTTCCCGGGTTGGGTTTCCTCACCAAATTCTCACCGATCAGGGTACCCCATTTGTATCCAAGCTGATGTCACAGGTATGCCGGATGTTAGACGTAAAGCACCTCAAAACGTTCGTCTACCATCCTCAAACCAACGGGCTCGTGGAGAGGTACAACGGGAGCCTCAAAGTGACCCTGAAAAAAATGCTTACTGGGGAAGGAAGGAACTGGGATCGGCTCCTCCCCCTCGCCCTGTTTGTCATCAGAGGACAGGTCCAGAGCAGTCTGGGCTGCTCTTCTTTTGAACTTTTGTACGGCCGACAGCCAAGGACCCTGTTGGAGATGACGAAGGAGGCGTGGGAGAAAGGGGAGCATGATACCAGCGAACTCCTTGATTACGCCCGACATCTCAGGTCTAGGATAGGCAAATTACGAGACTTGGCCCATTCCCACCTGGAAAGAAGCCAAAAATCCCAGAAAACATATTACGACAAGGGAAAGAAGTGGAGAACCCTGAAGGTAAACGATTGGGTACTTATAATGCAACCCTCCTCTCTTTCTAAGGTTAAGGCTGAGTGGAAGGGTCCATTCAAAGTGGTAGCAACAATCGGAAAAACCACTTACCGAATACAGATGTCCCCTAGAAAACAACAAACCTACCACATAAACCTATTAAAAAAATGGTTGGGTCCCCTACCCCAGAACAACCAGCTTGCCCTGCCCTCTACAGCCGATCCGTGTACCTTAGAGCATCTGGTGGTAAACGAGGAGCTGACAGGGGAGCAACAAACTGATCTGTTGGACCTCCTAGAGCCCTTCTCTGATCTCTTTTCCGATCTACCGGGAAGGACCTCTTTGGTCGAGCATGCCATTGAGACCATTCCTGGACGGGTGATAAAGCAGAAACCCTACAGGAAACCGGCTGCTCGTAGAGAGGCCATTTCCGAGGAGATCCGCAAGATGTTACAGATGGGAGTAGTACGGCCCTCCCAAAGTAATTGGTCCTCCCCCATCGTTATGGTCCCAAAACCGGATGGCTCCGTCCAGTTTTGTATCGATTTCCGACAAGTCAACTCCATATCCAAATTTGACGCATATCCATTGCCACGTATTGATGAGCTTATTGAAAAGCTAGGAGATGCTATGTTTATAACAACTCTAGACCTCACGAAGGGATACTGGCAAGTACCCTTGCATCCACAGGACCAGGAAAAACCCGCCTTCTCTACACCAGAGGGCCTTTCAGTTTACGGTGCTTCCCTTTGGGCTGCATGGCGCGCCAGCCACATTTCAGAGGCTGATGAATTCAGTCCTCCGACACCACCTAGCATACTCTTCGGCTTATCTGGATGACATTGTCATTTTCAGTCCAACATGGGAGACCCATCTCATACATTGTCACCAGATACTCCGGGAGCTTCGCACTGCGGGTCTACACGTAAACGCCAAAAAGTCCTGTGCCGGGTTCCAAAAGGTACGATATCTGGGGTACCTCTTGGGCAACGGATGCATAGCACCCCAAGAGGAGAAAATAAAAGCCATCATGAAAACCCCCCTACCCACAACAAAGAAAGAAGTGAGAGCCTTCATGGGCCTCTTAGGCTATTATAGGCGTTTCAAAGCTAGGTACTCCGAGATAGCCGGCCCTCTTACTGACCTACTGAAAAAAGACGTTACACAGAAAACCCTTTTAAATCCCCCAGAACCAGCCCTCAGGGCTTTCCAACAACTGAAAGGGGCCATAACCAGCAGTCCGATCCTAATCTCCCCTGACTACTCCAGGCCCTTTATCTTGCAGACAGATGCTTCAGATATAGGCCATGGGGCAGTTCTTTCCCAAGAGATCAAGGAAGGCCTGGAACGACCCGTGTTGTTCATTAGCCGGAAACTCTTTCCAAGGGAACAACACTACCCTGTGATTGAGAAGGAATGTTTAGCAGTCAAGTGGGCAATAGACAGACTCAGGTACTATCTGGAGGGAAAGTCGTTCATCCTTTACACTGATCTCGCCCCATTGAAGTGGATGAGTAGGAACAAAGGAAACAACCCTAGAGTCATGCAGTGGTTCCTGGCCCTCCAGCCCGACTCCTTTGAGGTCAGACACAGGAAAGGCGCCCATAATTCCAATGCGGACTTCCTAACTCGCATACCTGATCTCCCCGATCGGGAAGACTCTAGGGGTGGGGTGTGTCAGGATCTGGCCCCGTTGACCCAGAACCAAAGGACAACGAAGGAACTTTGCCTCACTGGCCTGCACCTTTATTGTCGTTCCAGCCCCCGGGATCGCTATGTGACATTGGGTATGCTGAAGAAGGTCCGGACGAACAACAGTGCGGCCCCTTTAAATCTATCCCGGTAGCAGAGAGAGTTTTAAGCTACGCCCCCTGGAGCTGGGAGCGCGACACGCCGGAGAAAGGAGAACACGCCGAAGAAGGGACGAGAGAGCCGTGACTCGAACCGAAGGAATCCCCCTGGCGGAGACGAGAGGACGCTCACCATCATCGTGGACGGACGAGGAGTGAAGGCAACTTCCTGCACCGGGACTTCATCAGAGAACGTCCGGGAGAAGAGCCAGGAGGCCAACGACCTCGTGAATCGCCCAGCCGCGTTCTAGGAGGAACGTGGCTTGCCCAGGTACGTGCCCGGTTCCTGGGACATGGGAGGCGAGCGGGAGCAACACCCCGGGGTCTAGAATCGGGAAACCCCTCGGGAAATCCGTGAAGTAACGGAGCGGGTGGCTCCTCTGTACCTACGGTGGCGGTCTCTTGCCTATCTTCACCCTGTCCATTGATGCCAACGGGTGTATTGTTTCCTCACTCCCTCTCCCTCATTGTAGCAATCGCGCATCGCGCTGACTTTTTGTTTATTTCCTCCTTTTGTTTTGGGTGCTGTCCCTCCTGACTGGGCTGACTGAAAATCGGAAACCGGTGGAGAACAAGTCAAAGCCGCAAGGAGAAGCAAAAAGGATTCCCCAAAAGGACACTGAATATTGGTTTACGTTTATCTTCGTTCTACCCCATTGTTTTGATCCTTAATAAACCCTATGCCCGGCATATCTTGTCGTGTGATTCCTGCAGATCCCAAGAGAGTAAAATGTGAGGAATTCTCTTAATTTTCCCTATTAGCTTTATAAATAGGAAATGCTACTGTAGATCTCTGTAGCAGTTAGGAAATAAAGGAAAGGAACAGCTGCATCTCTGCCCACCATGGTCTAAACCATGCAATCCTGTGAAACCTAGGGCAGTTGTTTCTACCCTTACATTGTCAGGCTAACTCTTTAACAGACTCTTCGCCAAACCAATCTTCATTCTTCTTTGCCTCTCTCTGCCATGGGTCACCAACCCCTGGAGACAATTTTACATCTCTACCCCATCCTACTACACTTTTACACATATCTCCACCGATGTGTGGTTGACGTATATTTCTTCCCTGCAAACTCATCCTTCCTTCTTGACTTAAAATGGAACCAAAGCTAGAGCTTATTTCCTACCTACCAGATCTTCTTACTCTGGCTATGACAACTAAACCCATGTGCACAACTTCCTCGATTCCCAAACTCCTTCATTTCACTGCAATAACCAAGACATGAATTGAGCCTTCGGCTCGGCTGGTCCTGCTCCCGTCACCACAGGAATGCACTTTTCGCCCACTTCTTTTGCACTGCTGGCAGCTTAACAAATCCATTGAATTCAAATGAGAGGTACTCTCCCATTCCCTCTCTACCTGGAATAACTCCTTAGATGTGTGGTCATACCTCATTCAATGGTCACATAGGAGTAGTCTCCCACCACTAAGGCAGTATTAAAATATGTTTTATACAAAATCTTTGACCACCTGCCATTACCTGTTCCCACCTCAGCAGCTGCCAACAAAATACCCTCTTTGCCTTTGCTCAACTACTCTCTTTTCTTTTTCTGAGAAATACTCGCCCCTCCCTTACTCTCTCTTGAATGAGACCCCTTTTATTCATCCACATTTCATCTGGGCTGAAACACTTGCTGTTCTTATAGTTTGAGATTATTGATGGTTTGACATTTTCACCATTTGCTTAGGTGGGTACTAATAAGGACCTTGGGGGAAGAAACAGAGGGGTATGCACAAGAACAGGACAGGGAGGTGCACTGGCTTGTGGGTAAGACATTTACAAGAATGAAATGATTCACTGTTGTCGCAGAAGGCAGGGGCGGACAGATATCGCTGGTAGAACAAACGTTTAGTTTACGTTGTGGGATCTGAAGTAAAGTTGCTTAGGGCATTGGAGATGCTATGTGGGGATTCATAGGGCAGTCCTCTTCCCAGTGCAGGAAAAGAAACAAGGGAGACCCTACTCACATGGAACCAGGGTAATCTTGCATATAAACTGAAACAAAGGTCCCAGTGGCTTGATATGGTACTTTCGAGATAGTAATCATATGCACAATCGCAAAAGGGAATGGGTTAAGTTGATGTCGGAAGGAGAAGGAAACAAGTACACATATGATTCTAGTAGTATCAATCGTTTTATGTATAAAGAAAATTATACAGTTTTTCAAACAACAAAATGATAGTGCAAGGTGTCCCCAGTGAACATGGAACCTAAAACATTTGTGACATAATAGTGATATGTACATGTGGTTTCCATTTTGTCATAAAGTCGAACATTTTGAACAATAAACAATGGAACAGCGTTCTTAAAAAATAATAAGTGCTGCTAAATGGTTCGCTTTAATTTGTCGACGGTGTTTCAACCCTATGGGCAGTAAAGGGTCTCTTCAGGACCTAAAATTATAGGGACACCTAAAGTTAAGAAAAAGAAGGCTGTCAGTGGAAGGCCATAATGAGGCATTGTTGCTAGATGCAGGGCGCAAAGTAGGAATAGCTTGTACCTGAGGAAATAGTTGTGCAGCTATGTGATCAGTTTGTGCCACCGGGAAGTGTGAAAAAAAGAATTTACACACATGGGACCCAGCCGGGCTCTGCACATGTGAAAAGGCAGGAGTAAAAGTCAGATTAAGTACCGGTAGCCTGCCTTGGGTCAATACTGCCATTAAATGAAAAGGTGCGCAGACTTACCCCAATGTGAGGGTAGGGAAGCGGACAACTGGAGATGGCACTGGCGTGTTGAATCAAAGATTCGGAAGCTTGGATATAGCTAGGGACCACTGCGAGTCGTGATTCCCCTCTGTGCTCTGTGAAAGTGCAACATTTCTTAAATATGTGCTAGCCATATTTGTCAACAACAGTGTGGTGGGAGGGAGATGGGACTCTTACCCGTAACGAGAGTAACTGTGGTTGTTTGAGACTTTTGATCGTTTAGTGATCCTGTGGTTCAGTTTCCACTGCTCGTATTTCTGAAACTAAGGGGGAACATGGGGAAAATAAGCACGGGTTATATGCTTGTGGCCTGTTCTTAATCAACAAATGGACTGGGCCGGGCGCTTACCTGATGATTGATGTGGGCCGGTACAGGGGGCGCGTGCAGCCGCTACGCGTTGGTGTAAGACAGCATTAGTCTGTCTCCACGGACAGCGGCGAGAGCGGCACCATTAAGTGTCTGACTATCCCGCCAAAACCGCGTAATGAGTCAGGCATCACTGGCGATAGCCGCTTTGTGATGGAATCTAGTGGTCTGGCATCATGGAATGCAATGGTAGAAAGACCGAGAGAGGGAAGTGAAGGGACAGAAGATAAAGTAGAAGAGTTAAGAAATAGATTTTGAAAAATAACCTCAGCGGGCTGGCATATGTGCAATGCATATTCAAACAGGATGCGTCAAACTGGCAGCATAAACAATACTACTCTTGTATATGGTCAGTGTTGTTAGGTGAACATCGTTGGTCTATTTAGGCTCAAATAGAGTCTGGCAGAGGCCTGAGGGGGCTTGGACTTGCGTCTTGCATGTTTCTCACAAAACCAAAAATCGGCATTTACATTCTGAACATTGCTCGTTTTCGTAGGCAGACGACGTGGGAGTAGAATACCACGAGTCCTACGTGACCATGGTGATACTGTTATGTTTAGCCAGTCTGTATCAACCCTTGTGAAGACGTAATGGTCAGTTTGATGACTAATCACATTGCAGAAAGAACGGTAGCTCACTTAGACTGCTAAATACAATATATACAGACAGATATTAATTTATGGAACTAGCACATAGATGGAGATCCTCCAGCCGGCAGTTCTGAAACAGTCCAAAGAAATTGTATATACCACGGCACAGGAAATTATACAGACAGCGAGGACACACAGTATACCAAGTTTTACAATGAAATCCTGGCTTTCGAACAACAATTGCTAAGGGTCCATATTGGATTAGAATTACCTTTAAAAAACATGTTTGCTGATATTGATCACGTTAAGCCATAGTGTAACAGGAATACTCAATTTGTCAGTGATGTCACAAAACCCCTCCACTCTTCGGCAGAGTTCAATCCCTGGTTTATGGAATTGGCTCTTTCTATCCAGCGACATTCGAGTCGTTGCAGAATCTGTGAAAGATCGCCTCCTCTTTCCGGGATAGTGGCTCGGTCAATGATTTGCCATTTTATGTCATCTGCTGTGTGCTTTTTTTCGGTAAAGTGGGCAACTAGTGGGGCATTAGGTACTGAGCATCTAATGCGGCTGCGGTGCTGCCCTATCCGTGCCTTAACAGGTTGTTGTGTTTGTTCAATATATGGCAGATTACATGGACACCATAGGCAATAGACCACGTTGCGTGTGTTACAATTAGAGAAGAATTCTAGAGTGTGTCGCACATTTGCATGTACAAACGTGTTTGTGTCGAATGTGAAAGCACACGAGACACAGTTGCCGCACTTATAGTGTCCTTTTAGCTCTGGCAGGCCCCAGGCTGATTCCAGTGTGTTAGTTTTAGGTCCTGAAGAGACCCTTTACTGCACATAGGGTTGAAACGCCGTCGACAAATTAAAGCGAACCATTTAGCAGCACTTATTATTTTTTAAGAATGCTGTTCCATTGTTTATTGTTCAAAATGTTCGACTTTATGACAAAATGGAAACCACATGTACATATCACTATTATGTCACAAATGTTTTAGGTTCCATGTTCACTGGGGACACCTTGCACTATCATTTTGTTGTTTGAAAAACTGTATAATTTTCTTTATACATAAAACGATTGATACTACTAGAATCAGATGTGTACTTGTTTCCTTCTCCTTCCGACATCAACTTAACCCATTCCCTATTGCGATTGTGCATATGATTACAATCACGAAAGTACCATATCAAGCCACTGGGACTCTTTCCAGTGCAGGCAGGCTTAAAAAGGAGCCAGTAGGTCCAGGTTGACAAATGACAGAAGAATTTAGCAGGAGCAAGGTGGGTGGTTGACCTGTCAGAAAACTGGTAAGCCCAGGAAAATAGAAAATGAACTCAAGAAATGGGCAGGTGCAATAGAGTCAAATAGTGAGAGGGTTAATTTTGTACGTGGTAGGAGTAGTTTTAGAATATAAAAAATATTAATTTGACATTCAGGGGCACGTATGATTGCAGAGCACAGAGAGTAAAGATATGTCATAGTGAGCTTTATTCTCAATAATAAAAGAACATTTTGACAGCTTTAAAGTGTGTCCCTGTCAGCTACATAGTGTCGACCTGTCACCGTTAAAGTGTGTGCATCAACTATAAGGTGTGTGCCTATCACCTCTCAAGGGTTTCCCTGTCGCCTAAAAAGTGTGTCCCTGTCCATTTTTGTGTCCCTGACAGCTTTTTAGTGTGTCCCTGTCACTGTTAAAGTGTGCCCTTATTATCTCTGTCGTGCCTCAGTGACTAGTAAATGTTCCCCAGCATCATTTGGTGTATCTATGTACAGCTGGGTATGGTCACAGCAAATGCTTTTTTGATGACTAGGGCAGTTTGAATGAATACACACCAGCAGCATTACAATATGAGGTATTCAGCAGATATGCCTATGGGTCAATACCATTGAAGCCTACATTGGCGCTGGTCTATGAGCGAGAGGACACAAATAGGGGCCGCAGCCTCATGCACCATATGCATGTAAGAGGTGAAGGGTGGGGGCAGCCCAGTATCTTCAGAGGCAGATGCAGTCTGCAGATATGCATGTGATATCCCAAACAATACATCACCGTGCTCCTCTGCCTACATCTGTAGCATGTTGAGCATAGATCATGCTACCAGCAGGTATAACACCGATGACTGATGTGGGCGTTAACAGACCTGGATCAAATAGAGACTGAATATGAATGAATCGGGGTCCCATGCGATAAATATTGCACCTGATCAAATCTGGCATTGAAGGGTATAACATTTATCTGGGGCAATCATTGTCGCCTATTCTGAATTATTCTATTTTGAAGATGGAGGATAACATACAGATTTTGGTGCTTACGGTACCCAATTCCCCCTGTCCTGGTATATATTGGGCATTTATCACCCATTAAATACAAGAAGGTCTGACCTGCTGAAATTCAAAGAGGAGTGTTATTTTTACCACTTCTGGTAACTACCTGGTGCGATAAACACCGCACCTCTTATATTTGTTTATATTTCATTTAAAGGAGCAATTGTAATCAGACCCTAAGAAAATTTTTAATGGATATAGGTATCGGAAGTCAATTCATTCCCTATCTAGTTTTTATTTCAGGCCTTCTTTTTTCCCCAGTTACTATTTGTGTTTTGTGTGTTTTCAGTTCAGTTGAGTTTATTTGTATTTTTTCAGTTTGTTGCACTTTGCAGTCACCTCATCTCAACCTAAAACTACTAAACTCCCATTATGAATCTAAGTGAAGAGTCTTCACTGAAGACTCTCGAATTTAGGACATCTTTTATAGGACTGTGGAAGTAATATACTCATTTTATAGATTGATTCATAAGGTTTTCTCCATCACCATTTCACAAAGACCAGTGAAATGTATTGGTCCAATCAAATGTATCACCACCTTCAAAAAGGCTTCCTTTTTGTTTCCTGGATCAAAACAGTGTTTGAAACTAGTTTTCTGAATAATCACAGAAAACTATTCAACAGGAATAATTTAGGCGTTAAAGGCTAAAAGCAATAGGTCGGATCACCAAAGTTTTTTCGCATGTAAGCCTAGCTTACATATTATTGTCGGCAGGCAGAAATTCCTTTATGTAGGATGTGCAGGCATTTCTCTTTCAAATCAGATTTACTCTCGTGGATAATCCGTTAGGATTGTGGAATTTCTGTTGTGAGTAAAATATCTGATGAAAGAGGGTCGTTTCCACCACCGGTGCCTAGTAAAACTTTGTGAGCTTGTGAATAGTCACACAAGTTTTGAGGGTCTTTTCTCAACGTAGAAAGTTACCCCTGCAAACAGAAGGTTTACGCTACTTTTCATGGTAAGAAATAAAAGTAGGGGACGCCCCGTATTTCATTTTGGTGTCTCTACAGCGACAAAAAAAACGTCTTTAAATATGCAATGTTATTAATTTCTTCCAGGTGTATTCAGTGAAAGATCCATAACACATTATAGACAATCATCTGGAGTACGCACTCTGGACCACATGTACCTGGAAATCAGTGATTACATAATATTCCATGACCGACACATTGGCATTTTGTGGATCTCTGAAAATGCATACATCTACACACGTCATAGCCGGCATACATTTACATTATGTAGAGTTATGCATCCTTCCAGCAGTTGGGCCCAGTGTCTTTCAATGTGTGAATTTGTTATCAGCAGGCTAGGCAAGTCCTTATTGCGGACCCCACTTACATTACTGATATATATACTAGGGACTGCGGAATCATATGGGAGCTGGGAAGATATGGACTCCAGGGCAGTGATCAGCTGAGGGAATCTTCATACAAAGTCATATTTAGGACACATTCTTAGGCTTTGTGGGCACAGGGAGCACTTTAAGGGCAGCTACAAAGGGTGAAGGCAAGCTGTTAATGTTAGTCCTGTCTTCACAGTCAGCCCCTGTTCCAGTCCTCCATTTTGATTAAGTTATAGGTCGTTTTCATGGTTTTGTAAGTCAATGTAAAATGGATTTGTTTGCAGGTGATGTGCATTGTGATAAGAACTTGCGCAGGAGTGTAAATGCAGGAGGAGCAATGGGCACAGAGTGAGATGTGTCCACTTGTGCACAGGCTCGTATGAACTTTGCACTGTTCCCCTTTCTGGGTCACGTTTTCCTAAACCTGCCGGCTCAAGGCCATCAAGGAACCCTTGGTGTTTGCCTTGTTACCTTTGTTCACTCCCACTTCTCCTTCTCGCTCTCTGTTATCTGTGGATATGTGTGTGCTAAACTAGTTGTGATGCTCTTGGGGAATGTTGACCAAGCCAGCTTGTTTAAAGTAAAAGGCCGAAGTCTAAACTCTACAATTGCCGTATTGGGAAAATGGACTCTGATGTATGAGTGCGCGAGGTTTACCAACCAGCCTGAAAAGCCCCCTGCAACTAAAGCTTATGGTGAATGAGAAAAGGGCCGCATTGACTCCAACAAGAAATGTCCCTTTGAAAAGTGGTCTCTGAGGAAGGATAGGATGCAAAAGGAGGCAAGAACAAGATCCGACAAGAATACGAAGCACTGGAACAAAGGACGCCAAGCAGACGATCAGCCACCTTCAATCATGACAATAAGCACCTACCTACGGGCCCTCGCCATAGATTGCACACAAAACAATGGAAACAACTGGGGTGTTGCACCCAAATTCATGGAACACTTTGAGGTGTTCTCATTCAATTGCAGCTTTTTGTCTACCGTAATTTGTAGCAGAGAATTGCTCACTCTTCCAGGAGAGTTAAAATGATAATTTTTCAGGCATATTTACAGAACGATATTCTCTAGGCTGCCTCTACCGCTGGTAGTGATTTCACTATCATGTTATTTGGTATTCTCTAGGGTGTGTATACCACTGCCATGTTGTTTGGTATTCTTTAGGGTGTGTATACCACTGCTAGTGATTTCACTTCCATGTTTTCTGGTATTCTCTATGCTGTTTCTACCCCTGGTAGTGATTTCACTACCATGTTTTCTGGTATTCTCTATGCTGTTTCTACCCCTGGTAGTGATTTCACTGTCATGTTTTCTGGTGCTTTCTATCCTGTCTCCACCACTGGTAGTGATTTCACTACAATGTTGTGTGATGTCTCCACCGCTGGTAGTGATTTTACTCCCAAGTTGTTTGGTATTCTCTATGGCTGTCTCCACCGCTGCTAGTGATTTTAATACCATGTTGTCTGGTATTCTCTATTCTGTCTCTACCGCTGCTAGTGATTTAATTACCATGTTGTCTGGTATTCTCTAAGGCTGTCTCTACCACTGCTAGTGATTTTAATACCATGTTGTTTGATATTCTCTAGGCTGCCTCTACCGCTGGTAGTGATTTCACTTCCATGTTGTTTGGTATTCTCTAGGGTGTGCATACCACTGCTAGTGATTTTACTACCATGTTGTTTGGTATTCTCTAGGGTGTGTATACCACTGCTAGTGATTTCACTACCATGTTGTTTGGTATTCTCTAGGCTGTGTATACCACTGCTAGTGATTTTACTACCATGTTGTTTGGTATTCTCTAGGCTGCCTCTACCACTGCTAGTGATTTCACTACCATGTTTTCTGGTATTTTCTATTCTGCCTCTACCACTGCTAGTGATTTCACTACCATGTTTTCTGGTATTTTCTATTCTGCCTCTATCACTGCTAGTGATTTGACTACCATGTTTTCTGGTATTCTTTGTGCTGTTTCTATCACTGGTAGTGATTTCACTGTCATGTTTTCTGGCGCTTTCCATCCTGTCTCCACCACTGGTAGTGATTTCACTACCATGTTGTCTGGTATTCCCTATGCTGTCTCCACCACTAACAGTGATTTCACTACTGTGTTTTCTGGTAGTCTCTATGCTGTCTCCAGCGGTGGTAGTGACTTCACTACCATGTTGTCTGGTATTCTCTATGGTGTCTCCACCATTGCTAGTGATTTCGCTACTATGTTGTCTGGTATTCTCTTTGCTGTTTCTACTGCTGGTAGTGATTTCACTACCATGTTGTCTGGTATTCTCTAGGGTGTCTCTGGTATTCTCTAGGCTGCCTCTACCGCTGCTAGTGATTTCACTACCATGTTGTCTGGTATTCTCTAGGCTGTTTCTACCACTGCTAGTAATTTGACTACCTTGTTGTCAGGTATTTTCTATTCTGTCTCTAACGCTGGTAGTGATTTCACTACCATGCTTTCTGGTTTTCTCTATGCTGTCTCTACCATGAGTGGTGATTTCATTATCATGGTGTTAGAAATTGGGTCTCTAGTTGGCACAGGTATGCCCCCTGTTCAAGTAGGGAACACAATCCTAGTCAGGGTAAGCTAGATACACACTAAAAGATAACCTGTGCTCACTCTCTGGTAGTTTGACACAGAGCAGTCAGGCTTATCTAAAGAGGCAATGTGTAAAGTATTTGTGCAACACACACGCACGCTAACACAATGAAAACACCTCAAAATACTCCACATAGGTTTAGAAAAATAGAGAATAACTTTATGAGCAAAAGAAGACCAAAATTAAAAAATCCAGAAAGTAGATAGAGCAATGAATTTTTAAAGGATAAATAAAAAAGTAGTGCTTACAGTCAAATAGCATTTAGGGGTTACTTAAGGTCGTGCTGGACCGGGGTAGTCCAAAGTTCAGAACGACCGGGATGGAGGGCAGGTCAGCTACAGGATCCATGCAGGCCCCGCTGAAAAAATACCTTGGGTGGAGCAAGCGCCGGCATCAAAGACTCGATGCGTTGGTTCAGATTCACGCAGTCGGGTCGAAGCATCGTCGTTGAGCCTCGCAGTCGGGTCCTGTGTCGGTGTCGACCCCCTTCTTATGCAGGCCCTGCTTCGTCGTCGAACGTCACCGCCGGGTTCCTCATCATCATCGAGCCGCACAGGGATGTCCTCAAATCGGCACTGCGTCTGTTCCGATCGGCGCAAAGTCATCACTGCATCGATTTTGAAGTAAAACAGCTGCAAAACCCACTTCTGAAGTCCAGGACTTAATTGGCACCTCAGGCAAGGGAGGACTCACAGATGGCAGAGTTCAGCAGCAGGATTTGAAGGAGTCTTTGATGGCCCTGAGACTTCAGAACAGGGGGCAAGCCAGCATGCCCTTGGAGTCACTCTGGGTTCAAGTGAGATGGGTCCAGTCTTTGTCCTCAGCAGGGCAGAGATCAGCAGGTAGCAGGGCAGCTCAGCAAAGCAGAGAAGCAGTATCTTCAGAACAGTCAGCCAAGCAGAGTGACAATCCTTGGAGCACGGCAGTTTTTACTCCTGGCAGAGTTATGCACAGGTCCAGTAGGGTACTGTCTTGGTAGGGTCAGAGGTCCAGTACTTATACACAGTTGTACCTTTGAAGTGGGCGTGACTTCAAGCAGGCTCTTGAAATGCACAGGTTCCCTTTCATCCCAGCCCTGTCTGCCAGGCTATCTGTGGGGTGTAATCAGCCCTTTGTGTGGAAACAGGACACAGCCTGTTGGGTGTGCCAAGTCCCCCTCCCTCTTCCTTCCCAGGAAGAGCTATCAGAATGCATATGAGTTCTGTCACACCCACCCTTCCTGTGTTCGTGGTTGTCTAAAGAGAATGCACAAAGTGTAGCTGTCACTCACCCCAGACATATATTGGAGACAGGCTGCAAAGCATACAGAGCAGTACGATCAGAGAAATGCCCACTTCCTAAAAGTGGCATTTCTAAAATAGAAATGTTAAATCCAACTTTACCACAAAAGAGGATTTATCATTATCATTCCAAAGTTATGAAACATGATGCAATTACTCATTTCTAATCAGGAATTACAGCTTAAAAGTGTATTATGGACTTCCCAATTCTAGCCTATGGGAAGAGTAGGCCTCACAGTAGTGAAAAACGAATTTATGGGTTTTTTACTACCAGGACATGCAAACTTCCCAATGCTAGCCTATGGGAGGAGTAGGCCTCACAGTAGTAAAAAGAGAATTTATGGATTTTTCACTACCAGGACATGCTAAACTTAAAAGTAGATGTCCTACCTTTTACACTTACCCAGCACCCTGTGCTACGGGCTACCTAGGGCCTACCTTAGGGGTGACTTAGGTGTAATAAAAGGAGAGTTTCAGGCTTGGCAAGCAGTTTTAAATGCCAAGAAGAAGTGGCAGTAAACTGCACACAAAGGACCTGCAATGGCATGCCTGAGAAAGGTTGGAAAGGCTACTTGTGTGTGTGGCACAATCAGTGCTGCAGGCCCACTAGTAGCATTTAGGCTATAGGCCCTGGGTACATGGTATACCATTTTAAAAGAGACTTAAAAGTAAACTAAATATGGCAATTGTGTATATACCAGTGTTACCATGTTTAGAGAAGAGAGCACATGCACTTTATCACTGTTTAGCAGTGGTAAAGTGCTCAGAGTCCTAAGAGCAACAAAACGAATTCAGCAAAAAGAGGAGGAGGAAGACAAAACGTTTGGGTTGACCCTTCAGAGAGGGCCATTTCCCAACACATGTTTTCTGGTATTCTCTATGCTGTCTCTACTGCTGGTAATGATTTGATTATCATGTTTTCTAGTGCTCTCTATGCTGCC
The DNA here is from genome assembly GCA_963921515.1 of Calotriton arnoldi. Classification (NCBI taxonomy): domain Eukaryota; kingdom Metazoa; phylum Chordata; class Amphibia; order Caudata; family Salamandridae; genus Calotriton; species Calotriton arnoldi. The sequence goes on along the minus strand of CAWUFW010006845.1, from coordinate 192,043 downwards.
TCAACCCCAGTAGTGATTTCACTACCATGTTGTCTGGTGCTCTTTATGCTGTCTCCACCGCTGCTAGTGATTTAGTGGCAATATTGTCTGGTGTTCTCTAGGCTGCCTCTAACGCTGCTAGTAATTTCATGAGCATGGTGTCTGGTATTCTCAAAGCTGCCTCTACCGCTGTCAGTGATTTCGCTACCATGTTGTCTGGTAATCTCTAGGCTGGCTCTACTGCTGCTAGTGATTTCACTACCATATTGTCTATTATTCTATAGGCTGTCTCCACCGCTGGTAGTGATTTCACTACCATGTTGTTTGGCATTCTCTATGCCGCCTCCACTGCTGGTAGTGATTTCACTACCATGTTGTTTGGTATTCTCTATGCCGCCTCCACTGCTGGTAGTGATTTCACTACCATGTTGTTTGGTATTCTCTATGCCGCCTCCACTGCTGGTAGTGATTTCACTACCATGTTGTTTGGCATTCTCTATGCCGCCTCCACTGCTGGTAGTGCTTTCACTACCATGTTGGCTGGTATTCCCTAAGCTGCTTTCACCGCTGGTAGTGGTTTCACTACCATGTTGGCTGGTATTCCCTAAGCTGCTTTCACCACTGGTAGTGAGTCCACAACCATGTTGTCTGGTATTCTCTATTCTGTCTCTACCACTACTAGTGATTTCATGACCATGTTGACTGGTAATCTCTAGGCTGCCTCCACCGCTGCTAGTGATTTCACCTCCATGTTGTCTGGTTCTGGTATTCTCTAGGCTGCCTCTGCCGCTGCTAGTGGTTTCCCTACCATGTTGTCTGGCATTCTCTATGCTGTCCCTACAACTGGTAGTGATTTCACTACCATGTTTTCTGGTCCTGTGCTATCTTCAGTAATTGACTGCCTGTGATTATGTACTGGCTTATGTCTGTTCACATTTGAACTGCAATCTTTTAAAATAAATCCTACCCCAGTTTCCTTGCCTGAAAGGTTTCAGCAGTGCAACTGGGGTTGCAGCAAGATCAGTGGTGTAGCTAGACCTACTGCCACCCGGGGCGGCCCCTAAGTTTGCCGGCCAGTGCAGGTAAGGGTGGGGTGGCGTCCGACGGATAACTTTGTTCGGGGGGGGGGGTGTTTGCGACTGATGGGGCCGGCTTGTTCTGGGGGAGGTGATAGTCGTCAGACACGACTTGCTCACCTCTGTTGCCCCTGAAAAGAGTGCTGCCCGGGGCGGACCGATGCCCCCTTGGCTATGCCACTGAGTAAAATTCCTCACGAAATTCCAAAATTGACTTTTCAGGGAATTTATTTGATTGTATCTATAAAGATGTTTACAAATGGAACAAAATACAAAATAGGTGACAAATACCAGTGATGCTGGAACAACAAACGAAATACTGAGCTTCATCCGAAAATACCCAGTCGGCCTGCAGTAACTTTTACTTCTGAGAAGCCAGTATTGATTTTAAAGTAGGTCGAGGGGATCTGAACTGGACCCAGGTCTGATTCACTGGCGACTCTCTCCTCTGTTTGTATTGGCTGAACATGTGTCAGAGGCAGGCGATCACGTCATCGTTCCAGCATGGAGTCCTGCAAACAATGACACCATATTAACATTTTGGAAATAATGCCAATTACGTCAATTCATTGGAAATTTAAATGATCGTTTCAGATGTATCCTCTGTTGTTGCAAGAGTTGTTTTTGGAATGTTGGTGTTATCTACGGAATATCTGCTTTTCTCTTCTGGAGCACCTTATGGTACCTCTGGGTCAATATTTGTTTTGCAGTTTCATCATTTGCGGATGCGCGGCAGCAACTCCTGTTAAACATTGCCCAGAAAAGTGTGCATTAAAACGAGAACAAGGTATGAAAAGTCATCTCTAAACTCTGCCTTTTAAAGTTACAATGCAATTGAGGTCACAAACAGGTTGTAAAGCACTTTCGTTTCCTGACTTGAAAATGTGATTTTAACTTTACGCTTGCGATTCCTAAGGCTTTTGCAGGTCTCATGTAAGCCAGATATTCATGTACCCTCTTTTATGTCCTTCTAGAGACCAGTATAGAAACAAATGAAAATGTGTTAACCTATTTTTTTCTTCATTATAGCGAAATCTAGAGAACATTCTCTAACGTTAGGCAGAAGTCAAGTCAAATAAGCTTTATTCGAAATCACATAGTGAATCATAAAAGTTACAAAAATATAACAATGTCTGACTAAAAAAGAACGAAAGATAAAAAACATGTTGATAAAACCAGACAAAGCATCCTTCTACTATCAATAAAATGACTACAGTAGCTTCCTACACCTGATAACAGCCAATAAAAACAGTGACAATACAGCACATATATATAGACTCGGGAGGGATTGCAGGTAGATAAAAGCTGGTCCGCATTGTACAAAACCAAGCGGTTTTAACAGAGGCTTAATAAAACGATTCCTCAGATCTGGCAGTAGTCTTTAATCAGTGCCATCGGAAATAATTAATCATCCTGCTATGTCAATCAGCTCTCACTGAGAGGTGTACCCACCAGCAGCCTAATTCACCAAGGGGCCGTTTGCTCTCGAATAAATAAATGTATGCCAGTGAAATTGCTCGATTCGCACAAGCTCACACTGCACGCTGTTATCAAACATATGGCTCTGATTTCTTGAAGAAGAATGTACACTGGCCGCGAATGTCCGCAGTGGAGTAAATAAAATGACAGAACTGTCACAAGAGAAAATTTGCATATGGGAAAAGGGAGTGGCCAGCAGTGGCGGCTGGTAACATTTGAAAGTGGTGAGGTGTAAAACTATTGTCGTACTTCACTGCGGCGAGCGAGCGTAGCGAGAGAGCCTGTACCGCCTACGGGGGATTCGGGGGGGTCTCCCCCCGAGAAAATTTTGAAAAAAGAGTGGGCAAATGGTGCATTTTCAAGCAAATTTGAGAAAGCAGGAAGGTGTCAACCACTCTGAGGTCTGATGACAAGGCACCAGAGCCAGACAGCAGGCAAAGCACTGCAAGCTCAACAAACAGTACGTGTCCTTGACCAAACCAACTTAAACAGGCAGCTCGAACATGATGTCACCCACTCTGCGGCACAATACTGCATCACTGCTAGAGAGACTCCCTCGGCAAGAGATGCCGTGGGGAAAGTACCTGCAAAGGCCGGAAATGGACAACTGACCACCCAGCTCAACAACAACAGCACAGTCCTGTGGAGCGCTCATCCTTACACACAACAAAAAACAAAGACGTTTATCTGGGACGACCTTCTCTTAATTTGACATTAACAATCATGATCCGTTAGTGTAATAGGTTAACAAACAAATACCTACTAACCAAATATGCCCAAACAGCTGTACCCAGAAGGCAGCGGCAGGAGCAGGCCTGGGCTCCCGGCCCGGAGGTGGGTGATTCCTGGTGGCAGAGCGCAGAGGCGAGGCCTGCACCGCTGGCACCTCTGTGTATGAGACCCTGTGCCGCTCATGGGTCCTGGCACCAGAGCGCTGACGGGGAGTGAGGCGCTAGATGAGCGAAGAAAACCTTAGTCAGGGTGGGTGAGACCATGCGAGGTAAAGGACTGCTGTACTGTGTTTGAGAGTGACCCTGTGCCACTCTCACGAGGGCTGGGAGTCCTGGCATCAGAGCGCCTGACAGGGCGAGTAAGGCACTGGAGGAACCTTAGCCGGGGTGGGTGAGACCATGCGGAGGTAACGCAGGCCTGCACAGTGTATGAGACCCTGTGCCACTCACGGGAGGGGCAGCAGTCCTGGCACAAGAGCGCTGAGAGAGGAGTGAGGCGCTAGATGAGTAAAGAGAACCCTAGCCGGGGTGAGTGAGACCGTGTGAGGTAAAGCAGCGCTGCACCGTGTATGACACCCCGCGCCACTCACGGGAAGGGCAGCAGCCCCGGCACCAGAGCGCAGACGGGGGTAGTGACGCCTGCTCAATGAAGAGACCCTTAGCTAATCACTAGGTTAATATGCCTGCTGTGAAAATTTCTGCATTACCTGCAGGTCACAGGTTCAAAGCTGGGTGGGTTATCCATGCCTCTACTTTTCCGCAGAATGAAAGAAAATAAGCATGAATGAATTGGGCAATAACAACACCAGTTATTAACTGCTCTACAAAGCTGAAAAACGGCTGCAAGCACTATACATAAAACAAGCTGTTACTTGTATCCGGAATTCAGTTTGCCATTATGTGCAAGCAATTTCACCACACTTTTGAATGATATTTTCTCCAAAATGTAACTTCTCAAACATTCCAACGGCTCCTTCTGTACTGTACAATTAGCAATGGTGATTTATCGACCGTGCTTTTTATCATGCCCGTGACCTCGTAGCACTATTGACAAATTGCCCAGTTCCGAGTGCAAATGTGTTCACTCATTTCATTGGTACAATGCATTCAATCCGGCACCAAAAGTTATACGACTTTTCTGTCACTTTGGAAGCAGCCATATGTGGCGTGCTACAAAACAGCAATAAAATAACAGGTTACGTGGCATAATGTTACAGATAACTGCAGTGACATATCATGACATAAAATAAACATACCATAAAGTTGCTTGAAATTACTTACTCTACAATAGTATTAAGAAAACAGGTATTAATAAATGTGTACGTTTTTTTCAGTATATCGTAAGCACATAAGGTTTACACTAATCCTAAATGCAGGAGCAATGCAAGGATCTTCGCCACCACGTGAAAAAGTGAAATGTTGCCAATTTCACACCTTATCTTCACAACAGGGAAGTTTTATCATTTGGCAATCTGGCGCCCCCGATGCGCTGTGCTGGGTTTACCGTGAGACTGTTCCTTACCTTGCCTGACTCAGGCAGGCCCAAAGTGCCAATAAGCACAGACGAACTCTGCGGGTTTTGCCATTTAAGAAGACAACTAATTTAAATAATCTCGGCCTCTTTTTTTTTTTTTTTTGGTCTTGAGAGGTGCTGTAAGAGTTTGCTTAAAGTCTGTAGTGTCTAGACCTCATGACTGTGAAATCTATTTCCTCAGTTTCCGTGATGTGCCACCCTTCCTCCCCCTTCTGCCGTATAGGTTATTGCTTGGCACTTTGGCGCGCACTAGTACAGAATGTCTTTGTCATCGAGGCATTTGATTTGTGTCCGTCAAAACTCGCGTCCCCATCGCCTCTCTGTCTCTTTTCTGTGTGCCCTGAATCTGAACGAAGCTCTCCCGGGAAACGGAGCAGTAAATCTCGCTAAAACAGAATATTGGAAACCGCCTCTAGCCACATTTATTCAGTCACGGCTGGCAAAACGGGCGGGTGGGTTCGCGTGGGGGGAGTGGGATGGTAATCATTATCTATATAAAATAAAAAACTTACCTTCCTCCACGACCGCATCCGGCGCCGCCGCCTCAGCTCCTGCTGCTCCTGGTGCGTTTTAGGCAGCCTCCCTCCTCCTGCTCCCCTAAGCCAATCACAACGCAGCAATGGCAGCGTTGTGATTGGTGAGGCGCAGCGGAGAGCGCCCCAGCCGGGCCATTTTCTCTATGCAGCCTACATAGAGAAAACGGGAGAGTGCGCATGACTGGGTTGGTCGGCCCTAGGGCGGACCAAACAGTCAGTACCCACAACAGTGGGCAAGCCACTCCCCCCCCTGCCCTCGAGCAGGACCGCCCACCCGCCCTTCCACAACCAGGCACTCCAGGCACTTCTGCTTTCTCGCAGTGCGAGAAGCAGAAACATAAAACGGTAGTTTTACCATTTTATGTCTCTGCCTTCTCGCACTGCGAGAAAGCAGTAGGGCGACGCCCCCACGCCCCAATGGGGGAGCCGCCACTGGTGGCCAGGCAAAAGCAGATCAAATGAAATTGGCACCCAGGAAAGGAAAGTGCTCTCACAGAGTGAGGGGTGATTAAAAAAGTGAAACAAAGTGTCAGGTCCAATTTTCTCTCATTACCGAACCGCTCCGTTGCCAAAATGAAACTCAGAGGTCAAATTTCAGGGCAAAATGAATGTATAAATGGATGATTGAATGAGTTAAACTTGTAATGAGAAAAGTATGCAAGCGCAGCCATAAGTGCGTCAATCAGAACAAAGCACCTAAAACAAGGAAGAATATAAAAGGTCCAAGTTTTTCAAGGATTGGAGAAAAGACAAGAGATTGGAAATCCTAAAAATATAGAGATAAAGAGCATTCCATTATTAGGCAAATTGCTGCAACTACTGATCTGACAATATAAATCTTTCTGAAGAGAAGGAGGGGCAGAGTAATACACTCATGCAAATAGCACGTAAACGTATGTGCACAAAACGACATGCATGGAGCATTACACTAAGGCAAGCTGGCCATGAGAGTGTTTTATTGCGCATGTTGCCTGTAAACAAGTTGGTCATAGGTGCATTGTACGTGGCCAATTTGCAAATGGATGCAGGGGGCTCCACCTCAGGAGGGGAGGAGCGTTGCCCGGCCTGCTGTGAGTGTAGCAAGCAAACATAAATAAATAAAATGGCATGTCAATGCTATTTTATTTATGTGCCACTGCGCCGGCTCGCGCTGTGTACAGCGCGAGGGTGGGGACAGGGCTGAATCCTTCAAATGCAGGATGGCAGCACTGGTCTACAGTGCTCATGTCGGATAGGCCAGCTGACATGCGCACTGTAGAGCCAGCAATCCAAAGGTCTGTGAAACAGCCTGAGGATTGCTGGCACAGGCCCCCTCAAAATGAGCGCTGGGTGAGCCTGCTCCCACCAATCCTGGATCTCCTTTACTAGCATTAGAGCAGCTCCAGGATTGGTTGGAGATGAGTACCACAAGCACGAAGGAGGGAAGTCCTTCCTTTTCCTTCCTGCTCATGGAAAGCTAAGAGGAGTGCCTCAGCGGTCATGCGCCCGAATTTATGGTGAGTTGCGTGTCTTTGCGCCCCTCCATTTTTTATTTACGGTAGCCGCCACTGAATGGATGGCCTCCCTGATGCTGTGCAGCATGGCTGAAGAAGAATAAAAAAAGCCAATGTTGCAGCTGCCAGCGTAATTTTGTATACGAGCGTACCACGATTATGCATGCCTCCAAAATGACGCATGTGTTTTTTATTTTTTTTTATTTACTGGTACGAGTTGGATCAGTAAATCAAAAGAAACAAGCATTTGCAATGCAATCGGTCTCGCCTTTGGGACCTTATATGTATTTAGCTATGCAGCACATTAGCCTGTGTGCTGAAACATCTACTGTTCTTTAACATGGAGGGAAAGTAAGCACCAAACTGCGTGACACGCCAGGTATGGGAACACATGGAAAGAAATATTGCCTTTCAGCGGAAATGAAATAGTCCAAAGCCCTGTTTTTAATATAAAATCAGGGCCTTCGGTGGCATTATCACTGAAAATACAAGATTTGAAAAAATATTATTGTCTACGGGTGCTTGTGGAAGACAATTTCTATGGACTGGAATCTAGAGAATGCTAAAGTGATTCTGTTATTTTACTGACCTCTGCTGGTCGTTTTCAATTAAGAAAGTTAAATAGAGGCAGTTGCCAGAAAAATTAAAAAAAGGAAAGTCCCTCAGCAGAAAGCAATTCTAGTATTTTACTGATCTCTGCTGGTTGTTTTTCATCAAGACCATTAAATAGAGGCAGTTGAACAGAAAAAAAGTCCATAAGCGGAAGCAGACAAGTCCTAGGGCTGATCTCCAGAGCCCACAAAGTACATACACATATAAGTATATACTAAAGTACATACAAGCGGTCTCGAATGCTCGACCTAAAAAACATGCAAAAGTGTTTTTTTAAGGTGGGTGGGAGGAGGCAACAAGTAGGCAGAAGCAACATGAGGACAGAAAAAACACAAGGTGCCTAGGGGTGGTAGCAGAAGCAACACAAAGGGCGCAAGTGGGGGTTAGTAATTCGGGGAGAGGACGGGGAAGCAACATATAGAGCAAGGGTGGGGGCTAGAGAAAAGCAATGGGCAACAAAGAGAGAGAGAAACGTGGAGCATGGGGGTAAAAAAGCAAACAGCGAGAGAGAGAGCAATGTGGAGCTGGGGGAGAAGCACACAGGTGAGTAAGCAACATGGGGAGAAGCAAGAGGACAAGCACATGATGGAGGGGCAGGGGAGAAGCTCATGAGTGAGAGTGAGCAACACATAGTGTGGAGGAAAGAGAGAAACACACTAGAGAAACAACTGGAAACCCTTGCACTCTTCTGGAGTGCTTAAGACAAAAGAAACACATAGTTCGTTAAAAGTGAGCAGTGTAAGAACACAAGTAAATTAGAAATGCCCCAGGGGACAGACAGACACAAGAAGGACAAGGAAAGTAATTGAATAAGAAGCATGCACTTGAGAGTGATAGTAAAGCCAACCAATGATAAGCAATGGGCGTGATGCAAGCGCCTCTATGTTTTTAGTAAGTGCACAAAATATCTTTCCGAAGCAGACAACTATGTTTTCTAGTGGACTCGACTGAAAAATCTGCCTTCTATTCCCGGTTCAGCAGGTCAACCATACTTCAGGTGCACTAATCAGCTCCCCACCTGTGGTCCCCAGTGCCACTGCAACTGCTGCACTAATGAAGCTAGGCTCATACTTGTAGTCCTCTAGATTTACAAGTGCAAAGTAGTCACAAACGGACACCTGACGAATAGCACTCGTTACAACGCGTACCAATACAACGCGTACCATTACAACGCGGGTATTAGTACGCGTTGTCAATTACAACGAGATACCATTACAACGCAAACTTTTACAACGACTATGCCTTTACCACGCATGCCATTACAACGCAAAAACATGCGTGGTAAAGGTATAGTCGTGGTAAAAGTTTCTCAGGTAAGAGACAGTCCTCTCACTACATTTACACTACCCAGCACGACCCCCCGACACTACCCTAAACCCTAAAACACTACCCTACACTACACATACACCACAACACTACCCTACACCCTAAAACACTACCCCCAGCACGACCCCCTACACTACACAAACACCACAAAACTACCCTAAACCCTAAAATACTACCCTACACTACACAAACACAACAACACTACCCTAAACCCTAAAACACTACCCCCAGCACGACCCCCAGTCCGGTCCCTACACTCAAACACTACCCTGCACGACCCCCCGACACTACCCTAAACCCTAAAACACTACCCTACACTACACATACACAACACTACCCTAAACCCTAAAACACTACCCCCAGCACGACCCCCTACACTACACAAACACCACAACACTACCCTAAACCCTAAAACACTACCCTACATTACACAAACACCACAACACTACCCTAAACCCTAAAACACTACCCCAGCACGACCCCCTATACTACACAAACACCACAACACTACCCTAAACCCTAAAATACTACCCCCAGCACGACCCCCCCGACCCCCAGTCCGGTCCCTACACTCAAACACTACCCTGCACGACCCCCCGACACTACCCTAAACCCTAAAACACTACCCTACACTACACAAACACCACAACACTACCCTAAACCCTAAAACACTACCCCCAGCACGACCCCCCCAACCCCCTAAACACTAAAAAAGTAACCCCCACCCCATGCCCAATCCCCCTTACCTCTCTCTCCTCGTGGTTCCTCTCTCCTCCTGGTTCCTGCTTCACGTCGTCTCTGAGGGGCGGTGCACGTCGTTATGAGGAAACAGCCTCTGATTCCTTACAACGACGTGAATCGTCTACATTTTTTCAGAACGCATGGTCATTTACTATACATACCTTTACAACGAAATTCGTTGTAAAGGCATGCGTGGTAAATGACCATGCGTTCTAAAAAAATGCATAGTTTTTTACTACGCGATGTACAACGCATGCGTGGTAATGCAGGCGTTGTAATGGTATCGCGAAGTAAAAAACTCGATGTAATGGCTGTTTACCACACCTGACACCTGAAATGGCGTATTAATCCTGCTGCAGGTGAAGCATTATATAATCAAGCTGCTATTAATGCTCGATTTTGTGAATATTACACTTTCCTATATGCTCCAGCGCCTAGAGCACCGCCCAAGGATATTGAGGATTTTTTATCAGTAAGCCAACTGCGGGTCCTCTCGTGTGAGGATGCAGATGATTTTGGGGTGGAGGGGGATATAAATATTCAAGAAATTAGAGCTGCCATAAAAAGCATGGTGCATGGTGAGATTCCTGGAGCAGGTGGCTTACCTGTAGAGTTCTTTGATACATAGAAGAATGAATTGGCTCCTAGATTGGTGGAAATTTATTCTACATCTTGGAAGACAGGGCACCTTTCCAGTGTCTACATGTGATGCGCTGGTCATTCCTCTTTTGGAACCTGGTTGCCCTTCAATGAAGGTTAGATCCTATGCTTAATGTAGATTATAAATTTCTAAATCGTATTCTGGTGAGCAGACTCTTACCACATATGCCCTTTTTAATTCATACTGATCAAACAGGCTTTATTGCAGGGCGTGAAACGGCGTATAATATTCGGAGGTTCATTTCTCTCTTTAATGATGATTTTTGTGGATAAGGAGAGGGCAGCTGTCACCGCAATAGACCTTGAAAAGGTCTTTGACAGTTTAAGCTGGGAGTTCCTATATTCTGTATGACTGGGTTTAGGTGCACGATTTATTTAATGGATCAAACTTCTCTATACAGTTCCTAAAGTGCGGGTGCTACTGGCAGAGTGGTGTCTGAACCCTATGATGTGGTATGAGGGACTAGATAGGGGTGTCCAATGTCCCGCTTGTTATTTGCAATCGCAATGGAGCCTCTGGCCAGTTGTGCCCGCACCGGGAATTTTTATCATGGGATGGGAGGTGCGTGGGAAAACCCATTTTGCAGCATTACATGCTGATGATATGCTGCTCTTTCTCCGAGATGCTGGGATGGATTTGCCTGGTTTCATAGACTTATTAAACCGCTTTGGTATAGTATCTGGGCTACATAATAATTGGCAAAAATCTCACCTGTTTCCACTCTGCCAAGATGCCGCATGGCCCCAGAATTTACATGGGCTCAATTGGAGCCCAACCCGCATTAAATATTTAGGTGATAAAACATATCATAGCAAGCAAGATTTATTAGATGGGAATATTGGAGCAGCTGTTAGAGCATTTAGAGCTTGTATTCATTTTTGGACGAGCTTACCATTATCTGTGGCTGGCAGAATAGCAGTAGCCAAGATGGTGGCACTACCAAGATTGCTCTATTTCTTGAGCACATTGCCGTTTTCGGGAACAGATAGGCATAGAGTAGCACTAACCAAACTACAGCGACCTGTAACGGAGGAAGGGTTGGCTGCTCCTGATCTTGAATCATATTATCTGGCGGCACAACTGCAATGGTTAAACAAGTGGGTTTACCATCAAATGAACCCTGAGGAGGGTGTTATTGGCTCACTGCCTGATTTGCAGGACTTATTGAAAGTCTTCTGGCTTCCTCGGCTTGACTGCCTGCAATTTCTCAAGAGCTCCTAGTGATACAGCAGTGTTGGCGACATTGCCTTCAGCAAATCCGGGTCCAGGTACCCTATTCGCCTGATATGCCATTAAAATGGATGAAAATAGTGGCCCAGGTAGGAGCGTTAGCAGGGATTGAAAGGTGGACTACCTTTGGGGTTAACAGTGTATTACTTAGGTTTGAAGATCCGACTGAAGAATTTTGCGTGTTTTGCCTCTCTTGCGCTTGGGAAATGTCAGATAAGGAAAAATAAGTGCTGGTCCCCAAAAATGAGTGCTTGTGGGCCCCAATGGCAGGCACTGGCTCAAATTAAGCACTGGAACTAGCTGGTATACAAAACCTCACAGATGACAGAGAGTACTTTTAGCTTTTTCACCAGCTTTAGCATTTGCTCCCTCCTCTCTTACCACCAACACCAGAAGACAGCATCTCCATGGAGTTCTACAGTGAGCAGCCCTGTTGCGGGCCTGCTGCTGGAAGTAACTTCTTGCCATGAACGAGTGGGAATCCCAATCAACCACTAGGCAACTAAACACCTCCCCCCACCCCCTTCCCACTCCACCGCCCTGGTCCTAAGCCCATTTTTGGATGCTTGGGGTAGTTCATGCTAAACCTTCATAACTTTTTTCCTACAAAAAGTATCCTTGACAAATTTGAGGTTTTTTTTTACAACATCCTGGGGATTCTAAAGGTACCCAGGGTTTGAGGAGTTCCCTGGAGGGAATCGAGAAAGTTGCCAAAATATAGCTACATTTTGGGGGTTTTGGGGAAAAATGGAGAAAGAGCAAGAAAGAGTATTGTTTTTTAATTAAAAAGTTATCAATGAATGGTTTGCTGTGCTAGGATCACAATCTTCCCAGCTTTTAGGAACAAGCAGAGTTGAATAAAAAAACAATGTTTTTTACCGCAGTTTATGCTGCTTTCTAAGAGATAGTCCATTTTTCCTAATTTTTGTGGTTTCAACCTACTTGCAATTTGTGGTAAAAACAGGTAGGAAATCAATGGGCGATTCTGGAAAGCAATACATTCTGAAAAATAGCCAAAATTCTGAATTCAGAAAGAGGTTATTTGTGTAGATCCCTCAAGGTTTGCTCAAGGAAAGTAATCATTGAAGAAAAAAACCTAATCAATCAATCACAGAATTTGTAGAGCGCACTACTTACCCGCGAGGGTCTCAAGGCGCTGGGGAGAGGGAAGGGGGGGATGCTGCTACTGGTCGAACAGCCAGGTCTTGAGTAGCCTCCTGAAGGTCAGCAGGTCTTGGGTCTGTCGTAGGCTTAGTGGAAGGGTGTTCCAGGTCTTGGCGGCGAGGTGTGAGAAGGATCTGCCGCCGGTGGTTGTTCTTCGAATGCGAGGGACGGTGGCGAGGGAGAGGTCGGCGGAGCGGAGCTGGCGGTTGGGGACGTAGAAGAAGAGTCGTCTGTTGAGGTAGGCTGGGCCAGTTTTGTGGAGTGCCTTGTGTGCGTGGATGAGGAGTTTGAAGGTGATCCTCCTGTCGACGGGGAGCCAGTGCAGGTTCCTCAAGTGGGGGGTGATGTGGCTGTGGCATGGTACGTCGAGGATCAGTCGTGCGGAGGCGTTTTGTATGCGTTGCAGTCGCTTGATGAGCTTGGCCGGGGCTCCCGCATAGAGGGCGTTCCCATAATCCAGTCTGCTACTGACGAGGGCCTGGGTGACTGTTCTTCTTGTGTCTGTCGGGATCCACCTGTAGATCTTGCGAAGCATGCGGAGGGTGTTGAAGAAGGAGGAGGAGACTGCGTTGACTTGCTTGGCCATGGAGAGCGTTGAGTCGAGGATGACTCCCAGGTTGCGTGCGTGGTCGGTGGGTGCCGGGGCTGCTCCCAGCGTCGTTGGCCACCAGGAGTCGTCCCAGGCTGAGGGGTTGGAGCCGAGGATGAGGACCTCCGTTTTGTCCGTGTTCAGCTTTAGTCGGCTGATCTTCATCCAATCGGCGACGGCCTTCATTCCTTCATGGAGATTGGCTTTGGCGGCGAGGGGTCCTTGGTGAGGGAGAGGATCAGTTGAGTGTCGTCGGCGTAGGAGATAATGTTGAGGTCGTGTTGTCTGGCGATGCGTGCGAGCGGGGCCATGTAGATGTTGAACAGTGTTGGGCTGAGGGACGATCCCTGGGGTACGCCGCAGATGATCTTGGAGGCTTCGGATCGGAAAGGTGGGAGGCGGACTCTCTGGGTTCTGCCGTCGAGGAAGGAGGTGGTCCATTCCAGGGCCTTGTCTCGGATCCCTGCGTCGTGGAGGCGTGCGCGTAGAGTGCGGTGGCAGACAGTGTCGAAGGCGGCGGAGAGGTCCAGCAGGATGAGGGCTGCGGTCTCACCATTGTCCAGCAGGATCCTGATGTCGTCGGTGGCGGCGATGAGGGCAGTCTCAGTGCTGTGGTTGCTGCGGAACCCCGATTGGGATGGGTCCAGGATGCTGTTTTCTTCGAGGTATCGGGTTAGCTGTTTGTTGACGATCTTCTCGATGACCTTGGCTGGGAACGGAAGCAGAGAGATGGGCCGGAAGTTCTTGAGGTCTCTCGGGTCCGCCTTGGGTTTTTTGAGTAGAGCGTTGATCTCTGCGTGTTTCCAGCTCTCTGGGAAGGTCGCGGTCTCGAAGGAGAGATTGATGATGTTGCACAGGTGGGGTGCGATGGAGCTGCTGGCTTTGTTGAAGATGTGGTGCGGGAAAGGGTCTGACGGGGAGCCGGAGTGTATTGTGCTCATGGTCTTGATGGTGTCCTCGATGTTCACGCTGGTCCAGGCTGGCAGGGGGTCGTGGTCGATGGTGTGTGGCGGGTCTGGTGCATCGATCTTAGTTGGGGCTGTCTGGGTGTTGAAGCTGTCGTGGATGTCGGCGATCTTGCGGTGAAAGAAGGTGGCGAGGGAATTGCACAGGGGTTGCGACGGCGGGATGTCGTTGGTGTTGGAGCTGGGATTGGAGAGTTCCTTCACGATGTTGAAAAGCTCCTTGCTGTTGTGTGCGTTGTTGTCGAGGCGGTCTTTGAAGGAGATTCTCTTGGCGGACCTGATGAGGTGGTGGTGGTTACGGATGGCGTCTTTGTGGGTTGCGTGGCTGTCCGGTGTCTTATCACTGTGCCATTTCTTCTCTAGTTTCCGGCAGGTACGCTTGGAAGCTAGGAGTTCCGAGGTGAACCAGCTGGCTCTTTTGGTGGTGTCGCTGTAGGTGAGCTTTTTCAGCGGGGCGAGGGTGTTGGCACAGTCGTCCATCCATTGTCTGAGGTTGCAGGCAGCGTCGTCGGTGTTGGATGGGTCGGAGGGAGGGCTGAGAGCGAGGGTTGCCCGGAGTTGGTCTTCGGTGACTTTGCTCCAGCAGCGGCGTGGGATCTGTTGGGTGCGGTGGTGTGTGGTGGGTTTCTGGAAGGTGAAATGGATGCAGCGGTGGTCGGTCCAGAGGAGTTCCGTGGTGTGGCTGAAGGAGACGTGGGAGCTTGAGGAGAAGATGGGGTCAAGCGTGTGGCCGGCGGAGTGGGTCGGTGTTGTGACGAGCTGGCTCAGGCCGAGGTTGGCGAGGCTGTCGATCAGGGTGGTGGAGTTGCTGTCGTTGTTGTTCTCCAGGTGAAAGTTCAGGTCTCCGAGGAGGATGTAGTCGGTAGAGGTCAGGGCGTGCGTGCTGATGAAGTCGGCGATGGAGTCGCTGAACTGGGGTCGGGGCCCAGGGGGTCTGTAGACAAGGGTGCCTCTAAGGGTGGTGTTGGGGTCCGTGTGGATCTGGAAGTGCATGTGTTCGGCGGTGCTGAGAGTGTCGTCGGTGCTGGTCGAGACCCTGATGGTGTTCTTGTGGACGATGGCGAATGGCGAATGAAAACGAGTAGGAAAAAATAGCGATCTGTGACAATATTTTCATCTGTAATTTTTTATCACGATTGCCAATTTACTACAGCAATATACACGTTATGTCCAATAGACCCTTCTGGGCATGAGGATATACAGGGTTTGTAGATTCTACAAAAACGTGATACCCAGAGCCTATGTTCCCTCTTAGAAGTGCGCTTGTGCACCTGCGCGGCCTTCTTGCCGTGCACAAAGAGTGAGAGAGCACGCATTTAAAAGTCAAACACACAAAGCAATTATCACCCTGAAATGGGCAATTAATTTCACTAAACTAAGCCCCTCAGACACTGCATTAAACACTACCCGGACAGTTCTCCTCAAACCCCTTATCAGGCCTCACCAAAGATAAACATGTTTAAATAACATGCCTTTGTGATGCAGGTACTGACCCCTGCTTGGCAACATTTAACTTTCCTGTACATGGGGGGGGGCGCTAGAGGGTGCCAGGCAAGATGGCCGCACCTTAGTGCAGCTCTGCCCGGCTGATCTACTATCCGCCCAATATCGGCTGTAAATCGCGGCATCCACGGAGTCCCAGTGAATGCCCTGCATGGTGTGACACCCCCGCTGCCGGTGGAGGTCACAAGAACTGTTGGAGCCCCTGCGCTGCGAGGAAATTGGCGAGAAAAGCTCTGACCATCATGCAGCCAAAATGGCGGCCGCCATTGAGCTGAGCTGAGACGGAGCGCCAGCCGGTGCTCCGCTGGAAGAGAGCGAGCAGTGCCCACGGAATTGTGCCCAGTGTTTGTACTACGGGCGGCAGCTCTTCCCGGCCTCCCTACGCTGCTGCCTGTGGGGGCCCAGGTTTGACTCTGCGCCCTCATGCGGCTGCTGGTTGCCTGCGGTACCTGAACGCCGCGCGGAGCCTCGAAGAACCTGCAGAGCCCACCTGTGGTCCTTGATTGCCGCTGCGGGAGATCGTCTGCGCCGGCTGCGGTAGGTGGGGGCGTGGCTCTCGCCTAGGCCTGCTGCTGCGGAGGTGGGTGTGGGACTGGGCTGTGGGTCGCGGCCTGCTGGCTGTGGCCTGTGTGCGTGGCGCGCGGTGTGCTCGGGCCTACCTGCCTTGGTTCCGTCCTTAACTCAGGTCGGGCGGGGTGGAGAGGCACCTTCGTGAATGCTGTGAGTTCCGCTGGCCCTGACATGTAGCTGCTGCCCGGGGGCTTATTAACTGGTGATCTTGCCCCCGCATACTGGATGCCGCCTTTTGCTCTGCGCCCGGGGCCTGTGTCTAAGGCAGGGTGCCCCGTGCGAACTGGCATTGCAGAGCGGGGAGGCGCGGAGCTCGCATTGCCACGGTCATCGCCCCTGTGGTGGTGGGCTTTGTATTGCTGTAGTCAGAACGTTACCACAGTGCCCCTGGTTTATAGGGCTATATTGATAAATATGAACATTGGTGGTCTGTTGGGAGGGATGACTCCACTGTAGACCTGCACTATCTGCCTCGCACAGACGCCTCTCCCACGCTTTTCTGAAATGACTTGGCTCTGATTGCTGGGGTACTTGGGAGGCATATAACTCATGTGCGGCAGGGGGAGTCTACTGCTGCTGGCTTATTGCACCGCTAGAATCCTTTTCCTTGCCCGTTACTCGGAATTTGCGCCACAAGTGCCTTTGAGTGGTGGAGCCCGAATTGCGTCCCTAGTGCCTTTGAGTGTGTTGCCCTATTGTTGGGTCTGCTGTCTTATACCCGTATTCCCAACCCTCCACTATGGGGAAGCCGGATAAGTTACAACCTCGCCTCACGTTTGAGGCGCGAAAATCTGGTAGGACCCAGCAGAAAGCAGCATCGGACTCTGAGGCTGAGGTACAGGGGGAGGGCCCAACCACGCTAGAAACCACGTTGCTGGCCATGCAAAAAAGCCTCCAGTCCATAAAGTGTAGCATGTCAAACATCAATCACAGACTGGACCATATGTCTGCGCAGTTGGAAAAGCAGAACGCACGAGTGGGGGAGGTGGAACAGAGGGTCTCCACCACGGAGGATGGTCTCAGTGAGGTTGCCAGCAAGACGCTTAATATGGAAAAGGTGTTGGCGCTCATACAGGCCAAGAACGAAGATTTGGAGGCCCGGTCTCGTAGAAATAACATTCGGATTACGGGCCTTCCCAAATCCACAAATACTGGTAGGATGGAGTCCTTTGTCGAAACCCTGATCAAGGAAATCTTTGGCCCTGAGAACTTGTCCTCCATGTTTATAGTCGAGCGCGCCCATCGTTCTTTGGCAGCGCGACCAATTCCGGGCGCTCCACCTCGCCCTATAATTGCTCGGCTATTGAACTACCGGGACCGTGATGTCATTTTGAGACTGGCCAGAGATAAGGGTACCGTCTGTCATCAGGGGAATACACTGTCCTTTTTCCCGGACTTCACTGTCGCAGTCCAATCTGCGCGTCGGGAGTTTGGTGCAGTTAAAAAATTCCTTCAGTCCGAAAGCATCCCATACGCACTGTTGTATCCTGCGTGTCTGCGTGTGGGGCCGGAGGGGAACTTCAAAATTTTCACAACCCCTAAGGCGGCGATGGAGCACGCTAAGCAGTTGAAGCGGCGTCGGCGGGAGGCCACGACTGGCCATGATGAGGAGGAACAATGATGTTAATTGTGGGCTGTGAATAAGTTTTCTTTGTTGGCCATCCTGCTGGTGGGACTCCCCCATTATTTCATGTCTCTAAGTTCACTGCTCTCGCACATGTATGGCCAGGGGGGGGTTAACTCCTTACATGTTTGTTGGGTTGGATGCCTTAAGATTATGTATTCGCTCTTTGATCCTAGCACAGGTACTAGACCTGATCAGCCACCTCCTACACTGTGGGAGGACAGTAGCACTCTGACACCCCCTGTATGGGAGATCCCCACACTATGCACTCTCTTTGTTGTTCCTGTTGGGGTTTGTTTAGCCAAGATTGGGATGGCTTTGGCAATTTGGGCATGCCGAAGTGGGTGGGGGGTCGGAGGGGGGCGGTGGGTTGGATACAGTTGGCACTTTTTTATTGTACTATATATGTACCCTGGCGACATGCTCTAAAAGTTAGATCTCAAACCGGTATGCTTCTGATGTTTCATATGGCACATGGGTAGTAATTTCAGATTCCTCACTTGGAATGTACGCGGTCTTAATAGTCCCAAGAAAATTTGCACTGTGATAGCGTGCCTGGACAGGTTGAATGTCCAGGTGGCCTTTTTGCAGGAGACTCACCTCACTCAGCTTTCTGAGAAGAATGTGGGCGCACGGTGGGCGGGGGTGAAAGTGGCCTCCTCTTATTCCTCCTATTCCCGGGGGGTGATGATACTCGTCAAGAAGGGCATATCATTCAGGGTCCATAGCACAGAGATAGACGAGCAG
This sequence comes from Calotriton arnoldi, assembly GCA_963921515.1. NCBI lineage: Eukaryota > Metazoa > Chordata > Amphibia > Caudata > Salamandridae > Calotriton > Calotriton arnoldi. Next base: position 173,483 of record CAWUFW010006845.1, on the reverse strand, counting down.
GGCCGGCTGGCTATTGTGCATGGGACGATTGGTGGCACAAGTGTTCTTTTGGTTAACGTCTATGGTCCGAATGTGGATGATCACTCCTTCTTTGCGGATGTGTGGCGCCGTATTTCTGTATTCCCCACTGCTGAAATCATTTGGGGGGGGGACTTTAATACTTGTCTGGACATGAATGCAGATAGAGAGGGGAGCGGGGCTCCGCGACACAGGCAATCCACTGATGCACTTCTGGGGCTCCTGGATGCTGGGAATTTGCATGACGTCTGGCGCATGAGGCACCCTGGTGCCAGGGAAAGTACTTTTATCTCTACTGTCCATTGTACGTGGTCCCGATTGGACTATTGGCTTTTGTCTGAGGCTGTATGCACCTGGGTGGTAGACGTTCAACATTTGGCCAAAACTCTGTCTGATCACTCCCCTGTACTCCTTGCACTGAGGGTTCCTGATTGCGAGAGACCCCCGTTCTCGTGGCGATTGCAACCGTCATCTTTGACAGATCCGGTTTTTAAGCATACAGTTGGCGAAGCAATTCATAATTACTTCAAGGAAAATGAGGGCACTGTAGAAAGTGCCGGGGTTCTTTGGGAAGCGTTAAAGGTTACAGTTCGGGGGGTATGTATTGGGGCACAGGCTGGGGTCCTTAAAGATCTGCGCCGCAGAATTAATAAGCTCGCTGCGGAAATAGCCGCTCTGGAGCGTGACTACGCTCGGAATTCTGTCCCCGAAACACTGTCTGTGATTCGTGATCTCGTATCGGAACATAATGAGACAGTGGATCAAGAAATGGTGCATAGTTCTCGTCAGAGCACTGCTCGCTATTACGGGGAGGGGGGTCGGCCTAGCCGCTCGTTGGCACAGAAGCTGGCGGCTCCGTGGTAGCCAGGCTTATATTACCGAACTGCTGGACAGTGAGGGAGTGGCGCACTTTGGCACTTCAGAAATTAGCGGGGTGGTGCTGGATTTTTATTCTGATCTGTATGGGGAACGTGATCAGCCATCTGTAGCTGAAATCAACGCCTATTTGGACAACGTGGCACTTGGTTGGCTGTCAAGTGACCATCGAGAGTACCTCACGCAGCCGTTTGATGTCGAGGATGTTAAATTGGCTATTATGTCGCTTCCTACTTGCGAAGCAGCAGGTCTGGATGGCCTTCCTGGCCAGTTTTATAAGGCCTATGCCGACGACCTGGCGCCGCGGCTGCTGCAGGTATTTGCTGAGACGTACGATTCGGGAACGTTACCTCCCTCCCTTAAGGAGGCCCTACTTGTAATGCTTTTGAAGCCTGACAAGGCGGCGAATGTTTGTGACTCCTACAGACCCCTATCTATTATTAATATTGATGCCAAAATTTTGGCTAAAATGATTGCCACCAGACTTCAGCCATTAGTTCCTAACTTGGTCCTTCCGGACCAGTCGGGATTCGTACCCTCCAGATCCACAACGCACAACCTCCGCAGTATTTTTGCTACATTGCACTACTTAGAGCGGGATTTTCAGGCAGTGGACGTGCTGCTCGACGCGGCCAAGGCGTTTGACTCTCTTCAGTGGGAGTATATGTTTACCGTCTTGCTGCGGATGGGCCTGCCGCCGTTCTTCTTAAAGTGGATCCACCTCCTGTACACCGCACCAGTGGCGCGGATCCGCGTGAATGGCTGGGTCTCTGACGCTTTCTCTATCAAACGCGGCACGCGGCAGGGTGCCCCCTGTCGCCAATGCTTTTTGCGATCGCATTGGAGCCCTTAGCTTGTAAATTGCGTCAGCGGCATGCCCAGGCGGTATTGCGGTTTCGAAAGCGGCCTTTAGTGGTGTCGCTGTATGCAGATGATATGCTGCTCTACGTACGCGAGCCCGCCATATACTTATCGGAACTACTGCGAGAGTATGTCAAATTTGAACGGTACTCGGGCCTGGGCATCAACTGGGCTAAATCCACTGTGTTTCCGCTGACGGCTGGCACCAAGGAGATCGAACTAGACTTTCCCTTGAAGTGGTCGTTCGACCCGGTGAAGTACTTGGGTATATGGCTCCATAGAGATCCTGAGGTAGTGATCACCGCTAACTATGGCCGTGCTGTCAACACGATTACCGATCAAGCTGCACGCTGGGCTAAGTTGCCTCTTTCCCTTGCGGATCGCATTACGGTCATAAAAATGAAATTTTTACCCAAACTTCTTTATTTGTTTGTTAACATCCCTATCTGTTTGAATATCGCAATGTTTAATATGCTGCAGTCAACCCTGCTAACGTTTGTCTAGGGGGGGGGTAGGAAGCCCCGTTGTAGCTGGAGTGTGCTGGCACAGCCGTTAGAGCGCGGTGGTTTTGAGGCCCCTGACATGCGCTTGTATTACTTATGCGCTCAGGCGCAGTTTGCGCATTTCTGGTATTATCCACAACGGTTCCAGCCACATACGGCAATCGAGGCGGACTCTGTGCTCCCGATGCCGCTGGTTGCAGCTGCCCTAATGGGTGGTGGGGGGGGACCGCGGGCTGAAATTAGTCCTGTTCACTGCACGGCCTGGGCATGGAAAACCCTTGCTAAAAGAGCGCATTTGGATTATCTCTATGCCCCAATGCTACCGCTAGCGGCCCACCCGGACATTTCTGCTGCACAAGAACAGGCTGCCTTGAAAGCACTGGGGGAGGTGGGGATTACTCGACTTGGTGATTTATATAACCAGGGCCAATTCCGAGCGCTTTCAGACCTGCAGTGTAGCCACGACGCGGGTCTGATACTGGGGTTCACTTATGTGCGGGTGCGGCAAGCAATCCAAGATATTTACCGTGCATATCCAGCCGAACCGCGCACACTGCTGGCACTGCAGGCAGTGCTAGCAGGGAAAGAGCGTAGGGGCTTGATAACAAAACTGTACAATGCGTCCCTTAGGGAAGCTGATCTTATTGAATCCCCCTCATACAATAAGTGGAAAGCTGTCTTGTGCACCTCACTGTCGCTAGATGACTGGAAATTCTCTTGTGTGTTGACTGGGCGGCTGACGGCGAACTGCAATCTCCGCAGAATCCATTTCAAATACTTACATCAGCTCTACTATACCCCGCTTCAATTGCGCAGATTCGGCTTTCGAGAAAGTGCATGCTGCGTGCGATGTGGGCAGTCTGATGCGGATTTTATGCACCTAGCATGGAACTGTGCTGGTATACATAACTTTTGGTAGCAGGTCACGCGAGTGCTCACAGATGTGGTAATGGAAACTGTGGGGTGTATGCCTGCTATCTGTCTGCTGGGCTGGGTACAGAAGCTTAAAGCAAAACCAAAGGGGATGATGGACGGAGTGTTGAACATTGCAAGCACTCACCCCCAGTCAACTGATCTGGGTTTAATCCATCATCATTCTTTAGCTCACTCCGCCACCCCAGTTCAGACATGGCCATATGCAAATCAGTCTGACCCTGTGCCTCATGGGAACAGTCCAGCCCGAACTGCCAAGCCACGTCTTCCCTGGACCGGAAACAAGCATCCTGGGACCGGTTTCTGGCTTACAGCCGTCATCAGCCAGGCTATCTTGAATCCAGTGGCAAAGTGAGCAAGGGACCCACTTCTGGGCATACCCTGCCAACTGAGGGCGAACATAGCAAAACCAAAGGGGATGATGGACGGAGTGTTGAACATTGCAAGCACTCACCCCCAGTCAACTGATCTGGGTTTAATCCATCATCATTCTTTAGCTCACTCCGCCACTCCCAGTTCAGACATGGCCATATGCAAATCAGTCTGACCTTGTGCCTCATGGGAACAGTCCAGCCCGAACTGCCAAGCCACGTCTTCCCTGGACCGGAAACAAGCATCCTGGGACCGGTTTCTGGCTTACAGCCGTCATCAGCCAGGCTATCTTGAATCCAGTGGCAAAGTGAGCAAGGGACCCACGCCTGGGCATACCCTGCCAACTGAGGGCGAACATAGCAAAACCAAAGGGGATGATGGACGGAGTGTTGAACATTGCAAGCACTCACCCCAGTCAACTGATCTGGGTTTAATCCATCATCATTCTTTAGCTCACTCCGCCACCCCAGTTCAGACATGGCCATATGCAAATCAGTCTGACCCTGTGCCTCATGGGAACAGTCCAGCCCAAAATGCCAAGCCACGTCTTCCCTGGACTGGAAACAAGCATCCTGGGACCGGTTTCTGGCTTACAGCCGTCATCAGCCAGGCTATCTTGAATCCAGTGGCAAAGTGAGCAAGGGACCCACGTCTGGGCATACCCTGCCAACTGAGGGCGAACATAGCAAAACCAAAGGGGATGATGGACGGAGTGTTGAACATTGCAAGCACTCACCCCAGTCAACTGATCTGGGTTTAATCCATCATCATTCTTTAGCTCACTCCGCCACTCCCAGTTCAGACATGGCCATATGCAAATCAGTCTGACCCTGTGCCTCATGGGAACAGTCCAGCCCGAACTGCCAAGCCAAGTCTTCCCTGGACCGGAAACAAGCCTCCCGGGACCGGTTTCTGGCTTACAGCCGTCATCAGCCAGGCTATCTTGAATCCAGTGGCAAAGTGAGCAAGGGACCCACGTCTGGGCATACCCTGCCAACTGAGGGCGAACATAGCAAAACCAAAGGGGATGATGGACGGAGTGTTGAACATTGCAAGCACTCACCCCCAGTCAACTGATCTGGGTTTAATCCATCATCATTCTTTAGCTCACTCCGCCACTCCCAGTTCAGACATGGCCATATGCAAATCAGTCTGACCCTGTGCCTCATGGGAACAGTCCAGCCTGAACTGCCAAGCCACGTCTTCCTGGACCGGAAACAAGCATCCTGGGACCGGTTTCTGGCTTACAGCCATCATCAGCCAGGCTATCTTGAATCCAGTGGCAAAGTGAGCAAGGGACCCACGTCTGGGCATACCCTGCCAACTGAGGGCGAACATAGCAAAACCAAAGGGGATGATGGACGGAGTGTTGAACATTGCAAGCACTCACCCCAGTCAACTGATCTGGGTTTAATCCATCATCATTCTTTAGCTCACTCCGCCACCCCAGTTCAGACATGGCCATATGCAAATCAGTCTGACCCTGTGCCTCATGGGAACAGAAACAAGCATCCTTGGACCGGTTTCTGGCTTGGTGAAGCAAAATAACGATGGATTAAACCCAGATCTGTGACTGGGGGTGAATGTTTGCCAATGTGCAGCATTCCGTCCATCATCTTGTGTGTTTTGCATTTCGCCCTATGTGGGAAGGGTATGCCCAGACGTGGGTCCCGTGCTCACTACGCCACTGGAGTCAAGCTATCCTGGCTGATGAAGGCTGATAGCCTGAAACCGGTCCTAGGATGTTTGATTCCGGTCCAGGGAAGACATGGCTTGGCAGTTCGGGCTGGACTGTTCCCATGAGGCACAGGGTCAAGACTGATTTGCATATGGCTATGTCTGAACTGGGGTGGCGTGGTGAAGCAAAATAACGATGGATTAAACCCAGATCTGTGACTGGGGGTGAATGTTTGCCAATGTGCAGCATTCCGTCCATCATCTTGTGTGTTTTGCATTTCGCCCTATGTGGGAAGGGTATGCCCAGATGTGGGTCCCGTGCTCACTACGCCACTGGAGTCAAGCTATCCTGGCTGATGAAGGCTGATAGCCTGAAACCGGTCCTAGGATGCTTGATTCCGGTCCAGGGAAGACATGGCTTGGCAGTTCGGTCTGGACTGTTCCCATGAGGCACAGGGTCAAGACTGATTTGCATATGGCTATGTCTGAACTGGGGTGGCGTGGTGAAGCAAAATAACGATGGATTAAACCCAGATCTGTGACTGGGGGTGAATGTTTGCCAATGTGCAGCATTCCGTCCATCATCTTGTGTGTTTTGCATTTCGCCCTATGTGGGAAGGGTATGCCCAGACGTGGGTCCCGTGCTCACTACGCCACTGGAGTCAAGCTATCCTGGCTGATGAAGGCTGATAGCCTGAAACCGGTCCTAGGATGCTTGATTCCGGTCCAGGGAAGACATGGCTTGGCAGTTCGGTCTGGACTGTTCCCATGAGGCACAGGGTCAAGACTGATTTGCATATGGCTATGTCTGAACTGGGGTGGCGTGGTGAAGCAAAATAACGATGGATTAAACCCAGATCTGTGACTGGGGGTGAATGTTTGCCAATGTGCAGCATTCCGTTCATCATCTTGTGTGTTTTGCATTTCGCCCTATGTGGGAAGGGTATGCCCAGACGTGGGTCCCGTGCTCACTACACCACTGGAGTCAAGCTATCCTGGCTGATGAAGGCTGATAGCCTGAAACCGGTCCTAGGATGCTTGATTCCGGTCCAGGGAAGACATGGCTTGGCAGTTTGGTCTGGACTGTTCCCATGAGGCACAGGGTCAAGACTGATTTGCATATGGCTATGTCTGAACTGGGGTGGCGTGGTGAAGCAAAATAACGATGGATTAAACCCAGATCTGTGACTGGGGGTGAATGTTTGCCAATGTGCAGCATTCCGTCCATCATCTTGTGTGTTTTGCATTTCGCCCTATGTGGGAAGGGTATGCCCAGACGTGGGTCCCGAGCTCACTACGCCACTGGAGTCAAGCTATCCTGGCTGATGAAGGCTGATAGCCTGAAACCGGTCCTAGGATGCTTGATTCCGGTCCAGGGAAGACATGGCTTGGCAGTTCGGTCTGGACTGTTCCCATGAGGCACAGGGTCAAGACTGATTTGCATATGGCTATGTCTGAACTGGGGTGGCGTGGTGAAGCAAAATAACGATGGATTAAACCCAGATCTGTGACTGGGGGTGAATGTTTGCCAATGTGCAGCATTCCGTCTATCATCTTGTGTGTTTTGCATTTCGCCCTATGTGGGAAGGGTATGCCCAGACGTGGGTCCCGTGCTCACTATGCCACTGGAGTCAAGCTATCCTGGCTGATGAAGGCTGATAGCCTGAAACCGGTCCTAGGATGCTTGATTCCGGTCCAGGGAAGACATGGCTTGGCAGTTCGGTCTGGACTGTTCCCATGAGGCACAGGGTCAAGACTGATTTGCATATGCCTATGTCTGAACTGGGGTGGCGTGGTGAAGCAAAATAACGATGGATTAAACCCAGATCTGTGACTGGGGGTGAATGTTTGCCAATGTGCAGCATTCCGTCCATCATCTTGTGTGTTTTGCATTTCGCCCTATGTGGGAAGGGTATGCCCAGACGTGGGTCCCGTGCTCACTACGCCACTGGAGTCAAGCTATCCTGGCTGATGAAGGCTGATAGCATGAAACCGGTCCTAGGATGCTTGATTCCGGTCCAGGGAAAACATGGCTTGGCAGTTCGGTCTGGACTGTTCCCATGAGGCACAGGGTCAAGACTGATTTGCATATGGCTATGTCTGAACTGGGGTGGCGTGGTGAAGCAAAATAACGATGGATTAAACCCAGATCTGTGACTGGGGGTGAATGTTTGCCAATGTGCAGCATTCCGTCCATCATCTTGTGTGTTTTGCATTTCGCCCTATGTGGGAAGGGTATGCCCAGACGTGGGTCCCGTGCTCACTACGCCACTGGAGTCAAGCTATCCTGGCTGATGAAGGCTGATAGCCTGAAACCGGTCCTAGGATGCTTAATTCCGGTCCAGGGAAGACATAGCTTGGCAGTTCGGTCTGGACTTTTCCCATGAGGCACAGGGTCAAGACTGATTTGCATATGGCTATGTCTGAACTGGGGTGGCGTGGTGAAGCAAAATAACGATGGATTAAACCCAGATCTGTGACTGGGGGTGAATGCTTGCCAATGTGCAGCATTCCGTCCATCATCTTGTGTGTTTTGCATTTCGCCCTATGTGGGAAGGGTATGCCCAGACGTGGGTCCCGTGCTCACTACGCCACTGGAGTCAAGCTATCCTGGCTGATGAAGGCTGATAGCCTGAAACCGGTCCTAGGATGCTTGATTCCGGTCCAGGGAAGACATGGCTTGGCAGTTCGGTCTGGACTGTTCCCATGAGGCACAGGGTCAAGACTGATTTGCATATGGCTATGTCTGAACTGGGGTGGCGTGGTGAAGCAAAATAACGATGGATTAAACCCAGATCTGTGACTGGGGGTGAATGTTTGCCAATGTGCAGCATTCCGTCCATCATCTTGTGTGTTTTACAGAAGCTTAAACCCTGCAATAGGCGGCTGGTGGCCATTTCCACTTTGTTTGCCAAGAGGGCTGTGGCGCAATGTGCTAAAACTGTCCCGACAGTTAAGAAGTGGATCCGCGATTTGCTTTACTGTAGGGAACAATTGGGAATTTACGCGGAGGAACTGACTGAGGCCTCGCGCCCTAAGGACTTCTGGGCTCCCCTTACGGGGTACCTTCTTGGGAATCCAGACTTGAGATGACTCCTTGTAATATAGAGCTATTGTATGTGTGGGGAGAGATGGGACTGTTATTGAGTAAGGTCATGTGTCACAACGTATTTTACACAGGTATATTAGACTTATGTTCACAGTGCCGGGATTGGGGGGGGTGAGGGTGGCAGGCTTGTTTGATGCGGGTTATTTCTTTGAAATGAAAAATGGCTTGCACTGTTACATTGTGCAAAAGTGTTTTGTTGAGCCCTATCTTTGGGGCGCTGTATGTTTTATTTTTACAAGCTGCTCAATAAAGATGCTAAAAAAAAAACTTTCCTGTACATGAGCCCAGATAACCCTCTGTCTGGGAAAGTATGTCCTGTACAGATTCTGTTACACAAATTGCTCAAAAGGCACATTTTCTTTTCAACAACATACCTTTCATGGGCCTTGTACGCGTGTGTTGTTTTTCTCAGCACTCTCGACCATTCGGCCTTTGATGTTTCTGATATCTGTCATTGTCGATCTGTGCTGTTGTTCGCCGTTAGGTTCCCCTTCCATTTTCAGTTTAGTGCACTGTCTTCATATGCTTCATACATATGTCATTAGAAATATTATGCCACTGCAATGATGTTTATTTCACATGCCCGATACAGTTTAAGTACATGGTAAACTCAGGCACTATTTCAAAATGCAGAAATTTTACATTTTAGATTTAAAAATGCTGACCACTTTTCCTAAAAAATTTACATTTTATGCCATTTCATTAACCGTTCACTGACACATCGATGTAAAAAATATCGATGTTAAAAATATCGAGTAAAAAATATAGACAACACAAATATCGACTCCTATACTTAAAAAGGTAAGTACAAAAATATTGACTAAAAATTATCGATGTAAAAAATATAGATGTCTAAAATATCGACTTTTATATAAATATAAAATAAAAAATTATATATTAAATATAATACTAACAAGTGAAAAACATTTAGGGGCCGATTCCGATCTCGGCCGGTAGGGCACCGAATCGGATTCGGCTAAACCGGTTCCGATTCGGAGCCCTATTTCCCGACCGAGTCGTACGTGCGTCCGGGCGAGCGAGTACGATGCGTGCGCTCGCGAAATCTCCGACCGACTCGTTCGCAGGACCCGACCGCTCCGACCGACTCGCACGGGGACGACGCGCACCTCACAATGGAGACGTTCCCCGGCCGGGTAAGTACGATGCGCACCTCGACCGCTCCGACCGACTTGCGCAGTCTGGCTCCAAGGAGCTGTCGGAGCCGCACTTTGGGGGTCCGTGTCGGACCCCCCTGGAAGCGTAGGCGCGCGAGTCGCACACAGGCACGTGCATGTACGGTGCGACCCGCATCGACACGAACACGCTGTAGGGGGCGCCCTTGTTCGCGTCGTGCCCATTGAGTCAATGGGAGCCCGTGTACGCGTCGTACGACTGGCTCCCATTGACTTCAATGGGAGTCCGACCGAATCGAGTCCGATAGCATACGTGCGCATCGTACTCGTTCGGTCGGACTGCTAGGGTCCGATTCGGTCGGAAATCTCTCCGGGTCCGGCTCGGTCGGGGAGATTTCCGGCCCGAATCGGAATCGGCCCCTTAATATACATTTTAATAAAATATAACAAATAAACTTAATAAAAAAATAAACACACAAACATAATAATTTATACATATATATTTACTTTAAAACAATTAATAAGCTATTATTTTTAATTTATGTTAAAAGTTTAAAATAATATAAAAATATATATATTAATGATTTAATGATTTAAAATATAAAAAAACAAAAATCTATAATAAATTAAAACATTAAACTATTAGAAAAATATTTAAACTTAATTTTCACAATACAATTGTCATGGCTCTTGATACTCACTTAGCCAGTACTCTCGAGAGCAGAATGATGATAGTTTCTCAATTCCCACCTCAGGCTCCACACGAAGACCAAAAGGTACAGGCAGTCGTGTGAACCCCGTCGGGGGAAAGGGGAAGTGGACAGAGAAGAGACTGCCTAGATCCACTCGGTATCTTCACACTAGCCTTCCTCCTACTTCTTCTCAAGGCGCTTCCTCTTCCTGCTGGTCACCTTATCTTAATGGCTATGTGGGGATACTGTAACAGAGAACACACCATTAATATTCCCCTAGCACTCCTCCCAGCCTTTCCTTGACTTCCTCACTCTAACTTCCTTACCCAATTGATTTTAGGCCTTCGCTCCTCTTCTATTTTCTTTTGTGTGAATTGGTTATCTTCCTAAATGTGAACAAACCTTGTAAGTATTCTCTTCGCTTTTCTCTTAATATTCGCAGCTCTCACTCATTCTCCCACTCTCTCTCTCACTCTGTCTTACTTGTATCTTCTGCTGAATTCCTTTATTATTTCTTCCTCAGGTGAACGAGTACGCTGTCGCAGTCGTCGAGCTGATGAAGCTGATGAAGACTCTGGACCTGAAGACTCACGGTAAGTGAATTAACCCTAACTGCCTATTGCGAAGTTATTACCAAATTAACACCTAAATCTATCTAATACCGCCGATACTCGAAACGCTCTAACCTACGCCTTGCCTGGCTGAACCACTAACTCTAACTCTGACTAACTAAGAGCTGTTTCCTGAAAAGGTTCCTAACGCTAGAAATGCTTTGGTGAAGTGCGCGGTTTGTAATTCAACCGCGGCACTTCACAGCTGAGCAAGTCCTCGCGCCCGGACCCAGGCGCGAGAGACTAGACCGCCAACTTCTCTTGCCTTCCTCCCTGTTGGGAGAACAGAGCGGAATGTCTTCTTATGTGCGATGATCACCCGCGATTGAAGTCGAGCGGGTGATCTTTTTCCAACTGCCTTCTCCGGGACTGTAGTGATGCTAAGGAGTTTATGAACTCCCTTTCTCTGAGCCCTGACAACAATCACTGCAACAGTAGGGAAAGTGTTGGATAGCAAAGGGGAAAAAATAACTATTCCAACTCCAGCGAGTGCAACAGTAGGGAAAGTGTTGGATAGCAGGGGGGTAAAAATTACTATTCCCACTCCAGTGAGAGCAACAGTAGGGAAAGTGTTGGATAGCAGAGGGGTAAAAATTACTATTCCCACTCCAAAGAGTGCAACAGTAGGGAAAGTGTTGGATAGCGGATGGTTAAAAATTAATATTCCCACTCCAGTGAGTGCAACAGTAAGGAAAGTGTTAGTTAGCGAAGGGGTAAAAATTACTATTCCATCTCCAGTGAGTGCAACAGTAGAGAAAGTGTTGGATAGGGGAGGGGTAAAATTTACTATTCCCACTCCAGTGAGAGCAACAGTAGTGAAAGTGTTGGATAGCGGAGAGGTAAAATTTACTATTCCCACTCCAGTGAGAGCAACAGTAGGGAAAGTGTTGGATAGCAGAGGTGCAAAAATACTATTCCCACTCCAAAGAGTGCAACAGTAGGGAAAGTGTTGCATAGCGGATGGGTAAAAATTACTTTTCCCACTCCACTGAATGCAACAGTAGGGTAAGTGTTGGATAGCGGAAGGGTAAAAAAATGTATTCCCACTCCGGTGAGTACAACAGTAGGGAAAGTGTTGGATAGCGGTGGAGTCAAAATTACTATTCCCACTACAGAGAGTGTAACAGAAGGGAAAGTGTTGGATAGAGGAGAGGTAAAATTTACTATTCCCACTCCAGTGAGAGCAACAGTAGTGAAAGTGTTGGATAGCGGAGAGGTAAAATTTACTATTCCCACTCCAGTGAGAGCAACAGTAGGGAAAGTGTTGGATAGCAGAGGTGCAAAAATACTATTCCCACTCCAAAGAGTGCAACAGTAGGGAAAGTGTTGCATAGCGGATGGGTAAAAATTACTTTTCCCACTCCACTGAATGCAACAGTAGGGTAAGTGTTGGATAGCGGAAGGGTAAAAAATGTATTCCCACTCCGGTGAGTACAACAGTAGGGAAAGTGTTGGATAGCGGTGGAGTCAAAATTACTATTCCCACTACAGAGAGTGTAACAGAAGGGAAAGTGTTGGATAGAGGAGAGGTAAAAATTACTATTCCAACTCCAGTGAGTGCAACAGTAGGGAAAGTGCTGGATAGCGGAGGGGTGAAAATTTAAAAATTACTATTCCCACTCCAGTGAGTGCAACAATAGGGAAAGTGCTGGATAGCGGAGGGGTGAAAATTACTATACCCACTCCAGTGACTGCAACAGTAGGGAAAGTGCTGGATAGCGGAGAGGTAAAAGTTACTATTCCCACTCCAGTGAGTGCAACATTAGGGAAAGTGTTGGATAGCGAAGAAACAAAAATTACTATTCACACTCAAACAGTTAAAAAAAATATATAAAAATGTTACAAAATCATAAAAATAAATAAACTATATTGAAAAAAAAATCTAATATATTACACATGTAAAAAGAACACATATCATACTATTAATTACATATAACAAAAACCTACAAATATTATATAAAATAAATTTAATATACATTTTAATAAAATATAACAAATAAACTTAATAAAAAATAAACACACAAACATAATAATTTACACATATATATTTACTTTAAAAGAATTAATAATCTTTTATTTTTAATTTATGTTAAAAGTTTAAAATAATATAAAAATATATATATTAATTATTTAAAATATAAAAAAACAAAAATCTATAATAAATTAAAACATTAAACTATTAGAAAAATATTTAAACTTAATTTTCACAATACAATCAGTGCAACAGTAGGGAAAGTGTTGGATAGCAAAGGGGAAAAAATAACTATTCCCACTCCAGTGAGTGCAACAGTAGGGTAAGTATTGGATAGCGGAGGAATCAAATTTACTAGTCCAACTCCAGTGAGTGCAACAGTAGGGTAAGTATTGGATAGCGGAGGAATCAAATTTACTATTCCCACTCCGGTGAGTGCAACAGTAGGGAAAGTGTTGGATAGCGGTGGAGTCAAAATTACTATTCCCACTCCAGAAAGTGCAACAGTAGGGAAAGTGTTGGATAGCAGAGGGGTAAAAATTACTGTTCCAACTCCAGTGAGTGCAACAGTAGAGAAAGTGCTGGATAGCGGAGGGGTAAAAATTTAAAAATTACTATTCCCACTCCAGTGATTGCAACAATAGGGAAAGTGCTGGATAGCAGAGGGGTAAAAATTACTATTCCCACTCCAGTGAGTGCAACAGTAAGGAAAGTGTTAGATGGCGAAGGGGTAAAAATTACTATTCCAACTCCAGTGAGTGCAACAGTAGAGAAAGTGTTGGATAGCAGAGGGGTAAAATTTACTATTCCCACTCCAGTGACAGCAACAGTAGGGAAAGTGTTGGATAGCGGAGGGGTAAAATTTACTATTCCCACTCCAGAGAGTGCATCAGTAGGGAAAGTGTTGGATAGCGGAGAGGTAAAAATTACTATTCCAACTCCAGTGAGTGCAACAGTAGGGAAAGTGCTGGATAGCGGAGGGGTGAAAATATAAAAATTATTATTCCCTCTCCATTGAGTGCAACAGTAGGAAAAGTGCTGGATAGCGGACGGGTAAAAATTACTATACCCACTCCAGTGAGTGCAACAGTAGGGAAAGTGCTGGATAGCGGAGAGGTAAAAATGACTATTCCCACTCCAGTGAGTGCAACATTAGGGAAAGTGTTGGATAGCGAAGAAACAAAAATTACTATTCACACTCAAACAGTTAAAAAAATATATATAAAAATGTTTAAAAAATCATAAAAATAAACTATATTAAAACAAAATCAAATATATTAAACATGTAAAAAGAACACATATAATATTAATTACATATAACAAAAACCTACAAATATTATATAAAATTAAATAAATTTAATATACATTTTAATAAAATATAACAAATAAACTTAATAAAAAAATAAACACACAAACATAATAATTTATACATATATATTTACTTTAATACAATTACTAAACTATTATTTTTAATTTATGTTAAAATTTTAAAATAATATAAAAATATATATATATATTATTTGAAATATAAAAAAAACAAAAATCTATAATAAATTAAAACATTAAACTATTAGAAAAATATTTAAACTTAATTTTCACAATACAATCACTGCAACAGTAGGGAAAGTGTTGGATAGCAAAGGGGAAAAAATAACTATTCCAACTCCAGTGAGTGCAACAGTAGGGAAAGTGTTGGATAGCAGGGGGGTTAAAAATTACTATCCCCACTGCAGTGAGAGCAACAGTAGGGAAAGTGTTGGATAGCAGAGGGGTAAAAATTACTATTCCCACTCCAAAGAGTGCAACAGTAGGGAAAGTGTTGGATAGCGGAGGGTTAAAAATTAATATTCCCACTCCAGTGAGTGCAACAGTAAGGAAAGTGTTAGTTAGCGAAGGGGTAAAAATTACTATTCCAACTCCAGTGAGTGCAACAGTAGAGAAAGTGTTGGATAGCGGAGGGGTAAAATGTACTATTCCCACTCCAGTGAGAGCAACAGTAGTGAAAGTGTTGGATAGCGGAGAGGTAAAATTTACTATTCCCACTCCAGTGAGAGCAACAGTAGGGAAAGTGTTGGATAGCGGAGGTGCAAAAAATACTATTCCCACTCCAAAGAGTGCAACAGTAGGGAAAGTGTTGCATAGCGGATGGGTAAAAATTACTTTTCCCACTCCACTGAATGCAACAGTAGGGTAAGTGTTGGATAGCGGAAGGGTAAAAAAATGTATTCCCACTCCGGTGAGTACAACAGTAGGGAAAGTGTTGGATAGCGGTGGAGTCAAAATTACTATTCCCACTACAGAGAGTGCAACAGTAGGGAAAGTGTTGGATAGCAGAGAGGTAAAAATTACTATTCCAACTCCAGTGAGTGCAACAGTAGGGAAAGTGCTGGATAGCGGGGGGTGAAAATTTAAAAATTACTATTCCAACTCCAGTGAGTGCAACAGTAGGGAAAGTGCTGGATAGCGGAGGGGTGAAAATTTAAAAATTACTATTCCCACTCCAGTGAGTGCAACAATAGGGAAAGTGCTGGATAGCGGAGGGGTGAAAATTACTATACCCACTCCAGTGACTGCAACAGTAGGGAAAGTGCTGGATAGCGGAGAGGTAAAAGTTGCTATTCCCACTCCAGTGAGTGCAACATTAGGGAAAGTGTTGGATAGCGAAGAAACAAAAATTACTATTCACACTCAAACAGTTAAAAAAATAAATATAAAAATGTTACAAAATCATAAAAATAAATAAACTATATTGAAAAAAATCTAATATATTACACATGTAAAAAGAACACGTATCATACTATTAATTACATATAACAAAAACCTACAAATATTATATAAAATAAAATAAATTTAACATACATTTTAATAAAATATAACAAATAAACTTAATAAAAAATAAACACACAACCATAATAATTTACACATATATATTTACTTTAAAAGAATTAATAATCTTTTATTTTTAATTTATGTTAAAAGTTTAAAATAATATAAAAATATATATATTAATTATTTAAAATATAAAAAAACAAAAATCTATAATAAATTAAAACATTAAACTATTAGAAAAATATTTAAACTTAATTTTCACAATACAATCAGTGCAACAGTAGGGAAAGTGTTGGATAGCAAAGGGAAAAAATAACTATTCCCACTCCAGTGAGTGCAACAGTAGTGTAAGTATTGGATAGCGGAGGAATCAAATTTACTAGTCCAACTCCAGTGAGTGCAACAGTAGGGAAAGTGTTGGATAGCGGAGGGGTAAAAATTACTATTCCCACTCCAGTGAGAGCAAGAGTAGGGAAAGTGTTGGATAGCGGAGGGGTAAAAATTACTATTCCCACTCCAAAAAGTGCAACAGTAGGGAAAGTGTTGGATAGCGGAGGGTTAAAAATTACTATTCCCACTCCAGTGAGTGCAACAGTAAGGAAAGTGTTAGATAGCGAAGGGGTAAAAATTACTAATCCAACTCCAGTGAGTGCAACAGTAGAGAAAGTGTTGGATAGCGGAGGGGTAAAATTTATTATTCCCACTCCAGTGAGAGCAACAGTAGGGAAAGTGTTGGATAGCGGAGGGGTAAAATTTACTATTCACACTCCAGTGAGAGCAACAGTAGGGAAAGTGTTGGATAGCGGAGGTGCAAAAATACTATTCAAACTCCATTGAATGCAACAATAGGGTAAGTGTTGGATAGCGGAGGGGTAAAAAATGTATTCCCACTCCGGTGAGTGCAACAGTAGGGAAAGTGTTGGATAGCGGTGGAGTCAAAATTACTATTCCCACTCCAGAGAGTGCAACAGAAGGGAAAGTGTTGGATAGAGGAGAGGTAAAAATTACTATTCCAACTCCAGTGAGTGCAACAGTAGGGAAAGTGCTGGATAGCGGAGGGGTGAAAATCTAAAAATTACTATTCCCACTCCAGTGAGTGCAACAATAGGGAAAGTGCTGGATAGCGGAGGGGTGAAAATTACTATACCCACTCCAGTGACTGCAACAGTAGGGAAAGTGCTGGAGAGCGGAGAGGTCAAAGTTACTATTCCCACTCCAGTGAGTGCAACATTAGGGAAAGTGTTGGATAGCGAAGAAACAAAAATTACTATTTACACTCAAACAGTTAAAAAAAAATATAAAAATGTTACAAAATCATAAAAATAAATAAACTATATTGAAAAAAAAATCTAATATATTCCACATGTAAAAAGAACACATATCATACTATTAATTACATATAACAAAAACCTACAAATATTATATAAAATAAAATAAATTTAATATACATTTTAATAAAATATAACAAATAAACTTAATAAAAAATAAACACACAAACATAATAATTTACACATATATATTTACTTTAAAAGAATTAATAATCTTTTATTTTGAATTCATGTTAAAAGTTTAAAATAATATAAAAATATATATATTAATTATTTAAAATATAAAAAAACAAAAATCTATAATAAATTAAAACATTAAGGGGCCCATTACGATGGCGGGCGGAAGCACTACCGCCGTGCTGGCGGATGCAAAAACCACCAGTTACCGCCCGCATGCCGCAGCCCACACGCCCGCCAAATTACGATGCGAAAAGCAGGCCAAACACCGCCGGCAAGCCAGCAACACCGTCCGCCATCAAAGTGCGCCCGCACACGTAGCGGCGCAGCACAACTGACACACACCGTCCGACGAAACACGTCCCGCCCGGCGCATAAATTACGATGCCGCAAACAAACGGCTCCCACGGCAAAGAGACACCGCACGTGAAAGAGAGGCGGAAACACGGACGCAGAGCACGGACAACGAAGAAGCGGCACCCCGGGCATGAATCCAGCACTGCAGGCCCTTCCCATGCTTCTGCTGATGCACCACCAAGGACGCAACGTACCGCGGAGACGCAGGTAGGCACACACACAACAAGTGCACGCAAACAGCGCACACAGTGCAAGGGCGGAAAAAGCGGACAACCCCCCACCAGCGCGTGCACACTACACATCCACCATTGCATCCACATATGACACACAGGCCAAATCCTAACATCGCGGAACACATGTGTACACACCACCTGGGACTAGGAACCAACCACCCCGTCACGGCCCCAAAGCGCCGATGACGCCGCCACACATGCGCACAACGCAGAGGCCAACCGCAGCGCCATGCATGCGTCGCACACAGACACAGGGACACAACCAAGCAGCACACACATCAGCCCCACCCCGAACGCACATGACACGTGACAGGCCGGCCACAGACATGTCCCCAACGCCCAATTCACGGACAACACCCAACGCCACACAACCGACGCACACATGTCAGTGAAGTCACGCAACAGCAGGACACACCCCAGTGTAACAAACATGGCGAAGCACACAGCGGCGGCAACACCAACTAGGAGAAGCAGGGCCCCTTCGGGAAGAGGAACGCCAGTACCACACTGAAAAACCCATACCACCCTGCACATATGAACAAGACACATGAAACGGAACACCAAAGAGCCCGGTGACCGACAACAGGTGGCCCAAGAATTACATCCACACACAAGGCCCAACGCAGAGCGGAAAGGCAGGCTGCCGCCCACACAAGGGAGAGCAGACAGCACTGAATGACCTTCCATTCCAACACCGAAACCACAGCCCTACGACAGAAGCCGGTGAATACAGCCATTGTCCAAGAATAGACTAACACAGGCTTGCCGAGGAGACCGACCACAGGGCAGATAGCGCATATCACAGAAGCACACAACGGACGGGGAAGAAAGAAGAAAACACTCCCCATGTCGGCCACATGCAAGTTAATTGGAAGGAGTCACACAGCACTGACCTTGAACTGTCTGAGAAGCATGTGGGAAGAGGGCCCGTGTCCTCCAAACAAGCCAACAGAACACAAGTCCTGTCTCCCCACGACTACACAGAGCTCACAGCAACCCCGGAGTGTGCACATTGCAGACTGCACACACAGCCGGAGCACGCCACCACAACGCACCGCTGCGAAATGGCAACCGCAACACACCTACCCAACTACGCCGAAGAGCTCAAGCTGTACCAAACCAGCACGATACATACATTGGGATGCGATCTCCTGTCCCTGCTGAACGTAAGTTACCGACTGACTTACCGCATCACATTGTTCAGCTGCGTCATGCCCGTCTTCTACTGTCGGAGGTGTCCCTACCAGCATCCCGTCGAGATATGCCTCTCCAACCCGGCATGTCTGAAGGCGGACCTGCTACCACTACTCCTCCCTCTGGACGCACACGACAGGGCCTGCTCTGCCTATGGGGGCATGGCGTATGTGGCCAACATCGCACGCGCACTGAAATGGAACCACTGTGCCTCCACACGACGGATCATCGAGAACAGCTACATCGAATGTCACCCAGCATGCCCCATCATGGTCCTCCAAGGGACAACCTACGAACAACACCTTGACAGCCACCATCCGCTTCATTGGCTGGCAAACATGTACACCACCAATGACATGGAAGCCCTGCTGGACGGCATCGCATACCTGACAACCTGTAAATACGTCGGACCACAACGCAGGTTCCCCGAGTGACCTATGAAGTCCAACCCCGCACCCATGCTCAGCTTCCGCACGGACTGGCCAGTCACCACCACAACAGCCATACCAAACGACCGGCAACTGTAACCACACCATCAACGACATCGCCATGACATCGGATATGACCGGGACATGCACACTGTTCCCCATCACATCCAGGAACACCGCATGCATCGTGGGAGGCAGTGGCATGGGCTCTGTGCATCGCACCCACATGGACGGAACTGCACGAACAACCAGGACACAACATGGATCCAGCGCACATGGACACACACACCGCTCAGTGGACATGAATAGGTCGCCTGGAGTCTGTGGGTGCTGCACCCCTCCCACCCCCGCCCCGGGAATCCCATACCAGGACCTTTGCATGGACGACAAGTGCATACAACAACAACACGACCCCAGTGACTGTGACATGTCCAGTAACCACCACAGTGCAACAACAAGTGGCACGCCGCTGCATGCACGCAAGCACATGCCCTGATGTCATCTCACATGCACGCGTGCATGAGGAACAACCGCAGCAAACCTGTCACATGGAACTGAGATGGACTGTGCCCATGATGCCGAGCGGTCTGGTAGGCTACATGTATACCGTCTGTGTCAAAGTCCGCAGCTCCGCAGCTATACGTAAATGTACATTAGCACAGCCTTGGCCAAGCAGATGTAACCCCACACCCTATCCCATTTGTAATCATGCTCAGTATATCCTCAATATGTATTCCGCTGCCAGTAGTGTCCACTATACTGCATCACAGAGGACAGAAGACTCAATATAATGTTTGAAACCAGAACTGTCTCCGCTGACTCATTTCACAAGTACGAATGAGAGAGGATGAGAGTATGTGAAGTACACGGCAGTCGTGACATGACCATGTAGTCCACTGGTATTGGATGTCAACGCAAATGAGTAGCACTACTGTGGAAGACACACATGTGTCGTGTGAAGTCGTATGGACGCAGTGCTCAGGTGGGTGGGTGCGACGGGTAGATGCGCACATGCCAAGTTGGAGCACGCCGTGTTGGGAGGGCTCATGAACAGTACACCACCGCTTCCCTGGGCATTGTGAGAGGACACCTGTCGGGGGAGTGAACACGTGTGTGCACAGCAGCCGGGCACACGTACAAAGCGGTACCAGGCGCACCTCAGCCCACCCTCTGTGGACGAGCTGGATCCTGTTGTGCGCCCGCCATGCCCCTTGACAAGGCACACACAGCCCCAGTCGACCAGGTGTAACCCCAACATAGTCAATCCGCACAGGCGATACAGGGCACGGGATGGCAGTGGAGCATGGTGTGTGAGAGGTCTCCTCGCGCTCCTCCTGCTCATATCACGCAGGCAATAGAACCTCAACGTCCAGCATGGCAAAAAGTCAAATGGAAGTGTAGGGGGACGCACCACAGCACGAGCAGCACTGACGTCACGGGAGGTGGCTCGCACCATCCCATCCATTGCCCATCATACCAACCACGCCACATGCCATTGCGACTAAGTGCAAGCGTGTGCGCCACCACCCCCGAGCCCTCCCCAGAGAGGCCAAAGAGTGAATGTGTGGGCCATCAGCCACAGACGGACGCGGCCTGGCCGCAAGGGCAGCCACAGCCACTGGGTGTCGCAGGTGGCGGATCCGGAAGGCGAAGACTGTGATGCATAGTCCATGCAGGCCGGGTCTCCATTTGGGGCACCACGCAGGTGGACGGCGTCCCGCCACACATCATACCCTGAGACAGCCCACTCGTGCAACTGGACCCACACATACACTCCTTGCCCTCTCTGGTGCAAGCTTGGGGCTGCCTGTGCAAGCGCTAGCCTCGCAGGTGAGCATGCATATTGGGGGCGAGGGAGGACATGAGGGCTGGGGCGAAGATGACTGTATCACTGTCAGTTAGTACAAGGGATGACCCAGATGTGGAAAGGAAGAGACGTGTCCCGTGTGTACTGCAACTAGTCGCCAATCCAACTACCCCCCATGTCCGGAATGTAAGCCCGCACCTAGGCCCGCCCATCCGCCACATCGAACATACCACCAGCACGACAACCTTCCCATTCGAAACACTGACTGGGGGTGGCGACCAGTGTACAATCATGTGTAGCCTACCCACGCGTACATGTGGGCCCTCCATGATCCATGTCACCTGCGGCAAAGTCATGACATGCGCAATGAGGGAAGTGAGGAGAGCTGTCCGCCCCACGCGCAGAAGGTGCATCAGCTCCACAGACCCAGCAGCGAGTCCAGCAGGGGTCACATGTGCAGGGGCAGCTGTGCCTGGTGTGAAGGCACATGCATATAGACAGCACATCGACCAATGTGTAGTCTGCCCACATCCCATCATCATGCGGACATAGGAATTGAACACAGGGCAACACATCTTAGCTGGTGCACCCACCGTGACCAACAATGCGCAATCATCGACGTACCCGCCCTGTGCATGGCCCCCCCAACGGAGGCACATCCAGTGCCACCATCCCACACACACAAGCCTTCCACGGAACATGCTGTGTCCAATGGTCAGTACAGAGTCAGCGCCCATCTGGTGGATCCTGAACAGGAGACACATGCACACACATGCCAGCTCCCACTATGTACGACTGCCACCTGGCACGTGCAATGTAACCTCTCACCTGTGACGTGTGACTGCAAGCACACAGCCGTCTTGGCATGGGGCTGTCAATGTGGACACCAGTCAATGTTTCGGGAGCTGTGATCCGTACAGTGCTGTACATAGGGTGCAGTGCTGACACCTACTACTGTCTCATATCCCCTCGTGCCACAGGTCCCACTTGTATTGGCCGCTCAGCCCGTGCCCACATCGTCGTCGTCGTGTGCCATACTCATCCAGCCTCGGAAGCAGTACCATGCTCAGCAGACACTCATGTTGCCGTGGCGTTGCCGCTTGACGAATATGCAGTCAGTCCCCATCAGCACGCCCCGCAAGTCATTGGGGCCTAGATCCCCATGTGCATGCACATGGCAGTGGTATGTCTCACTTGCCATTGCCATTGTTGGGAGACCTGTGTAAGTGTATTGTGGCCGTGCCGTCCCAGCTTGACAGCTGGGCTGTGGCTCATGTGCTTGCTCAGTCATGTCAGTGATGTGTATGCGAAATTGCTATGTGCCGTGTTGCTTTGACATGTGTCCTCTGCCATTTAACCCAGGAGGAGACCGAACATTGACCGCCCATACCAATTGCTGGCGGACATGGACGATACAGAGGTAATCAGGAAGTTTCGGCTGGACAGGCCAACTCTGCATCGACTGTGTGCCATGTTAGAGCCCCATCTCCGTCCCCGCAGGGTGTATCCGACTGCTGTCACCCCCACGGCTAAGGTGATGGCCGCCATGCATTTCTTCGCCACTGGGTCATTCCAGCACACAGTGGGCAGTGGAGGAGGGATGTCCCAGCCCATGTTCAGCAAGGTGCTGAGGGATGTACTGGCAGCCATGATGCTGTACCGGAACAGGTACATCAGATTCCCCAGGGCTCGTGAATTGGCGGCAGTGAAGGGTGCATTCTATGCCCTTGGCAGAATCCCACACGTCGTGGGAGCCATTGACTGCACTCATGTTGGCCTTGTTCCACCACAGGCCACTGAGCACCTGTACCGCAACAGGAAGCACACGCACTCCCTGAATGTGCAAGTGGTGTGCCTTGCGGACATGGTGATCACCCACGTGTGTGCAAAGTTTCCAGGCTCGGCCCATGACGCACACATAATGCGCAACAGCATCTTGCCACGACTGATGGCCAATCTGCAACAGGATCGTGCCTGTATTGTCGGTGAGTATGTGGAGTGGTGTAGCGTGCTGGTTGTGCGATGCTGTCCCCTGTCCAGTTGGAATAGCAACGGTTCTCTGTGTCCCTCACACCCAGGTGACTCTGCGTATCCGAATGGGGCATGGCTGCTCAGTCCATTGAGGAATCCTCGCACCCCAGCAGACGATCGATACAATGAGGCACATGGGAGGACCAGACGTGTGGTCGAGCGTACCTTTGGCCTCCTCAAGTCCAGGTTCAGGTGCCTGGACCGCACCGGGGGTGCACTGGCGTACTCCCCACAGAAGGTGTGCCAGATAGTGGTGGCGTGCTGCATGCTGCACAATCTGGCCATTCGGAAGCAGATCCCCCTCATTGTGGATGACGGAGATCAACCAGGGCCCCAGCCCGCAGACCAGGACAGCTCGAGTGAGGTGGACAGCGGAGAGGAGGAAGCTGGGAATGTGCGCCAGCAGCTCATCGCCCGCTACTTCACTTGACGGTGAGTGTCCATGTACGACGGATGATGTGTCTGTAACTATGCAGGTGTGTGTGTGCTGTGTCAGGGTGGCCGTATGTTCACTGCGTGCAGTGTGTCAACGCTCCATGGCCAGGGTAGTATGCCACTGTTGGTGGCTGTGGCATTGTGCCCTATTGCTCTGTGCGATGTGTGTACATTGCTTGTAGTTGTTGACATGTACTGTGTGATGGGTGTGTGACACACTCATTGAATGTGCTCCTGTTCTGTCTCCCACCCCTAGGTCCCTACAGGCCCTCCGGATTCCATTGCCATGCCACGCATCAGGTGCCTTTCCGCCCAAGGTGGCCGTTGTATTCCGTACAAATAAAACACAGGGCACAAACAGCAGTTAGTGAAAAAGGTGCATTTATTACAAACTGTGACATGTGATTGTGTGTAAGGTGATGACAAAAGTGGTGCGTGCAGTGACAATGAGCTGTCGGTCATGGCTGCGTGATGATCAGGGTGTACCCACTGGTTCTATGTCCATAGTCCAACACACACATGCCATCCAGATGGCTGTGTGGAGTGGGATCGTAGAGCAAGTCAATGCAGTGGCTGGTCAAGGAAGGCTGGCGGAAGGCTGGCTGGCTGCCTCACTTGCGACTGGAGCGTGCGAAGTCCTCCCGGGAGATCTGTTTCCTCTTCGGACGGCCCCTTCCACGTTTGGGAGGGGGTGTGTGGTGGCGACCTGCTGGTGGTGGGTGAGGTGTGCTCACTGGCTGTGGACGCAGGGGAAGTGGACACTGCTGCCCGAGCCTGCGCCCTAGCAGGTGGTGGCGGAGGTGGTGTTGCTGGCCTTGCCTGTGACCCCACCGCCACCACCAGCTGGCCCATGAGGTCCACGAGTTGGTCCATACGGGACACGAATTGGCCCATATGGGCGTCCATGGACCTCAGCACCCCCAGCACCTCCCGCGTGTCAGTAGCAGACCTGGCCCATTGTCCTTGGGCCTCTTCATAGGCCCCAAGGACTCTGTCCATTTGAGGCAGGGCATGGCTCCCAGGGGAGGCTGGCGTTTCCCTGACCCTGCTCCTCCTACCAGTCCTGCTGCCACCGGCCTGCCCACTAGCCACATTGCTCACCACGGTCCTCGCTGTGGCTCCCAGGGTGGATCCAGTCGGCCGGGCCACCACCTGCGCTGGGGCTGGTGCCAGCGAAGACGTGGTGGTGGTGGAGGCGGTGGTGGTCGGTGCGGCGATGGTGGCGGTTGCGGCAGTGGTAGTGGCCGCAATGACCGTGGGTGTGGCCGCAACGACAGTGGCAGCAGGGGACTGGGACTGTTCAGCATCCCTGGATGATGGGTTGGTGGGTAGGAGGGGTCCTGGGGAGCGGCTGGGCCCTGCCACGCCAGATGGGCCAGCTTGGTGGTCCGTGTCCGAAGAGGTGGACAGATCCTCCAGATCCGTGTGTCCTCGTTGGGGGCTTGTAGGCTGGCTGTGCTGGCTGCTGTCTCCATCCCCAGCGTCCAGCAGTTCGTCACCTGTGGAGAGAATGAGATTTGTTATTGTGTTGCACCTGGCGAAGTATGTATTAGTCGTCTGACATTGGCAGTTCGTGCAATCTCGTACATGGGTTTCCCGGAGGCGAGTGTGTGGCTGTGGCATCTGTAGGTGTGTGTGCTAGGCAATGGGACTGTGTGCTGTGCACATGTGGCATGGGACGGATTGGCCATGCCGATGGGTGTGTTGCTTTGCCCCTACTCATTGTGACTCTGGTGTATGCGGGCTCCTGGCCCATCCTGGGTCTGGTTTGTACTTTGCTTTTGGAGTTCAAATGGAACGCTTAGGAACGCATATGGCAACATGGGGGCCATGCCCCAGATTCGCATTTGGGATGGAATATGCTTTTGGGGTTCAAATGGAACGCTTAGGAACGCATATGGCAACATGGGGGCCATGCCCCAGATTCGCATTTGGGATGGAATATGCTTTTGGGGTTCAAATGGAACGCTTAGGAACGCATATGGCAACATGGGGGCCATGCCCCAGATTCGCATTTGGGATGGAATATGCTTTTGGGGTTCAAATGGAACGCTTAGGAACGCATATGGCAACATGGGGGCCATGCCCCAGATTCGCATT
The DNA here is from genome assembly GCA_963921515.1 of Calotriton arnoldi. Classification (NCBI taxonomy): domain Eukaryota; kingdom Metazoa; phylum Chordata; class Amphibia; order Caudata; family Salamandridae; genus Calotriton; species Calotriton arnoldi. The sequence continues at coordinate 147,807 of CAWUFW010006845.1, read as the reverse complement.
TGGGATGGAATATGCTTTTGGGGTTCAAATGGAACGCTTAGGAACGCATATGGCAACATGGGGGCCATGCCCCAGATTCGCATTTGGGAGGGAATATGCTTTTGGGGTTCAAATGGAACGCTTAGGAACGCATATGGCAACATGGGGGCCATGCCCCAGATTCGCATTTGGGATGGAATATGCTTTTGGGGTTCAAATGGAACGCTTAGGAACGCATATGGCAACATGGGGGCCATGCCCCAGATTCGCATTTGGGATGGAATATGCTTTTGGGGTTCAAATGGAACGCTTAGGAACGCATATGGCAACATGGGGGCCATGCCCCAGATTCGCATTTGGGATGGAATATGCTTTTGGGGTTCAAATGGAACGCTTAGGAACGCATATGGCAACATGGGGGCTATGCCCCAGATTCGCATTTGGGAGGGTATATGCTTTTGGGGTACATGCTGTGAGCCATGGGTGCCGAACGTGACATGTGTTGTGGCAGCATGACAGTGCATGGTCTGAGGTGTGTGCATGCCTGACATGCCCTGCATATTTGCTGTCTGTTGTGGTTACTGGACATGGCATTGGACGCATCGTTATGAGTGAGTGATAGTTGTGTGCCAGCCAACGTATTGCAGTTGTCCCATCTCCTTGGTGTGCGTGCTGCCCTGTGCCATGTGCATCACTGCAGTGCTCGGGGGGTGTGGCCCATGTTGTGTGTTGTTGCTCACAGTGTGTCGTGCGCTTAATTGACTTCTGGCACATGGTTGGTCATGGGCATGTGTCTTAGCGTGACTGCTGTATGTGTGGCAGCTGTGCGGATGACATGCCTTTCATGAGACTGGGGCTGACGGATGGGATGGATGGTATGTTGTATGTGCATGGTGTGTCTGTGTGTTTGATGGGTTCAGTGGTGTTCGTGTGCATTTCTGTTGTTCCGCTCTGTTGCGTCTAGTGTTGTTTGTCTTACATAGGCGTAGTTGTGGGGTGTGTGGTTGACAGGCAGTAGGGGCTACATGGACAGGACTTCAATGGTGTTTCGGTTGTGTGTGATGAGTTGCACAGTGGCTGCCGTGTGGGACTATATTCAGTGTGGCTTGTGCATGCAGACGTGGCTCCTTGGGTGTTGCTATGTCTGTGATGGGTCATGTGGGGTGTGAGTCTGCTGTTCATGTCCGTGTGCACATTGTTCACTTGTTCGTGACGGTGGGCGGTGCTGCGTGTTCGTGTGCTACGTGACATGTCCCATGTGTTGGTGGTGTTATGCTCCTCATGCCTCCAGTAATCCAGCCCTGTCCAGTTTCCCACCTGCAAGTTGTTCGTGCGTGCACTGTACTGGATGCCACATGGCTCTTAGCGGGGGTGCTCCATGTTGCAGGTCTGTGGGGGTGGGGGCGGTGTTGTGGGTCGTGGTGATGGCTGGACACCCACTGACACCGATTGCTGTGGACCGTGATGTCTGCCTTTCGGCTGTCGTTGTGCACTGCGGTGGCTGACACGTGGGTGTGGGGTGTGGGGGATGCTCCTCCTTGCTGTGCTGTGGGACTGGGGCCTGGTGTGTGTTGTACTTGGGCTGTCCACCGTCCCACCCACTGCACTTTGTGTTCCTGCCACTTACCTGTTACTTGTCGGTTGGTGCAGCTGTGCCTGACACATGGGTGTGGGGAGTGCTCCACCTTGCTGGTCTGTGGGAGTGGGGGCCTGGTGGGTGTTGTACTTCAGCTGTCCCCCTCCGACCCACTGCACTTTGTGTTCCTGCCACTTACCTGTTACTTGTCAGTTGGTGCAGCTGTGGCAGACACATGGGTGTGGTGGGTGCTCGTTGTGGCGCTTCTGGCATATTTGGGGACCTGTTGGTGGTTACGTGGCTGGCTTAGTGTACACATGTCCCCACGCATCTTACAGTTGTTCGGTTTGGGCTGTGTGTGGTAGTGTCTGTTGCATGTGTGTGTGATGTGTTGTGTATTGTGTGCTGGACATGGGGGTGTTTGTCCCTGGGAGCTGTGGCATGGTAGTTGCGCATGTGAGTACATAGCGGTGTGCTGGTATACATTAGTTTGTACTTACCAGCCTCCACTCCCCCTGCTAATCCGGCGAGGATCTCCGGATGGATTACGACTCGCACCTTCTCCTCCCACGCTTTGAAGGTCTTAAAGAGCGCGGGATTCCCTCCGCCAGTGACGGCAGCCAGCTCTCTGTTTTTGCCCTCCTTCTTCTTGACCAGGCTCTTGACGTCATTCCAACGTTTGTTTATCTCGGTTCTGTTCCTGGGCAGGGTCCCGACTGCATTGACCTGGTCTACGATCCGGGTCCACATTCTGTTTCTGGTGGCTAGTGGTGTGTGCTGGACCATGTTCCCATAGATTTGTGGGTACACCTTGATGATCTCGTCGACCATGACCGTCAGCTCCATGGGCGTGAACTTGGGCATCCTTTGTGGTGCCATGGTGTTTGTGGTGCTGGTGCGGTGTGTGTTGTGTAATGTGCAGGGGGTTTGTGGTGCCGGTGTTTGGTGGTGGTGGTGGTGGTGGTGGTTGTGATGTGTGCGTTTCTGTGGTGTGCTGCTGTCCTTGCTGTGTCACTGTGTCCTCTCCTCTCCTCTCTGGTTTGCAATGTAGCAAGGGGTTGTGGTCTGTGGGAGTGCTGCTTTTGTACTCACCTATGTGGGTGTGTCCTCATGGTCTGTTGTTTTCAGGTGTGTTGTGTCTGGGGTTCTGGCCTTTGTATTTTTAGTTTGTCCGGGGGTGTTTTCGGGATGTGTACTGTGCTTGTGTATTTGTGCGTGCCTTGCTGTGTGGACTTGTTGGCCATGTTGTGTGCTATTGGTTTTGTGTGCGGATGGTTTCTGTGCAGGTACGTGGGCGCCATGGCTTCTGCCGTGTCGATTCTCATCGGCGTTGTTTGCGCTGGCGGGCGGTATTTTTGTTGTTTTTCCGCGCTCATGGCGGTGCGATCGTAATTTCACGTGCGGTGTGTCGGCCGTGAGGGCGGGCGGTTTTGTGTTGTCGTGCGTGTTTCCGTCCGTGGCGGGCGGTTTGACTCCGACTCGGACGATGGCGGGCGGTATTTTGTATGATTTTTCCGCCGATGGCGGTTTTCAGTTTGTGTACTCATAATGGCGTGGTCGGTGTTCAGGCGGTGTGTGCGGGCGGATTTTTGCCGCTTCCATGCCTGGCGGATTTTTTTACGCCGGGTATCGTAATGTGCCCCTAAACTATTAGAAAAATATTTAAACTTAATTTTCACAATACAATCAGTGCAACAGTAGGGAAAGTGGATAGCGGAGGGTTAAAAATTACTATTCCCACTCCAGTGAGTGCAACAGTAAGGAAAGTGTTAGATAGCGAAGGGGTAAAAATTACTATTCCAACTCCAGTGAGTGCAACAGTAGGGAAAGTGTTGGATAGCGGAGGGGTAAAATTTACTATTCCCACTCCAGTGAGAGCAACAGTAGGGAAAGTGTTGGATAGCGGAGGGGTAAAATTTACTATTCCCACTCCAGTGAGAGCAACAGTAGGGAAAGTGCTGGATAGCGGAGGTGCAAAAATTACGATTCCCACTCCAAAGAGTGCAACAGTATGGAAAGTGTTGGATAGCGGATGGGTAAAAATTACTATTCCCACTCCACTGAATGCAACAGTAGGATAAGTGTTGATTAGCGGAGGGGTAAAAAAATGTATTCCCACTCAGGTGAGTGCAACAGTAGGGACAGTGTTGAATAGCGGAGAGGTAAAAATTAGTATTCCAACTCCAGTGAGTGCAACAGTAGGGAAAGTGCTGGATAGCCGAGGGGTAAAAATTTTAAAATTACTATTCCCACTCCAGTGAGTGCAACAGTAGGGAAAGTGCTGGATAGCGGAGGGGTAAGAATTACTATTCCCACTCCAGTGAGGGCAACAGTAGGGAAAGTGCTGGATAGCGAAGAGGTAAAAATTACTATTCCCTCTCCATTTATTGCAACATTAGGGAAGTGTTGGATAGCGAAGAAACAAAAATTACTTTTCACATTCAAACAGTTAAAAAAAATATTAAAAATGTTAAAAAAGCATAAAAATAAATAAACGATATTGAAAAAAAATCAAATATATTAAACATATCATAATATTAATTACATATAACAAAAACCTACAAATATTATATAAAATAAAATAATAAATACATTTATAAATAATTATTCTTTCAAACTAGAAAATATTTACAAACAAAAAAATTAATTAAAACATAAATGTATTTATTTTATTTCCTATCATATAACACCACACCAATAACAAAACACTTCAACATTTTTAATAAAAATTATTTCCATAATTAACATAATTAATAATCAATTAAAAAATATTATTAATAAAAAAAACAATGAACATTAATTGACTATACACACTTTAACACTATAATATCCACAACACACACCTAAATTAAACTATAAAATAATAAAACACAATTAAAACTTATTTTCAAATTAAAAACTATTACTATTAACAACTAATAATTAAATAATTCACATTTATTTAATACCCACCCTTTACCCCTTTAAAAGTAAAAACACACAAAAAAATAAACAATTACCCAAAGTAATTATCAAATAATTAACATTAATTAATACCTATATATTAATTAATTAAACACAAATTACTTCCCACCCTTTACTCCTATAAACACCACAACACATACCTAAAATTAATTACACAATTACCATAATTAATTACTAATTAAATAATTAAAATTACCTAACCAATTATTAATTCATAAATTAAAAATAAATCACTTCTCACACTTTACACCTATAAACACCACAACAAACACCTAAAATTAATTACACAATTACCATAATTAATTGCCAATTAATTAATTAATAGCGGACGGGTAAAAATTACTATACCCACTCCAGTGAGTGCAACAGTAGGGAAAGTGCTGGATAGCGGAGAGGTAAAAATGACTATTCCCACTCCAGTGAGTGCAACATTAGGGAAAGTGTTGGATAGCGAAGAAACAAAAATTACTATTCACACTCAAACAGTTAAAAAAATATATATAAAAATGTTTAAAAAATCATAAAAATAAACTATATTAAAACAAAATCAAATATATTAAACATGTAAAAAGAACACATATAATATTAATTACATATAACAAAAACCTACAAATATTATATAAAATTAAATAAATTTAATATACATTTTAATAAAATATAACAAATAAACTTAATAAAAAAATAAACACACAAACATAATAATTTATACATATATATTTACTTTAATACAATTACTAAACTATTATTTTTAATTTATGTTAAAATTTTAAAATAATATAAAAATATATATATATATTATTTGAAATATAAAAAAAACAAAAATCTATAATAAATTAAAACATTAAACTATTAGAAAAATATTTAAACTTAATTTTCACAATACAATCACTGCAACAGTAGGGAAAGTGTTGGATAGCAAAGGGGAAAAAATAACTATTCCAACTCCAGTGAGTGCAACAGTAGGGAAAGTGTTGGATAGCAGGGGGTTAAAAATTACTATCCCCACTGCAGTGAGAGCAACAGTAGGGAAAGTGTTGGATAGCAGAGGGGTAAAAATTACTATTCCCACTCCAAAGAGTGCAACAGTAGGGAAAGTGTTGGATAGCGGAGGGTTAAAAATTAATATTCCCACTCCAGTGAGTGCAACAGTAAGGAAAGTGTTAGTTAGCGAAGGGTAAAAATTACTATTCCAACTCCAGTGAGTGCAACAGTAGAGAAAGTGTTGGATAGCGGAGGGGTAAAATGTACTATTCCCACTCCAGTGAGAGCAACAGTAGTGAAAGTGTTGGATAGCGGAGAGGTAAAATTTACTATTCCCACTCCAGTGAGAGCAACAGTAGGGAAAGTGTTGGATAGCGGAGGTGCAAAAAATACTATTCCCACTCCAAAGAGTGCAACAGTAGGGAAAGTGTTGCATAGCGGATGGGTAAAAATTACTTTTCCCACTCCACTGAATGCAACAGTAGGGTAAGTGTTGGATAGCGGAAGGGTAAAAAAATGTATTCCCACTCCGGTGAGTACAACAGTAGGGAAAGTGTTGGATAGCGGTGGAGTCAAAATTACTATTCCCACTACAGAGAGTGCAACAGTAGGGAAAGTGTTGGATAGCAGAGAGGTAAAAATTACTATTCCAACTCCAGTGAGTGCAACAGTAGGGAAAGTGCTGGATAGCGGGGGTGAAAATTTAAAAATTACTATTCCAACTCCAGTGAGTGCAACAGTAGGGAAAGTGCTGGATAGCGGAGGGGTGAAAATTTAAAAATTACTATTCCCACTCCAGTGAGTGCAACAATAGAGAAAGTGCTGGATAGCGGAGGGGTGAAAATTACTATACCCACTCCAGTGACTGCAACAGTAGGGAAAGTGCTGGATAGCGGAGAGGTAAAAGTTGCTATTCCCACTCCAGTGAGTGCAACATTAGGGAAAGTGTTGGATAGCGAAGAAACAAAAATTACTATTCACACTCAAACAGTTAAAAAAATAAATATAAAAATGTTACAAAATCATAAAAATAAATAAACTATATTGAAAAAAAAATCTAATATATTACACATGTAAAAAGAACACGTATCATACTATTAATTACATATAACAAAAACCTACAAATATTATATAAAATAAAATAAATTTAACATACATTTTAATAAAATATAACAAATAAACTTAATAAAAAAATAAACACACAACCATAATAATTTACACATATATATTTACTTTAAAAGAATTAATAATCTTTTATTTTTAATTTATGTTAAAAGTTTAAAATAATATAAAAATATATATATTAATTATTTAAAATATAAAAAAACAAAAATCTATAATAAATTAAAACATTAAACTATTAGAAAAATATTTAAACTTAATTTTCACAATACAATCAGTGCAACAGTAGGGAAAGTGTTGGATAGCAAAGGGGAAAAATAACTATTCCCACTCCAGTGAGTGCAACAGTAGTGTAAGTATTGGATAGCGGAGGAATCAAATTTACTAGTCCAACTCCAGTGAGTGCAACAGTAGGGAAAGTGTTGGATAGCGGAGGGGTAAAAATTACTATTCCCACTCCAGTGAGAGCAAGAGTAGGGAAAGTGTTGGATAGCGGAGGGGTAAAAATTACTATTCCCACTCCAAAAAGTGCAACAGTAGGGAAAGTGTTGGATAGCGGAGGGTTAAAATTACTATTCCCACTCCAGTGAGTGCAACAGTAAGGAAAGTGTTAGATAGCGAAGGGGTAAAAATTACTAATCCAACTCCAGTGAGTGCAACAGTAGAGAAAGTGTTGGATAGCGGAGGGGTAAAATTTATTATTCCCACTCCAGTGAGAGCAACAGTAGGGAAAGTGTTGGATAGCGGAGGGGTAAAATTTACTATTCACACTCCAGTGAGAGCAACAGTAGGGAAAGTGTTGGATAGCGGAGGTGCAAAAAATACTATTCAAACTCCATTGAATGCAACAATAGGGTAAGTGTTGGATAGCGGAGGGGTAAAAAAATGTATTCCCACTCCGGTGAGTGCAACAGTAGGGAAAGTGTTGGATAGCGGTGGAGTCAAAATTACTATTCCCACTCCAGAGAGTGCAACAGAAGGGAAAGTGTTGGATAGAGGAGAGGTAAAAATTACTATTCCAACTCCAGTGAGTGCAACAGTAGGGAAAGTGCTGGATAGCGGAGGGGTGAAAATCTAAAAATTACTATTCCCACTCCAGTGAGTGCAACAATAGGGAAAGTGCTGGATAGCGGAGGGGTGAAAATTACTATACCCACTCCAGTGACTGCAACAGTAGGGAAAGTGCTGGAGAGCGGAGAGGTCAAAGTTACTATTCCCACTCCAGTGAGTGCAACATTAGGGAAAGTGTTGGATAGCGAAGAAACAAAAATTACTATTTACACTCAAACAGTTAAAAAAAAATATAAAAATGTTACAAAATCATAAAAATAAATAAACTATATTGAAAAAAAAATCTAATATATTCCACATGTAAAAAGAACACATATCATACTATTAATTACATATAACAAAAACCTACAAATATTATATAAAATAAAATAAATTTAATATACATTTTAATAAAATATAACAAATAAACTTAATAAAAAATAAACACACAAACATAATAATTTACACATATATATTTACTTTAAAAGAATTAATAATCTTTTATTTTGAATTCATGTTAAAAGTTTAAAATAATATAAAAATATATATATTAATTATTTAAAATATAAAAAAACAAAAATCTATAATAAATTAAAACATTAAACTATTAGAAAAATATTTAAACTTAATTTTCACAATACAATCAGTGCAACAGTAGGGAAAGTGGATAGCGGAGGGTTAAAAATTACTATTCCCACTCCAGTGAGTGCAACAGTAAGGAAAGTGTTAGATAGCGAAGGGGTAAAAATTACTATTCCAACTCCAGTGAGTGCAACAGTAGGGAAAGTGTTGGATAGCGGAGGGGTAAAATTTACTATTCCCACTCCAGTGAGAGCAACAGTAGGGAAAGTGTTGGATAGCGGAGGGGTAAAATTTACTATTCCCACTCCAGTGAGAGCAACAGTAGGGAAAGTGCTGGATAGCGGAGGTGCAAAAATTACGATTCCCACTCCAAAGAGTGCAACAGTATGGAAAGTGTTGGATAGCGGATGGGTAAAAATTACTATTCCCACTCCACTGAATGCAACAGTAGGATAAGTGTTGATTAGCGGAGGGGTAAAAAATGTATTCCCACTCAGGTGAGTGCAACAGTAGGGACAGTGTTGAATAGCGGAGAGGTAACAATTAGTATTCCAACTCCAGTGAGTGCAACAGTAGGGAAAGTGCTGGATAGCCGAGGGGTAAAAATTTTAAAATTACTATTCCCACTCCAGTGAGTGCAACAGTAGGGAAAGTGCTGGATAGCGGAGGGGTAAGAATTACTATTCCCACTCCAGTGAGGGCAACAGTAGGGAAAGTGCTGGATAGCGAAGAGGTAAAAATTACTATTCCCTCTCCATTTATTGCAACATTAGGGAAGTGTTGGATAGCGAAGAAACAAAAATTACTTTTCACATTCAAACAGTTAAAAAAAATATTAAAAATGTTGAAAAAGCATAAAAATAAATAAACGATATTGAAAAAAATCAAATATATTAAACATATCATAATATTAATTACATATAACAAAAACCTACAAATATTATATAAAATAAAATAATAAATACATTTATAAATAATTATTCTTTCAAACTAGAAAATATTTACAAACAAAAAAATTAATTAAAACATAAATGTATTTATTTTATTTCCTATCATATAACACCACACCAATAACAAAACACTTCAACATTTTTAATAAAAATTATTTCCATAATTAACATAATTAATAATCAATTAAAAAATATTATTAATAAAAAAAACAATGAACATTAATTGACTATACACACTTTAACACTATAATATCCACAACACACACCTAAATTAAACTATAAAATAATAAAACACAATTAAAACTTATTTTCAAATTAAAAACTATTACTATTAACAACTAATAATTAAATAATTCACATTTATTTAATACCCACCCTTTACCCCTTTAAAAGTAAAAACACACAAAAAAATAAACAATTACCCAAAGTAATTATCAAATAATTAACATTAATTAATACCTATATATTAATTAATTAAACACAAATTACTTCCCACCCTTTACTCCTATAAACACCACAACACATACCTAAAATTAATTACACAATTACCATAATTAATTACTAATTAAATAATTAAAATTACCTAACCAATTATTAATTCATAAATTAAAAATAAATCACTTCTCACACTTTACACCTATAAACACCACAACAAACACCTAAAATTAATTACACAATTACCATAATTAATTGCCAATTAATTAATTAAAATTAATTAACAACCAAATATTAATTAATTAATAATAAATTACTTTACACATTTAACACTATAACATCTCAACTAAACAAATATTGGTAAATAATAAATAATCAATACATTTAATATAATTAAATTACTTCCCACCCTATTCCACTATAAACCCACAACACAAGATCACTGGGCATTTAGGAAATTGATTAAAACCTGGCTTTTCTGTACTCTCTAGTTTTCCTCTCTGTGGCCACCTGTCTGTCAGCGCTGGGTCACCCCGTTGTTGGGGCAGCTATGCGCTTTATAAATTTGTTTAACATAACATAACATAACCCGCTATGGAACTAAAAACGCAAAATTCAAATTTTAAAAAATGAACAACTGCTAAAAATGTAACACATATATTAAAAATACAAACAATTCTTATACAAAAAAAACATACATCACATACATATTAAATATATACTAAAATACATAACATTAATAAAAAAACAATATTTTTAACAACTATGGGACCCATTACGATGGCGGGCGGACAAAGTCCGCCCGCCACCGTAACGGTAAACGGGACCGACCGCCAGAGGTGCGGCGGTCCCGCTGTGCCCATTAGGATGCGACCGCCACCGTGGCGGTCGCATCCCGCATTGTTTACATTGCGGCGGGCGGTGCTGTCAGCAGCACCCGCCGCAATGTAAAAAATGCATGCAGTGCATTGGCATGCACAACGTGACAGGCACCGCGGGGTGCCTGCGACCCACCCCTCCACCCCCCCGGGGGCCCGCAACGGGCCCCCAGAGCAATTCACGCATGCCTTTCCATGGCGGCGATGCCGCCATGGAAAGGTCTTCACCGCCAGGCATCCTAATATGGATGGCGGTGTCTTCCAGACACCGCCACCATATTAGGCCCGAGTTCCGCCCGGCAGGCAATCGGAACGATTGCCTGCCTGCGGAAATGCGGCAGACGGTCTTTACGTCCGCCGCTGTCCCCCCGCCATTGTAATATGGCGGGGGGAAATGGAGGGCAGGCGGGGAAAGATGTCGGGCGGATCGCCACCGAAGGTCGGGCGGAGGCGATCCGCCCAACATCATAATGACCCCCTATATTTTTGCAAACAATATTAAACACTTCAATATTTTTAAAATCGATATTACTTACCTTAAGTCGATATTCTTGACCACGATATTCTTGCTGTTGATATTTCTGAACCACGATATTAATGACTCGATATTTGTGCAACTCAATATTTTTTACTCGATATTCTGTCTCTGCACCTTCATTAACAGTTTTAACAACACAAACACCTAGCAGAAATGCTGATTGAGTAGGAAAACAATAAGGGGTCCATTACGATAACGGGCGTTAAAAAATCCGCCATCCACCACAGCCTGAAAAAACCGCCCGCCTGCACCATGGGAACACCGACCGAGCAATTATGATGTCGCGAAGCAATCTCCGCCCACGGCGGAAAAAACACACAAAATTCCGCCCGTCCATACCAGAGTAGAAGATCATCCGTCCGCCACGGACGCAATCCCGCACGAAAACCCAAATCCGCCCGCCCCGCCGACCGAGACAACGACCGTGAAATTATGATCTCCCCGACATGAGCGCGGAAAATCCACATATTCCCCGCCCGGCACCGTTAACAACAGTGATGAATAACTGACACGGCGGAAGGCCTGGCGCCCACGTCCGTGCACGGAAATCATTGGCGGAACAAAGAAACACACATGACATGGCCAACAAGTCCACACAGCAAACTACGCCAAAATACACAAACACAGAACACATCCCAAAGATACATCCCCCCTGGCAAAACAAAAAAACTACAAATCCCAGGACACCAGACACAACACACCTGAAAACGACAGCCCATCATGACACACCCACATCGGTAAGTACAAAAGCAGCCCCTTCACAGACCACAATCCCTTGCACCACTACAAAGCCAAGACGCCATCAGAGAACACAGAGAGCCACAAAGGAAAGCAGCATACTAAACGCACGCACACATCACACCCATCACCAACAACATCACCACCATCACCACTGAAACAACGGCACCACGAACACCCTGCACATCACACACCACACACCCACCACACCAGCACCACAAATACCAAACCACACACCATGGCATCACAAAGAATGCCTATGTACACTGCCACTGAGTTGACGGTCATGGTTGACGAGATCATCAAGGTGCACCCACAAATCTATGGGAACCAGGTCCAACAGACACCACTAGCCACCAGAAACAGAATGTGGAGAAGGATAGTAGACCAGGTGAATGCAGTTGGGAACGTGCCACGCAACAGGGGTGAAATCACAAAGAGGTGGCACGACCTGAAACGCGTGGTCAGGAAGAAGGAGGCCAAGAACCGTGAGCTGGCTGACAGGACTGGCGGCGGGAATCCAGCGCCATTCAAGACCTTCAAGGCGTGGGAGGAGAAGGTGCGAGGCATACTACATCCGGAGAGTCTCACCGGAATACCAGGGGGAGTGGAGGCTGGTAAGTACAAACAAATGTATACCAGCACACTGCTATGCACTGTCATGCACTACCAGAATGCCATAGCTCCGAGGCCCAAACACCCCCATGTCCAGTACACAATACACAAGACATCTCTCACACATGCAACAGACACCCCCACACACTCAGCCCAAAGGTACCAACAAACAAAACCATGGGGGCATGTGTACAGTCAGCCAGCACCACAACTCCCACCAGGTCCCCTTGTACCCCAGATGCGCCGGAAGGAGCACTCCCCACACCCACACACATGTGTCAGCCATAGCTGCACGAACCAACAAGTAACAGGTAAGTAGCCGTACCACAAAGTCTGTGTATCGGAGGGAGGACTGCAGAAGTACAACCCCCGCCTGGCCCCTAGTCCTACAGCGCAGCAAGATGGAGCACTCCCCACACCCATGTGTCAGCCATTGCAGTGCACACCTTCACCCGACAGGTAGATATGTTTCCCTACATGGAGGGGTGTCTGTGGGTGGTAAGCCATCACCACAACTCACAACAAGGCCCCCACTCCCACAGACCAGCAAGATGGAGCACCCCACCCTCCCATAACCATGTGGTAGGCATTGCATTGCACCCTCCAAACCAACAAGTAGGTAGACTACTGTACAGGGCGGGGTGTCTGTAGGCATGAGGACTGTACTACGACTAACATTTGGGATATGTCACGTAGCAGAGGAACAGGTAGCACTGCTCCCTGTCATAACCATGTGACTAATGTGCACACGGACATGAATTACAGAGTCATAGCCCACATGAGCCATGTCAAATACAGTAACACGTAAGGAGTCACGTCTGCATGCACAAGTCTCACTGGAGTACTGACCCACATGGCGTGCACTGTGCCAGTCATCACACACATCAGCAACACCATCGAAGTCTTGTCCATGTAGTCGTGTCTGCTTGTTCCGTTGACATTGTACAACATCACCCATGTAAGTCTATCTTGTCTCAATGTAACAGAGTGGGACCCCAGTAATGTCACATACACCACTGGACCCATGAACCACACATCTACACAATGCACATTCAAAATCTCATCCATCTCATCTTTCAGCCCCAGTGTCATGTAAGGTATATCATCTAAACAGTTGTCCCATATACAGTAGTACAGCAAAGATCCCTGCCGATGACCAAACATGTGTCTTCAGTGTCTGAAGCGCACGTCACACTGTGATTTACAACATACCTAAAATAGTCAACACACCAAGAGCACTGCATTGCCGCACATGGCTGAGGGTAGCACGCACACCAAGGAATTGTCCCATCTGCAATACGTTGTGTGGCACACAACCATCACTCACACACCACAATGCTTGCAGTGTAATGTCCCCAAATGATAACAGTGAGCAGATATGCTGGGTATGTCAGACATACACACACCTTTGTCTCTGCAGTGTCGTGTGGCCAAAACACATGCCCCCTACCGCACCCATATGTCACAGTATGTACCACAAAACCATATTTCATCCCAAAAGCTTACATGGGGCTGTACCCCGTGTCCACCAAAGCCACAAAATGTAGGGGTACTGCAACACACACCGATTTGCATTACAAAACCGTCCCATGCCATATGCACCCATCACACTATTCCATTGCCATGATCACTCACACACATTGTAGAGCCATACACATGCATCTGGGAAATCAGTGACCAACTGTGCACAAACTGTGAATGTCAGACATCGAACACAAACCTTGCAAGGTGCAACACAATAACCTTTCGTTTCCGCCCCACAGGTGACGAACAGCATGATGCTGGAGAGGGAGACAGCAGCCATCACAGCCAGTCCCCAAGCCCTCCACCCGGACTCACGGATGTGGAAGACCTGGACACCTCTTCGGACGAGGACACCCAACCAGGCACATCTGGTGTGGCAGGCCGCAACCCCAGGACCCCTCCTACCCACCAACCCATCTCCCAGGGCTGGTGACCAGTCCCAGGCCCCTGCTGCCACGGTCATTGCGGCCACCACCACCGCCGCAACCACCACCACCACCACCAGGGCCTCCCTGACCACTCACCCTGCGCAAGGTATTGTACGCACATCGACATCGACCCTGGGAGCGACAACGAGGCCCCGGGTGACCACTGTGGCGAGTGGGCAGGTCGGTGGCAGCAGTACAGGTGGGAGGAGCAGGGTCAGGCCAACGCCATCTGAGCCTGGGAGCCAAGCCCTGCCGCAAATCGCCAGAGTCCTTGGGGCCTATGAAGAGGCCCAGGGACAATGGGCCCGCTCATCTGCCGATACGCGGGAAGTCCTTGGGGTGTTGAGGTCCATGGACGCCCATATGGGCCAATTCGTGACCCGTATGGGCCAACTTGTCGACCTCATGGGCCAGCTAGTGGCGGCGGTGAGGGCCCAATCAAGGCCAACCACACCACCTCCGCCACCACCTGATGGGGCGCAGGGTCATGCAACATCCAGTTCCCCTGCGTCCACAGCGAGTGGGCAATCCTCAGCCACCACCAGCAGCCCACAACCACAACCCCCCCTCCCAAACGTGGAAGGGGTCGTCCGAAGAGGAAACAGGTATCCAGAGAAGACTTTGCACGCTCCAAACGCCAGTGAGTCAGCCAGCCACGGTGGCCATCTACTGCATTCACTTGGACTACTATCCTACCCCACACTGCCATGTGAATGGCATGTGTCTGTCGGACTGTGGACCCAGAACAACATGGGTACACCTTGACCATCACGCGGACATGTCCGTCAACTCATTGTTCCAGCATGCACCACTTGTGTGATCACCTTGCCCACAATCACATGTCACTGCTTTAAATAAATACACCTGGATCACATTCTGTCTTATCTGCTCTGTGTTTAATCAAGGATGTGCAACCGTCACCATGATCAGAAATGCATCTGTAGTGTGGTATGTCGATAGGCCAGGAGAGGGTGTAGGGACCTAGGGGGGAAAAACAGAACAAGAGTCCATTGAATGTGTGTGTCACACACTCATCACACAGTACTTGTCATCAAGTTTAAGCAATGTACACACATCTCACAGAGCAACAGGGCACAATGCTACTACCACTGTCAGTGGCATACTACCCTGGACATGGACCATTGCCACACAGCACTCAGTGAACAATAGGCCGCCGTGACAATGCACACATACACCTACACAACTACAGCAACATCAACTGTCGTACATGGTCACTCACCGTCAAGTGAAGTAGCGGGCGATGAGCTGCTGACGCTCATTCACTGCTTCCTCCTCTCCACTGTCCTCGTCACTGGACACGGCTTGGTCTGCAGGCGGGGGCCCTGGCTGATCACCGTCATCCACTATCAGGGGGATCTGCCTGCGAATCGCGAGATTGTGCAGCATGCAGCATGCCACAACTATCTGGCACACCTTCTGTGGGGAGTATGCCAGTGCACCCCCGGTGCGGTCCAGGCATCTGAATCTGGACTTCAGGAGTCCAAATGTCCGCTCCACCACACGTCTGGTCCTCCCATGTGCCTCATTGTATCTGACATCAGCTGGTGTCCTAGGAGTACGGAGTGGGCTCAGCAGCCAAGGCCCGTTAGGATATGCAGAGTCACCTGGGTGTGAGAAACACAGAGAATCGTTGCAATTCCAACAGGATACAAGACAGCATGTCACACCCAGCACGCTACACGAGTATGCATACTCACCAACAATCCATGCACGGTCCAGTTGAAGATTGGCCATCATTCGTGGGAGGATAGTGTGGCGCATGATGTGCGAGTCATGGACGGATCCGGGAAACTTCGCCCCCACGTGTGTGATTATCATGTCCGCCAGGCACACCACTTGCACATTCAGGGAGTGGAAATGTTTCCGATTCCTATAGATGTGCTCCATGGCCTGTGGTGCTACAAGGCCAACATGGGTGCAATCAATTGCACCAACAACGTGGGGGATGCCTCCAAGGGCATAGAAAGCACCCTTCACTGCCGCCAAATCACGAGCCCTGGGGAATCGGATGTACCGGTTCCTGTACAGCATCATAGCTGACAGGACATCCCGTAGCACCATGCTGACCATGGGCTGGGACATCCCACCTCCACTTCCCACTGTGTGTTGGAAAGATCCGGTAGCGAAAAAATGCAGTGCAGCCATCACCTTAGCCGTGGGGGTGAATGCTGTAGGATACACCCTGCGAGGACGAAGGTGGGGTTCCAACATTGCACATAGGTGATGCAGGGTGGGTCGGTCCAGACGGAATTTCCTGATAACCTCCACATCCTCCATGTCTGCCAGCAATTGGTAGGGGCGATGTATGTTTGGTCTCCTCCTAGGACAGATGGAAGTGGACACATGTCAATGCAACACACCACATGGCATTTCCACATACACAAAACTAAAATTACTGACAAAACTATGGAATCACAGTACAGCTGACAAGTAGGGACAGCACAGCTACAATACTCTTACACAGGTCCCCTTACCAATGGCAATGACCACTGACACCAACCATTGCTATGAGCATGCACATGGGGATTTAGGCCATAATAGCTTGAAAGGCATGATGATCATTCCAGACTGCATATGTGTGAAGCGGCAACACCACGCCAATATACCTAGCTGCTGTGCCTGACACAGCTTCCGAGGCTGGGTGAGTATGGCACACACCAACAACACAATGTACACAGGCTGAGCGGCCCAAACAAGTGGGTCCTGTTGCACAACGGGATATGAGACAGTCAATGATGTCCCTAGTTCACCCAATGTACAGCACTGTACGCATCACACCTCCAACACACATTGACAGGTGTACACATTGACAAGTCCATGACAACACAGCTGTGTGAATGCAAACACACATCAACAAGTGACACGTAACGTTGCACGTGCCAAGTGGGAGATGTACATTGAGAAATATGGCATGTGTGTGCATATGCACATCCCATGCTACCATGCCAATGTGTACATGATGATGTGCCAACAGACATGTGGAGGCTGAGCACTGTCCGTCAATGCCTATGCACACAGCATGAAGTGGCCCTGTCTAGTGTGGACATGCTCCCACACACAAATCATGGCCACACCTGCAAATGCATGGCGCACATTAAACTGTGGATTCCACATGGCACCAGCGGACTGTACCCGCAATGGACCATGCCCTTGAGGCCAACTCTAATGGCCCTCGCGGTTACATCCTGCCTGTTCGACTATAGAGGTAAGCGTACCGGGACAGCTCGGAGCAGGCCATTGTGTGCAATTGAAGTAGGCAGACATGGTACACCAATCGCAGCAGCTTGGACCCACTGAGACAGCCCCAGGGGGCTATATGAGTGTGGGAGGGAGACCGGCATAACCACAGCTTACAGGGACTGCTGCCTGGCATCCCTCAACAACACCTGCTGCTGCTGCCACCTGTCCACCTTCATGTCGACGACTCGGAAGATATGTCCAGCTCCACTCACCAGCGAGGAGCTGGAGATCCTGGATTCCGAGCTCCACGCACACTGCCCAAGGCTATGTCTTGCTAAAGTTGTGTGTGTAAGACAACTACAGTGTGTGTGGGAGTGCATGTGGGGGACACACATGTCGTTGATCCGCAGCACTATGAGTCAGAGCCTGTGGGGTTCCAAAATGCACTGCTTACCATGCTTGCTACAGGTGGAAGGGGTATGTAGGCTCCCTGGCGCTTTCCCATGCATGTCCCTCCCGAGTGGTGGTACATGGCATTTACATGTCAGACATCCCGTGACGCAGCCACTTGGCAATGCAGGACTCAGGGCAGTTATTGCTTGTGTGAATGGCTGGCTGGGGCCCTGCTGGCCTTCTCAGTCTCAGCAGACCTGGGCTGCACATTGACCGCCCAATCCTAGAAGGAAACAACACTGACTGTACAGTGGGTTACATGTGTTTTTTCTTCACAACCCTCCGGAAATGCGCATACTCAGCCCTGTCGATTGAACACTCCAGGCCTTGTGATAGGGATGTGTGTGAGAGATAGTGGCACTGAATGTGACCTCCATTGCGGGGTGAGCCATTCACAGGGCGAGTACGTTGAGGGCTGCGCAGTGTTGGACACAGTGAGTCCACCCACAAAGATGTGTTGCCTTGTGATCTATGTGTTGGCTTACCTGACAATGGACAGTAGATTTGGGCAGACTACACATTGCTCAATGTGCTGGCATCCTGCATGTGAATGGGATGGACAGGTACTGTGTACACACTCCCACCAGCATGCATTCACGTGTGGTGTACACATGCTGTAATGCCATGTCCAAGTACTTCTTGGCGCTGTTACACATCTCTGAGTATATTGGATGGGTCAGCATCATGCCACTGTGATTGGTGGATGAGGGTGATGATGAGAAGTGTATGAGTGATATTCCAACCCTCTTGTGTACCATCCCTGCAGTTGGAAGTCCTCCAGCCCACGGCCTTGTGATGAGCCATTGCATCCAAGTTGATGCCTCTGTGTATGTGTAACCGACAGTGCAGCCAATTCCACAAAGGGTGTGACATCATCTGCCGGATGAGCGACTACGTGGCGGAGACGAATCGGGGGATGCCCCCTCGTATTGTCAGGTTAACACGGCGCTGCATTTCACCCCTAATGGTCTGCATCTTGACAGTCAGACAGCCTGTGCCGGATGCATGTGTGTAGGGGCATCAGCAGCAAGCAAGTGTACAGTATAGTGGGATGGTGTCTTTTGGTGTGAGAGGCAGCATGTGTCCACAGCCTACCCATAATCTGGGTAATGTGATGTTTGCTGTGTGATGCAGTGGGTTGTAAGTGTACTCTGTGCTGGGTGCATCTGTCATGCATATGCGATTCATGAGGTCCAAGATGTAATTAGAGCACTCTGCATTGTCAATGAATTCAGAGTCGTAGCCCTCAGGAACAACCTGTAGTAGGCTGGAGTGGCAATTCACATGTATGTTTGAGGCACTGTGCCTACTCTGATTTCGTTCGGACATATGTGTGCGATGCCTCACCTCATATTCCTGGTACTTACACATCCGGAACACTGTGCAACAGTAGTTGTGCTCGTGCGGACGACAGGTGGAAGGCATGGGCACATGACCATTGTGGACTGTCATGTAGCAGTCTGTGTGAGTGGTGTCCCATTCTGCTCCATGCAGGTATGTCCTTTGCCTAATTATGTAGTGGTCATCCTTGCCACCATCAGGACAGTGGGTGTGCACACAGCGATTTGTGGCTATGGTCGCAGGGTGACACAGGCCGGGTGTTGTGCTATGTGCACACCACATGTGCCACTTATTAGCGGCTTCATTGTCTGTACGCCAGCCATTACGTGTTGATTGTGGTGGCTGTATAAGATTGCACAGGTATCGTGCAACATGTGGGTTTGGAATGTTCTGTGCTGCTTCCCTTGCACATGTCTGTTTAATTGATGCCAAATGAGTGAGGCCACCTCGCTCTCTCACATGTGGCATCTCCCGTGGGTGCTGAGGGACAGGGGACGGTCAACAGTGGTGAGGCATGGGATGAAGCAGCTGCACAGGAGCTGAGTGAGACAGATGTGACCAGCGCCTCGGAGGGGCCAGACGTGTGCTGGATGAATCACAGGCCGAGATGGCAATTTCTGCGTCATCTGAGGACAGAGGTGATGCATCCATGTTTGCTAGCTCAGGGGACGTGGACTCTGGCTCCTCTTCAGCCACGCGGAGGCCAATGCCCGCCCTCCCATCTACTTCCACTGGTGCAACACGAGTCGGTACAAGGATGAAGGAGAGAGTGTCCTTCACACCAGGCACAGCTGCCCCTGCACATGTGACCCCTGCTGCCCTCAGTGCTGGGTCTGTTGAGCTTGTGCGGCATCTCTGCGTGGGGCAGACTGCTGTCCTCAATTACTTCATTGCCCATGACATCACCTTGCCACAGGTGACATAGTTCATGGAGGGCCTACATGTACTCGTGGGTGGGCTACACCAGACTGTCCAATGGTTGTCCTCCCCAGTCAAGGTGGTCCTTCAACTGGGCCAATATCAGGCTGACATTCCTGACCCTTTCTCAACCCCCCTGGAAAGTGGCACATCTGACAACAGCAGGGAACGAGTCCTGAAAAAAGAAGTGGGGGACGCTGACGTCACGACAGGAAGTGACATCACGAAAGGTGGCTTGCACCGTCAGACTCATTGCCTCCCCTCGCTCAGCCATTATATGCTATTGCATCAGAGAAGCCAGCGCGTGCACCCGCAGCTCCGATCTCGCCCCAGAGAGGCCAAAGAGTGAATGTGTGGCTCGATTTGCTCCAGTTATCGTGCTCGCGGTAGAATGAGTGGTGGGACGCCGTCCACCCGCGTGGTACCCCGACTCGGGCCCTGGACAACAGTGACAATGCATGACAGTCTCCGGAGTCCGGATACACCACATGCAACACACAGAAGCCGTAGCGGCCCTAGCGGGACAGGCCGCAAACACCATCCCAGACGAAAGGTAGACCCACCCCGGCGCGCATAGTCATTACATCCGCTGCCATTGACAAGGGACCCATAGAGTGAGATATGGGCCTCAGGGTGACGGGCCTCCGAGCCATCCCCCGCCAACGAGTGTCATGCAACTCACACATATCGCAAGTCCAATAGGACACTTTGCCTGCACAGTCCAGGGCTCGAATCGGGGTACCACGCGGGTGGACGGTGTCCCCACACTTGTTTTACCGTGAGCACGATGACTGGAGCAAGTGGAGCCACACATTCACTCTTTGGCCTCTCTGGGGCGAGTTTGGAGCTGCTGCTCACGCGCTGGCGTCTCTGATGCAATCGCATCTAAGGAGTGAGCGAGGGGCGGCAATGAGTCTGATGGCGCAAGCCACATTTCGTGACGTCACTTCCTGTCGTGATGTCAGCGTCCCCCCACTTCTCATTTCGGACTTGTGCCCTGCTGCACACTGAGAATGTGTTGCCTGCGAGATGTGACGATGAGAAGGGCACCATGACCTCCCACCCACCAAGCTCCACTGCCATCCCGTGCCCTGGGTAGCCTGTGCAGGTGGACAATGTAGTGGATACACCTGGAGGACAGGGGATGTAAGTACCTTGGCAAGGGCCGGGCAGACGCACAGCAGTATCCAGCATGTCCCCAGAGGGAGGGCTAACGCCTACACCTGATGCAGCATTGATCGTGTGCCCGCCTGTTGTGCCCACACGAGTTCACATTCATCCCCAGACAGGTAGGCTTTCCAAATTCCCAACACAGTGGAATTGTACCCCTCCGGGATCCTCCCCACACAGTCTGTTTCAACACTGCATGAGTGCACCTACCCGTGCCACCCACCTGGGCCAAGCAGCCCTCCCGCTTCACATGCCACATGTGTGTCTTCCACAGTTGTGCTCCTCTCTCAGGGGCGGACCTCCAACTGTCCCGTAGCACACAGACAGCACCGAGTCGGACTGGCATCCTGTTAGAATGGTAGGCACCCTCACACAACTACTTGTGACACAGTGGTGGCTGTAATGGCTATTGTGACTGCCATGGCAGTGTTGCTGGCCATGGCAGGGTACACTCACACACAATGCATGCGCAGCTTTTCGTATCACTACTCTGCAAATCGGACTGGCCACTGTCCCTGGTGTTGAACAATATTGCCGCCTGTCTATGTAATCTGTGACTGGATGCTGTTGTTCCTGTAGTCGGCTGTGTCTGTGTAGTTGCTCATTGCAGTTGTTACTGTGTGTGCATAGTTAAGTGAGGCACATGCCTTGTATGGTACCTCAACAACTGCAATGTCTGGTCTCACATTCCAATGTGTGTTACACGTGGCTGGGACTTCACTTCTTTCAGACTCTGCTACTTGTGTGTGTGATGAAGAAGTATTTTAGTGACACGGATTGTCTGCATGTATTTGCTGGTATTTCATGGAAAATGTATACGTGTCATGTTTGCATGCAAGCAAAGCACGGGGTGTGAGTCTGGCCACAGGATGACAGGTAGCATGTGCATAGTGTGCGGGTATGTGTGAGCTTACTTTCTGGGTGGCCAGCAGTGTAGGTGTATGTTAATCTTGTGATGAACATTGAGCCTGGGCACATGGCTTACTTTCAAAGTGTGCATTTGGGAGGTGTAGGTGTGTGTGGTGTGAAGTGTGTGACTTTGGGGTAGTGTTGGTGTGTGTGTGTGCACTCTGGCAATATCGATTACACACATGTGTTACCCAGGGGCATGGTGGGTGTTTCTATCCGTGTTCAGGTCTGTGAATGTGAGCGCATGTGTGTATTGTATGTTGCACAGTGTGCAGTGTGTGGGTGTGTCCTTGCAGTTCAGGATGGCTCCTACTTAATATGTTTTGGCCATTGTGGGTCTGCAGGGTGTGTGACTGTCAAGATTGTGCCTGGTTTAATTAAGCATGTATGTGAGTTTCAGCAGTTCGTACTCACTGTGCGGACCTGCCCACCCACACTGATATCCTGTGTGTGTTTTGTCATGCATTGCTGTAGCATGCTTCTTGCGTGGCTCCTACTTTTGCTTGATGAGTGTGATGTCCGACTGTGAAGGTAATTATACACATACGTAGGACTGTGCTTTGAAGTGACCAGCCCGTCAGTGTTAATGTGATGATCTGTTGGGCCACGTCAGGGTCTGACAATAAAAGGCCCACGACCTGTAGTATTTCACTAGGTCCACTGTGGCGGCAACTCATATGCATTGACATCCAATGTCACTGGACTACATGGTCATCTCACGACTCTTGTGTACTTCACACACTCTCATCCTCTCTCATTCATACTTGTCTTCTAAAAATAATTCTACAGAGTCACATATTTGCTTCGAGGCATGTATTTGGACTTACTTCCTCTGTGATGCAGTATAGTGGACACTACTGGCAGCAAAATGCATGTGGAGGATATACTTAGCATGATTACACATATGAAAGGGGGTACAGGTAGATGTAATTAGTTGTTGACTGTGGAATGGAGGCTTCAGGGTTACAACTGCCTTGCCCTTGCTATGCTAAAGTACATTTGCTAATTACTGATGGTCTCTGGGCTTTGACACAGACAGTATTCATTTAGCCTGCCAGACAGCTTGACATCATAGGGACAGTTCATCTCAGTTCCATGGTACCGGTTTAGTACAATAGTGACTCCGACACACCTGCGTCAGAGGTGACATCAGGGCATGTGCCTACCTGCATGCAGCAGCGTCTCACCAGTTGTTGCAATGTGGTGGCTACTGAACATGACACTATAACTAGGGCCATGTTGTAGGGGGTTGCATTTGTTGTCCATGCAAAAGTCCTGGCACGGAAGTACAGACAAAGGTGAGGTGACAGTTCTCACGTACTACAGCAGACAGATAAGTGTGCATTGACAGGTGCATGTGTCCAGGTGCGCAGAATACATATTATGGCATAGTTGGTCGTGCTGTATTGGCCATGTGGTTACTGTACACAAGTCCCATACCTCTGCCTCCCCCTGTTCATGCAGAGACACTGGATATGGTGAGGAACAGGGTGCATGTCCCGAAAATGTCAGATGTCATGGCAGTGGAGTTGATGGTAAGGTGTTAGTTGCAGATTATATGGTATAGTTCTTGTACAGCTAACTGCCCACTCCGTGCGAAAGCCAAGCATGGGTACGGTGTTGGACATCAATGTTCAATTGGGGGTATTGAGTCGGGGACCCATGAATTGACAAGTTGACGTGTATGCGATACCTTCCAGCAGGGCATCCATCCCATTGATGGTAAACATGGTTGTCATCCAATGAAGCGGATGGTGGGTAGCAACGTGTTCGTCGTAAGTTGTCCCTTGTAGAATCCTGATGGGACATGTTGGATGACATTCGATGAAACTGTGATCCAGGAGACGTTGTGTGGAGGCACACTGGTCCCATTGCAGTGTGTCCCCGATTGCAGCCACAAACGCCATGCCCCCATACACTGAACAGATCCTGTTGTGGTCGTCCAGGGGTGCAAACAAGTGTACCAAGTCCGCCTTTGGACATGCCGGGTTGGAGAGACATAAATCCACAGGCCAGTGGAACGGACACCTCCTACAGTAGAAAACGGGGATGACGCAGCTGAACATTGCAATGCGGTAAGTTACTCGGTAACTTACATTGAGCATTGCCAGATTTGAACAGCCCACTATGTGTAGCAAGCTGTCACTGTACAGCTTGATCTGTCCGGCGTAGTTGAGGGTCACTGGTGCAACAGCCATATTGCTACAGGGTGATGTGATGGCGTGCTCCGGCTGCCTGAGCAGTCAGCAGAGTGCAGCCTCCGACGATGCTGGGAATTCTGGAATGGATGTACGGCAGCAGGACTTGGGGTATGGTTTGGGCGGAGAACACAGGCCCTCATCCCACATGCTTCTATGAATAGTCAAGGCCAGTGGTGTCTGACTCTTTCCAGATTACTTGCATTTGGTCCACATGGAGGAGTGGTATTATTGTATTTTGTGGTGTTATCTATCTTTCATGTTGTGCGCTATCTGCCAGTGGACGTTTTACTCTGCATGGCTATGTTTTGCTTCTTGTTGGTACAATGGCTCCATTCTCCTGCATAATTTGTTGCAATGTTATTTCGGAGTAGGAATGGAAGGCCATTCAGTGCTATCTGCTCTCCCGTGTGTGGGTGGGACACTCCGTTGCCGCTGTACATTGCGGCTTCTGTGTGGGTGTAGTGATTGGGCACACCTGTTCTCAGGCAGCAGGGTTTTTCTATTTTGTACATTGCATGGGTTGTTATTGCGAGCAGGATGGTATAGGTATTTCTTGTTGAGACTGGCGTGCCTTTTCCGGACATTGTCGATATTCTGCGCTGTTATGTAGCAGCCGCCGTGTGCTTCTCCATGTTTTACACACAAGGGTGTGTCCTATTTTGCAATCACATTACTCCCCTGTTCGGGACACTTGTGTGACGTCAAGTTGACAACTGTGAGTTGTCGGTTGGGGACATGACTGATGCAGGAAGGCCACGTGACATGTGCATTCAGGGTGGTACTGGTGTGTGGGGTGTGTAGTTGTGACCCTGTGGTGTTTGTGTGCAGCCCATGCATGCGCTGTCGTTGGCCCCTGTGTTGTGCGCATGTGTACCTGCGTCATCGCCGCTACGCTGTGGTGCCGTGACGGGGACGTCACTTCCTGGGCCCGGGTAGTGGGTGCCCAGGATGTTGCGAGTTGTTAGTTTGACAGGTGGGACATGTGTGGATACAGTGGTGGATGTGTCCTGTCCACACAGGGGTGCCTGGGGGGGCCATGTATAGTTTTTCCGCCCTTGCATTGTGTGCAGTGTTTGCGTGCCCTTGTTGTGTGTCTGCCTACCTGCGTCGTCGTGGCGCGATCACTCCTAGGTGGTGCATCAGGTAGAGCATGGGGATGGCCTGGAGTGCAGGGTTCATATCTGGGTGGGCCGCCTTTTCGGTCTCCGTACTGAACAGTCGGTTTTCCGCCTTGGTATCTCGTGCGGTGTCTCTTTGCCGGTGAGGCTGTTTGGTTGTGGCATCGTAATTTGTACGCCGGGCGGTACATCATTTCGTCGGACGGTGTGTCTCCATTGGCTCGTGCCGCAACGTAGACAGGCGCACTTTGATGGCGGGCGGCGTCGCAGGCTTACGGGCGGTGTTTGCCTGACTTTTCACATCCTAATTTGGCGTGCGTGTGGGCCGTTGCTGGCGGACGGTAACTGGCGGTTTTTACCTCCGACAGCACGGCGGTACTGCTTCCGCCCGACATCGTAATGGGCCCCTAAGTACATTATTTTAAAAAGAAAAGAAAACCGAAAATTCGAATAGTTCTGGCCTTGGCGAGCTGGTGAAATGGTCACTTAAAAATATATATATATATTACACAGAAATGCAATTTGCATGTGCGTCAAACAAACAGAAGAAAAGAGACACCACCCAAACGTGGCAGCCATATGATTTCAAAACAAATTTAAAAATTAAGAAAATAACCATTGCATATAATTTTAATTGGCCAGGAGCAATATTTCCTACCAGGCAGGTGTAGATAGTACAGATGTAGAGACACTTTTTAGTTGTTATGTACATAATGGGAAATATGATTCTTATTTGCACAAAAAAGGGACTATTGGTTTTGAATTGCAGCAACCTGAATATCTATTTTAAACACACAAGGATTTAAAAAACAAGCTAATGAATGGAAAGTAAAAGGTATTGGCAAAGGAAAATGTATTGGTGCACCAGCCCCGTCAGTGAAACACCATTCTTTAGAAGTAGATGTGCTCCTGTGAATAGGCAAAATGATGCCAGTCACATTCCAAGAGAGGCAGTGGCTGCAATGACCCATTGCCCTTTGCTGAATGCTGTGGTGGGTGAAAGTAACAGGAATGAGAGCCAATCAGACCAACTGATGTAGAGGTATGAGTCAAAGTCAAAGTATGTTATGCTATGTAAAGGGTACTTATACAGCGTCAGCACCCCGATATTTCTCAATAGTATAATAACTTATCCGTAATGACAGTGGCAGTGCTAATTTAAGAATAAGTACGTTTTCAAGCGTAATAAGTGAAGATTTCGAATTAATGGATAAGGATAGAGAAGTATTCTTCCTACTGTCTGCAACTGACAAGGCGCTGTTGCAGAATGTGACAGTTCAATTTCTAGGGACCGTGAGAATAAACTTATCATTGAACCTTCAACTCAGGGGGTGCCTCTCCCAACAGAATTTACATGCAATACAATGCGGGAAGTGTTGAAAAACCGCTCTATGCACTAAGAAATTAAAAATAACTCCTTAACGGACTGAAAGCCTATGTAATTGCTTTAAGAAAGATGAAATATTTTTGTATTTTGGAACTTTGCAGATCAAACGGGCAGCCTCATCGTTTCAGTGATTTGTCACAGGCTGATAAGAGTTGCATTGCCATAATCGAGGCGAGTTTAAACATATGCATTAAACAGAGGAACATGAAATCTATTATGTGTGAATGGCAGGGTATTTCATGGAGTTTTGAAATGGAAAAAGCAGATGCTTGAGATCTTGGAAGCATGAGGGCCAAATATAAGTTGGCAACAAGATAGTTTCCCAAATAATAGATTGTTGTGCAGAAGGAGGGCAGGGGTCCAATTAATGAAGGCCAGGTCAGAGAATCCAGGGCACCTGTGTCCTCAGGAATAATTGGCAGCTCAGTCTTCACTGGATTTAATTTCAAGCAGTTCGGTGACATCCATGAGTGTACAAGAAGACTCTGCACTAGGAAAGAAGTAATAGATTGGTCCTTCACAAACCCAAAGATCAATTGTGTGTCTTCTGTGTAAATATAATATTGCGCACTCACCTTCTTCAAAAATTGGGCCAAAGGACACATGTAGATATTGAATAAAAGAGGAGAAAGTATCCAACTATGAGGGACACCTCAGTTGAGAACTTTGAGTTCGTACATGTTCAGAATAATTGCCACAACTTGATAACTATGGGGCTGATTACGATGGCGGTCGAAAAAGCATTCCGACCGCCATGGTAGCGGGAAATTTCCGCCTGCAGGTACCGCGGCAAAACCGCCGCCCAGATTAGGATGCACCGCCAGAAACTCCCTACCGCGGCGGTCTGATTCCTGGATACACCGCCGGGAACGTGCGGAAAAGCTGAAAATCCGTCCGCGGCGGTCGGAATTGCTGCGGAAAGACCCCAGACCGCCGTTCGAACAGCGGCCTGGAGTGTCCGGGAGTAGATCTTCGCTATCCGCAATAGTGCTTCCGCCGTTCTCGAATAGCCGGATTCTCCGCTGTGGTGTGATGGGCTGTTTGTGGCATCATAATTCGACCGGCGGTCGTAACCGCATTCCGCACGGCGGTCCCTCCCTTTTGGCTCCGTCCGCCACCGCTGCGGAAGGGGATTTCTGGCAGTTCCCGAAACACCGCAGCAGACGGGAAATGGGCTATCTTTGCCCATCGTAATACGGCTGACGCAAGGACCGCCGATGGAGTGCGGAAAAGGGCATTTACCGCCACCGCCAGCACCGCGGTGGTGCCTCCGCCCGCCATCGTAATCAGCCCCTATGTTTTTTATTTATGTTTTTTTACATGAGGCTTGCGAGGCAGCTAAAGCTGACCCTGGGCTAGACTAAAAAGTACTCCATGCATACATTGACATGCGTGAACCTCATATTAGCACCTAAATGCCTTATTAATTTTTACTGATGCCCTAGTTCAACCACTGCCTAGCCTCTTATGCAGACCAATAATGTAACTGTTTGTGGTGTCTTTAGACATTATATTTCTAGGAGTTGTTGTAAGGTTCTCAAGGTACCTGATTTGCCATGGATTCTGAAATGGAAAAGAAAAGAAAACTTAAATATACACTGACCTGATGCAAACACCATGAAGTTCCGACTATAACCTGATCAGTAGGGTCAGTTTTACACAATAGTAGGATCAGGTTTACACAGTAATAAGTCAAGACTTCTCTTCCAGAACTTACCCTTTCACACAGCGTGCTGTTTCATTTGAGTGTAGCTTTACAATAATAACTTTCTTTTGATTTAGTGTTAGATACCATATTCCTACCATTTATTAGCACTGTAAACACAAGATTAGGGGCCTGATTTAGAGTTTGTTGGACAGGTTACTCATTCACAAATGTGAGGGATATCCCATCGGCCATATTACAAGTACCATAGCTTATGATGTACTTGTAAAACGACGGACGGGATATCTGTCACGTTTGTGATGGAGTAACCCGTCCGCTGAACTCTAACCAGGCCCTAAATTGGCTTAGCTAGCACGAGACCTGCTGATCAACATTTATGTCAGTGGCAACCAATTAACTCACTGAGACATCCTCCAAGTTATGGGACACTAGAGTGCTTCTGCAGCAGGCCTTGTCATAATTACATTTAAATGGTGTTACTATTGTTATTTGACAGTGTATAGTGTACATTGCCTTTTGTGTGGCCTTGTAGTGCTTCAACTTCCACCAGGCATAATAACACACCCCTTATGATCACTCAACAGTGGCTCATCACAACTCTCAATTGCGTATACTTTTGAGAAATGTGTGCACACAAACAAGCTGTTACCGCACACAGAGAAAAATAATTAGAGGGAACATTGCCCAGTGCCAACAATGTAGGTGCAGCATATAATGATTTTTCATTATGTACTGACCATATAGCAATTCATATGGTAAAACATATTAAACGAAATCTATGTATTTCTGAAATGTACACAAGCTGCTTAGCTTGGGAACAGTGGTTATTTGTACACCTCTGCATTTGGGGTTACCCATACTATTATGTGATTCAGAGGTTTTTTTTTCCAAAATGTCTATTTCTTGCACACAGGCTTACGTTTGAAAGCCACAAATGCAGAGAAATACAAATGATAATAACAATTTTTTTTACTATTCTGTGCTCTCACAGGTCTCCCGATAAAAACGGTACTCCACTTGAGTGACAGGCCTAGCGCCTGCAACTGAAACCGCCTCAGTGCCTGGAATCTACCACCACAAAACTTCCTTTCTCAATGAGTCTCACAAAAGTTTTAATTGTTGTGATACAAAATAAATCATTCAGAGTGGCATAGGCCAAGATTCAAGGAACATTTGGACAGTAGTTCCTAGCCTTTCTGGAACAAACTGGATATCTCCGGTAAGGTTGGTGTTTCTTCTCTGTTGGAGGACGAATTTCAGGAAAGTGTCACCCAGTCAACCTTGAAACACACTCCAAATCATTTGGAACAGCTCCAGCTTCCGCTGAAACAAACATTGTAGATGACTGCCTTCTCAAAGACAAAAAAAGCACATTGTGCGTCCGGGTTGCTGTATGGCAATACAAAACATGTACATACTATGTTTTCATTTGTATCAGGTGCACCCATGGACGTATTTGGAGATAGTCAGGGGTCGCAGCTGTGACCTCTAGCTTTCCCCCTGCTACTCCTGGCACTTCCTTTGCGACCCCTGGCCTCAGAGGAGGCAAAGGTTGTGCCTCATCTGACGCCAGGGGTAGCAAAAGATGTGCCAGGAGTAGCAGGGAGTAAGCGCAACCTCTTGCCTCAGACGAGGCAAAAGGTTTGCCTCATCTGAGGCTAGGGTTCGCAAAGGAAGTGCCAGGAGCAGCAGGAACCAAGCTAGAGGTCACAGCTGCGACCCCTGACTACCTCCACATGACTACCAGATGCAGGTCTTACATGCAGCATTGTAGGCCTGAAGCATCTGGTCGTTCTTGTCAACATCACATATTTATCTGTTGTTATCCAGACTCTGAACTTCATCTGTCTGACCATGCACAGAAATAGAGTATATTGCCTCTTCGTGTATGGTGGTCAAAAGATACACTTCCTGCGATCTTGGAATTTGAGGGCTAGCAGGTCCTCACAACGTAAATGTGAGAAATTGGATTATTGATTGAAACCTTACTTAAGCAACAAACACAATCCCTGTCAGTATGAACCCCAAAAAGTTATTAAACTAACCTGTATTTAACCCTCTGGTAACTTGACACAAAAACAGTCAGGCCTAACTTAGAGGCAATGTGTAAAGTATTTATGCAGCCCTCAAACAGTAACAAAGTAAAAACACCAAACAAGGAAAACCCCTACAAAACTAGGAAAAGAGAGCACATTTTGATAAATAAAATGATACCAGAACAAAAAAAATCCCATTAGTAGATGGAGGTATGCAATTTCAAAGTCCTAGGTAAAAGTAGCGTCAAAAGTGCAAAATGCCAAATGGGGTTATCTGGTCGCACCAGACTAGGACAAAGTCCCAAGTTTAAGCAAACCACAATGGAGCACAGGCCGGTTACAGGAGTTCGGCCTGCTATTCAATATACCTGGCTGTACTTGGACTGAGATGTGAGGTCCTGCGTCGCGCTGTGCCGAGTTGCGTTGGTTCCACTGGGGTACTGATTAGGAGTTGTGAGCTGCTGCACCGAGTTGTGATGCATGGTGTTGGATCCGATGAGGCCCCAGATGTGAGGTGCTGCGATGCAAGGTCCTGCGTTGAGATGTGTTGCTCTGCGTCGGTTCTGAAGAGGCTGCCGATCAGGAGCTGGTAGGTGCTGTGATGGGAGGTCTGCACCACACTGAATTGAGTTGCATCCTGCTGTGTCAGTTCTGAATGAACCCACAGTTGGGCCAGGAGGAGTACACTCTGATGCCAACCAAGGATCTAGGACCTGAGGGGCACCTCCTGCGGATCAGAACTCACTCCAGCAGAGGCCAGCCACAGGGCACAGGCAGGTCCAGTTGAGTGTGGTCAACTGGGCAGATACAGGACAAGTCTCTGGAGCTTGTTATGTCCCTGTAGCTCAGAACAGAAGGCCAGTCAGCTAGCCCCTGGAGTCACAGTGGTGGTACTGGGTTCTAGGAGCAGGTGCAGTTTTCCTTCCTTAGGCAGCAAGGCAGTCCTTCTTGCAGCAGGGAGCAGGAGAATCTTTCGAGCAGCAGGGCAGTACAGCAGTCCCTCTTCTGAGTCTTCCACAGGTCCAGAAGTGGTCTGAGGGTCCAATATTTATACCTGATGCCAGCATTGAAGTTGATGGAATTTCTAGACTTCTCCCTACATCTCGTTCTGGAATTTCATTCCTTCCCCTGCCATGGCTCCGAGTGGTCTGGAGTGACAATAGACTAGTGTGAAGTCCTTTGTAAGTGGGCTTAGACGTTCCCTTTGAAGTACAAGTATGGTGGGTGACTGATCTGCCCCTCCCATCAGGTCAGAATGGCCCATCCTGCCAACACTCATTCCCCCATGTAGTGCTGTTTAGGGGGAATACACAAAGGCCAGCTGCCAACTACACCTGGTTATGTGACCTATGACACAGGTACAGGCACCAAATGGTAAGGACAAGAGCATATCAACTTTCTAAAAGTGACATTTTCAGAATTGTGACTTAAAATCTGGCTTTACCATCAAAGAGGTTTTAAATTACAATTCATTTGAGACACAACTTGATATTTCTACCTGCTCCCAATCAAAACTTATCACTTATTAAATGTAATAAGGTAACCCACTGTTATTCTATGGGAGAGGTAGGCCTTGCTTTAGTGAAAAATGAATTTAAGAGTTTTTAACTACCAGGACATGACAAACTTTAAAGCACACGTCCAACTTTTTAAATACACCACAACCTGCCCTGTGGGCTGTTTAGGGCCTACCCTAGTGTCACTTATATCTATATAAAAGGAAGGTATAGGCCTGGTAAAAGGTTTATTTTGCAAGGTCAAAATGGTAGTTTAAAACTGAACATAGGATGTAGTGATAGGCCTGAGACATGCTTTAAAGAGCTACTTCAGTGGATGGCACAATAAATGCTGCAGGCCCACTAGTGTGAGCACCAGAACTATTATCAGAATTACACTATGATACTCCGTTTATGCTGTTAATAAATGTGATGTCATACCAAACCTTGTGTCCCAGCATATATTGCATAATCAGTCCTGCCTGGACTACTTTACTTTGGTTTACCTGACCAACGCTGTTTAAAATAATTCAGTAGCTTAGGCTACATGAGGACCTAAGTGGCCTCCCCCTGACCTTGGTTTCCTAAATACTTCACCACCCCGGGTCAAAATACTGGGGCTCCCTTGTTCCTTGAAACATACGCAGGCCCACTAGTAGCATTTAGTTTACAGGCCCCGGGTAGATGTAGTACCACTTTACTAGGGACTTGCAAGTAAATTAAATGTGCCAATTGGGTGTAAGCCTATTTTACCATGTTCAAAGGAGAGAGCACAGGCACTTTAGCACTGGTTATCTGTCCTAAAGCCACCAAAAACGAATTCAGAAAAATGGGAGTGGCGAAGGCAAAACGTTTGGGGGGGACCCAGCAGAGAGTGCCAGGTCCAACAGTAAAGACCTGCACTGCCCTTTTACAAGCTTCCTGTTAACCAGCTCCACTGGAAACCCTATTCTGTTGTTCTTGTACACATAAGCTGTATATATAGCCAGTACAGCTTTCAAAAGTAGGTAAAATTCAATACCATACCGAGCTCTCTTGCTTTGGATATAATGCTTAAATGACAGTAGCCCTTTGAATACTGCCAAGGACTCATCCACAGTTATGTCTTTTCCTGGTGTAAGAATTTCTTTCACAATACCGGCAAAAGTCCAGCACAGGAAGCAATTTGAATAGCCGATCAGAGTCTGGATACTCTCTGGGGAGGGTCTGGATGTTATCACTGAAATGCAGCATGCCCTGCAGAAACAAAAAAAAAATCTCTATTTATGCAGCAGAGAACAATGGCGTGCACCAAAGTGAGTCACCAAACCAGTGAGAGGACAATGTTGGCTTGTAAATAAAGGCCATCAGGAGAGAAGTGCATGGCGAGGGCATGCAAGTTATAGCTACTTGAGATAACTATAACTAGTGAATTTCAGTGGTTTAGCTAGTTTAAAACTTTAACCTTGTGCTTTTTCAGTGAATTTCTGTGTGTTTTTTTAATCGAAAGTAAGTTGTCCATCACCTTGTGTGCTGTGGGGTTGGATGGCGGGCCTACCCTTTCGCCAGTCCTGTCCCTGCACCTAGCCACCTGTGCGTGCCCAACCCCTGGTGCACACGGCCTGCGGCCCAACCCTCCACAGTCAGCCAACACTCCAAGTGTGGCCAACCCCCCGCTGCTCACGGCCTTCAGCCATGGATGGTAAGGAGTTGGGCGCCCAACCATCTTTTTTTTGTGCCACGGATCCATGGATCTGGCACAATTCACCAGTGGTGCTGCACTGCAGCTCGCAGTGGATCCGCAAATACATTGAAACCCCAATTTTTTTAGATTTGGTTCCTTAGGGGCCATCTGGAATCCCCCACACATGTCCCAGGTGGGTCACAGTCCCCCTAACCAGCCCCCTTAAATGTTATTATTTTTATTTTTTAGGACTTGGGGATCTGAGATGGTGGCAGCAACTTTTCCTTCAGGTAACAGCCAGTCAATCACAAAGCGTGCATAGCTCACAGATCCGCAATGTGAAATCTACATACATTTTGAGCCTTAATTCATCAAAAACTACTTGACGGATATACACCAAATCACGAAAAGCATGCTTTCTGAATCCAGGTCTTTCTGCCAAATTTGATGTAATTCAGTTCTGTTGTTTTTACAGTATTGTTGTTCAATTTTCCTATGGGAAATTTCATGGGGAAAATGCATTTTGAGACCTCCTATTTCTTAGCCTCCACTTGACAGATCACCCTGAAACTTTCCAGGACGAAGCTGAGGTGGATGAGATTTTTGTTTGAAAGTTTCATTGAGATACGTCAAACTGTGCCAAAGTTATTAGCAAACCAAAAAATCTATTTCCTATGGAAAAGTGGTCCTAATTTAGATAGATAGATAGATAGATAGATAGATAGATAGATAGATAGATAGATAGATAGATAGATAGATAGGCAGGCAGACAGAGAGACAGACTTCAAACAAAGGGTAGCTGCAGTCCTCACTGGAAATAATAATAAATACATTATTTCACCTTTACATTTAAATAAATGTGTGTGTGTGTGTGTTAAAATTAAAAGTTGAAATAATGTATTTAACATTTATTCCAATGGGGTGTTAAGTTCCTGCATCCATTATTTTCAATGCAAGTGTGTTGGAGTACCTCTGAATGTCCATGTGTGGTGCTAGGCTTTCTTCAAGACTAGGCTGGAGTACATTTACATCTGTTTTGTGGCCTTTTGGCCTGTAGTAACTTTGTGACCTCATTGGGGGCATAAAGCGCTAAATTCATATGCACTACAGTACAATACAATCAAAACTCCTCCTAGGCCCAGGTCGCACAACTCTCAGGTGAACAGTTCTTTGCATTTACTTAAATCACATGTCCCTGGTAAGTTGGGGGACTGAGATAAAATGCCAGAATGCTAGGAGTGGAATCCACAAACGGGTTTGCCCACACACATACCTTTTTCTATTGTCCAGGGATAAGGATGCAATGGCAAGTCATAGTCAGAAAGACCCCAGTTGTCAGAGTTAGTCTGACCCCGCTAAAGTCCAATTGTTCTGTCTTTGAATGTTCATGGACGTCTGGGCCCACAATATGTAAGGGCACACTATCCCTGTTTGTGCCACAGCTCACCTTTAAGCAGGTGCACACAGGCACAGGGCACCCTATTACAGTCAATGCGCTGACCCCACTGTGAACTTGTGCCTGCAATGGGGCAGCGCATTCAGTGAAATACGGAGCAGCTGTTTATAAACTGCTCCATATTTCAGTGTGGGCAGCAGCTGCCTGCACTTTAAAGAGGGGGCAGAGATCCCCCTGCCAGGGGCTGCAGTGAGTGAGTGCACCCACCAGAAGTGGGTTGTCTGGGGGTTCCAAGCGATCCACTTAACACCCCCCAGAGGACTGCCTTCAGGGGGCACAATTGCAGTGTGCCACCTCTTTGCGGCACACCGTCATTGCGCCTCCTAAGGCCCTATTTACCTATGCATCAATGTCCACAATAGTGTGCGGGCATGTAGATAAAGTGATTCCCTCAATTGCATGGGGCCACGCCCCCATGCAAATAAGGGAACGCCCTCTCAAGGGTGAATTGGCATTACATGTGCGCCAGCGCTATCAGTGTTACAGAAAAGGCCGCACAAGCATGTGATGCTTTTCTGTAATTCCATTCTGCCCCAGTGGTGTACAAGCGGGTGCACACGCCTGTTGCGCACTTGGGGCACTATGCATAATACGGCCCCTGATGTGTGTCGGATCTGAGCAAAAGAAACTACGTGTCCTTGCACAGGGTAATCCCTCATTTTCTATCCCAAGCAGCTCAGTGGAACAGAAAATGATGGATTACCCTTTCGCAAGGTCACACAAGTCCCTTTTCTTGTATCTGACACACATGGAAGTGCCTTGGATGTTCAGAGGAGGGAACAGACGGCTGTGCTAGTGGCCCAGCACCATTTGTGTTTCAGTCTGGTTATTCTAGAGTGTTGGGAGCCCCTTTGTTCTCTCTAATCAGGGTAACAAAGACGCTGGTGAATAATGTTATTTCTATTGCATGACTCCAAATTTTGCAAAGGAATAAGCTTCATAATAAGCCACATTTGTTACAAAACACTAAGTACATACCCCTTTGGCAAAAATTGTTACAAGTATCATAGCAATTGATCGGTTTACGGAAACAGAGAAGAACTAGATTGTCTAACAATCTGTTGCAAGTGTGTTCCGCCGTCCCTGTTAGGCCGCTAAGCAGATGCTATTCATGCCATACTTAAGGCAAAGCAACACTCAGAATGGCTATTTCATCGAGATGAGCAAATAATCGCAGGGAGGCAACATGGACCTGCATACAGGAGGATCAGTCCGCCTTGCTTGGGCTCATAGGCAAAGCAACATGATGGACTCTTTAAACGTCGGAACAAAATGTGTTGCGTTCCATGGCCGAAAATCCAATGGCTCCTTTTCAAAGGATCACTTACAATTTTTTTTCCCCTAGTGGCATACTAGGCCATAATATAAATAATACGTTTTGAAGGAATGAAGGAGAAGTGTAGTTGCCATGGCTTTAATGTTTAACTCATTCTAGCAGTGGCGCTGGAACAATTTTTAGAGTGGGGGTGCTGCCATTAATATTATATCACAGAACTCACAGGGATTGTGACAGACCCAGATGTCATACAAAAACCAAATGTAGCAAATGTGCCATGCCCATTCAGCAGGTGGGTAAGGGTATGGCGTGCAGCTGGTGGTGCATTTTGGAGCACTGGTGAGGTAGCGCACTGTCTTTTACAGACAGCACATTTCCCCTTGAAATGACCACTAAATTTGCATACACATGCAGTTTTACTATATAGTGAAATAACAATAATGTGTGGAAATTGGGCTTCAGTGAATATTTATCATCTGCACATCTCCAAGTAAAGTGTCTAGATTTGTTTTGATCTATTAAACTCTTTGGCCTAGACAAGTCACCTTGCAGCGCTGCGTGGAAGGGCAGGAATGTGCCATATTTAACGGCGCATTCCTGCCCTTTCCTTGCACTGGCACAGAATGTGCTGCCTTGCACCAATGCAGGCACCCTTGCATCAAGAGGAGGCGTAGCATTTTGACGCATTCCCAGGTCTTCCACTCATGGTAAATCTGGGAATGTGCCAAAATCCATGGGTGGATGCGTGGAACACCCATGCTCCACTCATGGAACACCTCCCTGGGGCAGAGTAACGCAAGGCAGCGATTTGCGCTGCCTTGCGTTACTCTAGATTTATCAAGCCACGCAGGGCCACGCAAGGTGGCCTTGCATGGCTTGATAAATATCACTTGGTGCAAGAGAACGCAAAACCTTGATAAACCTGGCCCTTAGTTTTCATCGCACTTCAGAATTATAAAAAAGTGCTTCCTTTGTGCTTTCCTAATTGCTGATATAGTTTGAAATGTGTGTATAGTTAATTTCCCCGATATTTAAATGTTGTTGTGTGTTAAAAAAAAAACTGACATGCTACAGCCTTTCCTTTTGTTTCCTGGACCTCAGCAGGACTGTCACCTAGATCACTTTTACAAAACCCTCTCACTTTGCCAGCAGGGAAATAAAGTACACTCCAGTTTCCCAATGAGCAGCAATTTGTCTGAAGATATAGCCTGACATTTGACCTTTGTCTTTCAACTCGGTGGGAGGGGAGATGGGGAGGTCACTAAACAGGCTGGGTGATAGAAGCACAATAGTTTGATTCAGGGCGGGACTGGGAACCAAAACCGGCCCTGGCAAAGTGCTCGGCCGGCCCCCCTGGGGGTTGGGTTGTGCGGCTGAGCTGTTTGCCAGGGCCGGTTTCGGCTGATTTTGTTACAGGGGCCGATATTGCAGCCATGCTGCAAAAACGGCCCTGTAACAAAAACGGCCCCCCAAGGGCCCAAAACCAGCCCCCACCCTGGTGGCCCACTGGGGAAATGCCCAGTGCCCGCTACGGCCAGTCCGGCCCTGGTTTGATTGAGGGAGAGAAAGGAAGGGTTGACTTTATTTTCAGCATTGGAATATGGGCGCTCCACTGAAGTAATTCAGATCTGGTAATGTCTGGTATGGACCTCCTGCTCCACCATTCCAATGTCTGTCTTTCTGTTTCTCCCTTTTTAATGTAGAAGATTCTAACCTCAGTGGGCGGAATGTTCTAATTGCCTTTCTGTCTCCGCAATACCAGTTGATAAAGACCCTCACCCTCATTATATGCCCTCCCCAGCAAATTGGGCCTATAACTCACGTTCAGGGTCTTTAACAGATGGCACTGCCTTCTGTAGCAGACTATGAGGCTATGTTAGTTGCTTTGGAAAACACTGGCTTTTTGATGGATTACTACTTCTTAGTGCTGATAGCAGTTTTTTGGTGCACTATTGTCCCCTTTCTTCACTGACACATCAACAGAGGTTGTGTGGTACTGGGGCTTGAATCCATGAAGTACAGGACAGGTCTTCAGTGGGGCTAAACTGCTTACAGAAATGCCCTGGTTGATATTGGCATGAATCCT
Organism: Calotriton arnoldi; assembly: GCA_963921515.1. Taxonomy (NCBI): domain Eukaryota; kingdom Metazoa; phylum Chordata; class Amphibia; order Caudata; family Salamandridae; genus Calotriton; species Calotriton arnoldi. Next base: position 109,070 of record CAWUFW010006845.1, on the reverse strand, counting down.
TTAAAAAGCTTGTCTCAAGAGCCTTATTTTTGGGTTATTATGAAGGTTTCTATGTTTGGTTGAGCCTTGCGGTCTGGATGCCAAGCATTCCAGAGCTGAGCTCTCATAATATTTAGGCATAATGGCTAAATCTGGCCTGGATAAGCAAATTTGACTATCTTGATATTGTGTTCACTTCAAAGTATACTTCTGCTACAATGGCTGGATGTACAATCGAGAATTCCTGGTCTATATTTTGGAATCAATGTTTTTGCAAAATATATTTTTACTGCCTACTAGCCCAACTAATTTTTTTAGGAAGATCGCCCATCCTCCGCTAGAGTGACAGAGTAAATTACTCCATCGTACTGACAGAGATGCCGCCTGCCAAATTTTGAAATGCAGGCCCTAGCGGAAATTTCAAGCATTGACAAGAACCGCAATCATGGAGGTTCCAGTCAATGCATTATAAATTTGACAGATGGCTCAGACTTATAATTCTTTCAAAAAGAAAATCACAAAGCAGGATTTTCACTATGGAAATAAGAAAATAATGCCCCCCTCGCCAAGGTTGTTTCCTCCCATGCCGAAGAGGGCATTGAGCACTTTTCAGTGCCCCTTACCGCCAGGTTTATCCTGGCGGTGACGGGAATTGGAAAACAGCTGTATGTCCGACCATCTAATAAGGTGGGTGGCCATACACCCAAACCTCTGATGGCCCTTACTCCGTTGGGCATTTGGAGATGCTTGACCACGATGGAGACAGAGTAGTCTTCACCATCATCAAACTATGGTCCGCCCAAATATAAATCGGGCCGGAGGTCCATTACGTTGGCAGGAGGGAACTCCATTGCCATTGCAACGGAGTTCCCTTCCCGCCAACATATAAATCGAGCCCTACATTTCCACATAGTGCACTTCATCCACATCTTCAGAAATGTTGTGACGTCACATCAGTGTACCTCCTAATTGACCTCTGGTGTAACATCACTGCATTGTAGAACCTTCAGTGGTTTGCCACAGATTCGAGGCAAGTCAATCAGATGGGTCTGCTGCTCCTGCCAGCACCCTCACCCATCTGACATGTTGTCTCTTTTTCTATTTATGATTGCTCCTCCCTCTCACTTTACTCATCCATTAGGGCACCCCATGTGTGTGTGTGTGGGAGGAGTGTAAAAGGGCAATGGAAAGAAGGGAATGGAAGAGGGAATACAGCAGTATACAACACAAAATTGTTTGTGCAACACATCAACAATGGGATTTTCCATCTTGTGATTGCAAGTGACTAAGACAATTTAAACATTGCTCTTTTTGCTCAAGCCCTCCATTGGAAGACCTCATCACTGATCTCACTGCTTACCCATGTACACACTGGGCCTCAGAAGTGCATGGTTCCTCCACAATACACAGCGGAGGTAGAGCATGTCAGCAGCAGTGCCATCTTTCCTCACCATGTAGAGAACATGTCCAAAAAAGGTTGTAAGCTTTGTCCCACACACAGAACACGCACAGTATAAACAGCAGCAGGGTATAATTCCCTCACATCACACAGAATAGGAATAGCACATGTAACAGCAGCACTAGCTTCCTTCACACATATGTAACAGGGACATTGCATGCACCAGCCGTGCAGTCTTGCTTTGCACAATGCAGGACAGGTACAGCACAAACAGCAGCAAGGCATGCTTCCATCATTAAGCCAAAGAAGTCCATGCCGGATAGCAGCAGGGTAAGCCTCCCTCACTGACACAGATCAGGTGCATCACATACAACAGTACTGTAATCCCCATCTAAATATATAAGACCTGTACAGCACAAAAAAGCTTTTCTTATGATGTCCAGAAGGGACACAAAAAGGCAACTGCCAGTGGAGTAACACAGGCCCCTGCAGCCCGAGCTGCAGGGGGCCCCCTCAGCACAGTACTCTGGCCTGACAGCTCCAGAATAAATCTGGAGCGGGGTCCCCTCCATGTACCTTGCAGGGGGGCCCCCCTCAAGTTTTGTTACAACACTGGCAACTGCAATGCAGAAAACACAGAACAGGTAGCGAATGGGCAGCAGCACTAGCAGCTTTTGAAATATAAAGCAATTACAATACAGGTAGGAGTAGTGCAGGATTCCTTTTCTCTCTCTCTCTCTCTCTCTCTCTCACACACACACACACACACACACACACACACTCAGTTCAACACAGGCAGCAGCATGCAAAACAAGTGCAGCACAATGGAAGACAGTGAAATCTTCCATACAACACACAGAACAGTTAGAGCGCAGAAATAGGCCTTGCAAGCCTCCATTACAAACAAGGTACAGCACAGTCAGCAGCTGTTCAGGTTACCTTCATACAAAACATGCACAGCACAAATACAGCCAGTGCAAACTTTCATCGCAACCACAGACAAAGCCAACATGACTTGCATGGAGGAAAATGGAAAGAAAGAAGACTCAATCTGATGAAGGAAGAGGTCTTCAATTAACTAGGGAGGTGCAGGCACTTTGCCTTTGCTCCCAAGAAAGTGGAAAAGGAATGTGTGTGCTGACTGCAGAGTTTAAAGGAGCTGAGGCTGGCTTCAAAGGCTAGAGGGAGGTGCTTTGCATCGGTGTCACTTCTTCTTCTGCAATCACACAGGACCACAGCACAAGGGGCATGAGGTGTTGGGCCTAGGGCCGCCCTACTATATCCCAGCAGCATTTGCGCAGGAATGACTCGCACACCAGGACTCGTGGTAAAACCTCCTTGCCCGGCGGGTTCTTTATTTCCTTTACTAGGTCACTAAGGACACTAACACGGGCTGCACCGTCTAGGGTCACGGCTACTTCACCAAGCTCTGCTCGTTGCCTTGGAGCGGTCCCACAACACTACATTCCTCCTTAACTCAACCAAAATTAACGAACAACCAAAAGCCCCTTCCCCAACATCCATTAGGACACATACATGAAATGTCTCTAGGTGCACTCACAGGTTTGAGTTTGCGCTCTCCCCGTTCGGACCACTTACCCAGCCCTCGCTCACCACAAAGTCTTTGTACTGCTGGGATGGCAAGGAGTGTGCCTGCAGGTTATATGCCTGAGACCCTCCTCGATGGCTCATCAGGTTGCCCCATGTCTTGGTACTGTTATCTGTGGAACTGCCCTCCGGTCGTGGTCCCTCACTGTGCCAACTCCATTTTCTTGTCACTTCCAGTTGTGACCGAGGATCGCCCTCCATCCCGGTCTCTCCTCCTTTGCTCCAGAGGTCAGCTTCTTCTTCCACTAATGAGTTGTCTGCTTCCCAGCTTCCTTCCAACAGGAAGATCTCTAGACCCCAGTTCTTCACAAAAAACGAGATGTTCCTTTTTACGGTCTCAGTTCTCCTCCTCGTCATCACCATTGTGCCATTCACTCAGGTGAGCGTCCAGGCTCCTTATTCAAAAAGGAGTTGAAAATTGCTCCCTGGATATTGGTCTTTCACTAAAACTCGATCTCCCATGGCAATCACCCATCTTCAGGAGCGTCGCCAGCAGCTGGTCTTAGCGTTCTGGTTCTGCAGTCACTGAAGCACTTCACCTCCTCAGGGTATGGAGGGTCTCGAGGCTGGGTGATGGGGAATCATGTCCATCACCAGCACCCTATACAAAACACACTCAAAGCCTCCTATGTGTGGGTGTTTGTTGATAGTCTCTCAGCACGGTGTACAGGGATTCCTCTATGTTCCTGCCTGCAGCTTGGACTATGCGAAGACCTTGGCCACCCGCACATGAAACTTTCAGCTTCCCAATTGGCCTGAGGCCATCAAGGCATGACCTTCCAGTGCTGAGTGCGATTGAACTGTAAGTACATCGTAAATTCTTGCCCGTTGAACAGTGGGCCATTGTCTGTTCCCAGCTCCTGAATCAGCCCACGGGTCGCCATGGTTTGCTTTAGTTGGGTATCACTTCATCCACCACATTGGAAGCGACAATATCCACTTCAGGATATTTGGAGTAGTCATCAATGATGATTAGCATGTAATGGACATCAGGGAGACTTCCAAAGTCCTCATTGTCTTGATGTCAAGGGGCACCCGGTAAATCTTCAATGATCACTGGGGCTGGTGGTTCTGGTTCCCCAGTGACTTGTCATTACTCACAGTGGCAGACAGTGTGTTCCACCAAGCTGTCAAGCTAAGGAAACCACACTTCGGAGTCTACTTTTTGGTCCTCATTATCCCTTGTTAGGATCCATGTGCCGGGCCAATGGCTCACTGGACCAGGCTTTTGAAAATCAGCAACAGAGGGCCTCACGTGGGGCACACTTCAGCCGTGATGGCCAGCTCATTGCATACGTTAAGGAGCGAGGCTAGTATTAGTAGGAGTTTACTCAGTCATTCCACTCTTGTTGGCCTTGAGTATTCTTAATCTACTGATTACACAGCATCAATGGCTAGCTGAAGACAGTTGTCGGCTTCTGTAGCGGTGGTGATGTTAGTGAGCAACATAGGGATCAGCTGAGGCCATTCCACTATCAGACAGACATACTCCTCAGTTTCAAGCAGCCTCTTCTTCCAAAATAGCCGGACAGGAGGGCCAGGATAGGTAGCTGGCTGGATTTTGTGTCCCTCTGTTTGTATTGTACAATGCAGGATCCACTTCTCAATGTGAGGTGGTGGCTTGAAGGTTGATCCTTGGAACAACGGAATCAAGGGTTTGTGGTCCATGCATACTTTGAATGGTTGTCCATATAAATACAGATAGATGTGTTGACACCCCCGTTGGAAGGCTATGGCCTCATTTTCTATGTGCGAGGAGCATTGTTTCATAGGGGTAAGAGCCTGCTTGCATAAACCACTGGGGTCCACTCTCCTCACTCTTGCCTCTGCAACAGGACTGCCCCTAGCCAGTGGAGCTGGCGTACATGGACAGCTCTGAGTCTCAGTGGGGATCAAAGTATGCCAGTGTGGTGATATTCGACAGAGCTGCCTTTTTGTCCAGGAATGCCTTCTCTTGCTCTGAAGCCCACACCCAAGGCATGGTTGCTTTGGTGAGGTTGCAGATGGGTCTGGTAAGGGCGGTCAGGTTTTTGATGAATCGTCCTCAATAATCCACCATCTTCATGAAGCTTCTGATGCCTGTCACTGACGTTGGGGTCAGGGCTGATCTGATATCCTGCACTTTATTAGGATCAGATCCAACCCCCTGCTGAAAATTGTAATCTGAAGAAACTAATTTTGTCCTTTAGTAATTCCTTGTGGATAGTGAGTCCGCTCCCTGCAAGCCTGTGAAGCACCTGCATGAGTCTAACCAGGAGTTTTCTATGGTCCAGGCATGCACCAGGATGTAGTCAGTAAAAGCGAGCACCCGTCGTATAATGTTCTGGAAGACTTCAGCAGCTCTGGAGATGTCGAAGTTCAGACATTTGTAGCACCAGATGCCAAGATGTGTTGAGAAGGCGGTGATGTGCTAGCAGAATTCGGTGGCAGCTGGACCAGAGATCCATCTTGGAGAATCTGCCTGACACTGACACTTCACTTTATGGTGGCCATCATTGGAGTCAGTTGTCATTATCTGTTGATGGTAAGGTTCGGCGGGCACAAGTCCAGGCAGAGACATTCCTCACTCAGCTGCTTTGATTTCCAGGTCACCACTATTAGTGAAACAAATGGTGTGGGACCATTTGCTCACTCAGTCAATCACTCAATGATGTCTTCTGTGTCCAAAGTGTGCAGCTCAGCTTTGGTCCGAAGTGGAGCACTCCTCTGCAGTGTTGAAGGGCGAGTGGTTGAATGGACTAGTCGAGTAGCAGTCGCATCATTTGCCCTCAGAGGCAGCCAATTCTATGTAATAGTGATTGGAATTCTTAAAGCAACTCATTGATGCCGGTGGTATGCATGCTGAATGCAGCTCAGGAGCATGCCTTTACTCCTTTGATAACATAGCCTTTCACTGGGACAGGCTATTATTGGTGGGTCAGGTCGGCCGTGAACACCCTTTCCAAGAAGAGGTGGGGCCGTTGACGAAAGCGTACACTCAGATTTTCATTGGATGAAGCTTGGGTTTTACTTTTAGTGTCTTGAACAGTTCTAGCACTATAATGTTAATGGATGCTACAGTGTCGATCACAGCTGTGCTGCACTGGCTGCTGGCTTCTACGCAGCACTTGGGCATCATTCTGGCCTGGCCAGGAAATGGCTCTACCGCTTGCACTACATGGAAGGCACCCTCCAGGTCGTTGTCACCCCTTTCATCTTCTTATTGTCCATCTGAAGGGCCTCTAAGGCATTGACCATGTTCCTGTGATTGTTCCGTTGTGGCGGGGTTGAGTGTTAAACTTTGGTACAGTGATTCAGTTTGTCATATGGTAAGCACTTCTTACCCATTGTGGGGTACACTCCTTGTGTGCGGGTATGATCCTCTGCACCGCCGAAACCTCTTTGGATTCGGCTGTGCTTTTTCCTTTGTCTTTCCTGCCCCATGGGGTACTCCAGGTTATCTAGTTGACTGGCTCTGTTGCAGCATGACCTTCATATGGGAATGTTAGGCCTGTCATCCTTGGCGTGGACTCCCTTGACTTTTTGCCTTAAGACCTCCTGTTTTTGCTGTTTCTGCTGACTTTGTTTTTGCTGGCTTTAGGAATCTGGGCACTTTACCACTGCTAACCAGTGCTAAAGTGCATGTTCTTAAAACATGGTAACATTGGCTTACCCACTATTGCCATATTTAATTTACCTATAGGTCGCTATTAAAGTGCACTACATGTTCCCAGGGACGATAAATTCAATGCAACTAGTGGGCCTGCAGCACGGATTATGCCACCCACTTGAGTAGCCCTTTAAACATGTCTCAGGCCTGCCACTGCAGATCCTGTGTGTGCAGTTTTAAACTGCCATGTCAACCTGGCAAGTTAACCTACTTGCCAGGCCCAAACCTTCCTTTTTATTACAAATATGTCAACCCTAAGGTGGGCCCTGAACAGCCCATGGGCAGGATGCTGTGTAGTTAAAAAGTAGGACATGTACTTTTGAGTTTTACATGTCCTGGTAGTGAAATACTCTTAAATTCGTTTTTCACTACTGCAAAGCCTATCTCTCCCATAGGATAGCATTGGGATTACCTTATTACATTTTATAAGTGTAATTTCAAATTTGGAAGAAATAGAACTCACAAAGTTGGTGTCTCTGGAAGCACAATTTAAAAACACAACGTATGGTGAAGTTGGATTTTAAATTGCAATTCTGACAATGCCACTTTTAGAAAACTGGCATTTTCTTACTGTAACCATTTGGGGCTTTCTGCCTGTCTCTGAATACACTTCTAGGGTGGGTGACAGCTGGCTTTCTGCATCCCTCTAGACAGCCACACAGAAAGGGAGCTTAGGAATGACTAATGGGCCATTCACATCCTCATTGACCATCCTGGGCAGGATGGGAGGGAGGAGCTAATACTTATACCTGAAAGGGCTGTGTCCTGTCCCCACACAAAGGGTTGTATACCCCCCTGTAGTAAGCCTGGAGCCAGGGCAGGAAAGAAAGGTCATTGTATACTTCAAGGGCATCTCTTTGAAGTCTCCCCCACTTCAAAGGCCCAACTGGGTATAAGTACTAGACCTCAGACACCACCAACTCAGCACACTTCTGGATCTGAGGACATTCTACCAAGAAAGACATTAGTGCTTCTGGAGGGACTGCCACTTTGCTGAAGTGCTTTATTGTGTTGGCCTGCTGCCCTCTTGCCTAGGAGTGGGGACCTGCATCTCTACATCCCAGAAGCTAAGTATATGGTGAACATATATTCACTAAAATATAGAATATTTGATGTCATTGTAGGTTTATAGATTCCAATTTACTCCAGTGAATTAAATATATGTTGGTTTACATTAAATTATGTTTATTCCTCAGAATGTACAATTTAAAAAATGCCCATTCAGTGAGGCTCGGTTACAGATTGCTAAAGAAGTGGAGTTTCTACAAGTTTCTTCGTGTAATGCTCACCTCATGTGACCCACACAGTAACGTACTAATAGATCCTCCGTTTGCAATGGCTTTGAGAAGTACTGCTGAGCATGTAGAGGTGTGTTTGAAGTGCTTCCAAACACCTGCATAGCCTTGGAAATGGTTGAGATTAAAAGAGGAGACATAAGGAGGGCATACATAAGAGACTAAAGGGCAGCAGCGGCCCGTCCACTTCCAAAGTGGAGGGGCGGGCCGGAGGAGGGAGCTGGTGAGGTAGGGGGGTGGGAAGGGGTTAATGGACAACATTAGAATAAAAAAATTAATAAATAACTTACCTGATCGCCGTCGCCTCCGGCGTTGGCTCCATCGCGCTCTTCCTGCTTCTTGGACTGCACTACGGCCAATCATGACGCTGCATGAAAGCAGCGTCAGGATTGGCCTGAGCACTGGGACTTTGCACTCCCAGGCAGACTGGGAGCCTGTGCCTGCTCTCTCCAGCCCCAGCAATGCAGGTGGGGCTGGAGAAATCTTCACTGCGCATGAGGGTTTGGCCGGCCTGAAACGGACGGCCAAACACCTCATGCGCAGTGAAGGGACAAGGGAGTGCACTACCACTCCCCAACCACAGCGTCATCCCCCTGGACCCGACCCAAGACTCGTCAGAGTCCTAGGGTCAGGTCCAGGAGGATTAATATAAAACAATAATAAAACAGGTTTAAAGCCCGCTTTATTATCGTTTTATGTGCGGGTGGTGGCAGGGGGCGCTCCTCTGCACTAATGGGGGGGGGGAAGGGGAGGGAAGAGAAGAGAAGAGAAGAGAAGAGAAGAGAAGAGAAGAGAAAACAGGAGGGAGAGGAAGGAATGGCACTATTAAAAGAAAGCAGTGGCTTAGATATATATGGAGCAAAAGATAGATGGGACAGAGAAGGTGAGTGACACTGAGAGAACGAAATCAGAAAGAAGAGGAGGAGAATAGATGCAGGAGTCAGAAGGTGAGAGATGCCCGTTGCAGAAAGGGGGATTCACAAAAGGAAGAGCAATGGTGAGCTAGAGAAAGGAGAAAGAAGAGAGAGATAGAGAAAAGCAAAGAGAGTTAGGGTGTGCACTGATGACAATGCAGAACCCTTCCCCACTTGAGGCATTTCATACCACATCTATATCTGGATCCACACTTGGCCATTTTTATTTCATGCAAAAAGTAAAGATCTTTATATTGAATCAGGTTATTATTAATCCTAGAGGCCCAGCGTGCTTCAAAATCAACATTTTGCACTAAATCTCACACAGTTTTCTTGGGGAAGAAACTCCAATATGCCTCCAATATGTTTTTAATAATCTGTTTTATGTATACTGGATAACGATTACCAGCCAAATATGCAGTAAACTCACGATTTCGCACTCCTTTCCCAACAATATTCTTGAAAGTCCTCAAGTTCTGTTGTAGAAATTCGCTCTAAAAGCATTACACTTTCCCCTGAATGTATTCACTCGAAGTTGCATATGAAATGACCATTGAAATGGTACATGGTGTTATGTTGTTTTTCCTTACTATTTGTTTGAATAGTAACATAAAATATTTTACAATAAATAAATAAAGACACAGCAGCTGCAGTAATAGTGCTTCCTTCCCCCACATGTAGGGGTGCAGTGAGTGAGATTCAAAGGGGTGTGAATATCAAATTTCCCAAATAAAAAGCAATGGGCTGAGGTTGGAGGGGTGAGGTGGTCAAGGTTCAGATTGAATTATTCCCATGAAGACCATGATCAGAACTGATTTGCATTAGATGGGCCTCTATCTAGAGTAGCACAGTGGGAGGAAGACGATGGGTTGGAATGCTACCCCAATATTTGCAAGCATTCGTCCCATCACCTTTTTGTATTTGATTGCCAGTAGTATGCCTGGAAACCTGAAACTGGCAGAGATTTCCAAAGCCTACTACTGCCAATGTTTGTATATTCCAAAAAATAGCACATTTACACACATTCAAAGAGTACTTCTATGCTTATATGGGTGCTGATGCTGATTTATTCTTATATCCTCAAGCACACGCTAATATTATCATGCAGAAACATATTTATGTAATAACATTAAATAACATAATCTCCAATTTCTTGTTTTTTTTTTGTTCTTTAATTTGTTCTTAGAATTCTTGTCTCTAGCCAACACGTGTTTCGTCGTCAAAGGAAAGTACCCGCAACTTCCTCAGGGCTGTTTAGATGAGTTAGACTTATCTTTCAGTCGGTTTTAATTCCGTCCTGGTTCCCACATTTTCCTGTATATTGGGTGAAATTCCCCGTGTTCTAAAAACACGACTAATTTTGTGTCCATTGTGGTTTGCTCCGTTGATTCTGACTAGGTAAGAGTGCCTATTTAGATTAACGTGGTCCAAGCGAGTATGCTCTGTTGGTTACCCTTGTGAGAATGTGTTAAATAGCTTGGTGAGGTGTAGGGTCAGGAGACTTGCATAGGTTTGTAAAACCCTCCCCTAAACCCATCAGGTCCCGGTGTCTTGTTGACCTTCAACGTCTTTAAATCGGATTTTACCTCCTCCACTGATATTGGAGAGTCTAAGTTATCACTTTGTTCTGGTGACAGATGTGGCATCTGTAATATGTCTAAGTGTTTCCCTTGTGTTCTTTCTGATAGTGAATCAAAGGTGTTTAGATTGGTGTAAAAATTGTAGAATGTCAGTATCTTTTATTTTTCATTAGTTGCAATGGCACCTCATTCTAATAAAATTCCTTTGACATAGCCTCTATTTTGTGGCTGTCTGAGTTGTTTCGTTAGATAGGACCCCAATTTATTCCCTTGAACATAATGTGTATTTTTTTAAGCTGAGTAGGGACAATTCCTCTCTATGACTGCCTAAAGCCCTTAATTGTCCGCTAAGCCCTGTTAGCACTCGGAGGAGATGACGGAGGGAGCCCTTCTATATTCTAAGTCTGCATTGCATATTTCTTACTCAAGTCAGTCTCTGTGTTGGCTTCCTACCCTCTTAACATTCACCATTAGCCCAATAAAACTACCACTAAGAACTGCATTGACGGCATCCCATATTTTCAACTGAGCCACTTCTCCATTGTCATTAGTTTTTAAATAGACTTGAATTTGTGAATGGACTTCATCTTTCATAACCAGATCGCGGAGTAATGAGGGATGAGGAATCCATCTTCCAGTGTGTATAGGTTTATATCACCAATCCACTTTAAGCACTACAGGGGCATGGACCGCTATATAATTCAGACCGATGTCGGATGGCATTATTGGTTAGTATATAATCATTCCTTGAGTAGGCTCTGCGAACATGTGGGAAAAATGTGTACTCAGGGAGATGTCAATGTTGCTTCCGACAGACATCTCAAAAACCCATGTCTCTTATTGACCGTTTTAGACTTTTGGAGAAAGCCACTGCATGTGACACAGCCGTTCCCGTCTTATCTATGTGTGAATTTCACACTGCATTAAAATCCCCCATTAACATTATGTCACCCTCAGGAAAGTTCACTACTGTGGCTATGAGACTGCAGAGGATAGTATCTTGGCCATTATTGGGGACATAGGCCATTATGATAGAGTGTTTTTTTTCCCTCCAAAAGGTCTATGATCATCAATATTCTGCCTTATTTGTCTCTTTTGGTGTAAATCACCACAAATGGGAGAAATCTAAGCAAAAATAATGTTACCCTGTTATGTCATGAATGGTGAAAGGCCTGGGGATATTGTTTGTGTCTACACCGTTTTCCTCTGTTCTCTTGAGGTGAATATGTTGACTTGCAATAATATATATCTCCAAAATCTTGTCCTCTTGTTTAGGGAGTTCATGTATCTAGTGTTTAAGGTGAGGATCTTCAGCACTGGGATATTTTTAGAAGAATTGTTCTGTGAGTAAGCGTCCCTATCCATCTCTCTTCTTTCTCCCTGGTGAGCGTCACTGTAGCTATTGTGTCCATTTGCGTGGTGTGTAAACCTTTCTTTCTAGGGTTCTTGAAGGCCTGGTTTCTCTATACAAACTTTCCCCTAGTGGGGTAGAATAATTTGACAAAAGTGAAAAAAAGTTTAAACAGTTAAAACAACAGAATGGTGCTTGGATGGGCGCCCCCATAGGTCACCCTCCCTGACCACCACGTGGTCAACCACTGCACAGTCGGGGCAAAACATATCTGTTGATGCATCACCTCTCAGGCCCACCAACGGGCCCAGATTCTATGTTTAGCAAATGTGGCTATGCCAGTATGACATTAGGCTAATCTAAGTGATGAGGAAACCTAAACAACTTTATAATAGGCAAAGCATATATCACATCATGCGCGGCCGGCACAGATAACTGCGGTGGGGCGGGCGGGGCTGGGCAGTGTGGGGGGGGGGGGTACAGATGACGGGATAGGTAAAGTAAAATAAAATAAAACCACTTATCTTGCACTCGCCGTAAAGTATATTTTATATGCTTCTGCATGTTTGTCCTATACTATCATCCCTACATCTGCTAAGCTTAGCGAGAGCTAACTTCAAACTTTCTTTGGATGAGTTAAATCAGATGAAGCCCTAAAGAGGTTGCAAGGAGCACTAGAGGGGCATCAATTGTGCCACCAAAAGACACCCTGGAGAAGAGGCATTTTTGTAAATGATTTCTTATTACTATATAGTTTGGCTGTTTAGGTTTCTGCAGACTATGGACAGAGGAGAGCCTAGGGCTTTAAGTGAGATGAAAAAACTTGTAGGGTCTCTCATAGGGGCGTGGCCGCTGTAATTAAGGGCGTGGCTTAAAACACGTAAGCTAAAAATCTGTGCTTAGCATAGTGTCCCACCTGACTGGTATTTTGCTGCCTCTGTCTCTTTGTAACTGAAACGGCAAAACGAGTCTTTTTATATTTCCAGGACGAGCCATTACACCGGGAGGAAATCCTCTTCCCCGGTTTCTCTCCTTTTATTTTCAGGAACACTAATGGCTAAATTCATGTCCCATTTCCTATTCTAGGGTGTGACTACAAGCCCCTCTACCCCTGCTGACCATGAGGCATATTATTGCCTAAACAAAAGTACGTGTCAGCAACACGAAATGTATATATATGTTGTATGTTGTTTGTCACGTGGTGTGTTCATTCACAAGTGTTTTATTTCATTTTATTTGGTTACTTCATCACAGACATCGTATGTGATATATTCCTTTCACACTTGATGATCGTACAATATAGATGCTAAGTACACCCACTATAGAGGAGTACATTGATCGAGGCAATACGCCACATGTATAAATGGCCTGCCAGCCTGGCTGGTAGGCAGGTATTTTAATTTATATTTCTGCTTTATTTCTACAGATACGGCGTATCAATGAGTAACCGTATGTATTTTGTGTATACACATTAGGTGTGCACCTCACTATATCCACATCACAGGATTAATTAGGAGTGGTATGTACGGGGCTGGTCCCCGTGTGGTCCTGAAGAAGAGCTTGTAGCGGACAGCTCGAAACATGTTGACGCAATACCAGTGAAACCATACTCGTTATAGTTAGGTCTCTCCCTGGTATTAACCCCTGATTTTAAAACATACTGGCTAGGAGCGGGAATAAAACATTAGCTTACTAGCTAGGTATTTTTAATTATCATTTTTCTTCCACTCCACATCACTGCACCACACATAAATCCACTAACTAAGTGCTCCTACGTAGTTCGCAAGTTGCAGCACGCCTCAATACGTAGAGGATTGAGATGACCCCAATGATGAAGCATGCCACCTAGGGGTAACCCTAGTGGGTGAGGGGCCTCTAGAAAAGAATTTTTTCTTTCTGGAAAGAGGGTTTTTCATAAGACTTCCGTGGAATCCCTGTTCTCCCTATGGTTAGGTTTTTCATTTCGGTATTTCGAATTTTGTGAAACTATTCAGCAAGGAGGGTGAACCTAACCTTAACCTCTACCTCCCCCCGTTTTTTGATTGTATTCATCCAGATACATAACACAACAAGTAACATTACACCTACAACAAGCCAGGACTATTGGCTTTGTCAATGGTTGTAAGTTGCATAAGATAAATAAGCAACAACTATCAGTTCGTTGTATATAATACTGAAAATGCTTTTAGCTCTTGAGGGCGAAGTCGTGGTGTAAGGCTAGAGCAGCCGACCTTCGAGGTGTGAGAAAACAGGTTAGAGCATGACGTCCTGCGATTCAAAAAATGAATATGTCCTTGTGTAATGTAACTGGTGCTCACGTAAAGCGCTCCAAGTTTGCGCTATATAATGCTGAAAAACGAGTCTCTTAGAAGTTACATCAAAGGCAGTGATGGGTTGTACTATTGCAGAGGTAAGGGTTTACCCTAAGGGTAAAAATCCCGATAGGGACCCGTTTCGGCACCTGCTTTTAAAAACTGCCCGTGCTGAGCACCGGCAGGACCCGGCCCACTTAAAGTTCTGGGAGAGCCTATGTGTGGCCTTTGAATAAGACACATCTTTTGTTCATCATTTTGCGCTGGTTTAAAAAAACAGCAAATTTATTTTCAACTTTTTGCTGCTTCTTGATGTGCTATGAGGCATATAGATTTTGCTCCAGGCCATACTACACAGATTATTATATCGGGATAAACAGGGAGGCAATGGTTCAAAAACCATATAAAACAAGTGTGTTAAATATAAATCATTTAAAATGAGCAATAATTTTTAAGAAAATGAAATTATAGTAAATGGAGAGTCGTTTTTTGACAAAAATACGGTTAAATGATTTTGCACATTTTTTTTGTTATTTTTTAAACAAAAAATATAAAGCGGGGTTTTATCCAACAGAATAGTTGATTAAATGGAATTCTCTTCACTTACTATAAAGTAAACACAACAACATTAATGTAAAATCAGTTTGTGTCATTTGTTTGTTCGATGTTACACATGGACCGAAAATAATGCGAATAGAAGTGCCCGTCCAGTTTCTTTCCCAGTACAAAGATTTTGTGATGTGACCAACGCTTTGCACGTCTAACGACATATGCACTGCCATTATTACAGTCACGGTACAGCCGTCATCTGTACAATAAATGTCTCTGCACCGTTCTGTCCATTTAGAAAATAAACTCGCTCGCTGGATGTGTAAAATCTGACCCAGTAAGTAGATTTAACATGGCTAGGCTGCACAGTTTATCCGAAGAACAGGCGTCATGAGGGATTTGTAGACAGCAGGGAACCCCTATGTAATACCTTCCTCAGGCTGGAAGACCAACGTTCTTTGAATGGACGAGGGCGGGGCGTGGCCGCAGTAAAGAGGATGACTGGGATGACGAAAGCAGAACTGCTCCCTCTGACGTACAAGATGTGTCGGAAACCACACTATCAAAGTGGATTAGCAGAATCCCAGGTGCTGTGCTTTGCGTACGCAAGTGAAAAGTCAGGTCTTTAATTGCATTCTAAATGCCTGAGCACCAATGAGCAACTGGCGCGTGCTGACCTTATTGCATTGAGGCAGGGCCTGCTTTAGCGCTGGTGGCGCCCGGTGCGACAATCTTTTTGGGCGCCCCCCATGACCTCCTCCTCGGATTCCCTCACTATCACCTGGCAGAAGTGCCCCTCATCTCTCCAACGCCCCTCTCTCAAATGCATTTCATTTGTTTTGAAGCGCTGGTAACGGCTGGCTTTACTAATCCGCTCAGCTACACACATAAAATACAAATGTGTTTTTTGCAGCAGGCATATTAACCATCTGTGCTACTTTATGGCAAGTCAAAACTTCCACTAGACAAAACTCTAATCTCTCTCTCTAGCAAGAACAATAATCACAAGAGTTATCTTGACATTTTTATTCCTGCCTGGAAACTGGATGCACCAGAAACTCTGCAGCAGGTGCTTTTGAATGGTAAGTTATTACTCAACACAGCGCCCCCTCCCCCCAATTTGGAAAATTTACCATTGGTTCATCTGCCACATAAAGCTAAAAATATGAAAAAAAAATCAAGCAGTCTTAAAGATGGACAGTACTAGCGTGCAGCTGTCTCATTCAGAGTGAGGCGGTGTGGCAATACTTGACTCGCTCAAGTAGGTGAAGAATTGGCGGGAAATGGAGCAATGGCCGGAAGAACTGTTATCTTAACCACAAATATCAGCATTAGTTCTGAATAATATCAAGTGTTTACCTAACATAACCATTGGGTGTTCATTACACCCAATCTATATTTGGCTCTAAAACAGCAAACGGGCCAATTGGACACAGACATATAATAATTTGGTAATAACACTGCAGTGTTTTGATTCTTGGGGGCATACTTACAAGGGGGTTGCGCCACTGTAGCATCACTTTTTAGGACCTTCTGGTGGCGCAGTGCCCTGCTCCATATTTACAAAGGGGCGTTAAGCCACTTTGCGTGGCTTAACGCTGCTTTGTAAATATCGTACCCTTTCACGCAGATATCTGCGTGAAAGGGGCGTGTAATGGGTGTTGCTGTGGGCGTTCCACCGCAACACCCATGTCTTTTTGACGTTGCTGCAGATTTACAAGGAGGTGTACATCTGAAACAGTGCCAAAAACTAACGCCACTGAATAGAAGGCATTAGATTGGCGCAACCAGGAGAAATACTTTTATTTCTCCTTGTTTTTGCTCTTTCCATTCTGCAGCACACATAGAAGGAACAAATCACCTTTAAAGATTGTTTATGTGGAGGGTGTGGCTTGGACTGCCAACATGGCGGACCCAGCCTGACAAGGCTCCGCACGTCTACGCCAGTAATTCGCCATGATCCGCCAAAATCCTCGATTCAACGGAGCACATCGGCCACCCCGGAGGCCAGGAATAACGGGCGCCTCGATCTGCGTGAAAGAACGCAGTATGGCGCGGGCCCAGGCCACTCGGGGCTGGTGCTCGACCGGTGCCTGCGTCTCTGATCCGGCGGGCTATCCAGGAGACAAGGGGGAGCTAATCGAGCCCCTGGAGGTGAGGCCGTGAACGATCGGCGAGGGGGGGAGGCTCCCCAAATCCAGGCCCGATTCGGCGGTGATGGCGGGCCCGTAGTCAGAGCGGGCCCGTCCTGTTGTAGGCGCGGCCGTGCCCAGGAGATCTGGGTCGCACACAGCTCCGTAGTGCGCCTCCTCTGCCTGGACCGGGCCGCCCTATGCCGAACAGTGTCCTGGGTGCGGGGGCCCAACTTGAAGCAGTGACCTCCTTGGCGGCCGGGGCTAGGGTCAGGAGCAACACTTGGCGGCGCCGCGCCCGGCCTCCCATGGCCTAGTTACAGCGCATACATGCCCGCTGGAACCCGCCTGCCCCAGGGTGTGGAGCCCGGCCCAGCGAGATTGCGTCCCCGGGCCCCTCCCCACATTGAAGACTGGGCAGCAGACTACCCAGGTAGGGGGAAAAATAGAAAGACCCACCGGGGTGTACGCAGCAGTTGGGGGACAAAGAGTGAGACCAGGACCCGCAGGGAGAGCAGGGTGCCGTCTGGACCCACACATCAGGCCGCAACCACGTATCCACAGGCCCAGGCAGAGATCCACGGAAAAGGCATGGGGGGCCCTTGCTGGTGCAGGGGATGCAACTGACCCCCTTGATTGGACGCACAGAGCTCCGTGGGAAGGTGCGGCCACACGTTGCCTTGTGAGAAGGCGATACCCCAGCGGCACCCCTGCGACGACGATGTACCGCAGGCGCAGGGACCCTGTGGGGGCGGGCTGCGGGCCAGGGGTCTGGCGAGTCTGGTCCCATTAGGGGGCCTACTTGGCTGGCCGCCTTGGGCTACGGAAGCGGCTGGGCTAGGTTCGGTGTGGCTTGTGGTCCGGGGTGAGCCGGACTCCGTGAGGCCTGGCCCGCAGTACCGTCTCCTGACGAGATTGAGGGGACGCTTGAGGGGGCATCCTACAGATGTGATTGGATAGGTCACAATATCTCCTTGACGTGAGATCCTCGCTGCCACGGGGCCAGGAAGTCCTCCCTCCGACCAACATGGGCAAGGACAAATAGAGCACCCTAGACCACTGTACCATGACCCTCAGTAGCGCCACCGGGGGGGAAACAGGCGGCTCAATACCTGACAACGCGGCGCTCCTGGCGGCAATTACTGAGGCAAGAGATGCTCTTGACGCAAAGATCGGCGCTGTGGGGTCAGAGGTCTCCTTTCTGCGGCAGGACCTCCGGAGGGCCGTGGACCGTATCACTGAGGCAGAAACACGCGTCTCGACTGTCGAAGATCATGTAACGACCCTACAGAAGAAGGTGAACAAACTTACGGTGGTAGTGCAGGAGCTGGCGTCTCGGGTAGAAGATGCAGAGGATCGCTCTAGATGCAACAACCTGCGCTTTGTCGGCTTACCGGAGGGCTGCGAAGGCTCCTCCATGGACCACTTCATAACCCAATGGCTGAAGGCCCTCTTGCCCGAGGACACATTGTCTACCTGCTTTGTCGTGGAGAGGGCGCATCGGGCACTGACTAAGAAGCCCCTCCCCCTAGAGAAAATCTGAGACCGGTGATTGCCATGTTGCTGAATTATGCAGACTGGGACGCCATATTGCAGTTTGCCAGGTCTCACAAAGACATCTACTGTTTGAATCACGCCCTATTATGATCTTCCCAGATTATACTCGGCTGGTGCAACAGCAGCGCCAGTCCTTCATGGCGGCCAAGCGCAGGCTTAGAGACCTCAACATACAATATATGCTACTGTACCTGGCCTGAATGCGCGTCACCTACAACTCCAAATCCTACTTCTTTGATTCACAAGAGGCGGTCTTTGCCTGGACGGATGAGAGAACCCATCTTAAACCACGCACTCCGCCACCACTAGACTCGGACTCCTCTCAGAGCTCACAGCGGAACAGGCCAAAGAGGAACAATTCCAAGAGGAGGCATAGATCCGGATCCAACTGGCTCTCTTCGGCCCCGGATGAAGCATCCTAACTAAGGCCACCATCATCATCTCTCCTGCTTTGGCCGGAAATAGTCCGTCATCCTGCTGAAGTATCCTGCTCCGTTTGAACGCTATGCTGGCGTGGATGCCTTGCCACAGAACCATCACGCCCCTAGGCATTCATGTTAACGTTCCTTGGGAGGTTGGGGTACAATTGGAGGAGGTTTCCTAGGTTCCCCCACTGGGGGCTTGGGGATCCCTTTGCTGCGACAGATGCTCCTCGTTTTTGGCAGTATCGGGGTGGGGGAAGGGTATTCCAGCGGTTTCACGTTATCACTGTTATAGTTATCACATGTGCACAGATGTTACGCCATGACTTCACAACACCAGCCAAAAAGACTGCTCACATAGACGGTAGATGACGACACAGACATGTTCTCCCCTGCTTGGGGAATTGACCGTAGTATCCTGGAATGTCAGAGGGCTGCTTAACAAAATTAAGAGGGGCGCTGTTCTTCGCCAAGCCAAGCGATATGAGGCCAACATCCTTCTCCTACAGGAGACTCACCTCCTAGGCAATAAAGCTCCCTACCTTGCCAGATTCGGGTATCATACAATACACCACTCCGGGTTCACTAGGGGATCCCGGGGCACTGCCGTCCTTATACACCGCCGCGTCCCGTTCGTTCACACCATGCACTGGCTTGATCCCGGGGGATAATACACCATTATATCAGGCAGACTTCATGGGGAACAAGTCAACATAGGTAGCATATATGCCCCCCCCCCCCCCACTGGGAAATACTTTTATTGAAAAAATCCCACGACTGGGGGGGACTTCCAGAGGGCCTGGTGCTGCTGGGTGGAGACTGGAATGACGTCATGACGCCCCAGACAGGTGGATCCAAATTACACCTCCTGGCCACTACACTGGGATGGTCCAACACGTGGCGCGAGTACCATCCCTCCGAGCTAGGATTCACCTTTATGTCCGCCATCCATGGGTCGCTGTCGCGACTGGACTATGTATTCACACCACATAGCTACATCCATCGGATCGCTCATATCTCTATCCTACCCAGGGGACTATACGACCATTCTCCAGTCCTACTCAAACTCTGCATCAACTCTCATAAACCCCCCTTTAGGTGGCGTATGTCCCCATGGCACCTTCGCGATCCAGACTATCAGGAGACCCTGGGCCAGGCCGTTTCAGACTACCTCGCGTCTAACACGGCTTCGGCCCCATCCAAGATCACCCTGTGGGAATCCTTAAAGCCTACAATCCGTGGGGTAGATATAAGATTCTGTGTAGGCGAGAAGCGCAAACGCATCGCACAACTGGTCGAACTGGAATGTCGCCAGAGGAGTTTTGAAGCTCAGGTCGCCACTGACTTTAGTCCATCCTTACAACGCAATCTACTCCTGGCACAACAGCACATACAGCAATATCTTACCAACGAAGCACAGGAAATCTGGCTAGCCTCACAGCATCGGATCTACCAATGGGGAGACAAAACCAGCAAAATGCTCCATAGACTGTTCCAGGCTGCGAAGTCTCCCTCAAATGTCCCAACACTCCAGGGGGTGGACGGAACCCTGTGCTCGTTTCCCGAGGCGGTAGCCAGGGAGTTCGCACAATACTTCTCTCCACTCTACACACGGCAGGAACATTTATTGGAGGCCCTGATCGCTGAATTTCTCAGAGATATCCCCCATCGTACACTTACAAACCATATGCAGGATCAGCTTGATGCACCCATTAAGGTAGATGAGCTCAGTGCGGCACTGGCCAATATACACACGGGCCAGGCCCCTGGACCTAACGGATTCCCTGCTGAATTCCTCAGGCCACACATGAGCACGCTAGGCCAGCACTTACTGGACGCGATACATGACGCCCTAGACCAACACATATTGCCCCAGGATTGGCGACATGCTGAGATTGTCCTGTTTCTGAAACCCGGCCATCCCCCAGAAGATCCATCATCATACCGACCCATCTCCCTTATCAATTTTGGGCAAAGTCCGTCTCCGTGCCTGCATTCAAGACCTGATCCACCCGGATCAGTCTGGCTTCATGCCACACCGTTCCACCCGACACAACATCCGGCTGGTCCATAACGCCATAGCGTGGGCCGCAGAGCTGGGTCGCCCGCGGCTACCTTATTGGCTGATATAGACAAGGCGTTTGACTCCCTCAGCTGGACAAACCTGTTTCAACTCCTAGAAGCCATCAACTTTGGCCCGCGCTTCTTAGCCTATGTACGTCTGCTTTATACAGACCTAACGGCTTCGGTCCGGATCGCGGGACACCGGTCGGCCTCCTTCCCTATCGCCCGTGGCATGAGACAGGGCTGCCCCTTGTCTCTGCTATTGTTCGCCCTGGCTGTGTAGCCGTTGGCGGCCTGGGTGCGAGGAGACCCTCTGATCCGGGTCTTCGAATGGTCACGGACCCAATCCGACCGCATCGCGCTATACGCGGACGATGTGTTGTTTTTTATGACCGACCCGTGGTTCTCGGGACCCCGAATCCTGCAGATCCTCTGAGTGTTCGGAGAGACCTCCGGACTTAATACCAAACCCTCAAAATCGGTACCCTTTCCAGTCTGTGGGGATCAGGGATTGCGGAGACTGGGCGGCACAGCTTTCACATGCGACCGTGGGTTTTAAATACTTGGGCGTCTTCATTTCACCCTGTCTGAAGACCTCGTGGGCACACAACATTAATCCACTCATCACCAGTCTACGTAACGAGACGGCAATATGGTCTCATCTTCCACTTTCACTATATGGGCGCTCAGCGATTTTTAAAAGGGTTTCTTTACCCCGAATTTTATACAGGCTACAGAACTTCCCATATGACATACCACGTAAATGGTTCGAGCAAGTTAATGCTATACACAATAAGTTTCTCTGGAACGATGGGGTGGTCCAGGTGGCGCTGAGTACATGCACGCAGTCAACGTACTGCGGAGGCATCGCTGCAGCGGATGTGTTTGCCTACTATGCAGCATCCCATCTATTAATCATTAACGAATGGTGGCACAACTCGCCTACAGATCCTGCTTTCGCACTCGAGCTTATAGCAATGGAGAGTGCCCCCCTTCTACAGCTCCTATACAGCCATAGGAACCTAGATTTCCTACCCCCAGCCAGCAGAACTGTGGTTCGGCTCTGGAGGTATACGGTCAGGCAAATGGGGTGGCAAGGCCGCCTGACACAGGCGACCCTGCTGTGGTATGGCACTTACCTGCATCCTGTTGCGGCTCTATCAGGATTCCGTAAGTGGGATCTGTTGGGTGTTTCTACTTTGGGGGATGTTATGCAGGGCACTACCCTCAAATCGTTCCAACAACTTCAGACCGATTTCCAGCTACACAAGACGCAATTTTATAAGTACCTCCAGCTGAGGCATGTACTCACTCCCCTGATTCATTCACTTGATACCTTGCCCGAATTTCATCCCCTTGAGGGACGCCTGCTGATGGGGGACCTGGGAGCACATAAGATCCGTCATATCTACCAGACATTGACCACCCACACCCGTACAACACTACATAAGACCAAAGGAGCATGGTTAGGGGACTTACCGGACCTGACCGACGACGACTGGACAGAGACCCTGGCCAGCCCCCGTGGTGCGGCGGTGTCTACTCGTTACCGCCTCATCCAGTTCAAATATATACATCGCATATATTTCACACGATCCAGCCTATGGAGGATGGCTGCCATCCAGTCCCCAATGTGCCTTAGATGCAAGAGGGAGGAGGAAACCTTCCTGCACACAGTCTGGAGCTGTAGCGCATTACAACCGTTCTGGCGTAAGATAGCGTCTTGCTTGGGCCGAGTCCTATCGTGGGATCTCCCATTTGATCCGAGGTTGTTCCTACTCCATAGTACTGATGGGATTGGCGGGAATCGGTATAAGCAACATTTGCTCTTCATAGCCCTCACTCTCGCCAAACGAGACAACGCCCAGGTGTGGAAAGGCACGTCCCCTCCAACAATAGGTGGGTGGAAGAAGGCCCTAGACAGATGCATGGGAGCAGAGATTGTGGTTTTCCAGGCCCGGGGCTGTCCCCAGAAGCATAGTAAAATGTGGTCCCGCTGGGCGACTTACCTGGGCATAGATCTACCCCCTCTACCACCTACAGACCCCTCATAAAGCTGCCCTTTTATATACGATTGACTATCGTGCAGCCTAGACAATGCAACGCTACTGTCCGAACTTACACACATGCAGATTTACTGAGCTCTGTGAGGTCTGGGACTACCTGTCCCATGTTTTTGTTGTTTTGCCTGCAGGTTCTGCAGGCGTTAAAGTTTCATGTACTTACCAGTACTCCTGATTTATTATGTCTTTGCAATGTATACAGCGGGCCACGGCCCATTATGTACCATGAAAATCCAATAAAATGTGTTTTAAAAAAAAGATTGTTTATGTGCAGGAAGGTGAACCTTCCTGCACATAAACAATTATCCCTGCAACAGAGACACCCATACACCTTGTATAAGGATGCCTGAGTTGTCATCCCTGCAACCCAGGCACCCTTGCACCATTGCACAAGGGTGTCTGTGTTGGCGCTACGCAGCTTTTTTTTAGGACCAGCGCAAGGCAAAACACAAGGGTGCGCCATATTTTTGTAAATACGGCGCATCCGTGAATTTTTTAAATGATGCGGCATAGCTAAATTGCTTGCAGCGCTGCACCATTTTTTTTGTAAATAACCCCCTTGGTGTCTTCAACCCAGTTTTCATCACTGTCCCTAACACTGCACACTGTTCATCCTCTACAGAGGAGGTGTTCCTGTCCTTGCTCAGAATTGCACTTGTGCTTGTGTAGTTTATGGCAACCCCTTCACAGCACACAAACTGAGAAATATAGTTTGAAATCTCCTGGAGATTTAGAATTTGAAGGGAACTGAAATCCTCCAATTTCTTCTCCAACACTGGTATCACGGAGAAAATTCAGCTGGTGGATTCCACTGCTTATTTAGAGTTTGCTCCTTAATCTGGAGGGCTTCAGCAGTGCACGACTGGGACGGCAGGAACTCTGGCACAATGGCTGTGTCAGATGGGAAATCTTGAAAGACTCTGTGTGTGTGGGCTGTTGTTTTATTTTTTTAGTCAATTGGCGGTGTTGGGACCAAAAAAAGGCAGCCCATACATTGGCCTTTTCTAACCAGCCCATCTGGCAGAGCCAGAGTGCCAGGCAGGCAGGACAGTCCAACACTGGTCTTCCATTCCCTACAAACTGTTATTAAGCTTGGAACTTTAGGTTTATTTATTGCAATGTGCATATGCACAACCTGAGTGTTTTGTGGTATTGCGCCTTAGGTTTGAAGGACACCAGGCCCTGACCAACAGCGCGTGGTATTCTTTATCATCGCTCCCTGTGGGGCTGAACATACGCAGAACTAGTGTGATGGTCAACAATGTGGGTTTCCCACGCTGGCATGCCACCCCTCCAGTCCTCTCCACCTCAGCCCTATTCCAGTGTGGACCGTATTATCTATCATACGCCACCACAAACCAACCATCCTACCAAAAAACATGTTTAGGTAGGAAAGTAAGAATTGTATCCGGTCTCTCTCTTCTGCAAGATTAAAACTAAAAACCACCAACCAAGGTGATCTCTTATGCCCTGTTCTTTCGGGAGTTTGTCAACTTGTTTCAGCATAATTTGGAAAACTGGTGATTGATGATGAATCACTCTCTATCATGAAAATAGTGAAAAAGTACTATTTCTTTATTGTCAGGGATTTCACTGCATTGAAAGATAAATTATTCTTTCCAAATATGGTCACCAGGGTTATTCACGATTCACAATTACACACTGGGGATAACAGCTCAAGCTTAAGACGCAGAAAGAGCGAGACAGACTGAAAACCATACAGAGGGGCAGAGAATGAGTCTGGAGGTCGTGTTTCGTGTTATTCCTCAATTTCACCCTCTCATCCCTTTACATGTGCCAGAGCTAGTAGGGAAGACATGCATATTTTTTAGGAATGTTCTCCTAAGTGGGTGCTGTGTGGGAGGGCTGTTCAAAGTCACTTATAATTGGTATGGCCCTATATTCTATAGGCTCAGTTGACAGAGGTTTTTTGCTGATTTCTAAAAACACACATTTTGTGCATGCACTGGATCAAAATAACTGAATGCAGTTTGTCACCCTTCAAGGCTTGCATCAGAAATATTCATGACCATCTTGGCTTCCACAGGGCCGCCGTGGCATGGCTGTTCGCAAACACGTCACCAGAGACCAGAAGGAGCATTGAATCTGTGCGTACACTTCCTGCACCCAGCTCAAGGCGATTCCTTCCACCGCTCATAGGAAGCAAGATGCAGTGCTACTCTCCATTACCTCGCACCTTCCCACGCCATGATTGGATCTGATCTCAAACCCTCAATCGAAATACACTAACATATCTCTTGTCAGGTCTCTGCCAACACTCCTTATTGTTCCTCCCCACCTCTGGTCTTAAACTATTGCTTAGCCCTTGGGAAAGTCAAGATTTCAAAATTAAGGGTTTACTAATAAACATGATAGTTTGACTTAGACGTTAACGTGAAGACATATTGTAGAAACCACACGTCGAAAAAGGTGCAAAACACACCAAGCAGCCATATTCATTGGTAGGCCACAGTTAACCTTCCCTTTAACAAATAGAAGCTTTAGAAATTGCTGAACCATGCACAAATGTATTTGATAGCTTGACCTTTAAGTGAAATGCTTAGAATTTTCATCATAATTGTAGAATGTCCTGATTTTATATTAAATTATCTTTCTTAAGCAATATGTTCTCGTCTGTACTAGGCAAAACTTCCTAACTATCTCATGCTCATATAACGATGAATTGAAAATCGTATAATTTTACAATAACTCTCACTTACATGAAATACGAAAAGCATTATATAACTAGAAATCTGCAAGTAAATGTTTCTGCCTGTAGTATAGCTCATTGTTACACAGTGAAACATTAAATAAATGGTAGAATGGATTCTGCAGCAAGCCTCCCTGGGAACCAAGGTTAACGCTTCCAAATACACAAATGTTTAGTGATGTCTGTTACATATTCAATAATGGACTATCGACTTCATGTGTTTTCCGTGGGAAAGAAAGAACAAAGACTGCTCACCATCAAAAGATGTCTTTTCATTGGATGGACGTGATCTAACCTGCAACATTGTATTTACCTGATTTCTTGTCTTTTATATTAATGTATGTTTCTAGTTAGACAGGACTTGCTATTAAATTTTGCTGAAGACAGTCTTGGATCTGCTACTATTGCTGATGGCTACTGCTGACAGCTGTTGCTGTTACCTGCCACTTTGGAGGTGATGCTCCTAGACTCAACCCTCTATATTCCTAGATTTTGATGGTTGTAGCTACTGCTGCATCTGTCTTCCCATATTTCCTTTTTGAGGCTTTATTTGTACAGATTGCTACTGCAACTGTATGCTGATACTCCTTTGGATATTGAGACTCGGCTGAGTTTCAGGAACTGCTCTTTTTGAGGAGTTCAACTGCTTAAATTTGATTCTGAACTTATGCTCCATTTATCTCATCCTTTTCGCAAACTCTTTATGGGTTCTGATAACTTTTGATTCTGATTCTGTATTTAGAATAGGGACTAATTCCTTTATGGAACACGCTTCTCCTTTTGCAGTTATGGCTGATTCTAACCTTATATTTTCTCTTGATGACTTTCTGTAAACAGATTTTATCTGACTTCCTATTTGAATAAAAAGAAAGCTATTTACTAATCTCTGTATGAGAATAAAGGTTTCCGGGACTAATCCAAAACTCTCATCATTGACTGAACTTAAGAATTTATTAAAATTGATGTTTGATTAATAATGGTTTGATTTAGCTTCCATTTAAAAATGGTGGCAAAGACCTGTCGCCAAGAAGAAGAATTTGGCGCAGAGTTGGAGCCCATTCTTGTAAGTTACAGGGTGAACTGATGCTGATAATTAAAATGTGGACTCTTGCTGCACTATCAACCTCCTCTCAACATTATTTTCATCACATTCATATATCCACGTATTACACCCTGTCAATACAACTTGGATGGTGTATCCATACTCTTTAACTGTTCCTTAGATATCAGTGCCGACAACAGATTAGGGGTATTTTTAAGGCTGATAATAGCTTAAGTAGCACTGGCATTCATAAAGAAATTGGCATTGAAAGCGAAAATAAGGGCAACCAGCAATCCCGTCTAGCAACTAAACAGAAGTGGTGAAATTGCAGACCGTGGCAGCATGACTCATGCATCATGTCTCTCTGTTCTACGGCATTAGCATTGACTGAAAGCAATTTGATAGGAAAGATTGAATAAATGTTAATATTTTCCCTAAATTTTACAGCAGTTGTCACTGAAAGGGGATGGCTTAGGTTGTGAGATGGAATTACAAGATAATCTCAACCAATGCTCTGAGACCCCCCCCTCCACCAACATCTTCAGGTCTTTTAACACTAATAGCACCATTGTCTCGCTGCTCATACCAGACCTGAACCAATCATGGAAATGGTCTGCATATTATGTATCTGAGATGCTACATTTGTAGCAGTTTTGTAAGAAAGAGCAGCTGTGAGATAGCAAGATAATTTCCCAGATCACCTGAATCCAAAGAGAACTCCTCGTACTGGTGCTGAATCCGGAGGTGTTTTAAGGCATGGGCAAAGTGAGCTCTGGCCCAAGGCCCCTACCTTTACAGGGGCCCCATCATTAACCTTTCAGGACAGCTCCCACACTGTCTACAGTTAAAAAAATAACCAGTTTGTTTACTCACTCTCTTTTTTTGAGCCAGTTCACGCTGTCCGGCTAGTCCGGCCGCTGCCTGAGAGATAGAGAGACTTAAAGAGAATACCAAATTTATTCTGGTTTGATTC
Organism: Calotriton arnoldi; assembly: GCA_963921515.1. NCBI lineage: Eukaryota > Metazoa > Chordata > Amphibia > Caudata > Salamandridae > Calotriton > Calotriton arnoldi. The sequence goes on along the minus strand of CAWUFW010006845.1, from coordinate 81,471 downwards.
AGCAAGCAGGCTATCCTTTTAAAGTGCATAGACTCAGCCTTGCTGCACTGGCCTTTGTCTTTATTCAGCATGTGACACATACTGTGCTGTAAACTTTAGCATGTTGTGGTTCCTCTGTGATTGCATTGTTCTTTTGGGGCTGCTGCCAGGTGGGGCGATCACTGCTTGCTGCTTCTTGACTCTGAATACCTGTCGCTTACAGCGCAGGCAGTGTAGAAACATAAGCCCCCCTCAGCATCATGTACCCAAATGGCTCTGACAGACTAGCTACAGTGTAACAACATAGATTGTGGGTAGAAGGCTTGGTCAGACGACTAGTCTTTCTGCTTTTGTGTCAAGTAGGCCATGTGTAAATGTGCAGTGCGGCATTATATGCTCCCTCCATGATTGCACAATCCACATGGAGCCGCTGCTGGACCAGCGTGATCACAGCCTAGTGCCACCTGACACAGAGTCCCTGTTCGTTACATAGCAGGAGCTGGAATGCAGTAAACCAAAAAACACCCTGCATATGCACAGGCCCAATAGGTGAGACAACAGTCCACAGCACCTCATGAGGCGGGCTGGTTCAGACAATTATCTTTTTGTTTCTCTGGGGCTGGCCAGCTAGGGACAAACTGTTTGCTCTAATGTTGTATTCAGATGCACACTGGCTAAAGTAGGGAGTTGTCAATGATACAACCAAAGCCATTGAGGTCGTAAATGAGCTGATGGCAGATAATTAATTCAGAGTTGTTCTGAGCAGGGGCCCCCAAATTATGTTTTGTCCAGGGCTCTAAAAATCCTTAAGATGTTTCTGGTTGAACCAGTCACAAAAGAGTAATCAATCATTTAACAAATATCATTTCTAAGTGTAGGGGCCAACTGCCAAATTAGCTTGCAGTGGTCAAGGAGGGCAGCTTGTGGGTCATCTAGGTTTTTGGAGAGCCTCACATTACACAAAAGGGCAATAGATATATATTTTTTTTAATTTGTGGCATTAGTCTGCCTCTTGTAAATCAGGGAGAAGTGAGAAGGGTGGTATAATTTCCACTTAAATAGATTTTTAAACAAAATTCATTAGCTTTTTTTTATTTTTCAATGACATGAAAAAAGAACAATAAACAGCATCAGGATTCCTTTCAGTAACACATAACATCATGCAGTTCAGTCAAAAGCATTGAGGCAGTCTGAGATAAATTTTAGCATTATTGCCAGTATTCAACATTTGGTGGAGTGACAGCGGACACATTACACGTATGTGAGTAGGTCAGGGCCTGACCTTTACCCACAGTCACATCAATATTCTAAGGGTTTGCCCCAGGTTGCATATTGATTTACCCAACCATTGCTGTTATTGACAATTATAGTAAGTTATCACTGCATTTCCCATCACCTATCTGCAAATAAAGTGCCTTCACTGATTTGTTGCCAAAACCATCTTTAAAAGTAGAAGCCAAGCAAGAGGACTTCATTTTCAATTATCCATCTGCAGAGAAAGTGACATCACTGCATTTGTCATCATTCATCCGCACAGGAAGTAACATCACTGATTTCCAGCCAAACCCATCTTAAACGAAGAAGCCAAGCAAGAAGGCTTAATTTCCCATCATCCATCTGCACAGAAAGTGACACCACTGGTTTCCCGCCAAAACTGCCTTTTAAAGAAGAAGCCAAGCAAGAGGACTTGATTTTCTATCATCAAGCCTGCACACTGCCCACCGCCACCTGCGCTCCTTCCTAATCGCAGGACCTTGCAATGGCGGCCGCAGTGCGGTCAGGCTGTGGAGTGCCAAAGGCAAGTCCATCTGTGCCCATCCATGCCTGGACTGCATCGAGCGCCAGGAACCTTGGTCCTCCCTCTATCCACCGCTATGCTGAACTGATGCCAATCTGCGCCATACAACATGAAGGGTTAATTCACATGCACCTCCTTTAAGCTCTCATGCACTCTCCCACACCCTACACCCACCACTGCCGCACCAACCGCAACCAGCAGCCCATGCGCTCAAACTCACACAAATCAGCCACCCGCTCAAGGTCACATAAACCAACCACCACCCACGCAACACACTCCTCAACTCCCACTTGCTCAATAAACACCACAGAGATATGGGACCTACTACACAACTACGCTCTGGACCTGCACTTCCTCACAGAAACATGGCTAATCCCAATCTCTGCAATGGACATGTTACAGCCATACCCGCCAACTACAAGACCGCCAGGGAAGAGTGTCAGCACAAGCCCAGAGGCGGAGTCACCTTTATTTTCAAAGACACCATCAGCTGCACCACCTACATAGATACCCCCACCAGCTACATGGAAAATCTCATGTTCAAGATACGCATCACAGCCAACTTCTTCCTGGGCGGACCCTCGTATACAGACCACCAGGACACTGCACCAATTTCACCAGAGACATCACATACTTTGTCGTACCCCTCATTATCAATGCCAGCACTTTCATCCTCCTTGGAGACATTAGCATTCACCTAGAAGACCAACCCAAACTCTACAGCCCTTCTTGAAAACCTCAGAAAACTCAGTCTCATCCAGCATTTTTCCAAACACACCTACATCACCGGACACCTATTGGACCCAATTTTCTCCTCAATCAGCAGCATCACAGTCAACAAGCCAGCAACTATGACCTGGACAGATCATGCCCTTCCCGCATCACTACAGAGCATACCCTAGCCGCATCACCACAGACCTACCATCACCAGACCTGCCTGCCGCAGCTGGAAAGCATCACAGAAGAGGACTGGGCTTCTGCCCTCTCTATACACATGGGGCAGAGTACAACAACAACTTGGCAAAAGCCATTAAGGACGTCAATAGTTGGATCACTGCACGGCCTGACACCCTGGCTTTCCTCAAGTGCAACCCAACGGCAAGAACCTGACCACAGATCAGCTGGTACAAGCAGGAACTCAGGTTGATGAAATAATAATGCAAGCAACTGGCGAGCAAATGGAGAACAAGTCAAGACACCACGGAAAAAGATATCCAAGCTCTTGCAGACCACATAAATACTAGTACAAACAGCAGCAAAGAAATCTTCACCATTATCAAATATTTCACTGCGCATCCTGCCATCTCCCACATCATCACCCGCTCGCAAGACATTTGCAGTATGCTGTTGGCATTCTTTATGAACAAAATCATATCCATATACGGCAACTTTGATCCTCAACGGGACCACGTGACTGTTCCAACTCAAGTACCCATCACTGCCCAAGAAAAAACCTTGACCTCGTGGTCTACCATCACCTCCATCGAATCAGCCGCTACCATGAAGACCATCCACTCGGGGGTCCCATGATCCTTCACCCACCATGCCTTCACCAAAGGACTCCTACCGATCAGCGAAGCACTAATACCCATGCTAAATGCCTACATCAACTCAGCCACATTTCTGGATACCTAGAAACACACCACCATCATGCACCTGCTCAAGAAACCATCCGCTGACCCAGCCACACTCTCCATCAACAGGGAAATCTCCCTTCTACCATACCAAGCAAAGGTCTTAGAGAAACTAATCAACCGATGCCTCACCGACCACCTCAGCAACCACCAGCTCCTTGACATCATGCAGTCTGGATTCAGGCCCAACCACAGTACAGAAAAACACTCATTGCCACCTCAGCGGACATACGCATGATCCTTGACAGAGGAGACCCAGCAGCCCTCATTATCCTGGACCTCTGCAGCATTTGACACAGTCTCACACTCCATCCTTATCAGGCATTTGCACCAGGTTGGCTTCCAAGGACCCGCCCTCCAATGAGTCTTCTCTTTCTTAACAGATAGAACACAAGCTGTCAGCCTTGCACCTTACTCATTGGAAGCTTACAAACTCATCTGCCTCGAGGTTTATCGCTCAGCCCCACTCTCTTCAAAGCATGCATTATTCCTCTGGCCAACGTCCCACTACATCATCATCCTCTTCTATGCCATTGACACCAGCTCATACTTTCCCTCTCGGACAAGACTTCCAACACAAGGAACAAGTTCACCGTCTGCATGACCAAAGTCACAAATTGGATGAAAGCAAACTGCCTCAAAATAAACAAGACAGAAGTAGTGATCTTCAGTAAGAACACCTTTCCATGGGACTCCAACTGGTGGCCGGACCACACCCAGCACCCACACCAGGAACCTCAGAATCATCATCAACAGCAAACTGGACATGACCGCAAAAGTCACTGCATCACTGCATCCGGCTTACACACCCTGAAGATGATGAGAAAGATCTTCAAATGGCTCCAAAGCAACACCAGAAGAACCATCACCCATGTCATCAACAAGTTGGACTGCGGGAACACGCTCTACAACGGGATCACCAAGCAACTCACCGGAAGACTGCAAACTATCCAGAATTCGGCAGCCAGACTCATTCTCATCGTCCCAAACAGAACACACATCAACCACACCCCAGGGTGCTCTACTGGCTCTCCATACACAGCCAGCTCATTTCAAACCCCTCACACAAACATTCAAGGCACTACACAACTTAGACCCCCCCTACCTTAACAGTCACATCTCCTTCCACCAACGATGCAGACACCTCCACTACACAGGACTCCTACTTGCACACATCTCATGCATACATAGAGAGAATGTGGCCTAACGGCTAGGGCGGTCGACCTCGGAGCTGGGGAACTGGGTTCGAGCCTCGGCAGGGACACTCAACATTCTGTGATTCTGGGCAAATCACTTAATCTCCCCATGCCTAACAAAAAAAAATGAATGTGTCTGTCTGTCTGTAAAGTAACTGGTGCTCCTGTAAAGCACCCTGATACCTTCGGGTCTAGTTCGCGTTATATAAAACTCCACACAAAAAAAAAAAAACAAGATCAGGAGTACTGGTGTTCTCCAACATTGATCCTAAAGCATGGAACGACCACCCCACAAAGATCTGAACATACAGCCACCCAACACTTTGGGGCAGCGGTGAGTCAGAGTATCAGGGAGACATATCATCTGACTAATGGGAAATTTGACTTGGATCGACTCCAAAGAGTTTTGGGCAAGGCATTTATCTGTTTAGGTCTCAGTAGCACATGAGGTAATCGCAGGACGGCAACATAAATGTGCATACAAAAGCATCAGTGTGTCGTGCATATTTAGATATGCACCTCCGCATGACGTATTCTTTGAACGTACAAACAAAACGTGAGGCATATTTTCTTTATCTATCCCAGGCCCCTCGAATGTACTATCAATGTAATATATTTTCTATATGGTGGTGTTTAAGTGCAACTGTTCCAAATATAAATTCCACATAAATAATAGATTTACCAGAGACAGGCTCGCATAGAAAGGTGACTTAAACAAATGTATGTGTTGCGTAAAAGTAAGTAAATTTGTCTCTTTCTAATGTGAAATAAGGAGATATTTGATGTGGATTTGGATAAAATATTCTGCTTTCTACATGTATGGATTTGTAATGGCATATTGTCCTTGTTCCTAGTTTTCTTCATACTTAAAGATTGCTGCAGCAAGTGCTGCTAATTGCAAAGCTTTGCAGACAAGAAAAAGAGCCTTGGAAGAGTGATATGCTCATACATGTGGGCAGTGATATACTCACATCTGTAAATCAAAGAGGCTTTGAGGGACCTTGGACAATCAACAGGCAGTCACTCCTCGAAGGATCAGTTTTCAACTACTGACCTGACTCCCCTTGGTAGAAATGATTTTTTCCTGGAATCTACATCTATCTCCTGCCTGACAATGAGGTAGTCAGGCTTTCAGCAACTCTTGTGTGGATAGTAATTGGGACTTCTTCCTGGATTCCTGCTGACATTCTGTAGAATCAACTCTGGAATGTAATCTTGCACTGGGGAGTTTTCCATCTCCCCCTTTAGCCTCTATGTCATGTGGTGGGTATGATAGTAGGAGAGGAGATGCTTAGGAGTAAACTCATCACATCTCTGTTGAATTGGCAACCCATATTATTTGGGGGATGGGTGTAAGAAAGTGAATTATCTGTTGTGGTGGATGGTGGTGCACCGCAACCACTAAAGTCACTTGTTAGGGCCAGGCAAAGGTTTTGATAACTTAAACCTGAGCTCAACCCCAGGTAGCTATGGCACATAGCAGACAGGGTACACAAAGTAAAAATGTATAAAGCATTTAAAAGTAGAATACTGTTAAAAAGTCAAAAACACCATATAATAAAAATCCCACTCCAAGTTACAAAAATAAAGAAGATTTTACTAACCAAAAGGACACTAAAATGAAAAAAAAAAAAACAATAAGGGGAACCAGAGATATGAATTTTTAAAGATTTATAAAGAAAAAGCAGCAAGAAAAAGTAAAGCATCAATAGAAAGTACTTGACATGTGTGACCGGGACCTAGGTGTGATTTCAGGCTTACCATGATGGAGCGCGGATTGGATAAAGAAAGTGGGTTCGTCTTATCAAAGATTTTACCTTCTGACTTAGTCTCTGAAGTGAAAGTCAAAATCCTTCAGCAGGGAATTGTTGCAGACTATATCCGAGTACGTTCTCTCGAAGTCAGATAGCCATTGGACGAGGTCCTGGTGAAACTGTTGGTTAGGGCAGTAAAAGCTCAGAGTGGGAAAAATTCAATTTTGGCATCCGGGGAAGTCAGTGTTGGTCGATGTGAGAGGACGGATGTGGAAGGAAAAGTAAACTACTTACCCGGAAGCTCTCTCAAGTCCTCCAGTCTGGCCAATACACATCGCAGAAACCTAGAAACAAAAAGAGGGCAACAGGAGCGGAGGGATGAGTTAAACAAGAAGAAATTTCAAAGGTTTTTTTTTTTGGATGGGCAAAGACAGACATTGAAAGTGGACTATGGTTTCCAGGAAAGGGAGGACCCAAAGAGAGAAATGGACCGAGACAAGGGGGGAAAACCTGAATAGATCACCTAGAGGAATGCCACAACAACACCTGGAAAGAGGGACAGGAGAAGCGGGAGCTCGGGGACCAGACAGGAAGTTGTGATCATGGGGCTGCTAAACATGTGGAGGTTTCTGACAGCGCAACAGACAGGAAGAGGACAGTCCCTGGAGTAACGCTGGATGGACGGACTAGGCTTCACAGCCCATGGAGGGCTGTGGCTACTCGGGTGAGCCTGGGCAAGTCTGGAGTGCAGGAGGAGGGGAGGAAAACACGGTGTGATAATTTCTGTTTGTTTTTTTTCACTTTATCATTTTTGTAACTATGAAACCCGACACCCCATGGAGTAACTACAAGGGTCAAATTTACGAGTGAAAGCTACTACAGCCAAAAAGGATCATTAGTAAGTCAAGCACCACACATGGCCAACCACTGATACTGCAGTACCTCCATAGAAATCAATGCATTTAGGGACTTAAAATAAAACTTCATTGGAAATAATATTCCATTAAATTATTTTAACTATTATAAATATAAATACATTTCATTTAATGTGAAAAAATATCTACAAATACATACATACAAATACATATTTATTATTTAATTTAAAATATTTTAATAATTGTTTTAATTAAAAAAAATAATGTAACATTATCTTTTATTGAAATATAAGTAGATTATTTGTAATTAAGTCTATAGATCACTTAACTGCCACATATTAAAAATATGCATATTTTTACTTGAGGTGGGATTAATTTTATTTATCTAAACTTCAGATAATTTTGTTTTAATTTAATTTAATGTTTAAACAATGGTACCAAGACATTGTATATTGTAGAGATCAACTGGAGACATATGCTGAGGAACTGCAGAGAGCATCAAGACCAAGAGATTTTTGGGCACCAATGACTGTGTACCTCTTGTCACTTCCTGAGGAGACCCCTATGGAACATCTTCTGTAAAGACCTATTGTGCCACCATACCCACAGGTTGAGATAGATGCATGTTTAACTTGATATTACACCTATGCTACGCAACATCATGGATGGCAATTGTTGTTATGTTGTTGTATGTATTGACTAAGATGAAGACTGCTCAATAAAAAAACGAATAATTTCATTTAATGTATTTAAATAATTCAAAATGTAATTCAAAATCATATTTATAGGGCCGTAGCTTATTTCTACTTTGTTCTACAATGAAAATAAATATAAAACATTCATTTAAATTAATATTTGAGCTCTCCCTATGGTAAATTATAGGGAATACTGAAAAGGTTTATTAAACGTGAACAGAAATAGTAACTTTGATTTAAATATTTAATTAATTTAAACATAATAAAACAAATAAAATCATTTTTGTGCAATGTAAATGAACAAATAAAGTCTCACCTAAAGTTTAAAAACATATTATTTATTAATAAATAGTACAAGTAATGTATAGAATAACTTAAAAGTAATTGAATTATACTTTAAAAAAATTAATGGTACATTAGTTTTTAAATTCAAAAGGTTTTTCAAATAGTTTAAAAATAATAATACATCAGTTACATGTTTAGATAATTTTTTTAACATTTTATTACATTTATTTATTTTTGTAAATAGTTTAAATAAATGTAGTTTAATTTAACATTATTTTCTATGAGGTTTTATTTTAGGTCACTTCCACCATTATTTTCTATGGGAGGGTGTTGCAATACCAGTGGTTGGCCGTGTGTGGTGCTGGATTCACATTTACTACTGTTTTGTGTCCTTTTTGTCAATAGTAACTTTAGAAGTGCAGTTTGTGAATAGCAATGGGCCTAAGCTTTTGTGAGTGGCTGTTTATCCTCTCTAAAATCCTCCCTAATCCTCAAAACCGCTTCTTCTCCTCTCTTAACCACACCCCTTTATTTGTAGGTATTCCCCATTTCCCAGCCATTCCCCTCTACACCTCCCATATTTACTACAAAAATGTATACTTACGTGTGCAGAGACTCCATATTCAGACGGAGACCTCAGCACAGAAAAAGACAGGAGAGGCAAAGGCGGAACCTTCCCATGTAGGTTGGTGAATAGAATTTTGGAGTATGCTAATAGTAACTATCATAGTTCTACTAAACACACTACAAAATGCAGTTTGTGAATAGGCCCCTTATTCTTGTTTTTGGAGCTCAGAATACTCCAGCAGGGCAGGCTTTCTTGCTGTACGAACAAAATAATGAAATAAGAGCTTATTAAGCACAATGTTGCCCCAAGGGGCGTCCTAGAGCTGACCAGAACTTAGCACTGTACAGAAAATCAATGCTCTTCAAGAAAGCACTATATATGAGAGGCAGGGGAAGAGACTTCAAGTAAGAACAACCAGGTCTTTAGTGGGTTCCCAGAGGTGTGCTCATTTTCTTCCTGTTTTTATCAAAGGATAAAATTAGTTGGGGAATTCAAATTGGCTCAGCTCCAGTCTAACCCTTCTGTAGGCAAACTCACTCTAACATTTTTGGAGTCTAAGGATAGGTATAGCCTAGAATTAGTTTTAAATGACATTAAGCCAGCTACTGCTAGAAAACTTTTCTTGCAGTTCAGATACGGGGTTTTGCCCCTCCGCTCCTTCACAAACAGCTGGGGCAACTTACAAACTTTGGGGTGCCCGGCATGTGATTGCCCAATAGAATCTGTTCTCCATGTTTTCTTCAGCTTCCCCCGGTATCACAAAGTTAGAAAACGCTGGCTGGTTCAGATTTGCAGGAACTTAGGGACCAGACGTTGTTGCGAGGCTTTTAGGATACTGAAACATGATACCAGCCTCCCGATAGTTTACTCGGTAGCAGGCTTCCTATTTTCTATGTGGTGTACCCGCAGGGCCCTTCTGAAAACAAAGCAATAGTAACAAATGAGGGTTTTATTCATTTACAAGTATAACGAGGATTTTACTCTGCAGAGTTTCAAACTTGTATTTTTTTATCCAAGTTTTTCTTGCTATGAAACACTGAATTGTATATAAACTGTGTATGTTTTACTAAAATCATGTTCGTTTTATGGACCTATTCTTGTTTTATCGCCCCTCTTTTAGCTCCTTTTTTTACATTGATTTTATAAGGTAATGAATTGTGTAAAACATTTTAATTGTACTTTTAAGGTCAATTTGATCAAAATAAAGTTGCTATTGACTTGACTTGACTTGGTATCTTCTGTGTAAGAAATAACTGTGATCCCAAAAGATTCAATGAGGGAGACCAAAGGGGCCATGTAAATAGTCGGGCTCAGGGATGAGCCCTGAGGGACCCCGTATTTAAGCAGTTTGTCCCCTGAGCTGAAATGAGTAGCAGTGGCAGCCTGTTTCCTGTTGGCAACGAAAGATTGAAACCATTGCAAAACACCGCCACAAATTCAAAGCTTGCAAGGTGATGTAATAGCAAAGCATGTGACACCATGTCAAAAGCTGCCGACAGATCTAAAAGTTTCAGGATGGCATTCTACCCCTTATCTAGAGTTTTTTGTGGATTTAGAAACTTCCAAAAGGGCTGACTCAGTGCAGTGCCAAGGTCTAAAGCCTGATTGCGAGGTATGAGGAAGACTGAAATTATCCGAATATTCTTTACTAACTTTTCCAGTATCTTGGCAGGAGCCAGAAGTAAAGAGATTGATCTAAAATTAGCTAAGACTTTAGGATTCGCTGAAGGCTTCTTGAGCAAAGGTTTTTCATTAGCCTGTTTCCATGTTTCCGTAACTTGTGAAAGTATCAGTGAAGAATTGAAGAGAGAACTAAAAATGGGATTGATAATGTTGAGAACTTTTATGAAAATTGATGAAGAACAAGGATCAATAGGTGATCCAGGTTTACAGTTCAAGATAGCATGTTCTAATTGCTATTGTATCCAGGAAGATTGCACCAAAGTTGGATAGGCTTGTCATGATAGTACGCTGAAATGGTTTTTCAATCTGCAAAAAGATTTGAGAAGGGCCAACTTGATTTTCTTGCCCAGCGAGGTTGCAACTTGAGTGGATTGAGTCGGATGGATGGTCTTGGTCCTCTGGAGGTCTTGAAGTCTGAAGCACTTTTCTGAGGTTGTTGGAGAGGTCCAGCTGGACACAGCCAAGTGTTCCAGAACCTCTGGGACAGCACCTAATGGTCAGAAATTATTAAAGCACAGGCTACAGCAGGTGACATCAAGAAAAAGGCCTATTGAAGCTTGTTGTGTCCTTCTAGCCACACAGGAAATCAGCCAACGGACCCTTGGAGTACACTTCTTTGTCTTGGGTACAAGTGGGAGTAGGTCTAGCCCTTCAGGTCTCCTCATAGGTCTCAAACAGCAGGTGGAGTTTTTCTTCTGTTCTTCCACAGGTCCAGAAACTGTTCTGAGAAACTAGGGCTGAGGTCTACTTTGTACAATTTGGGAGCCAGAGGGTATGGGTAACTCATGAACGTTCCTTAACCAATGAGGAAAAAGTTCCCAGGGGCAATGCAACCAACTTTTGCAGCACATCCTGTGTGTTGTACTGTAAACTGGCTCACAGTGCAATATTCTACAGGGAATCGAAGAAGAAACACTCTTTCTGCCTTTGGAGGGAACTTGTGTGTCAGGCAAGGGTGTATTTATGGAATTGAGCAGTTCCCTCCTCCTAAGCAACCAAACTGGTTCCCCCTTCCATAGGGCTGGTGCCAAACTGGCTACCTTGGGCCTAAGGAACGAAGGCTTACCATTACTCAGGTTTCTCTTTGCACTAAACTATGACTGGACAGGCTTCACCTCTGTCTGTTTCAAGTCAATGCAGTTCCTGGAACCTTCGCACCTGAGCTGATATGTATCACACTCTCCACACTTATCCTATCCTATCACCAGGCCTAAGCCATTGTCTATGCTCTGGGAGCAGTTTTCACACTTCAATATGGTCAAGCACTGGCTTGACAGCTGCTTTCAGGCTAATGCAAATTAGCTTCCAGGAGCTTTGGCAGGGAAAATGTAAGTTCTAAAAGTTACTTTTCCTAAATATTTATTCAAAATCTAATTTAAAAATTCAATTGGAGTTTCAATAAATATTAAATATAGTGTTTGAACCATTTCTCAAGCTTGTCCCAAACCTGAGATAGCAGAATTAATATTTTAATCTGTACTCAAGTTTCCTCATATGACAGCCAGAGACTTCCATGCTGAAAATTGTTTTTTGGGGGTTGTCACTGCAGGGACAGGGTAACATTAAACTTCTACATGTCCCACTTTTTAATACCATTCACCCTACCTTGTGGCACTGCAAGGTCTACATGGTGTGGCTTATTGATATTTAAAAGGAAGGTTTTTCCTGTCAAACGGGGTTACTTTGACAGATCAGACTGCAGGTTTAACCTGCGGCAATCAGCCTTTAATGGTAGACCTGTTGCTATGCTTTCCTTTGTCACACTAGTGGATAGCACAATAATTGCTGCAGCCCACAAGTATTAAGCTTTTCGTGCCATGGTGTATGCCTGTACCATACACTAAGGCCTTATAGGAAAATAAAATATGCCCATTCGGAGTTAGCCAATTTTATCAAATTTAAGCGGTCAAATCAAATGCACTGGGCCTGATTAGCCGTGTCCCAGTGCACAGAGTAAAAAAACCAGCAGCATTTGTTAAAAAAACGGGGGTGATCATGTCAGAAAGAGTACTTTCTCAAATGGGGCTCCCTCCATTTCATCTTTTGAAGTGAGTGACTATGAAACAACTACCTCACTGATCCTCAAAAAACTATCGAACAGAGAGGGAGTTTATTCACTCAGTAATGTATATGGGCCTGATTATGAGTGAGCCATTATATTCCGACCCATGAGTAAACCCCTTTTTACACATGGGTTGGAATTTCGAGTTTGAAGATATTTAATGCATCCAATAATTTTCAGATGCTTTAAATAGCTCAACCTTCGTTAAATTTCGGCAGGTCAAACCCATATGGAAATTACACTATCATGTAGATTTTGTTGCGTTAAACACCAAAACCTGCATGTTATTTCCCAGAAACTCATAATAGGTGCTATTTATCGCATCCGATAAATAACGAACCCCGTGGCATCGTTATTCATCAGGTGCAATAAATAGCACCTCAACTCGTAATCGGGCCCAGAGTATCATAATGTCAGGGTCTTTCTGACAATCCATGACTTGTTTGAGGCCTCTCTTTCTGGCCATTATATTGGATCAATGAGGAACATGGACAGGTACAGAAAGAGAGACTCAAGTCCCCTTCTACTAAGCACTGACACGGGCCTCTAATTTAAAGAGGTAGATTGTAAAGTTGTGATCGTCAAACAGATATGCTGGGAACACCTTCCCATCACCTTTTTCTGAGGCTGGGGAGCAGGTTTATATCTCCTAGCAACTATCTGGATTCATCTTACACCTACTTCCTGGGATGGAAACCAAAAGCAGCCTTGGCAAAAATGTTATAATATTCCCACACTGGCCAGTGTAACTAAAGTAATGAGCAAGGGTTACAACCTCCATGGGGATTTGGGGGTCTTCTCCTCAAGAAAATCATATTGAGATAAATAGTGTCAAATAATGCATTGACCAATAGAATTGATCACACATATTGGTTAACAAGCCATGGTGTTTACAAGCAGTTCTGAAGATGAAGTAATACAAATAGCACTGTCTCTCACACAGCAGGGCACCATTGGCATTGCCTAGGTTTTTAATGCATTTTCCAGTATGTTAAGCACCACTTTATTGTCATAATTCTCACTGTCCTAACACATAAAGCATTAATGCAGTGTGTCAGTGCGGTCCCTGAAGTAGAGCATCTCTGCATGTCAGGATTTCCCATTGCACAGCCCTGCAGTGAGAAAGATAGATTAGTTGGTAGAGCTGCACTGTGATTGCAGGTTGATGAAATAACCAATTCTTATCCTAAAGTGACCTTGCAGCAAAACATGTTTGCAGAGCTTCTGCTGGTGTGTGTATCAGCGTACTGGCAACCACTCAATATCTCTGCTGGCAGGCCCTTTGCAGGATTATGGATGATGATGGAGAGCCAAAGAAAAAAGACAAGGAAGCAGTTTTGGTAAACCAGGTGCAGTAGTCCAAAAGATCCAGTTCGTTATTAACAGTTAATGAGAGCATCTAGGATTTGGCATCCCAGCTTAGATGGCCTGTTGGAGAGCAAAGGGATCGTCGGCTGGGCCTTCCCTCGGGCATGGAAGGCAAAATGGAAATTTGTTACAGCGTCTCGTTCACAGCAGCAATGTGCAAACTGGAAATGCAGTACATCATACTCTGGCAATAGAGACTGGACATAAAAGTTGGTGGTCTCCTGGTCCCAAAGCTAAAAAGAGTGCAATGGCAGCTGACATGGTAGATCCTGTCCACCTCAGGCACTGGACAGTATGTGACTGAAGCACAGGGTTAGGCTTGAGGTAGACTTGAGGCACACAAACAATGTTTCCTTCTTCAGAACACCCCTCAGAGTGCAAATATGGCCCAGGCTAAATGGCCGTATACAGACTTACATCCCCCAATGTGATGCCCAGAGCCTAGGTCAATCCCTGGAGATGACTAGATGATCAGGCTAACAGGCACTAAATTCATCACAGGGGAGCCAATCACTATGGTGTGAGAGAATAGTCCCTCGTCCCATTTCTCTTTACACATGTGGAGGCCTAATTTTACCTAGGTTAGACACAGGAAGGGCCTAATTTGTGCTTCTACACACCCCGGGAGCAACCTTGTTAGATTAATGTGTCCTCTCCTCCATTGAGGAGACTGGAGCTCAACCAGAGCTTTGGGAGGCCTTTTCCATGGTGGGTATGGCCCTAAAACAAATGAGGCACAATCTTTAACTCATTTGTCCTATCCATGAATGGCGACTGAAATGTATTTGTATTTTGTAACTGGGGCCTGTGCAAAGTACCTTGCCACAACTATTTTTTTTTTTTAATAATTTCCACAGACTGTGAAGCTTCTGTTGTTTGCCTCCCACATTTCTGATATGGAAATCTCTGTCCGAGGAAAAACAAATGTTTTTCTTTTTTATAGTGCTCTATGTCACTTTCTGAATATGACAGAGAGCTGTAGGGGTAGCCTAAATATTGCAAAAGGTGGTGGACAAAACTTAAAGCCCAATTGGGGAAGCTTAGACCAGGCAAATATTCTTCGTTGCCATCGCCTGAGTAAAAATGTTTAGTTGAAGGCAAGCCGGAATAGTTCAGTTTCGATGGCCTTGCTGAAACGCTGATGCGTGTGGCTCCGTGATCAGCCTTGGGGTTCAGTGCTTCCAACAGTCTTGAGCCCTGATGTTTGAACACATTTGTGTATTGTGCAAATCACTTTAAACCAGATCCTAGCCCCTATTGCAAGCCCATGAAGTGCTTTAAAGGCTGGCTTAATTTGATCCTGCCTCTTCAGAATTTTGGAAGTTTGGAGGCTTTATATGTTAGCTATGAGACTTTTGGGCAATGGAGTGTGCCCAGTGCCGCAGTTGTTAAATCATGCTAATCTCCAGCCCCACCCAGTCATCCTGATGGGGGCCAGGGGGATTCTCTGAATGAGGGATAGTTGAAGGTTGATGTCTTTGACTGTTATGTTGACCTGGGTCATGTAAAGTTCATCATAGACTTGACTCCCATGTTCCTTACTTGCAGTACCATTGGTGGTGGCGCTCTTAGGTGGGCCGCCATTGGAAGGGTAGAGCTTGCTTTCTATTCCACCCAACATCAGGATATCAGTCTTAGTTTTATTAAACATTGAAAGCTGGCCTTCGTCCACTGGGATATGTGGCACAGTTAGGACTTTACAAATACTAAAAAAAATGAAGATTAAACAATCGCCTGTACCATGCAGTGCCTGTCTTAAGATGCCCCTGATGAAGAGAGTTCATCTCATAAACAAGCCACAAGCTTCAGTCGTTGGGGGTGCAAATTTCCCTGAGAACTGCTCGTGTACCTCCTACAATTCCAGTCAAATCTCAGAATCATGTCATAGTCCAAAGAAAGAGTCAATTTAAAATTAAATTTAGCAAATAATGACTGACAACTCCTAGAAATGTCCAACAAAAGTGTTTGTATTTGTAATATACTATATTTTCAGTACATGATGCAAACATGCACATATACAAGATTAATTCAATGTAATCATTTATGCGCGAACCGCTCACAACGAGGAAAATCAAAACAAAAACACTTCAATTATGAGTAATCTACTGGCACCCAATCCACAAAAAGGGAGCCAACACAACACCTGAAAACTACAGGTTAATTGCGCTTTTGGATGTCGACGGAAAAGCCTTTGCAAAGGTGCTCCTCAGTGAATTGGAGACTTGGGTCATGGTCAACAATATTTTCCCATACTATCAAATAGAATTCAAGCCGAAAGCATCGACAATGGACAACGTGATAGCTCACTCCTACCTGGTGAGCAAAGCTGTCAAAAAATTCATGAGCCCACTTTATGCCAGCTCCATAGATTACAGTGCCGTGTTCGACGGAATTTATCGCAATATATACTATAGGCCAAACTCGCCGCTTTGGGAATCCCAAAACATCTTCTGGCAGCCATCATATCCCTATATATAGATACCTGGGTTCAGATCAAGATAACCCAAAACCACATTACCTCAAAAATACACACAATTAAAGACTTGAAAGAGGGATGTGTCATTGCCCCAATCTTGTTTAATCTGTAGATTGCAGACTTGGGCACGGAATTGCTAAAAGGGAATCTTTTTTCAATGAAGTTACGCCTCACAAAATTACCCATCATACAGTATGCAGACGATTTGGTAATACTGGACCATATGTGCATTGGCAGGAAGAGGGCACTGGGCATACTACATACTTATAACACTACTAACTCCCTGCTCGTAAATGCTACACAAACCAAAGACTTGATTTTTTGACAAAGAGCCAAAAAACTCCAGCTGAGGTGGAGCCTGGGTCCTTTAATCATAACCTCAACTGGTAAATATAACTACCTTGGCGGGTAGCTGTGAGACACTGGCACACCCTCCTTTCAGGCAAAGGCCCTTAAGGATAAAGCAACCAAAGCATTGTTTGGATTAACCAAACTTTACCATAAATTACAAAGCCCAACAGCTGACGGGGTTCGAATAGTCACACGTGCCACACTGTTACCTACAATAAGCTATGGACACCTCGCATTCCCTGGAATGCTCACACGTTCACTAGAACATTGTCATGTAGCTGTTTATAAGAAAATATGTGGGCTCCCTAAAACAACAAGACATACAGATATGATTGGAGTTTGGGCTGGTGAACATGGACATTGAATGCAAAAAAGGATGAAATTAAATGTTACCATCAAGTGATCCGAGCAGATGCAGACTCCAAGGAAGGGGCCCTGCGGGTGCTCTTTAAGGGCGCAAGAATGAATGGGCAAGGTACTTCAATCTGCACTGTATGTTGCACCCTCGAGCGCTGTGCTCTTGCTCATATCGAAAAGATTCAACCCCATGCCACACAGCACTATAATCTTGGCGCAAAAGTAATCAGACAAATAATTTACACTACTTAATCTGATAACGGCGGGGGGGGGGTTACTATCACCGCGCATCGCACTTTCTTGCGGAACGCACCTGCGTTGGCCTGATTTGTTTATCATTAGGTCGAGCCTGAGCCAGCGCGCATGCGCTGCTCTGCGAGGCTTCTTGTAAGTACTCTAAACTTCTCCGTGTGGGTCTGACTCCTCCCACACATAGGATTGGCTTTTGCGTGTGTCTTTCACTAATGAAAGCACACAAATGGCTAAAGGCGGGTGCATGTCCCACCTTCTTTTTTAATGTTCACTCCCACAGCATTTTGCTCTCGGGAGAGCAGCGGCGCGCAGGGTGGCAGCTGCATTCCTCGTGTCCTCATGGATCAGGTTACTATTTAAACACAACGCGCCGTGCGTTTTCATTCCAGCTGTCTTTGTCGTGCAGGTCACTGCCCCCTCAACCGTGCTTCGTGTTCCCAATCTCTCCTCCATTTGTTTTTATACCGCCGCTATTCTTGTATGTTTTGTTTTTTTGCGGATTTATATAGCGCGAACCCGAACGGAAGGTATTAGAGCGCTTTACATAAGCATGAGTTATGTTACACATGGACACATTCATTTTTGGTAGGCACGGGGAGATTACCTGATTTGCCCAGGATGCTAAACCTACGCCGAGGCTCGAACATTGTTTCAGTGACCCAGTTCTCCCCTGGTGAGTGAGGGCTGCATGGCGTGAGGGTACCAGAGGCTGTGGTGTAGTGAGCAGAAGGAACGACCCCCCTATAAAATACATTAAACTTTGGGTAAAGTGGAATATTTATTTAACGGGGTTAATGCATGGCACTGGTTGCGAGGCTGGTTGGATCGCTGCAGGCGCCAGAGCAGACAAAGCCGGGAGATGCTGGCATGCGTCCACCGCTATTTGCTGATTCAGAAGTCTGTCTCCTGCACGCGCTGCCTGTCCCCCCATTAGGGGCGGTAAAAGGCACCTGCCATGTGTCTGACTCTGTCCCCGCACTCCCAGCCTTTCAAAGACCTCTGTGTGTCTGAACTGTCCCTGTTGCTTAGAAGAGGGGACAGACACAGCAGTTACATTATCCGTATCCCAAACTGCAACAGGAGCGTGGCACAATGAAAGCAAGCCAAAACTTGAAATGGGTTCACCAGGTTCAAGGTCGGCATTTCGAGACGGTATGTGACATTCCCCACCAAAAGCAATCAGAAGAATCAAACCAGAAAGGCAGATACACCAAAGACTTCAAAGTCCTGAGCAACTGAACTACCCAACACCAGCCCCACTGTCTCGGCACAACGCAAAAGCCACTCAACATTCTAAATATGGCATTTCCTTGTTTGTTTGTTTTTAGCATATTTGCATGTTTTTTTCAGTGTCCTTCCTCCTGTGTATGCATGTGCTGCATGGCTAAACACTTAAAAGATCCCAAAAGCGAGACTTATTGGCTATGCCAATGCTTGTTTTTATAAGGAAATTAGACATTGTATTATTAGCAGTGAACGCCATATTGCACGTACTATGTTTTATTGAAATATCCCTGTTTTTTTATTGTAATGACTTCACCATGTGACTTTCTTAAAATCTACTAATTACAGGCTCTCTTTAGGGGAATGAGTGACGTAAGTGACAGGTGCTGAAGGTGATGAAGCTCAAGGGGTGACTACTTCCTAGCAATTTCAAATGAACAAAAAATAAAAAAGGAGAAGATGCCACAGAAATCAAGCTTATGTTAAGTTTCCCAGAGAGGATGTAAAGCTGGTTCTAGTCTCCCATTATTTCATTGTTAATTACATTCCTCCTCTTGTGCTTAGAAATCGTCTGATCTAATAGTCTGGTCACATACAGGCACAAAATGGCAGATGTAACCTTCGGTTACTCACCTGAAACTACAGAAATGGGTTGCACAGTGGCACAGCAGTACGTCTGCCAAAGGCACATGTGGAAAGGGTTTGCCATGTTGTAAATGTAGGTGTGTGTGGTATACTTCAATTAAATTATGGAAACATAAAAAGATGGTTATTAGGGAAAACTGCGTCCGTCCTTCCTGCGTGCCTCACCTTCGCCTCTTGAATACGCACTGTACGTCGCATTAAGCACAAGATGTGACCTCAGTGGTCTTCGCCTTCACCCAAGCACGTCACAAGATTAAACGTAATCACACTAACCACCTACCAATCAGCAAGGCACCTCCACAGCCAGAGAGCATTAGAACCTGGCTTCCAGCTGGCATGATTAACCAACTTGGGAGGAACTCCTGCAGTGCTCCAAGCAGTACTACACTCCAATTGGAGGGCTGGCGTATCATGGACGGCCGACACAAGGGAAATGACCATCAATATTTTCGGTGAGTAGAGAGTACGACAGACAAACTCTCTCCTCGTTGTGTTCAGTTCATCCAGCCAGGGTCTCAAAATAGACACGTTAGGCTAAAAGTTGTGTGGGATTTGTGAGCTAAGAACGCTCAGGAGGTTTAACGTCTTGACATCTCCCTAATTGGCAGCCTCCAGGATCCCGCACTAAGAAGACGCTAATCCAGTCCTGCGCCTTCTGTCGGAGTTGGGAGCTTGGAGAGGGCTGGAGAGCGGATGAGCAAGGCTACATGGAGCACATATGGGGAAGACGCAGCTCACCATGTACAACTTAAGGATTCCTTTTTAAAACCTAGGTGGAACCCCCTGATTCCTCTCTAACTTCTTCCAGGGTCATGCAGTTCTAGGCCATAAACTACAAGATGGGTGAAATTAAAAAAGACGATGTCGAGAAATACCTGGAAAGCAACCCACAATTTTCCAAGGAGTACTTTGACAGAAAATTACGCATCGAAACCATTGGGGCGATCTTTAAAGACAACCAGGTGAAGCTGAAAGAGGGCCATTCCCTGCAAGAGCTGTCCCGGCTGGAGGAAGCGGAGGTGATGTTTGAGCTGGTGAAGAGCATGTATGAGGCTGGCGGTGGTGAGGAGCTGGAGATGGTGAAGACCATCCACCGGGTCCTTCAGCGGCTCACCCAGCTGCTGCAGGCAGACCGATGCAGCATGTTCATTCTGAGGTCCCGCAACGGCATACCTGAGATGGCCACCAGGCTCTTCAATGTAACCCAAAACTCCAAGCTCGAGGACAACCTGGTGCTCCCCGATGGCGAGATCGTCTTCCCTCTAGACATTGGAATAGTGGGATGGACGGCTCACACCAAGAAGACCTATAATGTCCCCGATGTGAGACAGGTAGGTTCTCAGGGTCAATTCAGCACCATCAGAACACACTTGTGTGAGATTGATACGCACACAACACGCAGCGCTTTATTCTTCATGGCGCACTGGTATTTGGCTTTTGTGGAGAAAATGTCCTTTTTTATTGCTTGTTTGGCTATGCTCATACCAATGCCACACACAGGTGCTCAGCCCCAGTCGTGCTATGGTAAACAAGGTATTTATGCATTATGTGTGGATAGTAGCAGCCACGTAAAGTGACCTTTAACATATTTACTTGACTTAGTCTTCCATCTTTCCAAGGTCGGTAAATTGAGTACCAATAAATCGGATAAAAGTAACAAATGTTTTTAAAGCACACAGAATCAGGCAAATATTTGTGTGAAGCACTTTTGAAAAAGAAGTTATGTTCCTTGTCTCTTAATCCTAAAACAATCAGGTTACATTTCTAATTCGATTATATATCGAAGTGTCAAACGTGTGTTTGTTTAGTAGAGCAAAACATTTGTAGATCTTTTATACTGCTTCCAAAAGATGTTTTGTGTGTTTTGTATGACCACCCAATCGACTTTATCATTGAAACGACTGATGTCATGCAAAACTGTGTTTCTAAAAGCAGGATGCATAAAGTATTTCACATATAAACAGAAATGCTGCAATATTAAATTGTTTCAAAACGCTGTGAACGCTCCTGCATGTTAGATAAAAATCAGCTCCGAAAGCACATCTAGTGAATTGCCACAGTATTTAAAATCCCAGAAGGGTCCAGCCTTCTTCCCAGATATGTTCACCTTTCCAGCCAAGCGCCAAGAGACAATCATCGCATCACGTGTAAATAAATGTAGAAAATACATGTATGTGTATTGAGCGATAAAGGGTCATTGAAATGATCGTAAAGCAGTTAGAGGAGAGGGTGTGGCCTAACGGCTAGAGCGGTCGACCTCGAAGCTAGGGAAGCCGGGTTCGAGTCTCGGCAGGGACGCTCAACATCCTGTGACGCTGGTCAAACCACTTATCCTCCCCGTGCCTAATAAAATGAATGTGTCCTCATGTAACGCAACTGGTGCTCGTGTAAAGCGCTCTGATACCTTCGGGTCGAGTATCCCTATATAAAACTAAAACAACAAACTAGGTGCTCCAGGATTGTTGAGGTCTGTCTGCTGCTCTCTCTGCGACGGCGCGTGTCTGGTTTACCTTCTCTCGCCTCCAAAAGCAGAGCCTGGGATAATCCTCTAAATTCATAAGGCTGATTACAAGAGAAAAGCTTAGGAGGATGAAGGAAGATGTGCCTGGGCCTTTCATCCGCCTTTACATGCTCTGGTGTGCCCTGCAGCGCCAGCCGGCTGGCTGGCGGCTGCAGCGTTGACAGGGACAAGCTGTGTTCTCCTGGCGTCTATCATAAATCCAGCGGCAGAACTGAAAGTAATCGAATTATTTTCTTTGCAGATGTCTGGGAGGGTCGGCCCAGGGTCTTATACCTTAGTTGCACAGCAGTGGCATTATCTTAAAAGGTGGACCCTGGCGGTTAACAGGCTGTGGATTTACTGTGAGTTTGACTCAAAGTTAGCCTCCCTCACAGTGAAAGTCTAAAAATCGGGAATCAAAAGTGAAAAATCCTGGTGGGTTAAATAGTTGTGGAACCAATATGCTACAGATCTGATGTTTAAAAGCTTTTTTTTTGCGTTTTCCTTTTTTTTTTGTGATTCTCAAACTCACAGGCTTAGTGATGGGAAAAAGCTATGTCGCAATGTACTCAGCAACTTTTGCTTTTGTACCCCAAAGGGCAGCTGGAATGAAAGGGCTTCCTTCTGCTTTTTGACAGACGCGGCCCCTGCAGCTAAGAGCGGTGAGGCCGGGTGAGGGGGGATTTCGAAACGACCAAGAGCGAAAATTAAATAAATAATTAATTTTCCTTCTGGTCGTTTGTCGAAATCGCCCCCGGCCCTACCGCTTTTAGCTGCACGGGCCGCTACTGCTTTTTGAGAGCTTGCATTGAATATATCTGTGATTAGGACCCCTGCAATGGTCAGCTACTGTCATCCGACTTGGGGCTTTAACGGATTCAATGTGGGTGGAACCAGGGCCGGACTGGCCATAGCGGGCACGGGCGTTTCCCCGGTAGGCCGCTAGGGTGGGGGACGGTTTTGGGCCCCTGGGGGGCCGTTTTTTGTTACTGGGGGGTCGGCAATATCGGCCCCCTGTAACAAAATCGGCCAAAACCGGCCCTCACAATCTGCTCGACTGCACTCCCCCTCGCCCCAGGGGGGCCGGCTGAGCAGTTTGCCAGGGCCGGTTTCTGTTCCCAGTCCGGCCCTGGGGGGAACTGTCCCTGTCAGACAGCTTCACCTCTGGAAACTGCAGTAGCGGAGCATGCAGTGGTCCACGGGATCGATTCTTGCTCCCCCAATACCTTTCCTAGAAATGAGTATTTTATTTTTTTCTTTAGTACAAAGAGGCAGGATGTTTTGCAACATCATGCAAATATACATTTTGGTATGTGACGCGATCAGTCGCATCACAAAATTAACCATTAAGCCTTCATTATGAGCTAAAGGCTAAATATTGATCCCTCTGCAAAGACTTTGCACAGGGACCACCAGAATTCCACATTGTCTGATAATTATCACAGCCTCACAGTTTTCCCCTGAAAAATTCTGGCAGGTGAAACCTGCGAAAATGTGTCTAGTGAAAAGTCCCAGAAAAAAAGCAAAATAGGTAAAATTCTGTGTGCTAAAAAACGATTCTGCATGTTATGCTTCATTTTCAGAATGGGAGGTATTTACCACAAGCGACAAATGCCTCACCCTGGGGTACTAGTATTTACCAAGTGTGGCAAAGACCCCACCTTATTCTGACATACTTGTAATGAAGGCCTAATACAGATGGATTTAGAAACATAAAGATTAGCCACTATAATTCTCAATAAGCGTGTGTAAAATTTGTTTCTTCCAAAGGAGTCATAATCCTTGCTAATACTATGGATACTACTCGAAGGTCCTGAAGTTTCTGCATGTGATTAGTCGCAATTAAATCGTAACTCTCACACCCTTTTCAGTAGTTGCAAGAAAAAAAATCACCAGTGTTCATCAAGCTTCAAATTTTGAAGAAAAACACTAATTTAAAGTCCCTGCACAAAAACGGGATATCAGTTTTAAGGATCAGTTAGTTTCTGTGAGGAAACATAGCCAGTGAGTGTGGAAAAAGGGCATAATGGAGAATCAGCGAGAAACTCCTCAAACAATGGTAGACCAACAACCAGGATCTATGGAAGACTTCATTCACATAATAAAAACTTGACACTCACCCAGTTCTCAGCATGCAATCTCATCCGAGGAGATCAGAGTCAAAAAACAACATGTCATTGCTAGTAGCGGAGGGCTCACAAGAAAACCCCAAACATTTAGTGGAAAAAAACGATTTTAAAAGCAAATTAAATAAATTGTTAAGCTAGTATTTTGGTCGAAAAGAACAAAGAAATTGATGTACCACTAGAAAATTTGGTAATGGGCTCACTGCCTCTTCGTTACTGAAAATTACGTGATGTGTAAGCCTTTTTAAAGCAGTTTATACACATGTGTATCTGGGGTGTGCCCAGTCCCCACTTCCTGATAGTGAAATTGTGTTTTTTTTTTTAGCTTACATTGACTCTAGCTATGTGTTTTATTCAGCTAAGCTCAAATGCAATGATTGAACTTCGGCGAGAAGCGCACACGTATATACGTTTATCTGAAAATCCCTATTACTTATTACCAGTTCTTGTCTCAGACCTATGCACCACTTAAGGAGAAGATGTGCTAAAGTGGCTAGGTTGCTGACCTTTCAACTTAACCCAAAAAGCAGGGTTCTATGACCAGCCTTCTTTATTCACCAAACATGGATGCTTGGTCAAAATCCTTAGAGACTGTGTTCAAATACATTTAGGGGTCCCCTTACATCCCCTACAGCTGAAGAAACAGAAATAACGTACCTGTACATAAGAGAGGCTTATTTTCTGGCCACGCGTTTGGATGCCAAATGCATTCTAAATCGACTCTTGGATTTGGTGAAAGAAAATAAACTGCTGCCACTGAACCAACAGCTGAAAAACTGTCCAGCTTTAGGGGGCTGGGATACAGATGTATTAAGGCAACTAAAGCATCTCTGTATTGGACAAGAAACTGCTCTAGAGCAAGCTGAGGACCTGGGATCCTAACTATTCTCCTCACACTAACCAAGATGCTAGACTCTAATTCCTAGGTGCAAGTAAAAGTAGGTAGTGAGGGATTCATTTGGAAACCCTATGATAGTCCAGTAGGATTATTCAAGAATATAGATATTTAAGGGTCTATCTGAGCTCAGCCTAAGTTAGAAGGCACAGTTGAAGGAGAAACTCAGACAAACAAGTAGCGTAATATGTGGCCTGCACCCTGTGTGAGAATTGAAGGAGGTATTTGAAGTAAAATGCTCCTCCTTTAATATTGTATAGAAGAATTGTTGGACCTGGTCCTCTCTGCAGGGTCACCCCAAACATTTTGTCTTCACCCCTCTTGCTTTCTGAACCCGTTGTAGTTGGTTTTAGGACTTTGTGCACTTTACCACAGCTTACCAGAGCTAAAGTGTTTATGCTCTCTCCTTTAAACATGGTAACATTGGCTTACACCAAATTGGCACATTTAATTTACTTGTACGTCCCTAGTAAAGTAGTACTATATGTACCCAGATCCTGTAAATTAAATTCTACTAGTAGGCCTGCAGCACCTATTGTGCCACCCATTTAAGTAGCCTTTCTATACATGCCTCAGGCCTGCCATTGCAGCCTGTGTGTTCAGTTTTACACTGTCATTTCGACCTGGCAGAATAAACCTACTGACAAGGCAAAATCATAATTTTTAATACATATAGGTCACTCCTAGGGTAGGCCCATAATCGCCCATAGAGCAGGGAGCATTGTATTAAAAATATTGGACATGTACTTCTACGTTTTACATGCCCTGGTAGTGAAAAACTCTCAAATTCGTTTTTCACCACGGAAAGGCCTATCTCTCCCATTGGATATCATTGGGTTACCTCATTACATTTAATAAGTGCTATCATTTTGTTGTCAGCAGGTAGGATTATCATGTTTGGTGTATGAGGAATTGTAATATAAAATGCTCTTTAATTGTAAAGTCGGATTTTAAGTCACAATTCTGAAAATGTCACTTTAAGAAAGTTGCCATTTTCTTGTTCTAACCATTAGGTGCCTGCAGCCTGTACCTGAGTCACATGACTAAGTGTAGTTGGCAGTTGGCCTCTGTGTAGTCCTCCAAGACAGCCACACAATAGAGTTTTTTGGGCCTTAACAGGATTTGATGAGGGCGTGGAATTGTCACCTGTCACATTTGCACTTAGGAGACACTCCCTCAGCTCACATACAAAGGACTTCACACTACTCTATTGTGCCTGCAGACAAACTGAGACCAGGACAGGAAGGCAGGAAATCCCAGACGCTTTTTTTAGGGGGAAGACTCTGGAAGTTTTTCCACTTTAAAGTGGGCACCAGGTATAAAAAGAGAATCCTTAGACCCACTCTTCAGTATACTCCTGGACCTGCGGATACTACAGAAGCACTGCGCTGCTGCTTTAGGCCTTCCCTGCTGCCTTCATCCCAGGCTGAAGTGACTCCATCGATCAGCTGACTGACCTCCTGTTCTGAGCTACAGGGAGACAACAAACTCCGGAGGCCTCCCTGCAACTGCCCAGATGAAGTACTGTACTGGACCTGCCCGGACCTGCAGATGGATCTGCCTGAGCCCTGCTGGCCTATGCTGTAGTAAGCTCCTGATCCCCAAGAGGTGCCCCTCAGGTCCTAGATCCTTGGTGTGGCATCAGTGAGGCTCTTCATAGAAGAAAAGGAGAAATCTTGACGTTTTGGGCTCTTTACTACCACAAACGAACCCATTCGTGCTAAGATCTTGCCGCCTGCGCCAACCACCAGCATGAAGCTTCGGTGAACCCAACTTGCTACAGCAACCGCCAGAGACAACCGACAATGCAAGATTTGCATTTCGCACTACAGCATCGATAGCCCTTCGTGACCACCAATGCGATGCCACGTCGCCCAACAGGATCTGCACTCTACAGCGATGGGCATCCGTGACAACTGATAAGATCATCGTGCTACAGTGACTAACATCCATGATGCTCTTCCCACTCCTCACGGCCTCCTCCACGTGAATGAAACTTTTCATGCTGGACCTTAGAAGGTAACTTTTTCAGCTGGACTAACCTGGCTCCTTTATCCGGCCCATGCTCCATTGCGGTCAGGCTGAACTTTAGACTTTCACCCGGTCTCACACGACCAAATAACCACAAGTGGCGCTTTTTTGTCATTTTAAGAACTATAGTTACCTTAAATCTTCGAAATTGCATATCTCCGGTTCTAATGATTGGAATTTTGTCTTTCTGGTGTCAAATAATTTATGTAAATTTACTCTATGTTTCTAAATTGATGTGGGCTTTTTCTTGTACTTTTTGTTCACTTTCTTGCTGCAAAAATACTTTACATATTGCCTCTCAGTTAAGCCTGACTGCCTTTGTGGCACGCTACCAAAGGGTTAAGCACAGGTTAATTTAGTGACTTTTTATGGTTCACCCTGAAAAGGATTGTGGCTGCTGCTTGAGAAGGGTTTTGCCCCCCCCCCCCCCTAACCTACAACTCGATTTCTCACAAGCGTGTTTCCAGAAATCACATTTGGGAATTTGAAAAATGTGATATCATATGGTAGAAGAAATTTGTGAAGCTATAAGAATCCTGTATTTCACTGTAGGTAAAGTGGAACTTAAAGATTTAAAGACTATCTTCTATGTAGAATTTGTTAAGGCCTCTAATGAGATAGTCTGCAGCATGTAGAACACTTTTCAATAGTGTACAGTGGGATTCTAAGATGCTGGCTAGCAGGACATTACCTCCATTTACACTGGGTAACATCAGAGCCCGAAGAGTGTCAGGTGGGTTTCTGAGATGCTGGCTAGTAGGGCATTACCTTATCTACACTGGGTAAATTTAGAGCCTGAAGCGCTGTTTTAAAGGTGGTGTCAGGCAGGAAAGACTTCCTCCGGTGAAGGAAGGCCAGCTCGTGCCAGGTGATCTTTTATGTGTGATGTGGTGTCAAAGTGGAAACCAATGGATGTTGTGCTGTCGACAAATCATTGGCCATCTTTGTGACAAGTCATCTTTGTGAGCCATTCCCTCAATACATGCTGTTTACCATTAACTGGCGATGAGTACAAATTATGTGTTGTTTGGATTTAGCTTGAACACGGATTTAGACATCCATGCTTGAATAGTGACTAAGCATTCCTTAAGTAGGTCGATGTTGTGGCCCAATGATATTTTCAGGCACAGTTGCCTGCCCTCTGCATACTGGTAAATGGATTGTTTTTGCTGGAAAAAAGGGTTTAAAGCGACTCCATGTACAGGTTAAAGATTACAGATAAGAGGATTGAGCCTTGTGGACCACCATAGGTCACTGGATGATTTCAGATCTCAAGGAGCTCACATGGACCAGCTGAGTTCTATTCTTCAGGTAAGATATGAACCACCACATGGAAATGCCATCCTAGCCCATTTGGGAGGTGAGGGTATTGAGTAGGGCTTGGTGGTCAACAGTGACAAAGACCCCAGGGAGACCAAGAAGGCAAAGAAGACATGGGTCTCCATTGATGGCGCTCAGAGAGCACACTTTCTACTTGAATGGTGGCTGCACTGTGGTCTGAGACGTGACTGATAGCTATGCACGTTCGAAAGAGACAAGGAACACCCTATTCACAAGGAACCAGGGTACTTATTGTATATCAAGAGACAGTGTTGCCTGTGGACATAGTAGGACAATGGCATAGATACTTATATTAATGGTATTTGTTCAGCACAATGGCAATATTTCGGGAGAAGACGTACAAACTTAGAGAAAGCACTCAGGAAGACCAGCTGGTAAGATACATAATAATTTATAGGAAATTCAGTTAATAATAAATAGGAAGTGTACGGTGTCCCAAGTGAAAAGTAGAACCTATATACACAGGTGACTAATTGTGACATAAATTAAGGTTACAAAAAGGCAAAAAGCGACAATCTAATCAATTTGCAATAATCATTCACAGCCTCCTTTGACAATAACGGGGGTCTCATCAGGAGCTAAGATAAAGGGACACCTGAAATTAAATAAAGAGGGAATCAATACTCTAAATAAATTCATGATTGAGAAAAGGTTTGGCATTGGCGGAAGCTATATTATCTAGGAATAATAATGTATTCTGTCAGATTAGTGGTAAGTGCACCCGAGAGAAAGTGACTTAGGGCCATATGTAGGTAATTTCTATTTACCGATTCCTAAATACCGAATTTTACCGATTCGGTATTTAAGAATCGGTAAATAGAATGTAGGTAAACATTCGGTAAATTTTACCGATTCGGTAATATTCGTTATTACCTATTCGGTATTTACCGAATCGGTAATAAGGAATACCTTCCCATTCATTCCTATGGGCCTGGAGGCCCATAGGAATGAATGGGAAGCCATTCACTATTAGCGATTCGGTAAATACCGAATCGGTAATAGGGGAGCATATTCAAGGGTGGCAGGGTGTCAAATTGACACCCTGTTGCACCCCTGAATCGTGCATGTGTGCACATGTGGCGCACATACATGCCCTAAGGGCATGTATGTCTGCCACATGGCACTTTTAAAAAAGCACAAAATTGCTTTTTAAAAGGTATTCGGTATTTACCACCAACTTGTAGTTGGTGGTAAATAACGAATCCTTAAACCAAAAATGCACTCACTTGAGTGCTCCCTACATAGGATTTAAGGAATCGGTAATTTACCGATTCCTTAAAATAACGAATCGGTAAATTACCGACTCCTTAAATCCGGCTTCCTACATCGCAAAGGGCTAAATACCGGTCGGTAACGGGAAATTTACCGATTTTCGCCCGTTACCGACCGGTATTAGCCCACCAACATATGGCCCCTAGTGAGGTAGAGGAAAAATTTACTTAGAAAGGACCCAGCCGGGCACTGTTGGAGAGGGGACAAAAAGTTTTTTCATAAAGAATCGTTATTAGAGATGAATGCACCGCATTTCAATTAGTATTGCAATATATTGAAAGAAACTCACCCCTGTAAGAGGGAAGAGGGTAGAGGATCTGACAGCCTGGAATGCGTATATGCAATTACACGTCGGTGTGGAAGAATGGAATTACCGGAAAGTCCTTTCCAGTAAGTATTTCTGAGGGATAAGGAAAGAGTATCAAAAAATGGAAAAATTCTGTGTGGTGACCATAGGGAGGCTCTACACGGGTCATATTTGTGCGTAAAGCGCGTTCTTACCGCAAGTGGAATTTTACGATATGGTACATCAGCGATGTTCGGGCACTGAATGCCTGCCTGGCATTGGTGAATCCCGACGCCACTAGCAGGAGAACCGCATCGTCTGTCTCCGTAAGGGTTAGTAACCTGGGCGAGGCGTGTGGTATGGTTATGTTGCCAGACGCGTTGGGGAAGAAGACAGTACTAGTGATCGGGGCGGTCGATTCGCTAGACTCTACTGCGATCGGGAGTGCCAATCTGAGTGTATCTTGGTATTTTGTGAATAAAGTTCATTCAGAGACTTTAGTGTGATCGGGATCACCGATCTGGGGGTTCTAGGCTATTAGTAAAAAGGTAACTGTTTAGATGCTGTTGTCGGAAGAGCTAAATGAAAATAGATATATGTGAGGAGTATTGGACAGGATAACGATTCTCTAGAGGGAGGGTCAGCAGTGAAATGACCAGGAAGACGCCTATCCGCTGAGGAATTCTCTAGGTGTGGCGGTAATGACCAGAGCCAGAATGGGCGGTTATAGAGACAGTTTCGAATACTCCAGGTTCAGCATTGTTAACAGGAGCCAGATTAGATGGTTAGATTACATGGTAATAGGAGGTAATATATAACCATGATTATCATATTTGGACAACTTGACAAGGGTGACCAATTAAAATATTTGTGTGCAGAGAGAGTGAACTCTCTTCTAGTAAGTGGAAGAAGAATGTAGTGGGACCTATATAGGTGGATTCCATGGAAAAACAGAGAGTGTGTGCAGCAGAGGTACATGTATATTGTCAATGCAGTTTTGAACATAGAATGCAGTTTGGAGGTCAACATTGTTCAAAGAAAAATTCAACTTTTCAAGATTGTTCAAAGAAAAATTAGTGTGGGAACAAAACCATGCCATTCTTCAGAGGTGTTGAGACCAAGGGTGATTGAGTTAACTCGTTCTATCCATTTGCATTCCATCCTTTGTAAAATCTGTCCCATGTCACCACCTCTTTCCAGAATAGTAGCCACTTCAATTATCTGCCACTTTAGTTCTTCCGCTGTATGATTTTTTTCTTTGTAGTGGGCAACCAGGGGGGCATTCAGGACCGTGCATCTTATCCTGCTTCGGTGTTGACTGATGCGTGTCTTGATTTTCTCAATCATGAATTTATTTAGAGTATTGATTCCCTCTTTATTTAATTTCAGGTGTCCCTTTATCTTAGGTCCTGATGAGACCTCCTATTTCATAGGAGGTCGAAACGCCGTCCACACGCTTGTAAAAGCGAACCACTGTACTCATCCGCCGTTATTGTCAAAGGAGGCTGTGAATGATTATTGCAAATTGATTAGAAGGTCGCTTTTTGCCTTTTTGTATTTTTG
Organism: Calotriton arnoldi; assembly: GCA_963921515.1. Classification (NCBI taxonomy): domain Eukaryota; kingdom Metazoa; phylum Chordata; class Amphibia; order Caudata; family Salamandridae; genus Calotriton; species Calotriton arnoldi. The sequence continues at coordinate 50,255 of CAWUFW010006845.1, read as the reverse complement.
AAACCTTAATTTATGTCACAATTAGTCACATGTGTACATAGGTTCTACTTTTCACTTGGGACACCGTACACTTCCTATTTATTATTAACTGAATTGCCTATAAATTATAATGCATCTTACCTGCTGGTCTTCCTGAGTGCTTTTTCTAAGTTTGTACGTCTTCTCCCGAAATATTGCCATTGTGCTGAACAAATACCATTATTATAAGTATCTATGCCATTGTCCTACTATGTCCACAGGCACCACTGTCTCTTGATATATGATAGCTATGCACGACAACAACAGTTAAGATCTTCTTATATAGAAGGCAGGCAGGCACCTGCCTTCTTAATGGTTTTTCCCAGAAAGAATAGGTGATAGTTCAAAGGATACTTAACAAGGTCAGCCAGCTTTGCACAGAGCTACTTGACAATGCTGTCCTATTAACTGGAATGTTGTGTTTCCGCTGACATTCAGCTTCTAATGGATTTCCTTTGTAATGCACTCAAGTGCCTTCTTGCTAATGAAATCTGAATAGAGTGTTGATGTTTTGGCCACTTTCTAGCCAAATATACGTTTGATCGGTTTGGCCAGAGAAGATTTAAAAGATGCCATCACTGTCTAGCTGTTGGCCTGTATCTGTCCCTTCACTTATCTGAAGTAGTGACTTGCATGCTAATCACTGGCCATGGGACGAGCACCTGTTTGAGGTAAACTATACCCAAACACAGAAAAAAAATATACATTTTTTCACATAATGTTGGGTTTATTCCACAAGTCTTAAGTGATAAGGGATCTGAAATGACTCTCTCCACTTGCATCACTTTTTCCTTACACCAGAAAAATCAGATGGACTGGGCATCCATTTACCTACTGGTATTAAAATAGAGAAATATAAATTCACCATATTGCTCAATGTGCATGATAGTTTCAGAGAGAACCTTGTCTAGAAGTTAAGACTGCCTTGTCTCCAGTACACTGGGGACACCCTAACCACCAATTACAATTTCTCACAATTCTTATTTCCAAGCCAGGCCTTTTAATCTCAGCTTTGGGTAAATGTTTGATGGAAGTCAAGTGCCCACTTAGTGGAATGTCAGAAGCTGATACCAAACTAATCTGGATGTATGGATGTTGAAATTGAGCCATAGTGGAAGATAAATCAAACTATGGTAAATATTTTGCCTATTCAAAGATCAGGCTACTGCTGATTTGCAAATCGTGGACATGCTTTGCCTAATTTGAGGGCGTGACTATGTGTACACTTGTAAGTGTGCTTTACTAGCAAAAATATGTCATGGGTTACACCTATATTTGTCCACACCAGATTCAACCAAACATTCATACCTTTATCAATGTTTGTAGTTTAAAGCAACATTTTAGGTAGGGTGACTATTGGGATAGTGCAACAAGTTATTGCTAGAGGATATTACAGTCCCCATGAACCTGGGAATGTTGTCACCACACAACATATTATTCCCACCCACAGTCTGCATTGGCTCCTGGCAGAGTTCGTACTCCATTTCAATGGAGTTTCTTATGGTCTACATGACGTAGGTCTTGAATAACTGCGGAGAAGATTCTCTAAGCAAGACCCATGGCAGTGCACCACAAGATGATGGAAAGGCTCATGGGCTCGTCTCCTTTGCCCAGTACTGTGGAGTGCTGAGAATCTCATTTCATTTCATTAATTGTATAAAACTTCTCATTTTCCTATTGCCAATCTTTGAGGATATTTCTGCCACATGCGAAGAGGACACAAGCACTTTGATGCATGAAAGCATCCCAGGTCCTCAACAAGGACACCAGACACCACTTCCTGTCCCAAAACAGGACAGGAAGTGAAGGGATAGAAACAGGTACCCTAGAGCAGAGTGCAAGAATAGCATGGCTCGAGACAAGCTTCCCCAGATGAACAAATGTGTCAGAGGGCACTAGCATATAAAGCTAAGCCAACTACGCATTCCTGCCAAGTACCATGCTTCAGGGGTTAGACTAATGCATTTTAGTGTGGTGGTACGCATCACCACACTAAAATGCATTAGTCATGCATTATTAACACCTCTTGATACCACCAGGCCAATGAGAGGAGCTGCATTGACACGATTTCAGATTCCTAACTTACGCTAATGCTGGCCTTTTCTACCTAGACAACACCACATATTTCACAATGATTTACAACTCTGGCTCTTTCTACTTACAACGCCGTTCCTGCACAATTTAAACATCGCTGTAGTCACTTGTCGTCATTCTGAGGATTGGTTTGTTTTAGGTGAGTTTTTGTGGGAGATTGGGCTTCATTTCTTGTCTGGCTCGGCAGCTGCACAATGTGTATGCTCGAATAGCTTACTTGGGTCACCCGGGAACCAGCGGGAAGGAGCTCAGACACCTGGGAACGTCAATGTATGGTGTAGAGACCGTGCCTGGAACCTGTCCGCTATCCACTTCTGGGAGGTTTGAGCAACTGCTGGAGATGGAGAACCTCTGCACACCGGCACCAGCCATAGTAAGAGAGTCATCCGGAGACCTGTGTTCACATTTGTAGTGTGTGGAGGGAGTCTCTGGGGCTAGAGAATACAGAGCAGTGGCGGCTCCTCCGCAAAGGCGGAGGATCTTCGCCCCACTGCTCTTAGAGCAGTGAAAAGGGGGGAAATAAAATGATAATAAAATTATCGTTTTATTTTTGGTTGCTGTGGGCTGGGTTAGTGCGGGGCTGGTGGCTCAGGGTGGGAGATGGAGTGGACTGTGCACACTAAGTGCGCATGAATGCTTGGCTGGCCGTTTCGGCCGGCCAAGCAGCCTTGCGCACTTTGCATATTCCCCATCGAGCTGTACTGGACAGACTGGTGGGGAATATGCACAGGCTGCTTGTCCCGATCTGAGCGCCGACCCACGGTGCTCAGACTAATCACAACGATGCTTTGCAGCGTTGTGATTGCCTCAGGGGAGCCTGTGTGCTGGGTGCTTCCTGCAGCTTCTTCCAGACTGGAGTCAGGAAGAGCAGAGAAGTGGAGGAGATATGGGCTGTCGGAAAAGTTAAGTTAAACATTTTTTTATATATTCTTAACTCCCCCCACCCACCCCCATTCCCTACCAGCCACCACTGGTACGGAGTGATGGTGGAAGGCGTACGGTTTGTGGAATTTGGGGCTAGAGGGAGGGAACACCTAGTAATAACTGATGTAAAGGTGTCAGGGTCTGGGAGAGAAGCACTGAGTGAGGTCTCTGGACGAACTGACTCAAGCACTGACTGATCAGCAGAGCAGCTGTCAGCAGTTTGAGTCCACACTGCAACAATAGCGTAAGCATGAGGCAGGCAGCATTAGAAATTAGCCAGTTACAGGTGGGGCAAGCACTAAGAGTGAGTGAGTCAGTGATGTCTCTCATTGTGCTATTTGGAGATACTGATATCATACTAATGGTACTATGTACAATGAGGAAAGGAATTGCCTTTCTAAATTGTGATAAAAGGTGCTTATGTAGCCAAGTTACAAGGCCTGGCAATTTTACACTGGCTGTTCAGAGACAGCAATTAATGTCATAATCTTTCTGTGTTACTGCAAGCAGCTAGCTGCAGCGTTCAAAACAGGTGTAACATCATGCAGGATGTGAGGAGATTGTGCAAGTTAGTAGGAGTGTTTTCACTTTTGGAGAAGGGTGTTTTGAAAGTTTTACATCATGAAACCTGATTGGATAATGTAATCACTGCATATGTGTGTGTATAACGGAGAGAAATGGAACTGTATCCTGGTTGGCACAAGGGGTGTTTTCTGACTTGTGTATTTATAGTACTAAGAGGTCCCCGCCTGTGACTGAATGCACAGTGAATGTGAAAGTCTTTATTTTAAAATTGCATTAAGGTATACCACAGGCTGCCACAAAATATGCAAACAGATTTACTCTTTTATGCCAAGTAGGTTAGTGACATTGCAGTTTTGGGTTTTTTCCAACAATATCAATATCTTTTTTATAGCTTTTTATTGCTCAAAAGTGAGTAATTTCAGACTTTAATCTCTTTCACAGGATGTCAATGCTTTTGTTTTACTCACAAAAAAGTGTCACTAAAAGTGTCACACATTTGGCAGTTTGATGACACGCATAAGTACACTGAAATCATGAAAATGTCACATATAAGCAGTCTGAAAACCTGGCAGCTATGCTGTTGAGAATCCAAAATCGGCATTATCAGCTAATTGAGTTTTACCTTTTCCTGTGAGCGGAAGCCTGTAAAAGCTTCTCTAGTGGCAGAATAAACATCCATAGGTGGTCGTGCACATTAGCTCTCTGCACTCTTCCGGTCCATTCGATCTTAAAGACAGTTAAATCTAAAGCGATATGTTATCACCATAATAACCGTCTTTTTAATTACTCATTTGGTTTTTAAACGTGACACACACTACATTGAAGACAAAGGTGCAACAACAGAAAGTATTTAGAGAAAATGACTAACACATATTTACCAGTTTATGGAATATAAACTGGAAATTGTTTCTGGATCTCAGACTACTAGGAATAAAGTGCAGTTTATGGTGTTAACTGCTGGCAAAAATAGCTTCATAAATACTTCAACATTTAGCTGCACACGATATCTAAACAAGCACTGGCAAAGTCAATAGGTGTGGCCTTGACTGGCAGCCTTTAGGTTTTGTCAATGCAGTGGCGTAGCAAGGGAAGGGCAGGGGAGCGGTCCGCCCCGGGCGGCACGAGTTTTGGAGGCGTTGGCTTCCCCCCGCACTTACCTGCGGCTGTCACAGAACACCCCCCCTGCTCTTACATTCGGCCGTCTCAGGCGGCAAACGCAGGGGCCGCCATGGGCGGCCTAAGGCCTAGCTACGCCACTGTGTCAATGTCATGTTTTTTGTAAAGCGTTTGTTGTTGGGAAGATGCTAGGCCCTCTACAGAATAAATGAAAATATTGGCTAAAAGCAAAAGTATTTTTCGGTCTCAAAAAGCGCACAGTGCCACAATAGACCCTGGCACTGAAGGGAACTACTTTGTGTGCCGATGTGTTCCTTGTGGAACAGTAGAAGCCTTCACTCAGAATGTTGTTAGCCAATAGCAGAAGTGGCCTAACCCTACCTCATGAGTTAGCATGTGTAAGAAAAATGTGAATAACATAAACACAGAACAATGAATAAAGAGGGCTAGCTCAAAACCCCAAAGTGTAAGTATAGTTATATATGGATATATATATGCAACTTTAGTAACATAAAAAAGCCTTGGCTAACCCCAGACCTAAAATGAGCATCTTTGCAATAAACCGTACATCAGTTGTAATGCTTTAAAGATATGACATCAAGCGTTTTAATATACTTCAGCTCCCAGATTTTTTAAGCACGTTTTTGGCAAAGATCAGAATACAAAGTTCTGTGGGAAATCGCCAAATTAGGAGAAACACTGTACAAAGTGAATTAAAATGTTTTAATCTAAAACAGAGAAAGTATGCTACCAATTCAGAGAACATGTTAATTCAGGGCAAACGCAGTGGCAAGCAGCCATAGTTGAAAGTCCCCCTGGCTCACAGCTGAAAATATGTAAAACACCACATCAGGTAAGTTACTGATATATATTGAGTGTCCTGCAGAGCAACTGGTAGAGCCGCAGGCAAGCAGCAACTGCCCCTAGAACTTTAAACACAGGACACACTGTCACATAACAGAATTCTACGGGACCCAACAACAGGCACTGAAGAAAAACACAGGCATGTTACATACAAAGTTGACTTGCTAACTGATTTGGCAATCTTTGTTACCAGCGTGAGATTACACTAGTGTTTAATTTTACAAACAAGGTATTTCTAAATTGATAACGTTTGGGTAGCTGAACATTTTACCATGTGTGGAAGAACCGGTTCAGTGGTTGCTCTTTCAAGCGTCCTTTTTAGGGTGCTAACCTGACACATCCTTTGTGTACAGTGAGGCTTCTCATAGCAGAGTATTCTAGGACTTGAAGCACCCACAACAGAGGCACAAAGAGGTGTGAGCATTCTGCACCTGTTTGTCATGGTCCCAAATAAAAATGTAATTGAGGAAGACAAAGGCTGTCCTTACCTAAGGGGTCCAATTCACCTTGAACAACAGACGCTGCAGTCCTACCTTTTAGCCCATCATCTACCAAAGGGCAGTGCTTCAGGAAGACTAATCAGCAGCCCCTTGCTAACAAAGTCTTCATTGAATTTCTAAAGGGATCCCTGTCATTATCCCCTTCACTTCAGTGACGGGATCTCCACCCTCCAACCACACAAATGCAGACAGCACACTTTCACTGTCTGGAAGGCTGTCCTTATCCCCATCTAGCGCTCTGTTAATCAAGAGGCATCCAAACACAACCTCATTTGGAATTTAGCGTGAAATTTCATTTCAGTTCAAGTGAAGCATGGAAAAGACAACTCTAACATTTGTGTACCTTTTTAAGCCAGTTATCGGCCACCAAGAGCATAAAGAGTCTTATTCTTAAATCCACTCCATGAGCATGGTGGCCTGTGACTCGTTCCTTTTCCTCACGACAATCAATACTCATTTGAGCTGAACCCACCTCCCCCAGAGACTAACTCTGTTCCTTCGTTTTACATCTCATAAACCACCAGAATAGGCCCTTCTACCTGTTGAGGTGACTGGAGAACTCAAATGAAGAAAACGATGTTGGTGTTTGCCCCTGTTCTATTTTCACTGTCACCCTTTCAGGTTTGGTTCAAGATTATGTTTGTGAGACTAGAAGACAAGTGCTTTTTAGCATTATTGAACAAATGTCATTTATCCGCATCAGTTGGCAGAATGCACCCCTCGTGGACCATTTAGTAGAAGAAAACTGTGAGACTGTGGATTTCAAATAGAAGATTCTGGAAAAGGTCATCCCTGATGTTAGGGGTGGTGACATGGGTGGATGGAGGCTAAGGGAAGTGGACCTTTCATCTGGAAGGTGATATTGGGTTGTTAACGAACAATAGATTGGTTTTGGATAATTAATTTAGAATTTTTGTGGGATGATTAATGGATCGCCATGTCTGTCCTTTTCTTCCATCACCTGCTTGATTTTGTGCTTAGCATTTGTCTTGAAATGGCAGATTTGTGAATACTGCCTTTCGTGTTCTTGTTTCATTGTTTTTCTATATTAGTCTAATTTGTTTACGTATAGGTCATTGATGAGTCTTTTTTTTTTATGACTGATAGTTCCCAATTATTGGCATTCAATGATTGCTAAATTTCCTGCTCCTTTTTTAATACAGATTTTTGACAATATCAGGCAAGTGTTGCATTGCTATTTTGCTAGCCGGAGACCTTTTTGATTTAGTCACTGAGCCCTTTTGTGACATGTTAGTGCATCACAATACATAAAGGTATTTAAGTATGGATTTGTTGAATTGCTGCATTTATGGGGATGTGACTGAGTCTGCGGACAGAGGTTAAGAATGCTATGGTGTAAAGGTGAGTCCCAATATGCTTGTTCTAGGTCTTGTTGCTAATTGAGCTCTGACTACATCCAGATTTTCTAATTCCACCTTCTTTGGACATGGCTTTTCAGATTCTGGGTTTAGCGGTGGTTAGTTTTTGTTTATTTATACTTAAGGCTCTAGATACGAGCTATCAGAGTCGACTGGTTGAGCCAACTATGACTATTGATTTGACACATGTACATAAAATGCAGTTTGAACTTCAACTAAACTATCTTAATTTATAGGTGAGCATTTTTCTTATTATACGTTAAAAGGGGTAGTAATATCGAATGTGGGCTTACGATTTAGTCTTCATTTGCTGCAACCGTTACACTTCTGTGCATTTATGTCCCTCATTTTAGGCACTGCAGATCCAAATATCTGACTTACCTTAACAGTAATAACCTGAGGCCCACCGATAAACTGCATTTTACCTGTAAATTCAATACACCTTTTTAGATGTCATTTTTTTTAATTCCAATTAATGCAGCTATACCATTAGAGATAGAGGGTTTCGACTAGTAAGTAGTCTTTCTGTTTGCCTGATTTCTTCCCTCTCTGGCTGCTTGTACCAATTTACAATATCTATGTCTTTGTAAAGTTGGAATATCAGGGTAGGTACCTTCAGATTAGATGTCCAACTAGTTAGTGGTATCTCTGTAAAGTTGGTTTCTGAACATCTTGAATCTTGACTCCTTCTTTCATTCATAGACTGAGTGGATAGTCAGTGCTTTTTGTAGAGTTCGTCTTCCATGTTGAAATATTATTAAGTATTTCTTGGATGTTCGAGGAACCATAAGTGACAAATATTACTGAAGAAGTAGAAGGTCTAGCTGTCCTTTAATCTGATGTGAAAGCTGCTGAACTCTTTATCAGCTTTACACTTAAACTTAAATCTTTAATTATACTTAAAGGACTTGTATATCTTCGGAATTTGAATGCTGTTGAACTGTAAAGCGCTCTGACACCCACGTTTGGGTCTTGTTCGCGCTATAGAAAACACTGAATAAATAAATAAATACTGCTTGAAGGATTTGTATACTAGGTATGAATCATACGGTTTTATCCTTAGTTATGTAAAGATAGGGGAGCAGTGACGGTACCTGTGGTTGACAACAATGGCGCTCACGCATTCAGGAGTGAGGAAGGACTAACAATCGAACGAAGTTGTACGACAAATGCAGTTATTCCATACCTTTGAAGTTAAGTGCATATCAAGACGTACAGGTCTCGACTTACGTTGAGTACACAGCTATGAGGCTAAGTTGCAAATTGGAAATGTTCCTCATATAAAGAGTTATGGATGCTATATTTTAACATTTGATATAATCTGATGACATTTGCAAGGTATTTCTGCATATTCATTTATTTGTATTTTGACCATCGGCTCTCCCTGCCAACTGTATCAAAGCCTACGCTAGCCTAGGAAAGCTACATAAAGAGGTGTGTTAATATTAAATTTAAAGTTTGCATTTTTTATTAGCAGCATGGCAATGCAAGCCTCAGCAAACTGGATCATACTCGCATGCACAGGGCCCACACAGGGATACCAGTTGTTACAATACTTTAAGTCAAAACAGTCCAGACAATAACCCCTGTATTTGCACCCATCCAAGTGTAAATAATCCCTCACAAAAAGTTTTAAAAAACGACAGTCAAGTAGGAGAAGTGGTGTGTGGGGTGGAAAATACTCGCCAGCCAAGAGTAAGGAGAACGGACAACTGAACAATACTTGGGGGTGGTGCCACTAAAGACAGAGATATGAGACTCCTAATAGCTGGCGAGGGCCAAGCAGGGTGATGGTGGCGTCAGGTAGGTCCTATATAGTAGCATGGGGGAGCCCCGAGGGTCAGTTATGTTAGGCCGTATAATCGGCCAATCCGGGGCCCATCAGGTCAGTCTTCCTCAATGGAAGCATCATCACTGATTCGTATAAGTCACCCTGCATCATCTATTCAGGGGCAGTCCTGGAGGATCGTGTCCCACACTCGTGTGTGGTCTGGGCTCCGTTGTCCCTCTTGTCTTCAGTATGAAGCATCACTCCCTCGCATGGGGTCTATTTAGATAGCTCCCTGTTCAATTCCTGGGTGGTGGGGCCCCTGGGAGATTTCCAAAGCATAGTAGTCTGACGTTGTGCAATAACCAGGGCCAAGTCAGCAAATTTCGAGGTGATCATTTCAGCTCTAGGTCTGGGAAACAGACCCAAGAGACAAGTCGCCACAGAGCAGGCTATAGGTAGCAGAGCTGATAAAATTCACCGTTGTTTCCCAATAAGTAGTAAGAAGTCCATATCTATCTCTTGACAGTGAGGGCACCCTGCCTGTGTCCCTGGGAACATAAGATTATTGCATTTGGGCATGAGATATACTCTATGGATGTAGTGAATTTGAATGAGATGGAAACGGGCATTAAAAGATGTGCATGGGTTGTGTCGTAGAATATTGTGCCAGTCCTCGTCCGAGAGTGCCCGGTTCATGTCACGCCAGCAGCCTCTTAGATCAGTCAGTGCACACTGGGTCTGCGCTATCAATGCTTTGTAAATGAGAGTATTCGCATGGGACTGGCCAGTGATGGTACAAATAGTCTCCAGGGTCATATGGCACGAGGGTTCCTGTCCACCCTCACCCCATTCCTGTCACACAGTGGCCGCGACCGCCCCATTTAGCAGAAGGTGAGCAGGAAGTGCATAGTAATCTACTAAATCTGTGATGTCCCGCAGTGACCTGTTCGCATAGCAGTCCCGAAGCATTGTCATGAGTTGTTGTCATGCCCCTTCCTTCCCAGTCTCCTTGCCCTCATGTGGAAGTTGTAATAATGTAGTCAAGGGAAAGGCCTTCGCGCAGGGATGTCCCGTCTGTGTACGTTGCAACGCCCTGGTCCATGCGAACTATAGAGTATCCAATAAAGCCTGGGACGATCATCGCCCATCCGGGCCTGTGAGTCAATCAATATGAACAACAGAGAGGCGCAGCTCAGGATCAAATGTTCCCCAGGCGACATTACCTCCCATCTGCAGGGCCTCCAATAGGCTGCCCATTTGAGTTGTGCTGCAAGTTAGTAAAGCTCCAGGTCCAGAATTGCCAGACTCCCACCGTCTGGTGGGAGACAGAGTTTGGCCAGCCCCAGCCTCTGTAGACCCGTCCCCCATATAAGATGGGTAGGAGGCCATCCATCACGCAAAAGACAGATTTCGGAAACCAAATTGGCAGGGCTGAAAAATAATTTAGAAGACAGGGAAGGAGAACTATCTTGTACAGTGCTACCCTGCCCGCCACAGATAAAGGTATGGTCAGCCAGAAAATGTTAGAGGAGCGAGGGATGTCAAAGCTAATCGCAAGTTCCCCTCAAGAACGTCGGCCACTGTGTGGTAGATACGAACACCCAGATACCGAAAGGTATTGTTCCCACCGTCGAGCATCTCTGATGATGTAGCAGTTGCATCCGGTGCATGAATTGGAAAAGCGTTTGATTTATCCCAATTTACCCTGAGACCTGACAAACAACCATATTCCTCCAGGGCTTGACAGGTACCCTCGACATCCGAGCGTTCCTACCTAAGATTTAGCAAAAAGTCTTTCACATAGAGGGATATATAGAAGGGGTAACAATCAATTTCTATCCCACAATAATACTGTCCAGTGCGAACCTGCAGGACCAGAGGTTCTATAGCTATCACAAAGAGCACGAGTGACAATAGACAACCATGTTATGTTCCATTCCAGTCCTGTAGGATGCAGAAACACAACCTCTAGACTTGACTCGGGCGGTCGGAGACGAGTATACTAGCAGTGTCCAGGTAAGAAAGCCGCTCCCCAAGCCCATGTTAGCCGGTGTAGCATAGAGAAAATCCCATCTAAGGGAATCAAATGCTTTTTCCAAGTCCATGGAAATTGCAAGTGCCTTTGGGTAATCCTCTAATGGGTATGAATAACATGCAACAGTTGAGGAATGTTCGGGATCGTGCTTCATGTGGGTATAAAACCCATTTGATCATTATGTATAAGGTCACCAAGATGGGGGAGCAGCCTGTTAACCAGGATTTTACTAAGTATTTTATAGTCTACGTTCAATATAGAAAGTGTCTATAAGATGTCACTTGCTCCCCATCTATGTCTTCTTAAGCAATGGCACTAGCAGGGCCTCCTTCATCGTGAAAGGGAAGCTCCCAGTCATTCTAGCAGTGTTATACAATGTGGTCAAGATTGGGGCATATGCTGAGTAAAACTCCAGGGGCAGGCCATCTGTTCCCAGTACCTTGCCCCTGGCCAGGGCCTTAATCGCCCCCCTAACCTCCTGCACTATGATCTCGCCTCCCAGGGTGATAGCCACCGCTGGCGGTAGCATCTTTGTTCACCTTACCAAAATGTAATCATGAAGAGGTTGAGAGTAGATCATGTCGGGACAGCTGTGGAGAGAGGAGTTATATGACAGAAAAGTTGCATTGATCTCTGCCTGGCTATAAACTAGGTCTCCTTCCTCAGTGCATGGCTTGAGTATTTGGAAGACCTGCCAGACTAGGTTGGCCAGCCTAGTCAGAAATATACCAGATTCATTGTGCTCCAAGTGGGTCTTAGTGAGGTATGCTCAGTAATCATATTCTTGGAGGCATGCCAACAGTTCCATAAGTTTCTCCTTTTCGTCTCGCAACTAGTCTGGTGGTGTTGGGGAACCCCCAGCAGGTAGCTCTAAACTCATCGAAAGACCACTGTCTCAGTATACAATTGGGTCTGGGCCCCCACCGTAGTCGATATGCAGCGGCCACACACTACTGTTTAAAATGTGTCCCACTCCACTAGTGTAGACAAGACTTTATCCGTGTTTCCTCAAATCGTATCCTCTACGGTGGGCTTTAAGGCTGGATCATTGAGTGCAGCAATATTAAGTTTCCAGGTTGGGATGCCGGGCCTGGTGATCGTCCAGTCAAGGGATATCAGCAATGGATTATGGTCTGAGTACGTCTTTGCAAGGTACTCGGTCCCTTTAGTCTTTGCTTGGATGTCCATGATACATAGAAAAATGTTGAGGCAGATCGATAACTCATGCAGGCTCGAGTAATAGGAACAGACACCACACCGAGGGTTGTGAGCCCTCTAAATGTCAATAAAACCCCCATCATGAAGCCATTTACAAAGAAGACAAACTGTTTTAAGGATCGGAGATGTGGGCTGCGGTGGATGTGATCTATCAAGGGTAGGGTTGGCCTCCCAATTGAAGTCCTCTCCCAGTAATAGTGGGTAATGATGTATTCGGGTAATGTGAGGGTTCAGGAAGGCGAGGGAGGCCAGTTGCCCTGCAATGGGGGTGCAGATGTTCGCAAATGCTATTACCATCCAATTTCCTCGTCACTTGTATATATCGGCCCTCCAGATCTATGACCTCTGTCTGTGTGATAAAGGGGGTCCTGGGCAGTATCCAGATCAACACCCCTCTAATGAATGTAGAGTATGCTGTAGTATAAACTTTCCCCCTACAGTGTTTTTGTAATGTCTGGCCCTCCTCTTTCATCATGTGGAGAAAGGCTATTCGGATCTTCTGTCTTTTACGATACATTTGGTCCTTATGCCTCTTGGGAGGGGTATTGAGTACCCTAACATTCCAAGTGATCACCCCAATAGTGGATATGGTGTTAGACATGTGTTCAAGTGTTGATGGGGATTCAATCCCCTATGTCGCCCACCCTGCTCCCCCACCAACAGGGACTGCAAGGAAAAATATCAGGCCAGTTCCCCCAGTAGGACCTAAACAGTAAACATCAACAGCTTCGCCATAATGGGGTGAACGAACAAGAATAAAACCCCCACAACACCCCCAGGACAGTAGTACTGGAGCAATCCGTCCAAACAATCAGAAACCATAGCATATATGCTCCTCCAGTGAGACCTAAAACGATCAATACTCGAGGTCATGGAGGGGGGAGAAAACCATTCATTATCCATACTCCATTGTCAAACTCTCTCGCCTATGCCCGGGACTCAGAGAAGAAGGGGGTGTATGGAGCAGCTGCATGTCACAAAAGTAATAAAGTGCTGCCATTGGGCAGCTCCCACATTATCGATCACCCTGTTGCAGTGAGGGCTGGAAGCAAATGCTGCTGACATACAATTTCATCCGCTGATTGGGGGGGTAACTTTAGGAAGTGGGGTGCTGGAGTCAAAGCTAGGAACACTGTCCATACCAGAACAAGTGTCATCTCAAGAGGATGCTGCACCACAATGGGGTCCCCCCCCCCTTCCGGGGCAGTCCATCAGCGTGGCAGAAGCCAAGGCACGGTCCTTGCCTGCTCGCGCCTGTTGCTGAGAGGGCCGCGTGGTTCGCTGCTTCCCGGAGGGGGAGCGTTTGTGATGCTGTGGTGCAGGGGGATCTTCCCAGCAGCCTTCCTTGCACCAAGCATCACAGGTATCAAGCCATTCCCATGCTGCCATCAGGATGTCAAAAAATAATGATTGATTGTTCTGTTGGACGCTGAGCCATTTTGAGGGGTATATTTGGAAATGACTTAATGAATGACGTATGAAGATATTGAGAATAGATCACGAAGGAAGAACATCAGCACACGTGGAATATCTAAGGACATTTCAAACAGTAGCCTTACAGAATATGTACAGCACCTCTTCGAAGCCATACTGGAACAACTGAGTCAAACACCAAACAAGCTGGATAGAGCACACAGACTCTCACAATGTCTAATCGCTCGAGGTTCTCCTCCAGATGTAGTGACCAGGGTGCATTTTTATGAGGAAAATGCCATTATTATGACCTGAACCCAACAGGGAGGCTCCATATCATTCAATGGCACAACCTCGCAGCTGTTACAAGACTTAGCTACCATTACACTTGTGAAACGTAGAGCCTTTAGGCCTGCTAAAGAATTGCTGAGGGCCAAAGACATCAAATACATGTGAAATCATCCATTCTGGATCATCTTTCTTGGGGAGGGTAAACAGCGCTTTCCTGGCTCCCTCGAAAAAGCACGCTCTCTCCTGTGCCTGAGAATGCAGCCAGCCCCTCAACGACCACATCGGACATGAGAAAAATATATGGATCTTGGAAAGTGATAACAAATAAATGAAGGGGCCCTAAGCTGGGAGGGACTAGATTGCGGCAAGCAAAGAAAGATTTTTGACCCACCTACACCACATAGTTGGGAGGAGTCTGGACCCTTTAATCCCTAGCCCACGCCCAGATGACAATGGTAGTTCAACTTAGGTGAATCAGGTCAGCCCTGGCCCCAATGCATAATTTGAGCCAGGGCCGGGGAGAAGGGGCCCATGGGGAGGGTAAGAAGAGCCATCAAGAGTCAAGGTTCATATTTTACAACACACATTCCTACAATAGTACCTACCCACATAATCCACATTTCACATTATAGGACTCATGGTGGCTCCCTTTGACAATTAATACTTAGAATGTACGAGGGTTAAATAATCCCATAAAGGGCCTAAATGTACTGGAGGAATTTAGGAGATCAGGAGCCAATATATGTCTGTTAAAAAAGACATGCCAGATAAAAAAGCAGTGCCCTTAAAGAAGTGGGCGGGTGTTCATACAAAAGGCCAGCCACCTTTGACACGCGAGTGAAATCACCCTGACCCTCTTCTGGGAAGAACTGATCCCACTGGAGCAGAAACATAAAGCAAATCCCTTCAGGAAAACTGGGAGACAGTCGACCTCTATCAAAGGCCAGAGTTCGACAAATCAAATTAACTGTTGGCCAGAGTAAGGGCCACTTCCATAAGGGAGGTAATAAGGTGGGCACTTTGTTGGGAAACAAGCTTCGGGCAACACAAGCGCAGATATATGTTGGTGAGATCAGGGATAAGGGATAACACAGGGGTAACCCCTACAACTGATGAGGGTAAACTGCGGGCATTTCATGCTTATTATGCAAATCTACAAGTGGCTTCTCAAAAATAAGGGGCAGTAATAAACAGATACTTGCACTCAGTCTCCCTCCCTGTTTTGCCCCCTCAGAAGGTTAAACAATTAGAGAAGCCCACCACCGGTAGGGAAATACTCGTAGTGATTAAAAAACTGAAACTGGGCAAATCTCCCAGCCCAGATGGGTACACTCCAGCATTTAACACAAATTTCAGTCCTTAGATCACCCTAATATTGGCCAAGGTTTTTAATAGCCTGAACAGGGCCAAAGGATTATTCCAGTCTATGGCTGAGACAAAGCCCAATAAATATCCCCTCTCAAGCTCATCGTATTGCCCGATCTCCCTGTTGAACACAGACTCAAAGATTTATGCCAGGTTCTAGCAAACTGACTGAAAACAGTGATACCGCTTTTGATCCATGCTGATAAAATGGGATTTATTCTGGACAGGTCTACTGCCGACAACTTAATAGAGTTCTCCATTTGATAGACTTGGCACAAAAGAGGCACAAAGAGCCGGTGTTGCTATCTCTGGATGTGAATAAAGCATTCAGTGGGGTAGAATGGAGGATGCTGAAGGTGGCACTCACTAGAGCCGGGCTATGGTGCATGTTTGAAGACTGGGTTCATGCCCTTTATGCTTCCCCTTGTGCCAGAGTTAGAGTAAACAAGCTGACTTCCCTGAGAATAGAGATTCAGAGGGGAACGAGACAGGGCTGACCACTCTTCCCATGCTCTTCGGGCTATACCTGGAGACACTCTTACGGAGGGTAAGGGAACATCAACAAATACAGGGCATCCACTTTCATCAAGACCTATTCAAAGTGTCAGCCTTCGCTGACAGCATTCTAGCATGTTGAGCATGCTCGAGCAAAACAGATATTCAAACATATATTAATGTTACACTCACAATTTACGTAATTGCAATTGTAAAAGTATGTATATAGTGCTTACAAATCCTGACAAGGCACGCTACTTCGGAACCCAAGATTAGTAGTTAGTAGGTTGGTAACATTTTGGAGGGTTTTCTTGTGCATTGGTTGTGTTAGGTTTGTGCTCTTGATTTCATGTGTGCTTCGTAGAGTTTGGAGTAGGGGTAGAATGATAGGGATGGTTTTAAAAAGGGGGAGTTTCTAGTAGGGATAGACTGATAGGAATCAATTTGTAAAGGGAAAATAGTAGGTTTTTTGTAAGTAGTGGTCGTGTGTGCTTGTTAGTTGGGAGGAATGGCTAATGAAGGGGTGAAAGTTTGAGAAGGATGTTTGGGAGTTCATAGTAGTCAGAAAGGTTTGGGATGAGACAGAGGGGGAGGGATAGAAAGGATGGAAGGGTATTTTCTTTTAATAGCAAGATATAAATAATTTATACATACACATATATATGTATGATGTTTGGAAAAGTTATGCTTGATTAAACCCCTCTATATAAATACCCATATGTAAATTGAATCAGCAGCATTTACATGGTATGCTGTGCACATTTATCTTGTGGTACATTTTTTATGGTTTCAAATAAGTGTAATTAACTTTCTATATACATAAATATATATTTCACTTACTGTAGTTATTCATAGCAGGCATGACACTCTAAATATACACCAGTATGTACATAGAAGCAGTAAATTTGACGTGGTCTGATATACACATGTATCTTGAGGGTGCAATAAATGGTTTTCCCCTTATATAATGGATGTACTTATAATAGGAGGCATAATTCAAAGTACAATGATGTGTACTTGTATCACAACTGCTCTCTTCCTTTACTGTAAGCAGTATAGTTTGTCATGTCTGAGTATACTGTTGTGGTATATTCTTGAATTGTCTTGAATTCTTGAAATATAGTTGACAGGTGGGCAAAGAGACAGCTCTTGACTAATCTTCTGAAAGGGAGCTACTTGTCTGTGGATCTTATGTCTGTGGGTAGGGAATTCCATAATTTGGCTACTTGAACAGAGAACGATGTACCACGCATTATTTTTTCTTGTATGTAGGAGTTATTAGGCGGGGAGCCATTCTTGAGCAAAGGTTCCTTGGTTGTATGTATCTGTAGATTTTTCCCTGATTAAGAATGGTCCTTTGCCATGTGTTGCTTTGTGTGTGATACAAAGCAGCTTGAAGGAGGATCTTCTTGCAATCGGTAACCAGTGTAGATCCCTCATAGAAGGGGAGATGTGTGCCTGTGGCTTTTCATGTAGGAGGAGCCTAGCTGCAGCATTCTGAATTCTTCGTAGTCTTTTCATAGTTGACAAAGTTGACCCATGATACAGACTATTAGCATATTCCAATTTTGATAGGACAAGAGAGAGGGTAGCTTGAACCTTGTGTTGGAATGCTAGGTGCAGGAAATTGCGTCGCAGTGTTTTCATTGTGAGAAAGGTTGTTTTGGCTACCTTATCCACTTGTGGATTCATTTACAGTTTGGCATCCACAGTAATTCAAAGGTTTTTTACCTCCTTGGATATTTTAGAGGGGCTTCTAGATCATCAGGCCAGGTGCAGAGAGGGTCGTAGGTTTTTCAGTCAAAACAGGGAAGTATATCAGCTTTGGAGGCATTCAATTTGAGGTGGCTCCATGTCATCCATTGTTCAACAACCCAGAGGCAACGAGTTTTGATGTGTTAATTTCCTTTGGGCTTTCCAGTATCTGCATGTCATCTGCATAGTTATAGCAGGTGATGTCAAACCCATTGATCAGATATAGTAAAGATTTCAGGTAGATGTCGGAAAGCGTGGATGAGATAATTGCGCCTTGAGGGACTCCTGCTTTGATGTTGTATGGTTTAGAAGAGAATGGGGGGGTATGTATTATACGTGTTCTGCTGCGTACATAAGATGTCATCCAAATGAGAGCTGTGCCCTATATTCCGGCCTCAAGTCTTTGGATGAGTGTATAATGATCCAATGTGTCAAAGGCCACTGAAAGATACAAGAAAAGAAGGATCGCAGCTCCGTTCTGGTCAACTGTGGTTTATAAGGCCATTCCAGATAGAGAATAGAGAGCTTCAGTGCCTCTTCCTGGACAGAGTCCATTTTGGAAGCCAGAAAGTATGGAATTGACTTCAAGGAACTGTGGCATCTGGGTGAAAGTTTCTCTTTCTACAAGCTTGCCCAGGAATGGTCAATTTGCTATGGGTCTGTAGTTGTGCTTCGGAATCCACCTACAACCATAAATCTTGTAATATTGTACTGGATTCTCAGGAGTCTTAGTAAATTAAAGCAATAAAAACTATATATGTTTTAAGTATGGTGAGCTGTTTTTATATCAGTTCTGTTCATAATTTAGTTTTTTGCAAACATTATTTTAAATGTTTCCTTTTCCGAGTGTACAATAAAAGTATTTATTGACATGATGGCTTTAGCTCGAATTGAATATTCAGGAGGCAATTCAACCGAAAACCCATGGCTTAAAGCACTTAAATACATTTACAGCATGTGTTGTTGCATTGCATTTCATTATTGCGCACATTGCCTTCATCAGCCATGGTTGAATGCGGCTATTAGCTGTTCAAACATTAGGCCATCTACCTTAAACCGTTACTCAGGAGCACGTCTCCAGGGAAATAACAACAATGAACAAGCCAGAAAGCTCACAACTGAGGTATAGCAACTGAAAGCTATCACTATTGTTAGGTGAGTATTTTATAGAAAGCTCTTAGTACGAACGTTTAAGAGACAACTGTGAATATCAAGACCAAAAGATGGCTGATGTCCCATCCACCCACCGTGTTACGAGTTAATTTAGGTTCATAGCACTCTAAAGATGGTGGCTGGGACATTGACCACATTTTGCAGGTTCCCCACACCGCCAAATCCTAAATAGGACCTGTTTCCCACTGTCGTGATATCACTGGGGGAAGTGTCCGCTTCCTCAGTTTGCCCGGCATTCAGTCAGGGCTGGACTGGCTACCAGGCTTTCTAAGTAAAGAATGAAAAACCAAATGGTTTTTAAAGTATGCTTTCAAACCATTTGTTTTGCTTTCTTTACTTAGAAGCAAATGCAGGTCCCCATCAACATAAATCAGCCCCCACAGCTGTAAAATCGGGCCCCAGCTTGGCAGCCGACTAAAACGCCCTGTAGCCAGTCCGGCCCTGCATTCAGTGGCGTAAACTAGGCTCCCGCAGCCCCCGCGGTGTGGGGGGGGGGAGCCCGAGCTCCAGGGGACACCCTCAGCACAGTACCCTGGCCTGAGAGCTCCTGAGTGACTCCAGAGGTTGGGCCCCTCCATGTACTTTGCAGGGGGGGCCCCCTCAAGTTGCGTTACGCCACTGCCAGCATTGCTTCGGTGTCCAGAGGCCAGGAGAAAGCAGTGGAAGGGCGGCACTGTTCAGCCACTTCCGGTCTTCTGAGACTGAAGGGTAGAGGTGGAATGGCAGACGACCACTATCTCCCTCACATTCCTTCCTTTTCCTCGGGTCTATGAAGGCCCGATGAAGACGGGCCATATGCAGGTGTTGCTATTTCCCCTTCCTTGCTTAATTTGTAAAATAATAAGTACCAGGGCCAAATGTTTTTCTCAGAAATCGGCCACCAGCGCTATTGAATGTCAGGCTTGTAAATGCCAATGCTGTCGCGTCCTGATTTACCCTCATGTCTCTGCTACCCACCACAATACACGCCTTGATCCCTGCGTTCTCTCTCCTAAATTATTTTTCATCCCTTCTGTCTCCCTTTGCTGCTGTTTTCCCATAATGCCCTTCCTCCCCTATTCTACTTTCTCTTTCTTGTCCTAAGTCAATGTGTGAAAATAAAAAGTAAGTCCCGGTGCCCAAAAATGAGTGCTGGCGGGCGCCACCTGCAACCACCGGCTCAAATTAAGCACTGCTTCCATGGCGCAGTATAGAGCTGCACAAACAGCAGACTCCTCTCTTTCACAGTCGCTGCCAGCAAGGCACCTCTTTTCAGCCCTCTGGCTGAGAGCAGCGAGCACAGCCATTGGTAAGAGAACTGAAGAGACGTCTAGAGAAAATTGTGCCAGGGCAGCCAGGCACCAGGGTTTTTTCTGCAATGTTTTTGCAGAGAGTGGGTTGACTGAGAGGGGTGGGGGGATGGTGACAGGGCACCAGGGGCCGTATTATGGATAGGGCGGACTTTCTTTGTTCGCTCCATGGTGCACCTTAAAACAAGTGTGCCAGGCGCAAACAGGGAGAGTGCGCACTATTACATTGAATGCGCTGTCCCAAGGGCAGCCACAAACTCGTGCTACCCTGGGGGCAGCGCATTCAAGTGAAAAACGGAGCAGCTTTGAAGCAGTCGCTCCGTGTTTCACTGTGCAGGCGGCAACCCGCCTGCACTTTTAAGAGGGGAGAGAGATCCCCTTGCAGGCGGGTGCAGTGAGTGACTGCACCCGCCTGCAAGGGGATGTCTGGGGATCCATAGGACCCCTTTGTCCCCCTCTAGAGGCTGCCATCAGCGGGCACACTGACAGTGTGCCATACTGTCAGTGCGTCTCCTGACAGCTTCTTTGCCTCTGTGCCCACGTTTATAATACGTTTAGGGAAAACAATGGTTCAGTTTGGGCCAATCGAGTCCTATGCAAAAAAGTGTGGTCCTTGAGAAGGACACAGAGTAAAAGGATTTTTGGCTAGACAATTAATCATTGAGGGAGCACGAAAGTAGTAGGGGAGCATATGTAGTGTAAAATAACATTTTATTTTACACGTATGGTTAATGATACTCAGAGTAAACAGGTGCTCACATAAAGTGACAGGTGCGTAATGTGACAAGGTGCAGTGAACTTAAAAACATTACATCACATTGACAACAGAGTAGGAACTTCGCATAAGTGAGTACAATTGAGGAAGTTCCTGTTGTGGTACTGACCACAGACCGCCTCTACTACCACCCCACCCCCCTCCCCTAGGGTAGTGGCCCTAGTAGAGAGTAAGTTCACTACTATTCTTAGCATGATGTATTCACGAGTGCAACAGTTAGGTCTTATCACCAACAACTGATAGAATGCGCGTAACTCCCCTTAGGGGTCACGGGAATTGATAGAGCTCTGAGCTACGCACCAGGTCCCAATTCCGAATATAGTATGTGATGATCTACACTTCACTGTGTGCCAGCGATTTTATTAAATTATGCTATCACACCGGGAACACGCCTACGCCGCTAGTAAGCAGTATGTAGGGTACATATCGTAATTCGACTCTGTTCCCCTTAGTTTCAGGTTGCTCACTCATTGTCCTGATGATGATCTTAAATCCCTAAAAGATCGAAACGCCGTCGACCCCCACAACAGGAACTTCCTCAATTGTACTCACTTATGCGAAGTTCCTACTCTGTTGTCAATGTGATGTAATGTTTTTAAGTTCACTGCACCTTGTCACATTACGCACCTGTCACTTTATGTGAGCACCTGTTTACTCTGAGTATCATTAACCATACGTGTAAAATAAAATGTTATTTTACACTACATATGCTCCCCTACTACTTTCGTGCTCCCTCAATGATTAATTGTCTAGCCAAAAATCCTTTTACTCTGTGTCCTTCTCAAGGACCACACTTTTTTGCACAGGACTCGATTGGCCCAAACTGAACCATTGTTTTCCCTAAACATATGTCAACCCCAGGTTCTCGTAACGGGGTACCCTTGTTCTACTATACTACACGTTTATAATACAGCGGGGGAACAGAGGCAAAGGGATTCCCTCATTTGCATTGGGCCACGCTCCATGCAAATGAGGGAATGCCCTCTGGTGATAGCGCTGGTGCTATATGTGCGCAAGCGCTATCTGTATTACAGAAGGGGCAGCACAAGCGTCTGCGGCCCCTTCTGTAATACCAAAGTGCTCTGTGGGCACGCAAAGTGGGCGTTAGCACGCTTTGCGCCCCCGGGGCACTCCCGTAGTACGGCCCCAGGTATTCTTTCTTCCACAGATCTTCATAGAGACAAGGAGAGGGAAAGCATCCAGGTACATTTTGTCAATATATGGGTCTGGTGTGGTCGACTGAGAGAGCTGGGTGAGCATGAAAAAGTCATTTTCTCTATGGCTCCTTAATGACTCTCCTCCCCTGCAAAGCTAATCCACCTAATCAGCTTGGAGGGGATTTTCCTTCGCGGAGGGGGGGTTTGGCAACAAAAAAATAAGACAGTATTTAGGTTAGGTGTTAATAAGAAGGCAATTTCTACCTTTGAGTGCCAATTGATGACATACAAATAGAGTTTTTTGTGAGCTGTGATCACCTCAGTGAAAAACAAACGTAATTGAAAATTAACAATCCATAAATCTGTTTTGTTCGTACCTCAGTCCCCAGGGGAATAGATCAAAGCTAGGAAAGCATGACCTAGAAACCCCCGCATAGTGCAAACAGCTGACTTATGATTGCCTGGTAGTTGCTGATGGGGGTTAGAGTCCCTATATTAAACTGTTCTAAGAGTCCTTTCTCTACTAGTCAGAAGAAGGGCTCTTGGCATAATGACTACTGTGGTTGGTGTACTGCAGTCACCTGTGTCCTTGAGCATTATTGCATCTCAGTGCACTATATCTCTCAGAATTTACTGAACACTTGTCGTGTGCAGTTTGGTAGTTTATAACTCTGCTCATTCCTTGCATTAAAGTGAACTATACTCCCCCACGGGAATCTATGGCTTACTTATGCAGGCCTGTGTACATTAAGGAACTGTGCCACTGCAGACTTTCTTTCACTACACTCCAGTGTAGTTCCCTCTCTAACTGCACAACATGATTCCCCCAACAGCCACTCTCATCCTCTTCCTGTGTCTTTTCTTACCTAGGTTCACTGTCCTCCAAAGTGACCCATGGTTTTCCTCTTCTCTCCTCACTATCCCCCACTTTAACATCAATGCGACGCCGACTGGGCTAACACAGCTCATCTTCAGGTCCCTACCAAATTTCTCCTCCAAATGCATCCCTCCAACACTCCTTGTTGAACCTGGCCCTCTCTGCATGGTCACTTTTAAACGTTTTGCCTTCACCCCTCCTGTTTTGAGGAATTAGTTTTTGTTGGTTTCTAGTACTTTACCACTGCCAACCAGTGGTAAGGTGCTTGAGCTCTCTCCTTTAAAAATAGTACAGTTGGCTCACCCAATTGGCACATTTAATTTACTTATAGTCCCTAGTAAAGTGATACTACAGGTACCCAAGGCCCATACATTAAATGCTACTAGTGGGCCTGCTGTAACTATTGTGCCACCCACTTAAGTAACCCTTTAAGCATGTCTTAGACCTGCCATTGCAGCCTGTGACCAGTTTTAAACTGCTAATTCGAATTGGCAAAATAAACCTTTTTCAAAGCCTAAAACTCCTTTTTTAATACATATAAGTCACCCCTAGGATAGGCATTAAATAGCCCATAGGGCAGGGTTCAGTGTATTTAAAAAGTTGGACATGTACTTTTAAGTTTTACATGTATGTCCTAGTAGCAAAAAACTCACAAATTCATTTTTCACTGCTATGAGGCCTACCTCTTCCATAGGATAACATTGGGTTACCTTAATTACATTTAATAAGTGATCACTTTCGTTTGGGAGTAAGTACGAATATTTAGTTGGTGTATGAGTAATTGTAATTCAAAACCCTCTTTAATGGTAAAGTCGGATTTTAAGTCACAGTTCTGAAAAAAGCTGGCATTTATTTGTCCTAACCATGTGGTGCCTGCAGTCAGTTTTCTGGGTCACATTACTATGTGTATTCCTACCAGACAGCCACCCAACAGAGGGCCTGGGTGTTGGCAGGATGGGCCATCCAAGGCAGGATGGGGAGGGCCCTGCATCAGCTCGCACACAAAGAACTTCACACTAGCCTATTGTGACTGTAGACAGACTGGGACTAGGACAGAGAGGCAGGAAATTCCAAACACTACTGTGGGGAAAAAACTCCAGAAGCTAGCTTCAGGCATAAACCTGGGGCCCTCAGACCCACTCTCAAGATCACTTATAGACATGTGGATGACTCAGAAGAAGGACTGCTCTGCTTCCCTGCTGCTTGAAGGTCTGCCCAGCTGCCCTTTTGCTGGAATGTCTGCCCTGCTGTCCTGCAGCAAGAAGGACTGCCATGCTGCCAGAAGAAGGAAGACTGAACCTGCTCCTTGAACCCAGAACCACCAGAATGACTCTAAGGTCTAGCTGACTGGCCCCCAATTGTGACCTACAGGGACATAACAAGCTCAAGAGACCTGCCATACATCTTCCCAGTTGCCCAGACTCAACTGGGCATGCCTCTGGCCTGCTGCTGACCTCAGCTGGAGTAAGTCATGATCCCCAAGAGGTGCCCCTCAGGTCCTAGACCCTTGTCTGGCATCTGAGTGCATTTATCCTCTTGACCCAACTGTGGGTTTCCCCAGAACAGATGCATCGCAATGCAAATCGATGCAGTGTGACACAGGACCTCGCATTGCAGCACCTCGCAGCCCCTGAACCGCGGCCTCATCACAACCGATGGAGCCCGATGCAACTCAATGCTGGACCTGACCCATCAGACGTAAGCCCTGCCAAGATGGAATTTATTTGGGAATATGAACAAAATGTAAATTGACCAATTGATGCTTGAAATTTTATTTAGAAAAAAAGTCTCTGCTTCGTAGTCTGCTAGTGTAACTAATACTTTTTAGTTTTTTTTAAAGTATAGCTTTTATTACCCCTTCATGAATGTTAAAATTACACCTTTTCTCAGATAATTTATGTTGGTCAAGTAAAAGTTATACTGGTACATTTTGACATTTATTCTTTAAACTACTATTTCTAGCAGTTAAAAGATTTTGGTTAAAAGTCTGGAGGAAAATTAATTTAATAGTAGGTACTGCAATTATGTACAGTTATAGTAATGCTCTATTAGGTAGTTTATTAACTGTATAGAAAATTATCCTTCTTAAAGCAAAAGTTGATGGCTTATTGCGATTCAGCAGATTGCTTTGAACTAGAAGGATGATACACAAATATCCTACGTTGCTTGGTGGAATGGTGCATTTTACAACCATTAAATAAGTAGCTCTACATTAGATAAATGGGATTATTTAGGGAAGAGAGATTACGTGTCATCTCCATTTACTATGTATGTATGTATGTAGAACCTCTGCTATTGGTACTCTGAGATTATTTGTAGAGTTTGAAGTTTCTAAACCAGCTTAAGTGTATTCTTTTTTTTCTATAAATGTTATCGTTCACTTGATCATGATATGTAGATTACCTGTATATTTATCATGTTAATTTTTCTCTTGCCAACTCATTTTCCCTTTTTTCTCTCTGTCTTCTTTCATTATTTATTCTTGTCTTTTCTTCCTATTCTCTTCTTTCTTCTTCCTTGTTTCTCTCCCGACTTTTGTTAAAACTGGTTATATTTTATTACTTTATATTGCTGTCAAGCTACCTGTGGTGGCTCCTCCTCTATAGCGGAGGAGCATCACCCCCCCCTGCCAGCACCCTCAAAAACGAGAAAAATTAAACGATAATAAAAACAGTTTAAAACCAGTTTTATTATCGTTTTATTTTTCTTCTACATGGCTGTGTGCCGAGTCTTGGGGGTGGGGTCAGGGAGGTGACAGTACTGGAGGAGGAGTGATGTGCACTGTTACCAGTGCGCATGCCGGTTTTGGCCGGCCCTCTCAGGCTGGCCAAACCACCATGCACACTGAAGCTCTCTCTAACCCGAGTTGCGTTGCCAGGTTGGAGAGAGCAGGACAGGCTCTCAGTCTGTCTGGGAGCGCAAATTCACAGTTCTCAGGCCAATCCTGAAGCTGCTTTCATGCATGAGAGCAGCTTTCAGGATTGGCCGAGGGAAGTCCGGTAGCCTGTGCACGATTGCAGTGGAGAGTAGGAGAAGAGCAGGTTGCTGGAGGGCGACAGATAAGTTCTTTTTCTTTTTTTTCTTTTTCTCCGTAGTCTCCCATCCACCCCCTCTGGCCCCTCTGCCCCTCCTCTTTTCCCTGACACGAGCCACTCCTGCAAGCTACACATTTCTATAATTATTGAATTGGTTATGTTTTTTTTTCTTAGAGTTCTAATCGTTGTTATGATGTTATGGGCAATACTTCTTGCTTGTCTATTCACAACATGTTTTCATATTAAAGCAGTAGCCTCTGCTGTCAGAAGACGACAGTCCACTCAAAGAAGTGGCTAAGAGTCAAACGCTAACATTGTACAGCAACTGTAAATAAAGAAATAAAACAAAGTTTGAAGATGTGGCAAGGGTGCATGCGTCTGTCACCATCCACCGCCTCAACGCCCTTCTTCAGGCTTTCCAGGGCATGGGCATGTAAGAAATCGGTAATGAAAAGAATTGGTGAGCAGTGCAGGCATTTGACAGAGCTCCCAGGATGTCCCTGAAATTCATGCTTGTTAAGATGCGGTAAATAATATAGTTACCCGTGCTGCTACTCGGAATTTCAAGATGTGGAAAAGGTTAAGTCCTCTAGTTAGGACTGTAGCTGATAATAGAGCTTGGAATAAAACAAATATGGATTATTCCAGTGTGCGGGGGTCATTGTTTACAACACAACCTTGACAAACTTCTCTACATGTCAAACATCAAATAGGGGTGTACCTGTATCACTCTGGCAGTTATTAAAGCGAAATATCGACTTTGTTATCCTGCATAATAGAATGGATCTTTCCGGCAATACTTAAACACGGTTCTAATAAAGCTGTTTAGTTGTATTTCTATGCGCCTTTGTATTTTTTAAGGTTGGCCTGGAGACAATTTAGCGTCTCCTCAGCCTCAAGTAATTACAAGAATCATGAATAAAATGCAGATATATTTCGTTTTGCTTCTGTCTACCACAACATATAGCATGGGGCAATGTGCCCCCATACTTCACTCATTGACTCTCCTGCAGTATGAGTGATGGCATATTTTCCTGATTACATGAGTACAAACAGGGCCGGCGCTAGGCATGGGCAGTTGCCGAGGGCCTCGCGCTCAGCTAAAAAACAGGGGGCCCGCTTCACTGTGAAAGTCCACACTTTCACAGTTAGCCCACCTGCTGCTCCAGGGCCCCCTGCCCTACATAATCTCATTACACATGCAAGGTGTCTTGACCTTGCTGGTCGGGGAGTGGTGGCATTCCTGGGGGTGCAGGGGTGGAGGGAAGGGACAAACAGAATAGGAACGGCACAGCAGCTGGGCCAACAATTATGTTGACTCACAGTGTCAGGGGCGGGGCAGCGCCTCTTCTAAGTACCGGCCATTCTAGGCGCCCTTTCTGCATTTTGTTTCTAGGCGACAGAAGGCCCCTTTCTTTCCAGGACCAGCTGAACACAGGTAAGGAGAGGTGGATGAGAGGAGGAGGGAGCAGCCAGATCAACTGGCATATGTTAACCTTTGCATCACCCATAGCAAAGATTTTTTTGATGGGAATGTGCATTTAAAATGTATGCAGAACTGCCATGGTAGGGCAGTGTTTGGCGAATTGCCTCATTACTGCTTCGAGGCCCAGGGGAGAGGGGCCCCCCTTCCCTGGGCCTCGAAGCACTGGAGTAAGCTGCACGATCCAGGTGTGGGGCCCCCCTTCCCTGGGCCTTGTAGCCAATATGTAGTGCTGCGAGGCCCAGGGCAAGTGGGCCCCAAGTATGTGAAGATGGCCTTTAGATTTACTAAGAAATAGTTTGCCTGTCTTTAGGTCTCATGTCTAGAGTCTTGGGGGAGTGCCCCTACTTCTTTAATTTAATATATTACGTTCCCGTACTTCTTCATTTTAAACACCCGTCCCAGCACGGCAGAAATAGCCAAGGCCTAAGGCTTGGCTGTTTGGGGCGGGCAGAGAAGGAAAAGGACAGTCTTCTTGCCCAGAGAGGACTAGGACACTGTCCACTTCTCCTGCTCTGGCGCTGGTAGCTGCCACTCCCTTCTTTCTTACTCTTCCTCCCTCTCTTTCTGTCTTGCTCCTCCTCGCTTACTGAAAACCGTGACTGCAAGAAATGGTTATTACTACTTCTTTCCTCTCCTGTCCTTTATTTATTCCTCCGTGAAATGAATCCAAAAAGAAAAAAATTTTGCTGGAAATTTCATCTTTTTCCGACATTTTTCTATTCCAAAGTGCAGCCTTGGGACGGAGAGAAATAAAAGGTTCAAAATGTGAAAAATAACTAAATAAAGCAAGACAGAGTGGGTCGCAAAGTGGCCAGATTGATTTTATTCAAACCCCAACACATTAGTGCCACTTTACAGAGTTTGCCAGTGAAGCGCTACTTTTGTTTTCTCGTCTTTCTTAGAATAACATTGTCATTCCTGGAGGTACTGTGCGATACATGCTTGATGGGTGGATTACAAAACAAAATGTGTACAGCAGCTCTGTGTTTAAGGATGTGGTCTTTTTAAACCATACTGCTTACATTTTGTAAGGATATAAGTAATAGACATTAAAACAGGTCCCTTCTGGGCCCTGTAGTCATGTCCTTAACTTTTCAGGCAAAAGCACTCACTGATTATTGAATAATAGGTGCAAATGCCTTAAGGTAACCATGTTGTTCCTTCTTACAATTCACATGCGTTACTTAATCTTGCGTGTTTGCTTTTTCCAGGATGTTACTTTTTTTTTCAGGCAGCGTATTACTGTTGTCTAGTGCGTAATTTGAATTGAGTCACAACCAGGTGTTTATAGCGGGGCACAATTGGAGTGTAGCTGAAAGCAGTGTGAGTTTCTCTCAGTGGGGCAGTATGGTGTTCAGTGGGGGAGAGGATGTGGCACTAGGGTTAGAGCTGCCGAATTTGGAACTGGGGAACCAGGTTCAGCCTTCATGACCAGTCCACCAGGGAGCACATTCCCATGCTAGACCTTAGAAGGCACCCCAAGACCTTAGAAGCCCTGGTGTCTTAGCACCAGCAGGTGGACCCTAGCGGTGGCAAGTGTGGGTTAACCTTGAAGGCCTGTCCACCACAATCTATACTGAAGTTCACCTCCAGTCTTGCGGGCAGGCCTATGCAGCATCACACCCTAGAGCAACAGTGACTTTGTCACTGAGGTCACAGGACCCTTGAGCAGGGAGGCTCAATTGCACCGGGTGCTGACTTTGGGTGGGGGCATCATGTTTGCAAGTATCTTATGTTTTTAAAAGCACTTACTGCCTCCTTTCTGGTCTCCAGCAATTTTTGGCAACAATAAAAATTTCATGATAACTGTGGTGATTAATGTTCTTCCTAGAAAGAGATGGTGTTTTGTCAAGTGGAAGTTTTGACTCGTGGAAAGGTAGTGCAGAGGGTTAATGTTCCTGCTGCAAAGAACATTTACCATGCAGATCACATAGTGTAAATAGGTCAGTGGGTTACTGCTTTTGTCAGTGAGATCCTTTTGTTGCTTACGGTTTATAAGTCAAAATCCTAACATAGAACAGTGAGCTATTAACTGTCATCTAAGAGCTGCATGGAAACTGCAAGGTATAAATTAGAGCATTATGTTTTTTCCCCAGTCTTTGATTTATCCTAATGTTGCAAAAAGGGTTCATTTGGATAGAAATCAATTCTGGTTATTAAAGAGAACCCCCAACCATGGTGTTACGTTCTAAATTCAGAGTTTGTGTTTCTCCAGACCAATCACTATTAAACTATACTTCCTACTAGTATGGTTGTCATGTGACTCCTACACCTTGTAATCCTTTGTTTTATGTAACATTTCCTTTACAGTGATTTACACACGTATGATTGATTGTCTCTGTGTAATGTGTGTGATGTAAAGTGCTCTGACACCCTACACTGGTATGAGTGGCACAGTAAATCAAATTAAATGCATCTGAGCAAGAATGTGGTTATGGAGACTTGAGGGGCACTGTTAAAGGGTGGTAGTGAGGAAATCCATAGCAGAGGGAGTCATTGAAGGGCACCAACAAACATTGTCGCACAGGGCTCCACCAGTGCTAAAGCCGGCCAGTACCACTTCCTACAGTTCTAACACCAAATCAAAAACGTTGATTTGAAAACTCTATGAATCTGCAGCATACCTTCACTTTAAACACACCCAGATACTAGACCTTCCCTAAGGAACAAATACCAGGGAGCCACTCAACAAGAATAATCTAGAACGTTGGAGTTACTCTATTTATGATTCACCGGAATTGTATTTTTATGTGTTCATTCTCTCCTTATTGTTTGATTGCAATCTTTCCTTTTTTATAAGAAATGTATATTTGCTCACCTGTTTCCCATCCCCTCCAGCCTTGTGAGGAAAATTGATTAATTCTGTATTCTAAATCCAAAAGCACTGGTTCTTGGTTCTCAGCTGCCATTTTTTTGTTCTGGTCAGGGAGTTACATAGCTTTCAAATAAAAATGAAAAATACATGTATCTGAACTCAAATTCATCTTGCTATATTTCCGGTTGCATAATTTTTCCCAGTGATGCTCTGGAATTTTTATCATGCACTCATCTTGAAACAATCAGTTAACTTGGAGTAAAAAATATCCATCCTTGTGAGACCTGCACCTCGCTTTTCCATCCAATGTGACAAATGTAATCCATTTAATACCGTTTTAAAATATATGGACTTATTTCATTAGTATATTTATCTTTTTGTCCATGTTACTGATATCCACATTAGATCTCTTCAGTGATGCCAAATAGGATCAATAGTCCTGCGATGTCACTTTCTGTGATGTTACATGCAAATTAGAGGGACATCTTCCCTTACGCCCAGTGCCCCAGAAGTCCTAGGACCGGCCCTGAGTACAAAGAAGTGAACTCCAGGCTCGGGGCTGGTGGGTCAATTCCCTACTTTCCTAATGCTTTTCTCGTTCCATTTGTTATCTTTTTTAAACATCCTTTTGAGTTTAAACTAAACCTCCACATTACAGTAATTCAAAGCCAATAGTACCTTTTCTTTTGCACCAATAAGTTTAATTTTCCTGTGATGTGCATTAAAAGGAGAAAGGGTTTCCAGCCTTGTAAAAACACCTGCCTGCTAGGAGGCGCCTGTACGGTTCTAATAAAATGAAATCCAATGGTTACTTTTACAATTTAACATTATTATTGCAAGCATGTAGCTACCATGTTTGGCTGGCAACATGTTGACTTTTCTTTTTTTTATCCTTTTAATGTCTCTCTTACAGACGGCTGAAGCTGTCTGTTTGCAAGATCTTTTGTTACCAGTACAAACATTGGATAGCTGTATTGTCTTTCTCGGGTGTCTGATTTTGATTCAATGTCTTTCTTCCTTATTTATTCCCCTTCGAGGGGCATTTCTGTCTCACAGTGGATGAATTGCATCTTTCCACTACTAACTTGATGGGACATTTTTGTTTTAATGTGCATTTAATGTACATGTGCTTCCGTGCTCTGTACCCCTTCCACTTTCCTAAGTTTTTTATTTTTATGAGGGCTTGGCAGTTGCAAACTGCTACCAGGACGCTCACTTCTTTTATTTGCGCTGGTGCACACTTTGTTTTCTTTTTACTTTTAATGGCAGGTCATGTTAGAAGAGTAAATTCAAAATGGCCGCCATGTGTCACTATGCATGCATATATCATGATGCAGGCACGCACATATGTCACAGCACAGGAATCATGAAGCACTTGTGCATATTGATGGCCATCTTGTAATGGGGTTTGTTTATTAGAAACCCCGATACAAAATTCCTGGCCATGCATGTGCATTGATTATTATTATTACATTTGGGTGCGAGCAACAGTAGAAAAACATTGGCAAAGCTGATAGCTCTGCCTTACAGAGATACGAGGTCTATTGGCTTTGCCCATGGAAGTTATTTTGTGGCATATGGTTCCAAAAAATGTTTTAAATGTCACGCCAGCTTGCCAAGGCCAGACTTATTGGCTTTGCCAAGTGTTACTTATGGATTGTAACTACTGTTATTTGCATACATTCTTAGTTCAGGGAGAATGTGAAGAAGTGAAAATTGTGGTGCAAGATAAGCGAAGGGACAGTCACTAGTTCAGGGTTTACACATTCAGTACTCTCATAAGGAATGTCAGAGGCATAAAAGAGACCGCAGAGTAGTCCATGTCAGCTCCGAACTGACATTACAGCAACCAAGGACATGCAGTGGAGAAGAACAAATCCCTGCTTCGTGGCCAAAGGCGAAATATGGCGAAATATTTAAATAGCATTACTAGAGATCAATGAAAGAATAACTATAAGACTGAGGCAGATGTCAAGATAATCAGGTAACACATGTCCAGGAGATGATGTTAGACTGCAAATCACATCATCATATGTGTGTGTTTGTTTAAATTAGTCAATATTTATATATATATTTTAAATATTATTCAAACATATTTAATTTACATTATATTAATGTTAAAATATTTAAGTGTTACTTATTAAACTACATATATAGTAAAAACTGATATTTTTGTATATATTTTTCAATATTAGTGTATTTTTGTACTTACCATTATATGTATAGAAAAATTATATTTTTGTGATCGATATTTTTGACACGATATTTTGGTATCAAGATAGTTATGGTTTCGAAATTGTGTCAGTGAACCATTTAAATTCTGAATGAGTGACATACGTTGTATGAATTTCATTGTTCTTCAGATTATTAACACAACAGCATTTACTCCAAACTCTTGAAGGCTAAAAGGGACAGATACGGATGTCTTCATATGTGTGTACATGCAGCTGCTGTTATCCACACATTGCATACCGAACACGTAACCAGTGTACATAGCATAATGCGCAAAATACTAAGGGCCTCTGCACTCATGGCGGAGGCCCGCAGTCGTGGAGAGTCTCCGCACTCAGGGCGCAATCTCTGCAATGAGAATTCTCATTGCGGAGATTCCGCCCCGAGTGTGGAGGCTCCCCCGTGACTACGGGGCCTCCACCATCAGTGTGGAGGCCCTTTGTGAATCAGGTCCTTTGTGTAAACCTGTGGCGACGCTCCTTCTCTAACTCATGTCCTATGTACAACGATAGGTGGTCAGGGGTATGGCTTGAGAGCCGGGCTGATGCTATTTTACCTTCAATCCCAGGACACAGCATGAACAAGCACACAAGTGAAGGGTCATTAAAAGATGTTTTGGAGTAGTAAAATCCGGATTCCTAGACCGCTCTAGGGTAGAGACACAACTAAGATGTGTGTGTAATAGCTACAATGTAACTGAGATCCAAGCCAAATTCCAGGGTATGCAAGCCCCCAACCACGGGACTCTCTATGACTCCAGCAGTCAGAGTCTCAGGTGGCTACGAAGTGACAAGCTAACACTGCGCAAAACACTTAAGATAAGTACCGATGCCTAGCTTAACTACATATCCTATGGTTGTTCTTCATCTTATTCTTGTACTATTTGGAGTGTTGTTCTCAGGCCTCACTCAGACAGCACTGGCTCTGGTAGGCTTCAGACCCTCTCAGATTGCCTAACAATTCAGTCCCTGCAACAGGCATATTTGCAGCCAGGGAGTGCGTCTCTGTTACTAGGGATACCCATCGCTAATCCAACCAAGCTAGGCCACCAGAACTGCCCCCATATGGACCAATGGGAGAATACACCCAGAGGGAAGAAGGAAGATTCCCTCCCCCGAATTTCACCTTATTTTGACAGTGGGAGCCTCACTGTATGCATGCCACTCAAAAGTCTCCAGATCAAAAGAGGAGCGAGGTCGCGATCTTACCTCTATGGTCGTCATTACAAGTTCAGGGCTAAAGTCGAATCCCTGGGAAAATGCTAACTTGTACAGCGATTGGAATTACCAGTTGTGTGATACTTAACAGAATTTCACAGTTTTCGTCAAAAGATGTGGAATTCAGTGTGTCAAATGCTGAATCTTCGTGTTGCGGCTTGTTTGCAAGTTAAGAACTCGGCATTTGGGTTTTAGCACCGGTGGTAAAACTTCACCCAATTCCACCTAACTGTGACATTAACACAATTGTTTTTCAATATTTGAGACACGAGAGAATTCTCAACATTAATTTCATATATCTGACAATGATTCATATGAATAGTTTTCTGCCTTCCTTCCTACAGTTACATGAATCTAATTAAGGGCACATGTTTCTCTTTCCACTTAAATGCAGAAAATGCTGGAAACAAGTTGCATATTAGAGACTATGGGGTCGATTCCGATTCGGGCCGGAAAAAGCACCGACCGACTCGGAGCCGGAAAAATTACCGACCGACACGTACCAGTGGCGCCCGACACGCCAAGTACGATGCAAGCCGCGATAAATCCGACCGACACGTCAGGAAACCAAGCCGACCGACCGAGCCGCTCGGAAAATAGCAATCCGGCCGGAAAAACACGCGAATCCAACCGACCGACACGCACCCGGAACAAATCCGACCGAATCGTACCCGCCAACTCCAACCCGCAAAGTACGATGCAAGGCGCGAAAAACCCGACCGAGTCGGACGGAGGACAAGCCGTACGACCGACACGCATACAAAACCGAGCCGAAGCAACACAATACACCGCGACCGACGCGTACGCAGCATACAAAACTGCACAAACACAGCGTGAACGAAACGGAGAACACCGTACGAGACCAATGCAGGGTCCGACTCGGTCACAAGAACGTTTCCAACATACACAAACAGCACAAAGGAAAAATCAACCAAAAAAAGGCCAAACAAGCAATTAGCAAGCCAATAAATACTGGGGGGGTGGGGACAGAGAACAAAGACACACCCACAACTCCACCTATATAAAGGACACAAATCACTACCATGAGCCTTTGCAAATGCCATTCCACTGCCAGCACCCAAGAGAAAGCAACCACACACCCACAGCTCACCCCTCACACAAGCCACACACCATCAGCACACCAACAAATACCTACCTCACATACACCCAGCAAAACACACACTCACACACCCTCACCTGCACACCAACACACACATCACTCACCATCACCACCCATCACCATGCCCCCCAAGAAGAATCCCAAGTTCCTAGATTGTGAATTGGAAGTCCTGGTAGACGAGATCCTCAGGGTGGAGCCACAGCTGTTTGGCACTCTGGTCCAACAGACCCCCATGTCGCAGAAAACCAAGATGTGGGAGAGGATCATCAACAGGGTGAACGCACAATCACCATGTCGGCGCACAAAGACGGACATCCAGAACAGGTGGTATGACGTGCGCAGGAGGGTACGGGACCTGCTGAAGATAGACATCAACAGCCAACATACCGGCAGTGGCCCTCCTGCCAAGCCAATATACCTCAGGCCCTGGGAGGAGAAGGTGCGGGCCATCCTTCCGCCAGTGAGCGTATATGGACTAGAGAACATCCCAGAGCCTGGTGAGTACACAACAAATGTACACAATAAACTGCCACAAAACACACACATCACTGTCAAGGGGAGAGTCAAACCATGCACACATAGCAATTACACAGCAACTAGAACAGAATCATCCCAAAATGTGTATGTCAGTCAGATAAACACAACACATGCCATCAAAAAAGTCACATCCAACTGTGCCAACACATGTACAAACACAACCACAACTACAGCTAGGCAGTGGCACAAATAGAACTAACACACACATCCACACATGTAGCCACCACAACAACACCAACACACAGTGAAGACCACTCAAAGGAAGGAATTCTGTGTATGCTGGCCAAGTCAGTGTAGCCAATAGCATCATGGGAGTCGCAGTCACACATATTGCCCCCCCCACAACTGTCCCATCAACACCACCCTGAACCATGCTCACATCACAGGGAGTGGAGAAGGACTCACAAGATGGCTGACACTGGCTACTGCTGTGGGGAGCACAAGGCCCTGCTGCCAACTGTGCACCAACAAACAGCAGGACACCACTGACTGACATCCTGAGAGACAACTTACACTCCCTGCAATGCAAGCACGTTCCATGGTGGGATATCTGGCTGGCTGGGTGGGAAGGGGGACTTGCAGCACTGACTATAGTCACCAGCACCTCCCCTCACACCCCCCCCCACACAAACTCCACAGTACCCACCTGGTAGAATGCAATGCCCTCCATCCTAACACAAGATCCCACAAAGCACCACCACCCTGGGTTATGTTGTGTGAAGCACAGGGACACTCTTGGGACTCTTAGCCAAACAACTGCCAGGACAACACTCCCAGCCATCCTGTCAGCACAGCCAGCCCACCCCACAGGGAAGCAGAGTCAAAAGGAAGGAAGCATGGGCATGCTGGGAAGGGGGTGGAGGCAATAGCATGATGGGAGTCGTAGTCACAGACATTGCTCAGCCTCACAACTGGCCCATCAACACCACCCTGAACCATGCTCACATCACAGGGAGTGGAGAAGGACTCACAAGATGGCTGACACTGGCTACTGCTGTGGGGAGCACAAGGCCCTGCTGGCAACTGTGCACCAACAAACAGCAGGACACCACTGACTGACATCCTGAGAGACAACTTACACTCCCTGCAATGCAAGCACGTTCCATGGTGGGATATCTGGCTGGCTGGGTGGGAAGGGGGACTTGCAGCACTGACCATAGTCACCAGCACCTCCCCTCACACCCCCCAACACAAACTCCACAGTACCCACCTGGTAGAATGCAATGCCCTCCATCCTAACACAAGATCCCACAAAGCACCACCACCCTGGGTTATGTTGTGTGAAGCACAGGGACACTCTTGGGACTCTTAGCCAAACAACTGCCAGGACAACACTCCCAGCCATCCTGTCAGCACAGCCAGCCCACCCCACAGGGAAGCAGAGTCAAAAGGAAGGAAGCATGGGCATGCTGGGAAGGGGGTGGAGGCAATAGCATGATGGGAGTCGTAGTCACAGACATTGCTCAGCCTCACAACTGTCCCATCAACACCACCCTGAACCATGCTCACATCACAGGGAGTGGAGAAGGACTCACAAGATGGCTGACACTGGCTACTGCTGTGGGGAGCACAAGGCCCTGCTGGCAACTGTGCACCAACAAACAGCAGGACACCACTGACTGACATCCTGAGAGACAACTTACACTCCCTGCAATGCAAGCACGTTCCATGGTGGGATATCTGGCTGGCTGGGTGGGAAGGGGGACTTGCAGCACTGACCATAGTCACCAGCACCTCCCCTCACACCCCCCCAACACAAACTCCACAGTACCCACCTGGTAGAATGCAATGCCCTCCATCCTAACACAAGATCCCACAAAGCACCACCACCCTGGGTTATGTTGTGTGAAGCACAGGGACACTCTTGGGACTCTTAGCCAAACAACTGCCAGGACAACACTCCCAGCCATCCTGTCAGCACAGCCAGCCCACCCCACAGGGAAGCAGAGTCAAAAGGAAGGAAGCATGGGCATGCTGGGAAGGGGGTGGAGGCAATAGCATGATGGGAGTCGTAGTCACAGACATTGCTCAGCCTCACAACTGTCCCATCAACACCACCCTGAACCATGCTCACATCACAGGGAGTGGAGAAGGACTCACAAGATGGCTGACACTGGCTACTGCTGTGGGGAGCACAAGGCCCTGCTGCCAACTGTGCACCAACAAACAGCAGGACACCACTGACTGACATCCTGAGAGACAACTTACACTCCCTGCAATGCAAGCACGTTCCATGGTGGGATATCTGGCTGGTTGGGTGGGAAGGGGGACTTGCAGCACTGACCATAGTCACCAGCACCTCCCCTCACACCCCCCCAACACAAACTCCACAGTACCCACCTGGTAGAATGCAATGCCCTCCATCCTAACACAAGATCCCACAAAGCACCACCACCCTGGGTTATGTTGTGTGAAGCACAGGGACACTCTTGGGACTCTTAGCCAAACAACTGCCAGGACAACACTCCCAGCCATCCTGTCAGCACAGCCAGCCCACCCCACAGGGAAGCAGAGTCAAAAGGAAGGAAGCATGGGCATGCTGGGAAGGGGGTGGAGGCAATAGCATGATGGGAGTCGTAGTCACAGACATTGCTCAGCCTCACAACTGGCCCATCAACACCACCCTGAACCATGCTCACATCACAGGGAGTGGAGAAGGACTCACAAGATGGCTGACACTGGCTACTGCTGTGGGGAGCACAAGGCCCTGCTGCCAACTGTACACCAACAAACAGCAGGACACCACTGACTGACATCCTGAGAGACAACTTACACTCCCTGCAATGCAAGCACGTTCCATGGTGGGATATCTGGCTGGCTGGGTGGGAAGGGGGACTTGCAGCACTGACTATAGTCACCAGCACCTCCCCTCACACCCCCCCCACACAAACTCCACAGTACCCACCTGGTAGAATGCAATGCCCTCCATCCTAACACAAGATCCCACAAAGCACCACCACCCTGGGTTATGTTGTGTGAAGCACAGGGACACTCTTAGCCAAACAACTGCCAGGACAACACTCCCAGCCATCCTGTCAGCACAGCCAGCCCACCCCACAGGGAAGCAGAGTCAAAAGGAAGGAAGCATGGGCATGCTGGGAAGGGGGTGGAGGCAATAGCATGATGGGAGTCGTAGTCACAGACATTGCTCAGCCTCACAACTGGCCCATCAACACCACCCTGAACCATGCTCACATCACAGGGAGTGGAGAAGGACTCACAAGATGGCTGACACTGGCTACTGCTGTGGGGAGCACAAGGCCCTGCTGCCAACTGTGCACCAACAAACAGCAGGACACCACTGACTGACATCCTGAGAGACAACTTACACTCCCTGCAATGCAAGCACGTTCCATGGTGGGATAACTGACTGGGTGGGTGGGTGGGTGGGAAGGAGGTCTGGCTGTCAACCAAACACAATCAATGCAGACCATGTTCACACCCCAGAGAATACATAGAAATGCCCAAATAATGCAGGACAATGTGCCACACCAATATCAACCCCTGACTGTGACGACTTAGGACAATACAATGTACAGGCCCGCACCCCGAGGCACAGTCACAACTGTCAGGTGTGTCAACCACTGATGCCTGCAGAAACATGACATACATTGTTTGTGTCTCCCAAAAACAGGTGATGATAGGGACACAGCAGCAGACGCTGAGGAGTCCCAGTCCCAGGCTCAAGAGGATGCCGAGCTCACTGGCGTCGTACAGCCTCTGTCCTCCTCGGACGATGAACAACCTGGCACATCCGGTGCAAGTCAACATGCTGCACCAGCAGGACCACCAGCTGCAGCACCAGCAGGTCCACCAGCTGCACCCCCTGCACCCACCCCTCCAACGACTGTCACCACGAATACCATCCCTGCCGACATGGACAGAATAAGGAACAACACCAGCGCAGTGACCCTGGACCAACCTGGGGCCATGGACACCACCACCACCACCACCCCCCAAGGTGGACCAGGGTTATCTGTGCGTGCAACTGCACACACTGCACATGTCAGCAGGGGTGGTGGGAGGGGTGGGAGACAGAGGTCGCTGCTTGCAGACGTTGCTGGTGTGCATGAAGACCCACTACTGGTACGCATAGCTGATGCGTACCAGTCCAGCACCGGAGAGCTCAGCCAGGTAGTGGGGCTCCTCAGAGACATCAAACAGCAGCAGGCTGCCCATCATGCCCGCTTGGACTCCCACATGTCCCACGTGGAGTCACACATGTCACGTGTGGACTCCCACATGTCCCGCGTGGAGTCCAAGTGGGATGTACTACATGAGATGACGGCGGTGCACAGGGACATATTACAATGCCTCCGCCAGATGAACAGCAACCAGTCCACACCTCCCTGTGTGCCAACAACATCTGGTACCGAACAAACTGCAACTGCCACAGGGAGGGAGGAGGACTCTGGCGGAGAGTCCCCTGCACCGCAGCAGCCTGCACTTGAGGGCCCCCCCCCAAGAAGAGGGGTCGTCCGAGGAGGGGAAAGTGAGAGGCTGATGGCCAAGCGCAACTCCCAGGAAGCCTGAACCTGTTCTGGATTTTCGCCTTTGTGCACAGACTGTTCACCCTGTTGATGGCAACACTACTCCCACACATTGCATGGGGAGTACAAGTTGGAACAATGTGTCAGACAACTGTGGCCCCGATACTGGGGATCCTGTCTACCTGGACTTTCTATTCATCTAGGAACTTGGGATTGCAAGATTCATATACAGCACAATCCATCCTATGCACTATTATCACAGATGTATCACAATAAACACACTAATACACCATACTTGCCTCTGTCGTGATTCCAACGTGGGTGCTGTTATGGGGATGATGAACTGCAAAATTACACTGTGTATGCGAACTGCAACAGCAAGGACAACACAGGCATGTGAGTACAGGCAACGTGACACATATGAGGGAGACACACCACCAGGGCTACACAACACATACACACCTAGGCCATCTGACTCATTGCCTACACTGATGTTGCCAGGGAAGACGGTGCAATGCACAGACACCACACCCATTCCCAGTTGTAGTCAAGTAGCCCACAGGTGCAGTAAGCAAATGGCAGTCAAATGTGTGACCACAGACAACGCACATCACTAAGTGAAGCACAGGTTTATTACACAGTAGCAACATGCCGTAACCACTACAGATGCAAGGTAACCCCACCTGGTAGCGGGCACACAGTCAACAACTGTAG
Organism: Calotriton arnoldi; assembly: GCA_963921515.1. Classification (NCBI taxonomy): domain Eukaryota; kingdom Metazoa; phylum Chordata; class Amphibia; order Caudata; family Salamandridae; genus Calotriton; species Calotriton arnoldi. The sequence goes on along the minus strand of CAWUFW010006845.1, from coordinate 9,575 downwards.
ACAGAAGGAAGTCCATGGGTGTGGCGCACATCACCTGTAGGGACACAACAGCTACCAGCCTGGATGTGCAATCACGTCGTCGGTGGACACAGTTGACCAAACGAATCTGAAAGTACCCTGTGAAGGACAGAAATGACACACAGTCAAAAGCAATGCAGTACAGGACAGAACAGCAAAACTCATGCACAATACATGTTACAAGATACCCACCCAGAACCAAGTTAGCATGTCAACACTGTTGGGGAGTACAGCCCACCTGTCACCACACATCGCAACACACATCCTGTCAAGTAGCCCATGGACACACTCCAACAGCACCAGAGCACCACCCACACATCATGCCAACTCACATCATTCACATGACACCTCAGGATACTCACATTCAGCTAAAGAAGTTGGTGATGAGCTGTGTGCGGACATCACCATCACCATCATCATCATCATCGTCACTGGCATCGTGGTCCAGGCCAGGATCCTCCACAGGTGGCGGATGTTGGTCATCGTCATCCTGGATGAGAGGCAACTCCTTCCGCACTGCCAGGTTGTGGAGCATGCAGCAGACGATGATAATCTTGCACACTTTCGCAGGGGCATATGGGAGGGACCCTCCGGTCTTGTCCAGGCAGCGGAAGCGGCTCTTCAGGAGACCAAAGGTCCGCTCAATCACTCTCCTGGTCCGACCATGTGCCTCATTGTAGCGCATCTGGGCAGGTGTCACAGGGTTCCTGAGGGGTGTCAGCAACCACGGCATGTTGGGGTATCCCGAGTCACCTACGGACAGACAAGTGCACATCAGCTGACTTGGAAAAGTGGGCGGAATACTACAGATCAGATCACACACAATGGCACAAAGTCAGTACACACCGACAAGCCAGGCACGCTGGTTCTGCATCTGTGCCATCAACCTGGGGATGCGACTACTCCTCATCACAAAGGCATCGTGTGCTGAACCAGGGAAACGGGCACACACGTGTGTGATGGTCATGTCTGCAAGACACACCACCAGTGCATTGACCGAGTGGTAGTGCTTGCGGTTCCTGTAGGCCTGCTCCTGGGCCTGTGGTGGTACCAAAGCCACATGTGTCCCATCAATGGAGCCAATGACATGCGGCATCCTCCCCAGGGCATAAAAGTCACTCTTCACGTCAGTGAGTCGTCGCAGTCTAGGGAAATAGATGTACCGGTTCAGGAAGAGCAACATTGCCGCCAAGAAATCGCGGAGCACACGGCTGAACATGGTCTGTGACATCCCACCAGCAGACGCCACAGTATGTTGGAAGGTACCGGTGGCAAAGAAGTGTAGGGCTGCCATCACCTTCACCTTGGGGGTCAGCGCTGTAGGATACGGCCGGCCAGGCTGCAAATGTGGGGACAACTGCACTGCAAAATCCTCAATCAGCTGCCTGGTGAAGCGGTACCGTCGGATGCTGTCCCGTTCCACCATCGTTGCCAGGTCTGGGAATGGCCGATGGACAGCAGGAGCCCTGCAGTGCAGAGGAGAAGTAAGCAAGATCGTCAGTCACCCCACATATGCGGCATTGAACACACTCAAGATCCCAACATACATCATCATGAGGCACAACTACATGAAGTGTGCAGTACCGGAACGACATGTATGGTACATACATGGCCAACATCTGTCAACACGGTCCTACAGGTGGCATCAATTTGTCCCAGGTTGGCCCATTGGATATCATGATGCTGTGTCACAGTCACCCCCCAGTGACATGTGAGGACAGATGTGCCCCAGGCACCACAGCTCAACGACAGGCACATTCCCAGGGACCCTGTAATGCCACATGGACACTGGCATCACCTGGAGTATCATGTGTACACCACAACAAAACAAACATGACCCCCACAGGTAGTGGCCACACTTGCCATGGCAGGAGAGCCATGGACGTCTGTGACACACACGCACAACATCAGAGTCCATGCACACACAACGTGGATGTGGAGACTGTCTCCCATTGTGCACATGAAATCAGAGACATTGTAAACACTACATGCACAAAGACTGTGGAGGGCCATCACTATTGTGCCACTGGGACACCCTGGCTCAAACATACCGTCCCACATGGGACTCACGGGGTATGTGACATGACATACACAAACACCACTGTGAAATGTGACCATGACACATGCACAGATATGAACAGTTGCACATCACAGTGGTCACGTACACGTAACACCCAGGATCCTGTCCCCATTAACACGTGCACAGCCTGGGGGTGGCTGCCCACAGGTGACACCCACAGGACAACATGTACACCAACATACACACAATAGGAAATGCAGCCTTAAATGCCTTATGATAAGGTTTGGACAGGCTGTCGTGATGTAGGTGTGCCCCTCACTCCCTGGGAGCTATCTGTGGCTGGCACATGTCCATATGAGACAGGCATGCTGACCTATGCCAGTCACATATACAGTGATGCGTTGAACAGCAATGGACCGATCGGTGCCTCCGGCCGGCCCATTGCATTCAATGTGTGCGGGTACGCGTTGTACCCCTGTGCGCGTTGAACAGCAATGGACCGATCGGTGCCTCCGGCCGGCCCATTGCATTCAATGTGTGCGGGTACGCGTTGTACCCCTGTGCGCGTTGAACAGCAATGGACCGATCGGTGCCTCCGGCCGGCCCATTGCTTTCAATGTGTGCGGGTACGCGTTGTACCCCTGTGCGCGTTGAACAGCAATGGACCGATCGGTGCCTCCGGCCGGCCCATTGCTTTCAATGTGTGCGGGTACGCGTTGTACCCCTGTGCGCGTTGAACAGCAATGGACCGATCGGTGCCTCCGGCCGGCCCATTGCATTCAATGTGTGCGGGTACGCGTTGTACCCCTGTGCGCGTTGAACAGCAATGGACCGATCGGTGCCTCCGGCCGGCCCATTGCTTTCAATGTGTGCGGGTACGCGTTGTACCCCTGTGCGCGTTGAACAGCAATGGACCGATCGGTGCCTCCGGCCGGCCCATTGCATTCAATGTGTGCGGGTACGCGTTGTACCCCTGTGCGCGTTGAACAGCAATGGACCGATCGGTGCCTCCGGCCGGCCCATTGCTTTCAATGTGTGCGGGTACGCGTTGTACCCCTGTGCGCGTTGTACCTCAATGGACCGATCGGTGCGCACCCATTGACAATGGGCTTGCCTGGCAACGGACGCGTTTTCGAATTTCGAACGAGTCGGTTGCTGGAAAATCAGTTGGTCACCCACAACAATGTTGCAAAATCATGTATGTCATGAAGTTGAAATTTTGAAGGATGCTGTGGGCGTGTTTTGGTGCTGCTATTCCATGGATTGGCCAGATTCAGAAGATGCAAACGACTTGGACCTATCACTTTGGACACAAGGGACAGTATCTGCCTCTCCAGCACATATATATTGCTGCCTGTTCCCCTGAGAGCCCACTTGCCTGCACTACATGCTCCAGGACGACATCTGCCACTGCACTGCTGCTGTCTCTGCCCCTCTGGACCCTGCAATGGCACGTACTGTGGAGAGAGCCCCAGCCTTCAGCCTTGAGGAGAACCAGGCCCTGCTGGACAGCCTACTTCCACAGTACAGCAAGCTGTATGGGACACCAGGGGAGCAGGTGAGTGTTCTGTGCACTGCCTTTCTGAATGTGCATTTTGTCTGACTAGCAAGGCTGAGAGTCAGCACACCACTGGCTAGCAGGCTCACTGAGTAGTTGTCACCCCCCATAGTGTGTAGTGACTTGCACTGGACAGGTATGGTGCAGTGACAGTGCTTCTGAACAGGGTTTTACTCCCCATGCAATGATACCATGTAGTGACTTCTGGAAAACTGTCCATGGGCAGCCGTGCACTGCCTGGGTACACCATGTGCCCCTGTGATTGCGACATGTATATGCAACTGTGTCATGCACGGATATGTTGCATGTGTAGTAATGGCCTTATCACTTTGTCATCCTGACAGGCTTCTGCCCATCGGAAGCATGAGATATGGAAGGACATCGTCCGGGCTGTCCGGTCCGTGGGGGTCTACAAGCGCCGGATCCGCAACTGCCAAAAGAGGTGGCAGGACCTTCGGGGCTGGACCCGGAGGATTGCACGGGTCCAGCTGAAGCTGTCGCCTCCTCGCAGGAGGGGCGGAACACGGACCCTGACCCCCCACATGCTCAGGATCCTGGCGGTGGTCTTTCCAGACCTGGATGGGCAGCTGAAGGCCAGAGAGCAGCAAGGAGGGGGTGAGTCAAAGACTGCACTGTGTACTCTGTCTAACATGCTATGTGCCCTCCTCGGGCCAGGTTGAACTGCCACAGTACAGCAGTCATGTTGTCCAGGAGCCATGTCCCTCTATTGTGCACTGCCCACTCCTCATCTGATACCCAGGTGTGGCCCTTACATGCAGGGAATTCTGTCACTTAGGACTGTGTCCTTGCAGTTTGCTTGACTCAAGGTGGGAGACAGCATCTGTTTCCCTGACTCTGTGGTGGGCATCATGGGTGGGTCCATTGCTTACACAATGCCTGTATTCTGACATGTATTCAGCGTGTTACTTTGATCTGTGGTCCAATTGCTGAGCTGATCCACCACATGTGGCTGGGGTACCTGGCACACACCCATGCTGCGGGTGGGAACAATGTTTGGGCCCCAGGAGTATGTATATGACGTGTGTCACACATACTTAGCCAGCTGCCTACAGTCCAGGGCTCATCCCTCATTCATGTGGGGCTGGACAGTCATGCCTACTCCAGGCCATACAATACACTCTGTACTCCCACTCCCGTGTATCAGCGGACACATTGTGCACAGTGATTTGACCCCTCAGGTGTCTGCCTCTGTGTCAGTGTGCTGTGGATTAGTCGCCAGGACTGCTGTGGAGTTTCTTGGTAGGGGCTCAGCATGCCACTGGAGATGTGACCATAGGAGACGATACTTGTGTGACACATAGGTGTCTGATCAGCTGCCCATGCAGAATGGGGCATGTAAATGTGAAGTTCAGGCAGCTGTTCCCCATGCACAGCAGAGTGTGAGGGGCTCAGGTTCAGAGGGTAGTGTCACAGGTCTCCCATATGTCCAATAGGTATGACCTGGACAGATGAGGGTTAAGAGGATGTGTTGTGGGGGGGATGTACATGTGCACTTGTGCAGCTCCAGGACTTGCATTCCCCATGACCTACTATTGTGACACAGTGCAGAGTGTTGTTGTCTGGCTGCAAAGTCATACATCACTGAGACAGTGATGTATGACTTTGCAGTCATGCCTCCGCCATGGCATGTGTCTACTGATTGGTGATCCTGCAGGGGAGTGACATGTGCTACATGCACACCATAGTGGCGCTGGCTATCAGGACATGGGTGCATCATGGTGTCTGTCGCTGGTATGCATCACATGCATTTCCTATTTGACTCTGGGCATCCCTTACATCCGTAAACCTGTACTGACTCAGTGGCAAGAGCTGTGATGTGTCCACACCGTGTCCTCTGCACTGTCCAACTACTGTGTACTTGGTGCATGTGTCAACACTGGGGTGTTGCAATCCAACAGACAACAGACAGATGGGTGCAAGGCCATGTGGGATGTGAGTGCCATGCTTGGCATCAGACTGACAATTGACTTCTCCTGTTCAATTAGTGCACTTTTAGCAATGTACAACTAATGATGCCAGGGCTTGCTCTGTGATGTGCTGTGCTCACAGTGGTGTGTGCGTTATGTGCAGGTGACTGATGTCTGTCTGTTTCCCCATTGTTTGCAGATACATCCACGGCCACGGAAGGGGACAGCTCCACGGACCAGGAGGAGCCGGAGAGCCAGACTGGGTCAGCAGCCGAGGAGTGGTCGGAGGGACCCAGTGGCACGGAGGGCGAGGGGAGCCACACCGAGGAGTCCTCAGCAGCATCCACCTCAGCTGAGGACCAGAGCAACTCGGAGGATGACTCCCTTGTGGAGGCGGGTGTCAGCAGCCACCACACCCCAGCTAGTGTTGCTGTCCCCGCCACCACCAGCACCACCACCGCCCTCCCATCGGCTCCCATTCCCCAGGTCCGTGGAGGCTCCCATGTCCGGGAGCGTGTCTCCTTTGGGCCAGGCACCGCACCCCCTGCCCCTGTGTCCCCTGCTGCCCTGAGTGAGGAGTCTGTGTACCTCCTTCGCCAGCTCCATGTAGGGCAGACAGCCATGCTGAGTGTCCTCCATGCGCACACCGCGCTGTTGACTCAGCTGGTGTCGTTCATGGAGGGCATCTCATCGGGCATGTCTGACCTACAGAGGGGCAATAGGTCCATGGACTCCTCCCTGACGGCAGCAGTGTCCCTCCTCAAACGGTCCCTCACCCCTCCTGCCTCTGCTCCATCCACACTCCCCAGCACCTTACCGATCCCAGGCACACACACACTGGCACAGGCACACACCAGCACACACACATCCAGCACACTGACACACACGCCAATGACAAAACGCACACGCACGCACATTCAGGGGACTGAAGCCAGACTCACAGGGGATGGGGCCCTGGAACACACACACGCATCCACATGCACTGCGCAGTCCTCAGTTCCCTCTCCCTCCAAAGCACCCTCCCTTGCCTCACCTGCAACCCCAAAGTCACAGCAGCTCTTCCTCTGTGACCTCGGCCTCTTCCCCACCGATGAAGCTGCTCCAGCATCCCGGGGGAAGAGGAAGCCCACCCACACGGAGCAGAGTGCCCCTCGCCCCCGGACACCCTCCCCCAGGCGCAGACGGACTGAGGCCCCCACCCGCAAGTCCCCCCGGAGTGCTAAGAGCAAGACCCCGCCACCGCCCTGCAGCTCAGGCACAAGGTCTCCGTCCTCCATCCCTCAGGCCCCCACTGCACAGGTGCCCCCACCACACCCTGCCCCAGGTTCCCCCACCCACAGATATACCATCCCCAAGATGCTCCGGCCTTCTCCCCCTGCCACTTGCTCTCCCAGCACCACACCCCCCGCTGCGCTTGTCTGTGCCACTGATGTGGTGAGGGTGTCCTCCCCCTCTGTCCAACCCACCTTGCCTGTTCCCCATTCTCCTCCCCTGGAGGTAGGCACTGCAGTGGAGTCCACTACCGCCCTGTCTGACTTGGGCACTGCAGTGGCGGACCTGTCCACCCCATCTGCAGGGTCCACTGCAGTTGTGCCGGCACCCACGACATCTGTGTCATGCCCCCAGTTGTGCCGGCACACACCATGTCAGACACCTCCACTGCAGTTGTCAGTGGCTCTCCAGCACCCACCACCCCTTCCCTGACTCCCCTGGTGAGCCCTGATCCTGTCCCTGCGGTGCCTGGCCTGCCCCCGGTTGCCCCTCCTAGTGGATTGTCCCTGGTATTGTGCAGGCATGCGTAGGGTGACATCTGCCAGTGTCACCCTGTTTGAACTTTGACAATGGACTGGCCATTGGCCTTTGCTCTAATTTCTTCTGGACGTCGTTATCAAACAACACATATGCTGAATAAAGCAACTTTCTTTTCTCTAGTGCTCATGCTTCAGATGTACATGTTGTTGGTGCAGCTAACCATGCCCTTGCTGCAGTGATGGTGATATCTGGTCTCATGATTATGAAGTGTTACTGTGCAGGAACCCATGTGGTCCAGGGGGAATGTGTCCTATCATGTGGTGTATCCATGTCATCAATAGCAGCATCTGAGGGTGTCATGTGTTCAGTATTTGGCAATGGGTTTCCTACTTACATTGGCAATTTCATATCTGTGGCTTCCACCCCTGCACATCTGTTGTGCCTGCCATCGTTGCATTTGTCTACTTCCCTGACCGTGTTGCCATCTCCAGTGGACATGCAGGTTTGGGCATCAATGGGGAGGGACTCATCCGTGTAGTCAGTGCAACATTGCTATACAAGTGTGTTGGATCTGTGCTGATGATTCCGTTGGCACATCCATGACCAGGCTGATGTGATGGGAGCCCTCATTTGGTGCTAATTGTTGATTGTGTGACCAAGTGCTCAGCTGACATGATGGGGCCCTACTGAGGCAACATATGGCACAGCTTTCCTCACACAGGAGTGGAGTCCCCTCATGGCAGTGTGTACACGTGTGACATTGCCTGCGCCCAAGGTGTGTGTTGTATGTGCATGTCTGTGTGTTCACTTCCATTCATCTGCGCATGCTGTGATCCCTAGTGTTGTACCTGTTTGTGATGCTTGCTGACTTGAGCTATGTTCCCCCAAAGTCTTCTCCCTGTGTTCTCTGTGATGTGGGTGCATGGCACATTACTGGTCATCAGGGTGTCACCCATAGGTGTGTTTGCTGTCAGGGCAGAGTTTGTGTGCAGACGCAGATGGGTCACAGTCAGGTTTCCCTTTGGCACTTGTTGTTTGCCCCTGTCATGTGATTTCCAGTTTGTGTTATCTTTCAGTGATTGTGACACGTTGTGTGTGTGACTGCTGGCACTCCTTAGGGTCCGGGCTGCAATGTTGGTTGTTGTCTATGTGTGTTCTTTGTGGGTGACCTTGGCTTCTTCATTGGTGTGTGACTGTGGCTGGGATCCCATTGGTCGGTGTGGTATTGCCGTCATGTCCATGTACAGCGTAGTGTGCAGTGTGTCAGACATTCAGGAGTCTTGTTGAGTGTCCATGTGTGATGTGTTTCTACACCTTGGTTCCCACCCACCACCCTGGAATAGTCATGGGTGCATGTGCAATGTCACCAGTGCATGTGTACTTCACTGCTGCACATTGTTGGAGGTCGAGGGGTGTGGTCTTGAGTGTGTGCAGATGAGAGTTGTTGCCCGGCTAGGCCCCTGCCTCCATGTTGGCCTTGGCTTACTGGCCATGCTGATTGATTTGTGCTTGTGTAGGTGTGATGGTAGTTTGTTGCTCAGGACACCTGACTGTGGTTCACAGTGTGAACGACATTTAGCTTTGTCATCACAGTGGTATTTTTATTCAGCCCAGGGTCACCACATTGTGGGGGCCCTGGGGGTGGTGCTGTGGTGTGTCTGTGACTTGCTGTGTCAGTTGTTGTTCCTACGTGCCTGTGTGACATGTGTGTTTTGTGCTCCCTCTCACCTGTCAATGCCTGCTTGCCCACATAGGGGATTTGGATCCATGAGTTACCTTAGTGTGGCAGTGTATGCACATCTGTATGATTGGTATTCAGCTCTCCTCATGTGTTGTGTTGTTGCCTGGGGACACTGGCACCCCCACCCCTCACCTGCTGTGTATGATGACAGTGTTGGTCTGCCTGTTTGTGTTTGTGCATCTGCACCACTGCATTGGCATATCTTGGGTGTGCCATTGGCTGTATGTTGTTTGGTGTGTTTCCCCTGCTGTCCCTGGGACTCCTAGGTCATCGGTCAGCACAGTGATCATGGTTTGTGTGTCCCATTGCTGCCATGGTATGGTATCTGTTCACCTCACATCTGCTGTCTCCACAGGGTATCTGCATTTGTGTGCCCATTGGTGCAAATATGTGGTTCTGCATTCTGATGGTCACTTCTGTCATTGTGTCATTGATGACTGTTGACGGTCTCAGCCCCCATGGGTGTTGTTTGTCTGCACATGGCCAAAGGAATGTTTCATTTGCACTGCAGTATTTGGCTCCCCCAATTTATGTTGCAATGGGACACATACACTACTT